>JALIGW010000003.1:185585071-186185071 GCA_023053685.1 Diadophis punctatus similis
CCCAAATAAACCCAGGTGGAGAAGAGACCTATTGAAGTGCACCTGCTGCCAATACGGTCACCTGCTTACAATGTCTGCAAGTCTAATAATTCCAGTCAGGGAGCTGTATATTTGGTCATTTAAACCCAAAAGTTAGTTATGCAAAATGATGCTATCTTGTATTACTTCAAACCTACTCCAAAAGGTATTTTCAAAAAGCTTCTGCCATCGAGTCAGTGGATATTGCTCTGTGTGGAAGTTAGTAGTAGATAGAAAGTTTTTAGTGCCAAGCACAACTATGCTTCTGTATTCTTTTTCTAACAGCTCATTTAATTTCATGAAAAGAAAATGGTTTTAGATTTTTTTCCCCAAAGGAGAATATAATTATAGTGAAATTCTCATGGATGAAGAATGGTTTCTCTAGTGCCTATTTTGTTGTACATTGTTTCTCTCTCTCTCTCTCTCTCTCTCTCTCTCTCTCTCTCTCTCTCTCTCTCTCTCTCTCTCTCTCTCTCTCTCTCTCTCTCTCTCTCTCTCTCTCTCTCTCTCTCTCTCTCTCCCCCTCCCTCCCTCCCTCCCTCCCTCCCTCCCTCCCTCCTGCCCTCGCCCTCGCCCTCGCCCTCGCCCTCTCTTCTCTCTCTCTCCTTCCCTCTCTTCTCTCTCTCCCTCTTCTCTCCCTCCCCCTCCCTCTCTTCTCTCTCCCTCTCTCTCTTCTCTCTCTCACCCTCCCTCCCTCTCTTCTCTCTCTCCCCCTTCCTCTCTCTTCTCTCTCTCTCCCTCTCCCTCTCTTCTCTCTCTCCCCTCCTTCTCTTTTCTCTCTATCTCCCCCTCTCCCTCTTTTCTCTCTCTCTCTCTTCTCTCTCTCCCTCCCTCTCTTCTCTCTCTCTCTCTCTTCTCTCTCTCTCCCTCCCCCCTCCCCCCTCTCTCATCTTTTATTGTTCAATTACCAATCCAGTGGTCTGCAGCCTTTATTTATTCCACAGGAAAAACATCCATTGGAGCTTTTTCAGGTATGATGCGCCTGTCATTGTTAAGGGACAATTTTGCATTTTAAAAATGCTCAAAAAATACTCCTTACCTGGAAAAATTCAATTGACTTCTGCACCCATTGTTTTGCCTGGCACTTTGGAGAGAATTTTGAAAAATTATTTGTGCCCAGTCCCCCAGGCCACCATTGAAACAGTGAGATTGGTATGGTCCAGTGGTGGGATTCAATTTTTTTTTATTACCGGTTCTGTGGGCGTGGCTTGGTGAGTGTGGCGTGGCTTGGTGGGTGTGGCAGGGGAAGGATGCTCCATTCCCATCCCACTCCAGGGGAAGGTTACTGCAAAATCCCCATTTCCTCCTGATCAGCTGGGACTCGGGAGGCAGAGAATAGATGGGGGCGGGGCCAGTCAGAGGTGGTATTTACCAGTTCTCCGAACTACTCAAAATTTCCGCTGCCGGTTCTCCATAACTGGTCAGAACCTGCTGAATACCACCTCTGGTATGGTCTAGACTGGTATTTTTCAACCTCAACAAATTTAAGATAGGTGGACTTCAACTCCCAGAATTCCTCATCCACTGAAGAGTTACAAGTGCAGTGATGGACCCAGTGTGATCCAGGATTCTGCTTTATTCAGGTTCTGGATTGTGCAGAGAGCTATTGTTGTGGATTTCACTTGATGCAAATATTCTTCCTCTTTAGACTTCTGACCTGAATGCCTCATGGTATATCTGTGCATTCAGCCCACACTTGAAGACTTCAAGTGTGAAGTCTTCACAGGTTCAGGTGAACCGAAATGAGCCTATTGTAGATTGCAAGGGATATGTAGTGTCCTTGAAAAGGCAAGATCCAATATAGATTTGTAACTGGTTGACCAACCACAGCCAGTGTGTTGTCCTTAATGGAACTACGTGTACATGAGGGAAATATTCAATGTGGTACCTCAAAGCTCTTCAATATCTTCCTCAGTGACTTCGACAAGGGGATAGAAGGGGAATACATCAAATTTGCAGGTGACACCAAGCTGGCAGGAATAGCCAACACTCTAGAAGATACAGAAGGATCTTGACAGCTTTGAACATTGGGTGCTATCTAACACAATGAAATTCAATGGTGAGAAAAGTAAGGTTCTACACTTAGGCAAGAAATACCAAATGCACGGGTATAGAATAGGTGGCATCTGACTCAATAGTAGTAACTGTGAAAGGGATCTTTGAGTCCTAATGGACAATCACTTAAGAATGAGCCAGGAGTGTTGCTACAGCTGCCAAAAAAGCCAATTCAGTCCTAGGGTGCATGAACAGAGGAATAATATCAGGATCAAGAGAAGTGTTAGTACCACTTTATAATGCCTTGGTAAGACCGCACTTGGATTATTGCATCCAGTTTTAGTTGCCACAATATAAAAAAGATGTTGAGACTCGAGAAGGAGTGCAGAGAAGAGCAACAAAAATGATTAGAGGACTAGAGGCTAAAACATATGAAGAACGATTGCAGGAATTATGTTTGTCTAGTTTAATGAAAAGAAGGACTAGGGATGACATGATAGCAGTGTTCCAATATCTCAGGGGCTGTCACAAAGAAGAGGTGGGGGAGGCAACCTATTCTCCACAGCATCTGAAGGCAAGTTGTAGTGCCCACATACAGGTACTGAATGTAAAATAGTAAGTTGTTGTATAAAGTTAAAATGTTGTTAAAAGGAACTGTTTAAACAAGTAAGTATAGAGCCAAACAGCTGTTAAATGTATGGTAAGTAGAAAGGGGGAGGTGTTTATCCCAGTGCTCCAGAAGGGAGGGGGGATAGATTACATCATAAAGAGACAGCCAATTGGATCATAGATAGCAGGGCCAGGAACTATAAAAGGCCTAGTTGAGAGAGCTGTGGAGCTCTCTGTCTGTAGTAACTTCCATGAGGGAAGGTTTAGTGAGAAGAGCTGAGAAAAGCTCTGTTGTGTGGTAATTTCCAAAAAGGGAAGGTTAAGTAAGAAGAGCTAAGGAGACCTCTCAGTCTGTGTGTGTAACTTCCAGGAGGGAAGGTTTAGTAAGAAGAGCTGTGAAGAGCTCTGTTTTGTGGTAACTTCCAAAGAGGGAAGGTTCATAGTGAATCTCTGCCTGAGTTTAACTGTCCAAGAGGGAAGTTGACAGGAGAGAAGATAGGCCCTAGGCAGTTCTGTGGGAAGCAGGTGCCAGTCAGGGAACTTTATTGACTGATATATTGTGTTATTTATAGATAGAGATAAACGGTGAAATGTGCTCTTATCTATAGGCCTAGAAACAAAGAAGAATTGGATTTGCTTAGATTTAGTCAGGAAAGCAAGGAGAGTCTCTGAGGGGAAAAAGAGAAAAGAAAGAATTAAATAGTTGGTTGTGGCTGTAACAAATTCACTTGACAATTACTAAGAAGTTGTATTTAAATAAACTGTTTTCTGGTGTGTTCAAGAAACGTGTCAACATCTGTCTATTTCTCACATAAAGCGAATCTTAAACAATCCTGCAGAGCATAGAGATATTGTAAAAGTAAAATCAAGCCTCTAAAGAGAGAGAGAGAGAGAAGTGAAACAGAGGGTGCAACCCTTGGTCAGGGAGATATAAAAAAAAGAAAATTAAACACAAATCGCTACCAAGACATATAAAACAATAAACCTGACTGGAAGGGGATGGGTGGCATACTCGCAACTGGTGGCAGTGCCGGGATTTGAACTGGTGGAGAACGAAATAATGCTGCTCAGATAATAAAGTCTGAGAGAAAAATTCTTGAATTTTAAAATTTTAAGGCTGAAGCTCAAATCTCCTGAGGTGAATGAACAAGGGTAAAGTAAAAAGATTGGCTTAAAGTAGGCAGAGAGGGTGTTTTGAGGTAAACTGAGATTGGTAAAGTAGAAACACCACTCAAAACTTCTGGACATTGAGAGTCTTGTGTTAATCCACAACAAAAGCACACACTTGTTGAAGTGTGTCAGCTCATTTGGGTGTTCCACGAAGGACTCGGTGCGAGTTCGAGTGGAGTCAAAATTCAGTTTGAAAGGTGTAGGAACAGTCACAATCACCCCGCCTGCAGGAAGAACCATGTCTTAATGGCTTTTCAGAAGGCCAGCAGAGTGGGGATGATTCAGATCTCTGGGGGAAGTTGGTTCCAGAGAGCAGGGGCCCCTACAGAGAAGGCCCTCCCCCTAGGCCCCGCCAGTTGGCACTGTTTGGCTGACGGGACCTGGAGAAGACCCACTCTGTGGGACCTGGCTGGTTGAAGGGAAGTATGAGGCAGGATGCGGTCCCGGAGATAGCCTGGTCCTAAGCCATGTAGGGCTTTAATCATCCCTTGATCTCAACTCTATTCAGAGCTTAGAAAGCAAAGTGTGTTTCCCTTTGAACCTCAGTGATAAATGGAGCACCACCTGCTCAAATGCTTTGCAGCTTTCTGGAAGACACAGGAACTTCGGTTCTGGCCTTTCAATTAAAATAAAAGGAAAAAAGAGTATTATGCATGTTTGCTACCTTGAATTATTTATTTAAAAAAATAATAAAATTGGGCCAAAAAAAAATCTAAAATAAAGTTGGGAGAAGTTTTTATTCTATTTAGTAATGGAACATTCTAATCATGTACTGATACAGTGATACTCAAAACCCAAGCCTTCAATAACTAATATGAATTTGTCTTAAGATTGCTTTAAATGGTCAAAACTGATAAAATGTCTCTATTGTTTTTCTCCCCTGCTTAATATTATCAGACTGATCTACAAATTTCCTTCCCTATTGGTACTGCTATCAGGTTTATTCAGTGGACTTACAAGAGTTATGCCTACTTTGAAAATTGGTGCTGTAGGCTATACCTGATTTTGGCATCTGTTGTCCATTAAAGCAACACCTTTAATATTATGCTTCCACATACATTGGTCACTGCTTTAAGGTATGGATTCATTAAAATTAAGAAATCAGAGCCATTGGCTTTGAAACTTTAAGTGATCTCATTTTGTACAGGAGCAGGAGGAGGAGGAATAATAGCAGGAGGAATAGAAATAGCAACAGCAATAGCACTTGGCATTATATACTCCTTCATAATGCTTTGTAGCATTCTCTGAGCCAGGAGTCTCCAACCTTGGCAACTTTACGACTTGTGGACTTCAACTCCCAGAATTCCTCAGCCAGCATGCTCTGGCTGAGGAATTCTGGGAGTTGAAGTCCACAAGTCGTAAAGTTGCCAAGGTTGGACACCCCTGCTCTAAGCAGTTTACAGAGTCAGCATATTGCCCCTAACAATCTGGGTCTTCCTTTTACTGACCTCTGAAGGATGGAAGACTGAGTCACTCTTGAGCCGATCAGGATCAAAGGAATGGAACTTCTGGCAGCGAACAGAGTTTCCCTGCAATACTGCATTCTAACTGCTGTGCCACCACAGCTCTTATAAGCTCTGGTCAAAGCATTTTTTATCAGTTGAAAATCTGTTCTATTACTTTTAAGGTATTAGATAACTGTTTCTACACAGCAAGACATGACTGCTAAACCTACTGATTTGGGCAGGTGCTTATCATAGTTTGCCTGTTGTATAATGTTAATTATGCATGTATCAGTGGTGGGTTCCTACAGGTGCGGTCCAATGCGTAGCTTCGGTAGTGACGGCCAATTGCCCAATTTGCGCGTGACCGCTCCAATGCCGTCTTCGCCGGTCCGTTGCGCATGTTGCCATCTTTTTAAAAGAATTTTTGGGCTTTTTGGCTTCTGTGCATGCGCGGAAGCAAAATCTTGCCAAAATCTCACGAGCGAACGTGCATGCGTGCGAGATTTCCAGCTACCAAGTATGCGCGGAAGCAAAATTGCACGAAGGGACGTGTGTGTGCAAAACATGCACTTCCGTCGCGATGAGAACCGGTGGGGAAGGTAAGTAGAACCCACCCCTGCTTTAGATTAGATTATTATTAGAGTTGGAAGAGACCTTGTAGGTCATCTAGTCCAACCCCCCGCTCAAGCAGGAGTCCCTACACCATTTCAGAAGAAGTATGCTGTTCCAGGAATAGGGAGCGAGATTTTGTTTAGGTTCTCTGATGGCAACATTTCCTATGAATTGGGGCCTGCAACTCACTTATTGGGTGGGTAGAATCCACATGGCGGAGGTGGTCTTAAGATACTACTCATTCATTCATCAATTGACTAAATATTGCATGTAATTATTAAGATAGACAGCTAAAGTGTGATCATTGCATTGGTTCAATTTGGTCTCCACTTTGTTCCTACTGGGCAGATGTTGATGCTACAGTTTTAGATACAGATACAGAGTTGGAAGGGACTTTGTAGGTCATCTAGTCCAACCCCTTCCCGCCCAAGCAGACCATACACCATTTCTGATAAATGGCAGTCCAGTCTCTTCTTGAAAGCTTCCAGTGATGAATCTCCCAAAACTTCTGAAGGCAACCTGTTCCATTGGTTAATTGCTCTCGCTGTTAGAAAATTTATCCTTATTTCCAGGTTGAATCTCTCCTTGTTCAGTTTCTATCCATTATTCCTTGTCTGGCCTACAGGTGCTTTTGGAAAAGCATGATCCCTTCTCCTGTGCCGTGCCCCACCACTGGTAGGAAACATATTTAGGAAAAAAAGAAAACTCTCCACTCTATTGATTTTGAAAGTATGTGAAAATAATAGTGTAATAAATTATTGCTTACAAAGGAAATTGCATATGGAACTGTGGAATCTCAGGTCTGATCTAATACTGCCACCTGCTGTTTCCAAAATAGTTTGCACATTTTGTCCAAACTCACCTGTCCTGGAGGCTTTAGATTAGAATGTTTCATGCATCAGGCAGAAGTCATCCTGAGCTTTGGTGCAACAATAGGGGCGGGTTCCTCTTACCTGGCCACCGGTGCACTGCGCGTGCATCATCTCATTGCGCGCGCGTGCACGCTTGCTATGCGCGTGTGTCCCCTTCCGCGATTTTGCTTCCTGCGCATGCGCGTAAGCAAAATCTCGCAAGGGGACGCGCGCACACAATTTCGGCAATTTTTTGCTTCCGTGCATGCACACACACACACACACACACACACACACACACACACACACACATATATATATTGATGCAGTTGGGAATGAGCTTTTGCTTTTATCAGCAAAACTTGATTTCCACAATGGAAATCTGGACAAAAAAAAGCATCCTTCAAATAGCTCTTTCACTTATTTTCCACCCCACCCCCCTGTTCTTTCACTTGCCATGACTGGTAAGGTCATTAGAGAATTTATCATAATTGTGAGAAATGAAATTATTTTAGTTAAAAATGACATGTAACAAGAACCATAGTGTAACCATTTTGAATGATTTTGTAATGAAATAATGATGTGTGACAAAATGTAATATGTCAGCTTATTTTCACTTTTCTCAGAATAACAGGAAATGTTTTGACCAATTTTATGGGAACAGAGAGAGAACATGCTTGTTTTTCTCCTTTGTTATGAAGGGGATTAGCTAATGGGAATGTGCAGGTTCACACAGAAAGAGAGGAAGTGTGGAGCTGTCAGGATGATGAATATGTTCTGGGTTTTTCCTATGTTGTAAATATTGTGTTAGGATGTTACATAATGGAGGTTGGACGATATGATGGGAGGAGTAAGGTGGAGTCATGTTCATTATAAATCTATGTTTCAGGATAATGGCCTTTGTCTCTATTTTGTGTCATGGATGACCATGTAGGGACCCTTTGATCAAAGTGTAATTAAACTGTTTATATTGTACATGATTCTGGATTCCTGTTTAATTATTTTTCTCACAATTGGCGCTCCAACGAGGGCCTGGACGTTCTTTCTGGATTTGGGAAATACCTTGACCGGGAATGCGCGCACACGCCCTATCTTTGGGTGACCGGGGTGAGGGTTTCGCTTATCCGGGGGAATTTGCTCCTCAAACGGACTGAGACTGCAGGATCCAGTGACAATATAAACAGCCCCGAGTGAATGAAGGCCGGCCGGCAATTACTTGGCTTAGGTGAGTAATGAGACACGGGGTGTTTCTGTTTAGACTCCTTAAGTGGATTCCTTGAATAGAGGGTGATGTGTTTACTTAGGTTGTAAGTAAATACGAGAGGCACTGGGAGATTGATCGTCTCTGTGTTATGTGCTATGGCGTCTAGTCCCTATGTACAAGGGACGTCTATTAGAATATTCAGGAGGAATATTCATATTCAGGAGGAATCGAAGAGAACAAGTCTCGGGGGGAAAATGGGGCCCGGTTAACTAGAAATGCTAGCGGAAGGAATGAAATTCCTTTGAATCCCTTTGATCTCCTACATTGGAGAAGCTGTGAATGCAGTGGAATGGGGGGTAGGCTAAACTAAGTTGTTATGCCTGAAAGTTGTGCTTGAATATGGCCATGGTTGTCATTGGAATGAGTGTGGAAACTCTAAACCATATTGTTTTAAAGAGTGTGCTTGGCAAGACAAAGTGTAAAGCTTAACTGCTGTATGTTCGTTCCAGTTTGTTTGGATGACCTTTCTCTCTATCTTTGGTAATATGGAATGTGACCCTTTCATGTATGTTTGGTGTCTTTGAATTCCTTCAAGACAGAGTGCCAATTGGCTTGATGGCTGCTGGGGAATTCAGTTACATTTGTTAATGTGTTTATGTGTTGTTGTTTTTCTTTGCCTTTCTGTCTTAAGGGACTATAAATTAATGATGATTGTACCTGAAAGATAACACAGATGTTAGGAAATATTTTGCAGGCAGGACAGTATTTGTACATGGCACTGGCGGGGTGTGAAACATATTGAGGTTTCAGAATATTCTGATATGTTAGTTTATAGATATTGTTTAGGGTGCTGGAAATGTTCAGCCGATCTGAAAGATGTTCTGATATTGCAGGTAAAGAATGGAATCAAGGGGTTGTTGGTTTTTTTTGCAGATAAAGATTTTTTCTTTGGAAGGTTTAGGACATTAGGGAATAGGCTTGTCCTTGGAGCTTTGGGAAATGGGCTGTGGTTAGGGCCCAAAATCAAATTTTTGATTTAAAAACCTTAAAGCCATTTCCCACTGCTTGTAAGTTCAAGTTCAAGATGCTATAAGATGCAAAGGGGCATTAACTCCCTGATAGATCAGTTGATGGGGAGGAAGATTTTTTTTTTATGTTAGTTTGCACAAAAGTTTTTTTTTAATTCAATGGAAGTGAGAGTTCTCAAAACGGAGGTGGTCTGGAGACCTGTAATTGTGTGTTTGCGAACATGGGGATGTTTGTAAACATTTGCTTGTTTACAAGGGGATGAGAGAGATCTCCTTCACTAATTATAGTAAGTAACAAGGATTTGTACTTGGAAAGTATTTGACAGAAAATACTGATCGGAGAGACATTCTATGAAGAATATGAAGAGAGGTGTTTGGCAGTTAGAAGTTAGAAGAGTTAGTTGTGCATTTATTTGTGAGTTTCTGTGTTGAAACGATGTTGAAGAGAATGGCTTATTCTGAATTGAGTATTCAGCTGTGTGAGGGTGCGAGAGAGAGAAGAGGGGGGGAAGCGGCTTGCTTTTTTTCCCTTTTACACATTTTTTTTCCCTAGAGTCTGCAGAGAGAGAGGAGGGGCAGAAGGGGGAATTTGCGGAAGTTGATGTTTTCCACAGATGTCCTGCTCTGAGAGCTCTGCGTTTGAAGAAGTTGTTGAGTTAATGCACTGCTGATTGTGAATAGGTGGGAGATACTGACAAGGTTGAATTCTTATATAAGAAGTGGTCAGAAGTAGAACCATGGAGGTGAGATGTGAGATGTAGAGATAAGTAAGTGGAGTTGAAGAAAGTTAAGTTGATATGAGTTTGCCTGATTTGGGGAAGTCTTTTGTTTGTTTGTTTGAAATAGTTCACATTAGATAGGATGATGTGGCTAAGGGTGTGTTAGCTTAAAAAAAAAAAAAAAGAGCTGGTAAGTTGATAGACCCTGTGGTGAGAGGGTGGCTTTATCTTAGGATAGTTTAGTACTGCTTTCTAATTTTTATCAGGAGAAGAGAAGGATTGGGAAAAGTGTAGAGCATGATGTGTAGACATAAGGGATCTACAAATGCGAATGCGTAAGCCTATGGAGGCTATTGTTTTTTTTGTTTGGTTTTGTTTATTGATGGTTCATCCCGAGAGGGGGATGAAAGAAGGGAATTGGATATGCAGTGAGTAATAGGTTGCTGTCTGAATGGTCAGCAGCGTGTTTGTTTTGTTACAAGCGTTAAGATGTTGGCAAATGAAGTGGGTAATATTTATGCCTATGGTATTTGGAATACCTTTGAGAGGATTTGGATGGAACGGGGTTTGATTCCAGGCAGGGAAAGAAGCTAGGATGAATAGGATCTGGCAGAGACCAGCGTGGCTGGCTGGCACATGAGGAGAGATCCTCGAGGTTGATTGTGGCTAGCGAATAAGGCTGTAAGAAGCGGCGAGAATGGGAAAGGAAGTAGAGATAATGGTAAATACAATTCCTATTTTGGAATGGGATGTCAAGCCTAAGTGTAGAAGGTGTGGAAATAGTAGATATGAGATGGATTTCAAATGGTGAATGAACCTATTATGAGAAACATTCTTGAGCATGAAGGAACCCATTGGGGTATACAAGCATTGACTGGCATTATGAAAAGAAAGTATGTATGCAGAGGAATGTGGGTAATTGCAATGCAGATATTGGGGAAATGTATACATTGCATTAGATAAACAAAAAAGAGCATGAGGATGCAAGTGACTGGGGGAAAGTGAATGGCTGTTTGGCCATTCCAATGAATCCAGGTGGGATACCAGCTGTGGGGATATTGAGAAATCTGCTGGTGATAGTGGTTTATTTAAATGGTTGGGTGGAAGTATTTCCATGAGGATTTCCATGAGGAATGGTAAATGCTCAGATGCTAGAATGAAATATTGGAGCAGATTGTTCCAAGAAATGGGTTGGAGAAAACTATTGAAAGTGATAGAGGTACGCATTGTCTAGCCCAGGTAGTGTAATAGGTAATAGACCAATTAGGTATTAATTGGCAATTACATTTATCATTTTGTCCGATTTTGTTTGGCAAAGTTCGGAAAATGATTCAAATTTTGAAAAACACCTTACAGAAGTTAATTTTAGAATTGCCGCTACCTTGGATGAAATGTTTACCTTTAGCAATATTGCTTATTAAGATAAATATAAGAAAAGACATTAGAATTTTATTATAAGAAATGATGTTTGGTATTTCTTATACTAGAAATGTGGGAATGTCACAGATAAAATGCGAAGCTGTTTGTTTTTGAAAAAATATACAGGAACTGTCCCAGTGTTTTTCTCTTTTAAGGTTCGGAGGACTATTGGCACAGATTCCTTCCCTTGATTTTCAAATACGTGACTTTAAGAGCGGTGACTGCATCCTGATTAAAGCTCTAAAGAGACATGAACTAAAGCTAATGTGAGAAGGACTGTTCCAAGTGCTGTTGATTACCGAGTTGACTACCGAGTCGGGATGAGCGGACTAAAGAGACAGGCTGAGTCCATTGTTCGTGTGTGGAAGGACTGGGGACTACACCCCATGGATGGACAGTGACTGCTAAGACAATAGATCCTTTTGCATTGACTTTTAGGACTAATTGATAGCACTTTGGGAGGTTGAGTTGCTTATTTGGTTGGGGGTAATAAACTTTTGTATTGTGTTATTGTTTTCTATAGGGAAGAGACATAGTAGGGTGGTATGGTTACATGTTGTGAAAGTATGTGGATGAAAGTCCCTGGAGTGATTGCATTGAAGTTTGAGTTTGTATTACATTACATATACATACACAGGGGGGCCAGTCCACTGGAAGCATGAATTCGACAGTAGGGGTGATTATTGTCTTCTGGGGAATACGGACGTATCTTTAAGTAGGGATGGAAACGTTTGCTGTGTTGCTGTGTTATTTTATAATGTGGCAGCAGTTGTGTCTCCATGCTGAACTTGAACAACGATTTTCCCAGATACATAAATCACTGACACTGATTGAGCCGGAAATTGGAGGCTGGAATTTGTATTAGATCTACCTTTAGTGGTGACATATCAAAGGAGTAACCATACATATGAGATAGCTGTTCATAATAGAGATGTGTCCAATAGGATGGAAGCTGTACATAGTCATTGCTATGAGAGATGTGGCAATTATACACCTTCCTATAAGAGGAAGGATTGATTTTACTATATGGAGAAATAAAAGCCCCATCCAAGCTTATGTTTTTATATGACAATATGGCATTGTCAGGTCTGCTATTTGGTTGAAGGGTAGATGTACAATTAGAAAACGCCACTTAGATACATATGACATGTGAGAGAAGCCTATGAAGAAGGAAGAGGAAATATTTTCCTGATGACAGTGGCTTTGAATACTATATTCTTTTGTGTGAAAGGAGAGACAACGGTCTCGGATATCATATCTATATATATTGTGGGTGTACTAGTTCCTGGGAAGTTTTTGTTTGAAGATGGAAAGATTGTTATGGAACATAACATCTATGATCTATCAAAAGTGATTACTTTGCTTGGTCAGTGAATGAGTGAGTGAAGCCCAGTGAATGGACTAATTAGAAGAAGCTGGTACTTTGAGGTGAAGAACATTTTGCCAGACTGTGATTGTGTAATATGGATAAGTATAAACAAGAATGTGTTTACTTGAACTGAGAGTGAAGAGATGGATCATTAGGATAGGTGCTATATCTACCTGAAGGATGGTTTTTGTTTTATAGCTTATATGCTTATGCAGTTATTCTTGCTAATGCAGTGGGAGGATCTTATCCTATAAGATGCCTGAACACAGGTTTATTGTTTTTACTGATGAATGCTACACTGCATCATAGTACTTGCATACCAGCAAGAAGACCATGATTGGAAAGGTGGTGAAAAATACACGACAGGTGAGACACATGATCAGAAACCTGGACATGAAGAAACATCTAAGAAAGCAGGTGAACCTCACCTGGCAATATATAATTTGCATATTATATATATATATACAAAGATCTATATCTCTAGTGCAGTATAAGACAACTGAATATGCTGCCAAAAGGAGTTATAGGGGTAAAAGGTACATAAAGAATGCATATGATGCTGGAGGTAGTGATGAAGTGGTGATATTATCTGATGTAGAAGTTCGACTTCTAGGCATATTTCCTTGGTTTGCAACACGATAGAATCATAAGCAGATAGGACTTGCTTGTGCTTTGGCAAAAAGTATTAATGAAACTTCGTCTGCCATAGCAGCTCTGGCTAATGGGGGAGATAAGGAAGTCTTTATTAAGGATGGGCCATGGTTACGTGGAATTCGTAAGGATTATGCTGCTTTGGTACAGGACATAAATCACATTTAAGAGCTTTGCTACCACCTACAACATAAAACTGAGAATTCTGCATTCCATGGGATATGGAATGTATTAACTCTTGCTAGTGGAGTTTTGCATGGTTGAAAACCATATGTGGGCACTATAATCATTATAGTTATAGATTGTATATCTTGTGTCTGTATTAGATGTACTGTATGCCTGTATGTGTGTGAAGTGTTGTAAGTCTTGTTGTAAGATGGGACGCCTTAAGGAGTTGGGGATGTGGGCCCTAACTACGAAGGATGTGCGTATTGTTACAAAAATAAGAAGCTGATCAATTAGGATCAATAGTAAGTATTGATCAAAAGTGAAAGGGTGGATTGTGAGAAATGAAATTATTTTAGTTAAAAATGACATGTAACAAGAACCATAGTGTAACCATTTTGAATGATTTTGTAATGAAATAATGATGTGTGACAAAATGTAATATGTCAGCTTATTTTCACTTTTCTCAGAATAACAGGAAATGTTTTGACCAATTTTATGGGAACAGAGAGAGAACATGCTTGTTTTTCTCCTTTGTTATGAAGGGGATTAGCTAATGGGAATGTGCAGGTTCACACAGAAAGAGAGGAAGTGTGGAGCTGTCAGGATGATGAACATGTTCTGGGTTTTTCCTATGTTGTAAATATTGTGTTAGGATGTTACATAATGGAGGTTGGACGATATGATGGGAGGAGTAAGGTGGAGTCATGTTCATTATAAATCTATGTTTCAGGATAATGGCCTTTGTCTCTATTTTGTGTCATGGATGACCATGTAGGGACCCTTTGATCAAAGTGTAATTAAACTGTTTATATTGTACATGATTCTGGATTCCTGTTTAATTATTTTTCTCACAATAATCTTTATTCAAAGTAGCTCAAATGAGCTTTTAACAAGAGTGTTTGTACTAAAAGAAATGGTCATGCTTCAGATATTGATGTAAATGAATCAGATTATATCCCTCCCCACACATTTGAAATGGCTCAGTACCAGCAAGGGTGTACTGTTGCTAGCAATAATTCACCCAGTCTATTAGCTTCTTAGATTAAAGAGAATAACAACATTCAATTGCACCGTATGACATCCAATCCCACAAGGCTCTTTTCACGCCACCTTAGTATATGATAAAAAATATTTTCATATTTCACAAGAAAAATTGAATCCACACAACAGTTCAGAAAATGGGGAAATGTCCATTAAGAGCACACTAGCTGAGGAATTCTGGGAGCTGAAGTGTTAAAGGTGAGAATAAATCTCATAGAGGCGATGTGGATCTTTTCTTGGAATTCAGACATTTAGAAATAAAGCCGAGATTAAAAGTCTAATAGAAAATATTTATTTTGGTACAAAAACAATAAATCATGAATAGTTGCATCTTGCTAATAAATCGTGACTGCTCCAGTCAGAATCAAAGGCAGAAGAGAATAATGGAGAATCAGGAATGCACACATGTGCAGAAGATCACATCACGTGTCCTGCTTGTACTGGAATGTACCATAATATTAGGATAGGGATGCATCACCCTGCATAGACATACAACTGACAATATTCACTACGTGACATGAAGTCCAGAACATCTTAAAATTGCCAAAGTTAAGAAACATCGCTGTAGATAATTCAGATTCCCATGAGATTTTTAACCTGACTGCTACCTTTGAACTTTGAAACTATGAAGTAGTTCTCCCATGCCTACGATATTCTATGCAGCAAACCATATTAATTCCAAAATCAATAAATACATGAAGTAGAGCAATACTAAGTAGTACATATTAATCTAAAGTTGTAAAACTGCAGCCTAAAATTGGTAGCTCAACTGCTATGACAGCATATCTATTTGCCAAAGTGGAACATAATCCAGATATTTGCTTCAAATGGGGGGTGAAGATCTCCCACCGTTTGCTCACTTGTGTGTATCAGTTGTCAACATAGGGAACAACCCTAATGTGTAAAGAAGGCTAATAAAAGATTAGCATCCAGTATGAAGTGACAGTAGAATAGCCAGCATTCTTTAAGTCTATAGTCTATAGTCCTTTATTTATTTATTTATTAGTTGCATTTGTATGCTGCCCACTCCACAGAGACTCTGGGCGGCTCACAACAATAAAAATTCATATGCAACAACAAATATTAAAAAACATTAAAAACAGTAAATATTAAAACATTTAAAAACATTAAAAACCACAATTTAAAAACCCATCCAATAAATCATTCATGGGGCCAAGAATAATCGATATTGTATTAAAATCATTGGCCCCAGGCCTGTCGACAAAGCCATGTTTTTACTGCTTTTCTGAAGGCTGGCAGGGTGGGAATAATGCGGATCTTGGGGGGTAGTGTATTCCAAAGAGCCGGTGCTGCCACAGAGAAGGCCCTCGTTCGTGGGCTTGCCAGCCGACATTGTTTGGCTGACAGGACCATCAGCAGACCAACTCTGTGGGCTCTAATTGGTCTTAGGGAGGTATCTTAAAGAAGGCGGTCTCGGAGGTAAACTTTACCTACTCTTGAAAAGAAAACTTCATTAAATTCAGTGAAATTCACTCCCAGATAACTCTGTATAGGACTGTAGCCCTAATGGACTTGTTTACTACCTGCAGGGAAATTTAAACATTTACAAAAACAGCTTTCATCTGAATACAAATCCAACTGGATGAGCTGCTGTTTGGATAATAGAAGTTAAGGGTGAAGGTTAGGGCTAGGGACATTTGCAAGCTGCTCTATTCTGACCTCCAAACATATTGCACTGTCCCAGCAGTTAAATCTTACATCAGGACAAAAGATAAGACAAGATGAGATGAGATAACATTTATTGTAATTTTTTTTACTATGAGCATACTGGCCCACATTAAAAATGAAATTTTGTTGCCTGCTCTTCAAGAGAAAGTGTCTATCTACCCAGGAGGGCCTTTGCACAACTGCGGGTTGCGCACCAGTTACGCCCTTTCCTGGACCAACAGTCCCTACTCACAGTCACTCATGCCCTAGTCACTTCCCGTCTTGACTATTGCAACACGCTGTACATGGGGCTGCCCTTGAAGAGCATCCAGAAGCTCCAGTTGGTGCAAAATGTAGCAGCCCGCATGGTTTTGTGCAGACCCCGGTGTGCACATGTATCACCTTTTCTGCGGGAGCTGCATTGGCTGCCGATTTGCTTCTGGGTGCAATTCAAGGTGCTGGTTGTCACCTTTATAGCCCTTCATGGCTTGGGACCAGGTTATCTGAGGGACCATCTCTTGCCGGTCACATTTCCCCGACCCATCAGAGTGGTGAGGAATATTGCGGGTCCCATCCCCTAGGGAGATACTCCTGGTGGGACCCAGAAGAAGGGCCTTCCCCATGGTGGCTCCCTCTCTCAGGAACATCATTCCCCCAGAGATTAGAATGGCCACCACTCTAACACACTTCTGGAAGGCGCTGAAGGCCTGGGGAACCCAGAGCAGGATGGAGCCCATTAAATGGCTCGTTTGATCTGCTGTCACCGGGGTGGGGGGTGATTTTATTATATTAATTTATTTGATTCTTTTTTATTAGTTTTATTGTTTTAAATGAGGTTTTATATTCTGTAAGCTGCCTTGAGTTGCCATGTGCAAATAGGCGGCGATATAAATTCAATAATAAACAAACAAACAAACAAACCTATACACATGCTATATGCATACATAAATTTATACCTGCACCATACAGATTATGGTTCTCTGCTATATCACATGTTTGTAGAATAGTTTAAGGCAGTAGTGTCAAACTCTAGGCCTGGGGGCCAGATCCGGCCCACAGGGTGCTTAGATCTGGCCTATGGGGTTGCCCTGGAAACAGCAAAGAACCGGCCTGCAGTGCCTCTGCCAGTGGCGGCCCTCCCAAGCTCCGTTTTTTGCTGGCAGAGGATTGCAGGAGGCCATCACAGCTGAAAATGAAGCTTGGGAGCCCGTTTTCACTGGCAGAGTGCTCAGGCCACCACAGGTGCCCCTGACACAAGTGACATCGAACTGGTCATGCCCACCCTGGCCACACATACTGTCGCCCCCCGAGGTCAACTACAACCCTGAAGTGACCCTCAATGAAATCGAGTTTGACACCCCTGGTTTAAGGGATGCAGCACTGGTTACAAAATCAAAGTTTTGTAACCACTCTCAATTTCCAACAATTGTCCCTGTAGGCATCCACCTCACTTGGCCTCATGGCAGAGCTAATTTTTAGGGTAAAACTTCAACATTTAGCAGTATCTATTTATAACATGACTGTATAAATGAAATATGCATGCAGTCTAAACTCTCTGTAATTCATTATTTTATCTTCATGAATCTAAGCTGAGGTAAGGTACTTCACTTGAAGTAAGGCTGTCACAGGGAAGAGAGCATTGATTTACTCTCCACAGCACCTGAGGGCAGGACAAAATGTAATGAGTGGAAGCTCCTCAGAGGAAGATCCAGCCCTAAAATAAGGAGGAATTTCCAGACAGAATGATTACTCAATGAAACAGCTTGACGCTTGGAATTGTGGGTGCTCCATAATTGAAGAAAGATTTGAAAACCATTGGTCTGGGACAGGGTTGGGCAAACTATGGTTCTTTGAGGACCTGTGGACTTCAACTCCCAGAATTCTTGAGCCAGCCATGCATGCATGGCTTGCTCAGGAATTTTGGGAGTTGAAGTCCACAGGTCCTCAAAGAACCATAGTTTGCCCACCCCGGTCTGGGATGGTATAAAGACTCCTGCCTTGGGCAGATGGTTGGACTAGAACTGTGGTGGCGAACCTATGGAACGGGTGCTGGAAGCAGCATGCAGGGCCATCCCGCGCGGGTTGTATGACCTCACTGGCTCCTCTTCTGCATTCCTGTGCACACATGTGCACCGATCAGCTGGCCTTCGCACGCGTAGGAATGCCGAAACCTGGAAGAGCAGCATTCTGGCACGCATGTGAATGCCAGCACCCGAACTTCCGTGTTTCTGTCATGCGCCTGTGCAATGGCCAGCTGTTCATTGGGCACGCATCCACGCAGAAAACCGGAAGTTCAGGTGTCGGCATGCGCATGCGCGCCAGAATGCTGCTCTTGTGGGTTTCGGCACTCCTGCGTGTGTGAAGGCCAGTGAGGCCGTGCGGTCCAGGTGGGATGGTTTTGCATGCCATTTCCGGCATGCAGGTTGGCACGGGGTGACTTAAAAGATTAGCCACCACTGGACTAGAAGATCTCCACAATCCCTTCCAGCCCTGTGACTCTATGTCTTCACTATCATTGTAATTGGAATTCATTGGAGTTGTAAACTGCCGAGAATCATTGATTGAAATGGGTGGCCATAGAAACCGAATCAATCAATCATATTACCTGGATAGCATTGATATCTGAAGTGGCAACTTCAAGAAGTCTCTGAAGACATTGGCTTCAGAGTCTTCCTGGCTTCTTGGCTTCACCCTTTTGGTCTTTCTGCTGGTTGTTCTGAGTAACTTGAAAAGGTGGTTCCTCCCTGTAGCTTTCTAGACTAAGGAGAAGTGCAGGTCTCAGGTGTTCCACTTCAGGGATGGGTTCTGGATTCTCCCGCTTCCGGTTCGCTCAGTGACATGATGTGCGCATGCAGTACTTAAAAAAAAGCTTTTGCGCATGCACAGAAGCAAAAACAAAATGGTGCCGCCTATGAGGGTGTGGCAGGCCTGAGTCGCTGCCGGTTCTAGCGATCCAGGCCACCAGGTTACTACCAGTTCTATAGAACCGGTCTGAACCGGGAGGAACCCACCTCTGTTCCAGTTTCCAGACATTTCACTGTCAATATTTTGCCTGCCTTTGCAGTAAAGAGTCTGCAACTCAACCTTGGTAGTGCTGATAGCTATTTTGCTGCCTTGCCATAGATTTTGCTCAGAATGGGACTGTTCTCTTCCTCCGCTTGACCGCGCCTGTTTTGTTTTGTTTTGTTTAGAGCGGAGGAGGCGAACAGTCATAGACCTGATTTTGCTGTAGTTTGTTTCCTACCATTATTGCTAAGTGAAATAGCACACAACGAATATTTTCCTTGCAAGGAATCTCCTAGATTTTTGCTCTCCATGGGGTTGTTTATCTTCTCCACTAATGCTTTCTTTTTCTCAGCATGAATTCAAATAATTATAAGGAGATCCTAATTGAATTTGTGTGCTCTATATGTGTAATTAAATAACAGTACTTTTCATCATCCATCGAAGTTTCATTTGTTGTTTCTCTACCTAGCCAATATTTTCCTGAAATGGTGTAATTGTATAAGTTACATAACTTAGAGACTAATAATTATAATGTGTTGGAGGGGGTAACATTAGTGTATGGATAGGAGCATTCCTGAGAACAATATCTGACATGAGCAATGATTAATGGAACAAATTTTATGACTAGTACAAAGAAGACATTTGGTTAAGGAAATACATTATAGAGATAGGCAGATCGTAAATACCTGGCAAACTACACCTTACCAGATGGCAATCGCAGAGCAAAAGGTTGTGTGAATGCGCTTGATCACAAGGATTTCTTTTTTATTTGGAGAAACAAAACAACACTTCACAAACACATGGCACAGCATAGGAAAGCAAATTCATCAGGACAAGATTCAGCAGTACATTTGCCTTTGAAAGACAAATGTTATTATTTTGAAGACTACAAAGTCCATTTGTAGTCTTCTGGACAGTCTTCTGGACAGAGACGACCATTGGTTTGAAAGAGGGGTAAAAGAGGCCATCTAAATTAAAATTGAAAAGTCCCCTCTCAATAGAGAGCAAGGAATACAACACCACCTATCTCCCATTTCAGTCCTTTCAGTAGTTCCAAGTAGTAGTTCCAAGAAGGTTCCACACCCATTTGCACTCTGATTCAGATGACCCTAAGGGCACAGATAAACTCTCAAGTTGCCTCAAAAGCTCTCAGAGCTTTTGGAGGATAAATCCTTCCATTCCTCATCAGTCAAGACTGAAGGAACTTCTTGGATGAGAAGTGAAACGTCTTTAAGGAAAAACAAAACAAAGGAAGTCTAGTTGCCTTTTGAAAAAAAGCACCTTTGGGACAACCATGACCTGGATGACTGAGTATCTCCATAGACATTAAGGCAGAGGGAAGTGACCTGGGATCAACAGTCTCATAGATAAAGGCCAGGAAGAAGAAAACATAAAAAGAGGATGTAGAATAACTCTTTGTTTATATACACTGCCCCTTGTTGTCAGCATTTATGAGATGCTGAAGTGGCCCAGCCACAGGTCGCTACACCCACAGGTCGCTACTACCGGTTTGGCTGAACCGGTCCAGACCAGCTGAATACCACCTCTGGTTATAATGGGAGTGGAGAAATTTCGGGGAAGAAGGAAATTTGATCTCTATTCATTCTCTTCTTAAGAAAATTATATGGATATGTACATCATGTCCCCAAGAATTGAGCTTGGAATGAATTTAATTTAGAACATACAAATAGAAACCTTTGTTGGATTGAACCTCTGGCCCATCTAATCCAACAATTTATACCTTGTTAAGTTGAGATAAAACTCAAGCCGTCCGATTGCTACCGTGTTAAGGGAAGAATATCTCATAGAGGCGAGATTTGGATCTTTTACTTGGAATTCAAACACTTAGAAATAAAACCGAGATTAAATGTCTAATAGAAAATATTTATTTCAGTACAAAACAATATAAAACAATAAATCTACATCTTTGCTAATTAACATGACCATTCAGGTCAAGAGCCAAGGCAGAAGTGATTAATAGTGGATTAGGAATGTGAACATGCGTAGACATCATATCATGTGTTCTGCTTGTAATGGAAAGTACCATCATATTTAGGATAGGGATGCATCACCCTGCATAGACTCACAACTGACAATATTCACATCGTGACATAACTAAAGTAGCCAACCAACTGCAAAAGGAAGCCTACTAATCCCTTAGCAGATGGACCTCTGAAGCAGAGGAAGTCAGATTGCCATCGGAATGACCCATGAAGCTGTTCAGCCATTGAAACCATGACTTCCATGGATTGGTCCAACCCTTTTTTTTAAATTAAATTTTATTAATTTTCTATTAATTACATTTCTTAGTGCTTAATAAACATCATGTTGTCTGGGTATTTAATTTGCTTAACAATACAAATGCCATTCTTACTCTCGACCCCTTTTTTTCAAACCACTGGTAAAATAAGTTCCTTGTTTGATAAATATTCTGTGTCTTCTTTCTGTTTGATTTTCAATGCAAGTCTATCCATTTCTGCACAGTCTAGTACAGTGTTTCTCAACCTTGGCAGTTTGAAGATGTGTGGACTTCAACTCCCAGAATTCCCCAGCCAACGTTGCTGGCTGTGGAATTCTGGGAGTTGAAGTCCACCCATCTTCAAACTGCCAAGGTTGAGAAACACTCTTCTTCATTATCTCTTCATCTTGTGATGTTCCTTCATTTTTCCAATATTGTGCGAAGATAATCCTCACTGCTGTTAAAACATATAATACTAAATACATATTTTTCTTAACAAATTTTTCTGATATCATCCCTAATAAAAACAGTTCAGTTTTAAAATCTACATGTTTCCCTATTATCTTTTCTAGCCATCTATGTATTTTTGCCCAATTTCTTTTAGCACAAGTCCACCACTTATGATAAAAATCCAATCCTTTTTTGAAGCGAGCCAAGCTGGTAGCTAGCACCAAAACTTATTTAATTTCAAATAATAATAATAATAGCAACAGCACACAGACATATACCATTTCACAGTATATAAACCAGTAAGCAGAGGTGGGATTCTGGAGAACCGGTAGCAGAAATTTTGAGTAGTTCAGATACCACCTCTGACTGGCCCTGCCCTCATCTATTCTCTGCCTCCCAAGTCCCAGCTGATCGGGAGGAAATGAGGATTTTACAGTATCCTTCCCCTGCCATGCCCACTAAGCCACACCCACCAAGCCACGCCCACCAAGCCACACCCACAGAACTGGTAGTAAAAAATTAGAACCCCACCACTGCCAGTAAGTGAAATATGTCCTGAATATCTTCTAGATTAATAATCCATTTTTTTAAAAAATGGAAATGTTAATTTTTATTCATATCATTTGTTTTATATCTAATCAGCAACTACATTTTTTTTCTTGGTCAACTATATTTAGATTTGACATGAGTTCTTTTTAGAAATAGCACATCCTAACTATGAAACATTTTGCCAAGTTGCCTTCTGCCAATTTGAGAAGAATCACTTTCTTCTGACTCCTTTTTCTCTTGCCAGCTTGTTAGATGTTTTAACCGGAGAGTTAGTTTTATCTTTGGCACTTGCCTCTTATTTTATTCAGACCTCATTTTTTTTTTTAGTTCTGCTTAACTATTTTTCACATTGATATTTTTTTGGGTTTTTTGGAGATGCGGTTGGGGGCACAATGCAGTGAAATTGTGATTGATTCATGGTAAATATTTCTTCAGTAACTAATGACAGAATTGAAAAAGTAGCATAAATAAATATCATGCTGATGTTTTCTGTGAGTGTAAAGAAAAAAAGAGCACACATGAATACGATAAAAATTCAGTCAACAGATTTTAGCAGTCTCAAATTCTTAAATGGGGAGAGAATTAAGCAAAGGGTAAATCTGGATCAAAAGCTGCTCATCTTTGATTAGTTCCCATCCTTAGTTTCAGACACAGATATAATGCATATGATCAGTGGTGGGTTTCTGTGGGCGTGGCGTGGTGGGCGTGGCGTGGTGGGCGTGGTGTGGCGTGGTGGGCGTGGCTTGGTGGGCATGGCAGGGGAAGGATACTGCAAAATCTCCATTCCCTCCCCACTCCAGGGAAAGTTTACTGCAAAATCCCCATTGGGAGCTGGGAGTCGGGGGGCAGAGAATAGATGGGGGCAGGGCCAGTCAGAGGTGATATTTACCGGTTCTCCGAACTACTCAAAATGTGCGCTACCAGTTCTCCAGAACTGGTCAGAACCTGCTGAAACCCACCTCTGCATATGATATTTAAAACAATTCTCAAAGCAGAATAAATAATCTGCAAAATAAAGCCAAAATTCAGAAACAAAAGCAAAAACAAAGCAACAAAACAAAGTGACATTGTGATGTAATCCAAATAATGGCCATTTTTGTAAGATGATTTCACTAATTTATTGTTAACAGATGAGAGTCAAAATCCAAAATGGCTGGTTTTGAATGTCATCAAATTAAGCAATAGTCCTGTATTCTTTTACATTGTGATAGAGAACCAGTTTAATGCAGCAGTTAAGAACCAGTTGGATGTATGCAGAAAACCTAGGTTTGAGCTCACCCCTGGTTACACAGGGGTGACTATCACACAGTCAATCTCAAAGAGAGATGGTAGTGAGAATTTGATAAAACAAGCTGCCCAGATAACTCATTTTGAGTTCATGGAGAAAAGGTGGGACAAAAAACTAAGGAATAAGCAAATAGACCCATTTATACATACATGGGAGCCTGCCCATCAAGGTTGTAATCAGGGGCGGGTTCCTAATTTTTTTACTACCACTCTGTGGGCGTGGCTTATTTTGTGGGTGTGGCTTGCCAGCCATGTGACCGGGTGGGCGTGGCTTCTCAGACTGCTGAAGGGAGGGGAACTGAGATAGGTCCTGCCGCCCATTCCCCCTCCCCTCAGCAGCTCGAGAAGCCTCAAACGTGCGAAAATGCCTAGGATCATCACCGCGCATTCGTGGCTTCTCAGACTACTGAAGGGAGGGGAATGGAGATAGCTCCTGCCGCCTGTTCTTTCAGCATCTCATGCGTTCCCTCAGCCATCCTCCCCTGCTTGGACTCACTGTGGGATAGGAAGGCAGCGCATGAGCAGTGCCGAAAACTCGGCTTCTGGGCATGCGCAGAAGAAAATTTAAAATAAATAATAAATAATAAAAATTTTAAATGGTGGTGCCCAGGCACCGGCAACCAACCGCACCGGTACTGTGACGTCACCAGCAGGCCGCTACCGGTGCTATAGAGTGGACCGCACTGGTAGGAACCCACCACTGGTCGTAATTCATAATGGGGGTAAAACAGGTAGGTCTTGTGACTCATTTAGTTTTACAGCCTTTTTGGCGATGGTTAATTAAATGCTGCAATTATTAAATGAACCACTGCTTCATTATGGGTGCAGTTTCGCCAAAAACCAGGAAATAAATTCCGTGTTTTAGCAAAGCCATCGTAAAGCATAGTCATGTGACTGTGGGATGCTGCAAATGGCTATACCAAATGCCAAGTACCCAAAGTAGATTCAGGTGACTATGGGAGGGGTGTGTGCAACCATTGAAACATTGAATCTGGGTCATAAGCAACCCCCTGGTAGGTCACTTGGAACTTTAAACAATTTGTTAATCAACTGTAGGCTACACTAAAATTACTTGATTAGTCATGGATAGGATAGGACAGGACAGGACAAAAGAGGATAGTATTATTGCACTCTTTACAGGGGTGAAATCCAGCAGGATCTGACAGGTTCTGGAGAACCGGTAGCGGAAATTTTGAGTAGTTCGGAGAACCGGCAAATACCACCTCTGGCTGGCCCTGCCCCCATCTATTCTCTGCCTCCCGAGTCCCAGGGAGGAAATAAGGATTTTGCAGTGACCTTCCCCTGCCACATCCAAGCCACGCCCACCAAGCCACACCACGCCCACCAAGCCACGCCCACAGAACCGGTAGTAAAATTAATAGGATTTCACCACTGTCTCTTTAGATATGTTCTTCCTAAAGCTTCAGGCAAATGACACTAGTAGCCTTAAACGTGTTGCCACTGAATGAAATATCAAGAGGTTGTTTTTTTCCCTGCTTAGATCTCTCTGTATTTTTTAAGTATTTCATGATGCCAGCAGGCATGTTCTGTTTACACGTGGCTGCTCATGATGTGGATTAGGGAAAAACAGCAAAAACTGTTTTCAGCAAAATAATTTTCAGCAAAAACTGAAAAATGAAACTGCATTTCTGGGATGCAGAATGACTTCTCCTCCCAGAGGTTATTCATATGCATTCATGATGCATATATAGCTGGTTATCTGTGACAACGTCATTTGATCCTTTGGGGTAAGTGTAATCCCATATTTATTTTGTGGCCTAATGAGGCATGAAAAACACTAGCTTTGTTTTGTTTGCGCTTTTTGCCCCAAAATATAACATATCAGATGTGTTCAGGAAGCTGAAAACGCCATCTTGTCCTGAGGCGTATTGCAGTTTTACCTCATGACAAAAGATCCTCACCCAGAGAAAGCAGAACACTTGGATTGTGTGGTGATGTGCTTGTTTTGGCTTCGTTTATATCTGTCTTTCTTTGAGGCTCATATCTCAGAAGGACAACAAGCCTCAAATAGTCATGTTTCCTCTTATATCTTATACAAAGGTCCAGAATATTTGAATCCTACCACTGACACTATGTACACCATGAAAAGACTGTTAGCACGATAGGAGCTGTGTTACTTACTACTGCTGTTGTTACCTAAGGTAAAGACTAAAGGCTCCAGAAACAGCACAAATAATGGGACCACCCACTGGTTTCTTTATTGGGGGTGTTACTTGGAACCCTGACATTTGGCTTTGAAAGCCATACTGCAAACTGCTAAGCCTCAAGACTAAGGTGACCAGATGTCCCGCTTTTGGCGGGACAGTCCCGCTTTTTAATAATTTGTCCCGCGTCCTGCGGCATTTCAAAAAAGTCCCGCTTTTTGAATTTGAATTTGCCCTGCACACCCCTCTGCCTCCTGCCTCGCCTGCCTCCTCCTGCCAGGTGGGGAGGGAGGGCAGTGAGAGGGGCAATGGCCCCTGCCAAGCGCAGTGCACGGAGGCGGCGGGCAAGGCATCCCCAGCACACCTGTTAATCCGGCCGGCCACGCAACTACAAGTGTGGTGTGGAAGCCGCTGGTGGCCGGGTGGGCAGCAGCCCCCCCGGATGGGTATAGGGCCAGTCCTGCGCTTGGAAGGGGCCGCTGCTCTCGCTGCCCTCCCTCCCTGCCTGGCTGCAGACGTCCGCCTGCCCTCCCAAAGCAGCACTGCCACAGTTCACTTTTGTTTCGCGGTGGGAGAAGGAAGAAAGCGGGCAGCGAGAGCAGCAGCCTCTTCTAAGCACAGGCCTGGCCGTCTCCCCACACGGAGGGCTGCTGCCCGGCTGGCTGGCAGCGGCTTCTGCAACAGAGGCAGCCGCGGTTTGCTTTCTTCCTTCTCCTGCCGCTGTCCCTCTCTGGGCCAGACACAGCAGAGGCGAGCCCCGGCCATGGCAGCGGTAAGGGCTGCGATGAAGGCGGGTGTTTGGGGGTGTGTGCACAAAGCTGCAGGATAAGAGAGACGGACCCCTCCCATCTTGCTCCCCTAGAAACCCCCCCCCCAGTCAATGGTGTCCCGCTTTACAAATATTAAAATCTGGTCACCTTACTCAAGACTAGAAGGCTAAGGATCTCTTTGAATAGTAGAGTCTTGCCCAGAGATTATTACTGGTTATTTACAATATTGGTGTCCAGGAAAAGGAACCAGCGCTGGTTCAAACTCTCAGATCGAGACAGATAGACAAATACTAGCCAGTCAACCAGACATTGTGGAAGTGAACAAGAACCAAAAGATGAGTGATGGTGATAGAGGCAATGACAGCATGACAGCAACATCAGGAAGAAGGATTATGAGAAACTGGAGAAATACCTGAAGCAGGAACTGGGGAGGATATGGAAACTAAAGGCCAATGGGATCTCAGGAGGGTCCTTGGTGCTCTCTGAGCTTGGTTGTTTTCTTGCAGATGCTTCATTAACCAAACTAGGTAACATCATCAGTGCATTGATGTGCAAGCAAACTCCAAGCTCAGAGAGCACCAAGGACTCCTCATTTCAATCCTGAGCTACAAATATTCTCCTTTATTGGCAACATGGTCTCAATGGTGGTAGAGATACTTGGGCTGTTTGTCTCTTAAGTTGGAAGGGTAGAAGAATAGGAGGTGTTGGGTAGATGACCATTCGTCTGATAATATCATAATTACTTGTCATCTTTCCCTACTCCCCAATTTCAATTATATTATGTCCTTTGATTTTCCCTGTGCTTGGTTTTCATTGGATGTCACTACTAGTTGGTTCTGCCTGGATAAGTTACAGCAAAAAAGATTGTGGGGAAGGGAAATTGGATTTGTCTTTCTTGTTGCAATATGAATAATTGAAAAAAAATGAAGCTGTAAGCAAACTTATATCTAAGCTGCTATGGTTATTCATCTCAGAGTTCATTTCTTTGAACTGAACTCTGCCACCTCCTTAAGCTTCTCAGAACCATTTTCAGATTCAAAAGCCAAATATTGTCTGCAGGATGGAAACGGATTTAACTTTGTTTAAGCAACAGGCAAAGCACCATGCATCGTAATTATATAAAGTTCAGTTCCCTGCAGAGATGATCCATGTTTCTCTCAGAGGTACTCTTAGAAAATTAAATAAACAAACACCTTCCTTTATCACTATGAAGGAAAAAGGAATTCAACATTTCTAGAGTCAAGGCTAGGCACATTTTTATAGATGAATTCTGATCCGTGAACCTATGGAATTCCATCTATTTGATGTTTTAAGTAAAATAAAGTAGTTTTTTTTAATGGCTTCTATTTTATATTAGAGGCATAGATTAGATTCAGCTGTACTCTTGATCCTAAGAGATAAATGAAATTTCTGAAATGATTTAATTTGTCTGTTGTGAAAAATATAGGCTGGTGAATCAATTCTGTACTAGTTCTAACCACAAGGAAACAGAGGTTTGCATTTGTTTTATCAGAGCTTTAGAATTATGTAAATGGCCTTCCTGATGTTATTTATGAAAAGACACGATGACTAGAAGAAAAAAGAGGCTAACTACCAGTGGTAGCTAACAGATCTGATCTCTGATCAAGACATGATCATCATCTAATAATTCATTAATGCGCTCAAAGTACACATTGGGTATTTATTGATGTGGGCTCTAGATTTAAAAAACTAATGCCATAATAAACATCTTAATCCTTAGAAACCAGGAGATGTGAGTTGCAGTTGTTCCTTAGGTATGAAAGCTGGGTGGGGCAGTGGTGGGTTCCTACCGGTGCGGTCCATTCCGGTAGGGACCTGCCAATTGCGCAATTTTCGTGCGACTGCTCCGGTGCCGTCTTTGCCAGTCTGTCGTGCGGCGGCATCAAATTGTTGGTGATTTTTGGCTTCCGCGCATGCATGGAAGCAAAATTGTGCGAGGGGATGTGCGAGTGTAGCGAGTGCGTGCAAGTGCGCGAAATGTGATGATGTGCGCACAGCGCACTGGTAGCCAGGTAAGAGGAACCCGCCCCTGGGCTGTGGGTACTTTGGACCAGGACTCCTCTCTGATATGACCTGGTGGTATTGTTGCTGTGGGAAATCAGGAGGTGCGAATATGAGTATATACTGTACATTGCTTTGAGTTAATGAAAAATAAAGTGGGGTAAAAATGGAATAATGAATCAATCCTCATTGACAAGACCATATGGCCCAACCAGCAGGACTCAGTTTGGAAATAAATGTAAATTGCCAATGTGTGGCATTGTGATGATATTATAGCCAACTATGGCAACTGTTTCTTCAGTGCATTTTCTGGAGTATGAAGTTCAAAGTTCATTGGCTCAGCACGTATTTGTCTTTTCTGCACAAGTTAGAGACATTTTCAAAGCTATTTATAATGATTGGTTGAGAATGTGTCAGGCTACTAATAGGAAAACCATACCTCCCAATAGTCCTAAATGTTAAGTCCTTTTCAAACGTTCGTTGTTGAGAAGGATTTAAATTTAGCTTGTGCAGAAAGCCAGGTAGGAAATCCATAAATCCCTGCAGTAAAGGATAAATATTCTCTTTGCCCAATTCTTTCAAAAGTGGAACACTTATCATAAAAATCACAATTTCCTTTCAATATTTATCTGATTGAGTGACCCTAGAAACAGCAACAGTGCGGTACTTGTTCTACTTTTGGGGGTGAAGAGGGGTGGAGGACATTGTGTGGGGAGAAGAAAAATAGAAAGCTGCAGTAGACCGAAGTGCAAGCAGATTTTTAATGAATCCCAGACAACGATGGTTTAAACAATTCTGTTAGCTGAAAAGAAATGATACTTTACTGCAGAGGTCTCCAACCTTGGCAACTTTATGAGGTGTGGACTTTAATTCCCAGAAGTCCTCAGCCAGCAAGTCCTCAGCCAGGGTCCAGAGGGCTCCCTTGCAGCAATGTTGACCACCAGTAGACAATAAAGGACTAATTTTATCCTTATTAGGTATCATAGAACCTACATAGTCAACTAATGGAACAGCTTGCCTTCAGAAGTTGTGGGAGCTTCATCACTGGAAGTTTTCAAGAAGAGACTGGACTGCCATTTTTCAGAAATGGTGCAGAGCATGGGTGTCAAACTCAAGGCCTGGGGGCCAGATCTGGCCCGTGGGGTGCTTAGATCCGGCCAGTGGGGGAGCCCTGGAAATAGCTTTATATGCTGTGACAGAACCAGCCTTTCAATCTGTGGCAGATGATTTTCAAATCTCTCCTTACCACATATGTGCCATAATTTCCTCAGATTTGATCTTGTTTCCTTATCTTCACAGTGAAACTCCTTCGTTTTAGGATTTAAGCAGTTCCTGCATTTGATCACCTGGGAGCACTGTTCCCTTTCAAAATACCCTTTCTTGCAGAGAGACCAGAAACTGGGAAAATTATGTAAGTTACATTATTAAAGCATTGTTACAGGAAAAAAGCGAGGGACAAATCTTTACAGAACAACAGTTGGATTGAAAAATCGAACTGTTGTGTTTTCTATTTTGCTGACTTAAATATTTAAGTAGTATTTGCTTAGCCTTTGCATTATGTTCTATCATAGCCCCCCCCCCCAAAAAAAAAAGAAAGCCAGGGATTGTACATACTTCTGCAAGCAGAGACATCAGTTGCTTACATCTGAAATTGCTTGGAAAGACATGCTTGTGAAAAAGAGTTTCCTGCAAACAATTTGGGTTGGATTGTTTAGATGTGTACTAGACACTGTGTGAGGGAACAACAAAGCTCATAAAGACTGACCGGGAAGGATGAGGAGGAGGGAGTACTCAGAGCAGTTGAGAGGTGAGATAAGGCAGGGATTCCTGCTAATGGAAACTACCTCTTTCAGAAGAAATGCTGCAAAATTGCCCCTCACGGAGTTCAACTGAGTTCATTTTCTCAACTGAGTTCAGATTTCAAACATATATAAACAAAGCCCAAAGGATCACCAGGATACTAGGCTGATCTTGGATTGAGGCAGCCTTGTGTGTGAAATAAATCTTAGTGTGATTATGAGGAGAACTGATACTAAGGCTGTACAGCAGGGGTGTCAAACTCACATGGTCACAGCGGCTTCATGTGACGTATCGGGACTTTTCCCCCCTTCGTTAAACTGGGCACGGAAGTGGCCAGTGTGTGATGCATCTGGCTTGCGGGCTGGGAATTTGACAGCCTTGCTTTAAAGAAAGAGACTAGCTTTGGAATCCAATAATGCAAACCAGGTACAAAATCAAGACTAAGTTCTATTCAAAAGTACAGTATTTTCGGAGTATAAGATGCACCTTTTTGCCCCCAAAAAGAGGGTAGAAATGTCAGTGCATCTTATACACTGAATACAGCCATTCAGGCCTCCTGAAGCCCCACCCCCGCATCTCATTTTTGCGAAAAACGGGCCGTTTTTCACAAAATGGGGGCGTTTTTGCCTTTTCCCACCCCTAGGAGTGCTCTGCAGGCTTCCCAAACCCTCTGGATGCCCTGTTATTGCAAAAAAAAAAAAAAAAAAAAAAAAAAAAAACCCCAAACAAACAAAAAAACAAACAAAAAAAAACCCCGAGTGAAAAACGGGCCATTTTTTTGCAAAAACTGGAGTGTTTTTGCCTTCTAATTACCCCATCTATAATGACTGGAGGAGGAATTCTGGGAGTTGAAGTCCACTAGTCTTAAAGCTGTCAAGTCTGAAGACCCCTGGGTTAGGGGTTAGAGGTGCAAGGGTCTTCAAACTTGGCAAGTTTAAGACTTGTGGACTTCAACTCCCATTCCTGAGCTAGCATGACTGGAGGAGGAATTCTGGGAGTTTAAGTCCACTAGTGTTAAAGCTGTCAAGTTTGAAGTTTGTAAAAAGTATACATGGTTGTAAAAAGTGTACATGGTTGTAAAAAGTATTCTGCTACACTGGTATTTTATTAAATAATATATTACTACACCATTTGGTTCAGAATACTTTTTCCTTGTTTTCCTCCTCTAAAATCTAGGTGCGTCTTATACTCCAAAAATGCGGTAAGTTTTAGTTCTGTATCCATGGGCATGGTATCTCTATGGACCTCCTTTTCAAGGCACATGTGAATCACTCCATGTTCTTTTCTTTGAAGAGAATATTTGTAGCTCAGGGTTGAACTGTGGGATCCTTGGTGCTCTCTGAGCTTGGATGTTTTCTTGCAGATGTTTCATTACCAAACTAGGTAATTTAGTGCTACAAGGGAGTGGGTTTGCTCTCATTTTATATGCTAGTAACTTGCTCTGTCAGTATTGGTGGGAATGGGATGGGTAGTTCCTCAATTAGGCTGTTGTTTATTGTTAGCTTTTCTTTGTCAGCAGTAGAATCTGTATCATGGATAATACAAACATGCTTTTTAACAAAAAAAAAGCCATATTTAGGAAGATGGAACAAACATGGCCATCCAGAGGTTCTGAATTAAAACCCATAATTTCCATGCAACAGAATCAATTCTGAGAAATCCTAGGAATTGTAGTTCAGCATTATTTGAAGAGACATATGCACCCTACCATTCGCATAATGGTTTCACTAAAAGGGAAATTGTAACATGAATTAATTTTCTACTACATCTGTACAAGTAAAAGAAAATTGGCTAAAATAGTCTTTTTATAACCTTATAACTATATTTGCAACATTTAACATTTTTATTTCAAGTAATGGCAAATAGTATTTTTTAAAGGCTATTTTAAAAGGGCCTTTGTTCAGATCTTGGAAATACTTAAGGAACTAAGAGCATAAGCTTACAACTATAATAACATTTTATTGTTGAATCTACAGACATAGCAGTTAAAATAACTCTATAATGTCTAGTCACCAATGGGCAACCATTGAGTATTAACTGATCACTTTAGGTTATCCTATAGCTTATTTTTACTTTGGTTGGTGTTCTCTGTTTTGTCCCTAAAACCCAGCAATCTGAAAAAAATTGTGATAAAGCCTGATGCTAATTTACATTGCAAGAGTTGCTATAGCAACCTTTGAGAATGTTACTAGAAGCAGTGCATCAGAGATAATCTTTATTTTGATGAAGAAAAATATCCCATATTTTGAACGGCCCATAGTAGTTACTGTAGTTCTCAACTTATTTTTTCCTCACAACCTTCAGTCTGTACTCGTATCCTAACATAACTTTTTCAATTTCATAATCTTTCAACGAATGATTAATCGCATGATAAGTGTCAGTATGGAAACTGAGGAGTCAGTTTTGCCGATTTGGAAAAGGTAAATCAAACAGCAGATAAACCGATATTTACTAATTTTATTGTACCAACCTTCAAAGGGATCAGCTAGTTTTTAAAGTTCTTGAAGTGATGACAGAGTTTGGCATGGTGGTTAAGAACCAGGCTAGAAACTGAGAGATTGTGAGTTCTAGTCCTGTCTGAGACACAAAGGCACCTGCTTGATCTTGGTCAATACAATACAATACATTTATTGAATAGCCCGAAGGCCTTTTCAAAAAAAAACAAAACAAAAAAAAAAAACAGAACAAACAGGTACAGAAACAACCGTACAAAAATATATATGGTACATGACATCAAAATTCAACAATATCAAAATTCAATAAATTTCTAAAACTAGATAACCCAAATAAAATATCTCATCTCTAACTCAGCTCATCTTTCTTACAATCAATGAAATTCTTTTCAATGTAGCTGGCTCGTATTGCTGTCATCCTATTAAGATAGCGAGTGATAGCCCTTACCAGGGGAGGAGAGTCTGCCTTCAATAGAAATGTTAATTTATGCCTTACATTCCAGTGGGAAAATTTATTTATAATTGGGGACAGATATTGTTTTCTTACTTCCTCATACACCCTACATTCAAATATTATATGCGCCGTATCCTCGACAACGTTTGCCCCACATATACATGTTCTTTCGTCATACGGGATTTTCCGATAACGGCCGAATTTAACGTTAGTATCTAAAAGTTCAAATCTAAACTTGACAAATAATTCTCTCTCCACTGATGACATTTCTAGGAGTAAAGATCTTGGTCAGTTACTGTCTCTCACACCTGGAAAAAAGGCAACGGCAAACCACTTCAAAACAACAACAGCCAAAAAACCCCCCAAAACCCTTGTAGAGACTAGTTCAGGATCAGGAATAAAACTGACTCAAAGGCACCCAAACAAAACAAGAAGTTGTATCAGGTTGTTCCACAAAGCAATTTAAAATGAGGTTAAAATGGGAACTGAGATTCAGTCCTCTCCCCTCTCGTTTAATGTCTACATGAAACCTTTGGGTGAGGACATTCATCACTTTAGGGTTTGGTATCATCAGTCTGCTTTATCTCTCTGCCCTGAGTTGTGCAAGGAAAGCTGTTGAGGTGGTGACCCAGAGTCTGGAAGTGTACGGGTATGAATGGGGAGGAACCAGTCAATTCTGACTAAGACTGAGTGGCTGTGGCAGGAGTATCTCCATCATTGATCTTTACTAAGGTGGCACGTCTCGATTTGACATTGTGAAAAACTTAGGGGTCCTCCTGGACTCAGCTTTGGATTCAGAGCTGCTGCTCAAAGAGTAAGTGGCAGCTATGTACAGGAGAGCCTTTGCACAGGCACATCATGTGTGCCAGTGGTGTCCTTTCCTCAACCGGGAAGCCCTGCAGATAGTCATTCACACCTGGTCACTTCATGATTCAACTATTGCAATGTGCTCTAGCACCGGCTCTCTGGAATACACTACCGCCCAAGATCTGCATTATTCCCACCCTGCCAGCCTTCAGAAAAGTGTTGAAAACTTGGTTATGTCGACAGGCCTGGGGCCAATGAATTCAACACAACATCGAGAACTTTTTGGTCCCGTGAATGAATGAATTGCATGGAGTTTTTAAAATTGTTGTTTTTAATGTTTTTTTAATTGCTTTTTTTAATAGTTATTGTTTTTAATGTTTTTTAATGTTTATTGTTGGCATGTAGATTTCTTATTGTTGTGAGCCGCCCAGAGTCTCTGTGGAGTGGACGGCATACAAGCGCGAAAATAAATAAATAAATAAATAAATAAATAAATAAATAAATAAATAAATAAATAAACAAACAAACAAACAAACAAACAAACAAATAAATAAATAAATAAATAAATAAATAAATAAATAAATAAATAAATAAATATGCTCTACCTGGCTGCCTTTGAAGATCACCTAGAAGGTAAAGATGGTTCAAAATGCAGCAGTACAAACAGTAATGGACATTTTTTCATTCCCATATCTCACTACTGGTATATCAGCTACATTAGCTGCAATTCAAGGTGCTAATTCTTTCTTTTAAAGCCCTTCGTGACATAAGACTTTAGTTATCTGAAGGATGATAATGCATCTACAATTCTGAAATAATGAATTTGTCCATAACTATGTAAGAAGTCCAATCAAATTAGCAAGAAATATCCCAACGCAATACCTTTCTTCACACAGGTGCTTATTTTGGGAACCAAAACATTTATCCCATTGCTTAACACAGTGTTTCTCAAACTTGGCAACTTTCAGATGTATAAACCAACTCCCAGAATTCCCCAGAGAGCACGCTGGCTGGGGAATTCTGGGAGCTGAAAGCCGCTTATCTTAAAGTTGCGAAGCTTGAGAAACACTGACTTCACAATACAAACATTAACCATATTGATTAATAGTAGTCATCAGAATGTCTCTATGAATTCACTAGCAGGATTTATTAATGATTGATAGAGTTAACACAAAGATCTAAAGAAATAACCCAGGTAGCTAATGATGTGATTTCTAAGAAGGTTTTAATGATAGGCAGGATAATTCAATTATCACATTGATTTCATGGGGTCTACACCACAAGTAACTTTCTTGAGACACATCTCCAACATTGTTATTTTTCTTTCATTTGAGTCTCGGCTTCTACTGTGAAGCACAAGCAGTCTTGCATAGAATATAAAGCTGTGCATTTGTTAGTTGATTTTTCTGTTTCTCTCTATTAATAAAAAATGCCTATATCTCACCGTGATTTACTGTAGGGGAGAGTTTTGTGTTTGAGTAAAACCCACACTTTACACGTTGGGCTTCTTAGATTAAGATTATAGATAGTTAAAACAGCACTTACCTTCGAAGATCAATAGAAGAATTCAGCAAGACTGAACTGTGCATATTACTGTAAGGAAGAGAAGCAAAGAATAAAAGAAAACTGTCAGATAAGATTAGGAGGCACATTCTAAATAATAGTGAAAAGCATCGGAAAAATAATAGTGCACCGTTAAGCAATTACTACTTTTCTGACACTCTTGAAAATTTCTGTTTTACTAATAGAACAATTTTAAAGTATATTTCCTTAGTGTATAATTTTATTTATTTATTTATTTATTTCTTGGCTCATAAGCTGATTTGTAAATCTAGGAATGGCGTATTTAGGCTCAAATCCATTTTTTCTTTTAGGTAGGGGCAATGAGCTTAAAAGTGGGACTCATTTCTAAATACAAGGCTCTAAGCTTGCTTCTCTTATTCTTCCCCAGAAAAAGAAACATTTTACGAAATAACAGTCAGGAGTCATCGATCAAATAATAGGTTGCAGCTAATTTAAAATCTGTAAATTCCCACCTGCAACACTTAGAACATTTTTATGTGTCTCCATTGTAGCATTTCATTTAGAGCACATAATGTGCCTGTGGTGTAACATTCAATTAATTAATCTGTCATTTCAATGGTACCCACTCCCCTAGTTCCTTTCTATTTCATCAGCAAACAAAATACTTAGAGGTGTCCCACTGGAGACATCTCCTGAATTGAGAAAAGGTTGCATTACTCCATATGACATAAAGATTAGTTTTGGGGGAACAACAGTCACCACAGACTACAAGCTGAATCCTGGGAGATGGCGGTCATCATTTTCTATCATTAATTAGAAAATTCCAACTATTCAAATACCTGCAACAGGAAGGCAAAGATACAGCATGCTGTCTTGGAAACTTGTTCCCCCAATGAGATATCTCTTTTCTTCATACTTGAAGTGTGATATAATTTATTTAAGATGAGATACTCCTTATTGTCATGTTTTTCTGTGAACACAGTGGCACACATTAAGAAAATAAATTCTGATGCCCACTCTCAAAAGAAAATAAATATATAGCCATACATATACATGCACATTCTATTCTATTCTATGTGCATATAGAATAGAATAGAATAGAATAGAATAGAATAGAATAGAATAGAATAGAATAGAATAGAATAGAATAGAATAGAATAGAACAGAACAGAATAGAATAGAATAGAATAGAACAGAATAGAATAGAATAATAGGGTTGGAAGAGACCTTGGAGGACTTCTAATCCAACCCCCTGTTCAGACAGCAAACCCTATATTATTTCAGACAAATGGTTGTCCAATCTCTTCTTAAAAACTTCCAGTGTTGGAGAATTCACAACTTCTGGAGGCAAGTTGTTCCACTGGTTAATTGTTCTAACTGTCAGGAAATTTCTTCGCAGTTCTTGGTTGCTTCTCTCCTTGATTACTTCTTGCTTTTGTCCTCTTTCTTGTCCTGCCCTCAGGTGCTTTGGAGAATAGCTTGATTCCCTCTTCTTTGTGGCAGCCTCTGAGATATCAGAACACTGCTATCATGACACCCCAGTCCTTCTTTTCATTAAACTAAACATACCAAGTCCTGCAACTGTTCTTTATATGTTTTAGCCTCCAGTCCCCTAATCATCTTTGTTGCTCTTCTCTGCACTCTTTCTAGAGTATCAACATTGTTTTTACATTGTGGTGACCAAAACTCAATGTGTATGCACACACACACACACACACACACCTCTGCATGCACGCACGCACGCATGCATGCGCGCATGCGCGCGTGAGTGCGCGCGTGCACACACACACACACACAGAGTATTCACAGTCCATTTTGAATACATAGCAGGAAAAAGAGTATTGAGAGTTAACAAGGTTGCTATTAAACGGTACAAAGCAGTGGTGGGTTTCAAAAATTTTCGCTACCGGTTTGGTGGACATGGCTAGGTGGGGGGCATGTGACTGAGTAGCCATGGCCAACTTGACATCACTCACGCCTACGGCCACTCAGTCACATGACTCCTCCCACCTAGCCACGCCCACAGGAAAAGGTAGGAAAATTTTGGGAATTTCCACCTATCTACCCCCATCCTCCCTTTGCCAGTCACCCCCGTTTCCCCTCCTTTAGTGGCCCCAGGCCTAGCCCCACTTCCTCCCCCATCACCGCTCTTTGTTCGGGTTGCTTATCTTCCGCGGCGGCTGGTCCAGAGTCTGGAAGGCAAGCTGACTGGAGTTTTTGGCAGCCCCCAGCCAGCCGCCGCTACTGGAAAGCAGCTGTCAAAGAGGCGGTGGCTGGCTGCAGGCTACCGAAAAGTACCGGAGGTCCTGGAAAAAGCTGCTGCTGTGCCATCACCGCCATGTTCATGCATGCACATCCCATTGGACTTGCAAGGCAATGGGATGTGTGTGTGCAAAGAACATGGTGGCAACGAACATGGTGGGCAGCACGAGCGAGTGGCAACCAGGAGACCGGTTCGGGGGCGTGGCCAGTCGGCCATCGCTACCGATTCGGTGACCTTGTCCAAATTTCTGCCAACGTTTCTCCTGAACTGGTGCGAACCGGCTGAATACCACCTCGAATACAAAGCTATTACAGAATCTAGATGTTCTACTTCGGATAGCACGAAGCCTCCTCTCAGAAAGTAACAACGAGAACCGGTCATGGAGAGAATGTGTAGCATTCCAGACAATACTGCGGACCCTGGTTCAGCATCGCTTATATGCCATATCCTGAATAGAAGGAAGTGAACATCCAATAATCTTTCCTGCCATCATCATCACTCTCTGCACAGCTTTCCTATCTGAAACAGTAATACTTCCAAACCACAGAGTAATACAATATGAGGGGATGCTTTCAATTGTCCCTCCGTAGAAAGTGGTAAGGATACTGTAGGGCAGTGATGGTGAACCTTTTTTCCCTTAGGTGCCGAAAGTGCATGCGCATGCGCGAGTGCCCACACCCATAATTCAATGCCTGGGGAGGGCGAAAACGGCCTCCCCCGCTCCCCCGGAGTCCCTCTGGAGGCCAGAAATGGCCCGTTTCCCAACTTCTGGTGGGCCCGGTAGGCCCATTTTTCATCCTCCCAAGGCTCCAGAGGCTTCCCTGGAGCCTAGGGAGGGCAAAAACACCCTCCCCAGTTCCCCCGGAGGCCCTCCGGAAGCCAAAAACGCCCTCCCAGAGCTTCCATGCGAGCCAAAAACCAGCTGGCCGGCGTGCACATGTGCACTGGAGCTGAGCTAGGCAATGGCTCGTGTGCCGACAGATATGGCTCCGCGTGCCACCTGTGGCACCCGTGCCATAGGTTCGCCATCACTGCTGTAGGGGAAGGAAGTTGTATTCTTCTCATACAACGCAGAAAATGCAGATGCTGCTGTGCCTGCTTCACCAGTGTCTCTCTGTGGAGCAACCAAACTAACCTGCTTGTCAACTGCACACCCAGAAACTTGATACTAACCACCTCCACATTTGAATCGGGAATACACAGAGGTGTATGGCTGTGCCTGCTTTTTCTGAAATTGACAATGATTTCTTTGTTTTTTTTTCTACATTTAAATCCAAGCTTTTTTTAAAAAATAAAAACCATAGAGAAACCATAGAGGTGTTTTTAAACTTTCAGGGTGATGATCTTTAAAGCCCTTTATGGCATGAGTTCAGATTACCTGAGAAAACATCCCACCCCAATGGGATTGGCCTGCACCACCCTGGGAGACCCATCAGTCAAAGAATTCCAGCTGGCACTGTCTAGGAAAGAGCTTTTTCTGATGTGGTTCTCGTCCTTTGAAATATTTTTTTTAATATATGTTTTATTGGTACATTTTTAAAAAAATACATAAAAACAATACATGTCTATTTGAACAGCGTGTTGTCTGGGCACAATTAATTTTAAGTAGAGATACAACAATAACCATAATCATACTAGTAATCTTAATAAACATATCAATATTACCGTATTTTTCGGAGAATAAGACGCACCTTTTTACCCTCAAAAAGAGGGTGAAAATTTGGGTGCGTCTTATACACCGAATGTAGCCCCACCCAGCCACCCCCACCCTTTGGCATCTGCCTGCCAGCAATTTACTTCTTTGCAGCAAACAGGGCAAAGCACAAGAAGAGCACAAGAAGAGATGATCTGCCTCCCGACCTACAGCTGACAGGCTTGCAAGCCATGTGGTAAAATGAAACTAACTACGGTGGCTGTAATGAGACAAAATGCTGGGAGATAAACTGGTGGCAATGTTACACTGCTAAAATGGCAAGAAAGTAAGCTACAGCTACTGTAGCCTAGAGGTAGAGCTCTTGCCTCACAGTCAGGAGGTTGTGAGTTCTATCCTAGGTAGAGACAGATTCTGTTAATATGTTATTTTGTTAAATGTTTGTAGAGTGTTCAAATTATAAGACTTATTTTTTGGAAGACTGATTTATTATTGTTCTAGACAACTTAACAAAATGAAGAAGCTTTTTAAAATAAATTCTTGCTCTGAAGAGGCCCAGTGCTATTGTATCTTCTTTTAAATAGCAGAAACCCTTCCAGAAAGCCACATCAATTTTAAAGATCTGTAAAAGTATAATCTGAAATGTCCTGTTTTAGCATTAAGTATTAGTATTAAAATAAGGCAGCTGAATTAAACCCTGACTTAGTCATGTTTGGAGTAGATCTATTTAAATAATTGGGAGGAGTTAGTGTGATTACATTTAAGAAAACTTTCTGGGATTAATATACTGCCATAATGTACATTTCTCCAATTCTTTGCTATTTCTATGGGTCAGACACACATGCACAGAAATACACAGCAAACAGTGTATATCATCTGTGCTGTTTGCCGTTTGCTGTTTGGCAAATTGCTGGGAGGCAGAGGCCTTTTTTCCTTGTTTTCCTCCCCCAAAATTAAGGTGCGTCTTATATTTCGGTGCGTCTTATACTCCGAAAAATACGGTAATCACAAAATAATAATACAATTAGTTTGTCCAACTTGCAATATTTTCAATACATATTTTTATTATCTTTTAAAATTCTTTTTAGATTCTAACCTCTGTTTCTGTTAGTTAACCATTGGTAAAATAATATTTCAGTCTTCTGAAATATTATGCCCCTAGAGGTGAGATCCATCCTCACCTTCTTGTCATTCCCTAGGGGCCTTAAAACTTGGTTCTGCCAATTGGCCTGGGGCCCGGTCATATAGGAGAGGGTTAAGGGATAGAGAAACCATTAACACCCCATCTATACCTTGCTCCGTTCCTTACACATCTTGGCTAATTTTAATTTCAGTGTTTATTTTCTTAACATTTTCATGTTTTACATCGTTGTTTTTAACCTTGTTATAAGCTGCTCATAGTCCCCTTTAGGAAATATGGGTGGCATATAGATTTAATAAATAAATAAGAGGCTGAGTTATTACATGTAGTTATTATTGTTGATTTGCAGGTAGCGCTTCACTTATGATTGCAACTGAGCCCCAAAATTTTTGTTCCTAAGCAGGGCGGTTGTTAAGTGAGTTTTACCCAAGCGTTTTGGCCACAGCTATTAAGCGAATCACTGCAGTTGTTACAGTAAGTGACTCATGCAGTCACTAAGCGAAGCTGGCTTCCCCCATTGGCTTTGCTTGTCAGAAGGCGGCTGGGAAGGTAGCTACCAATGATAATCAGATGACCTGAGAACAATAAAACTGTCATAAATACATGCCAGTTGCCAAGCACCTGAATTTTGATCATGTGACCACGGGGATGCAATGGTTTTAAGTGTAAAAACCAGTCCTAAGTCACTTTTTCCAGTGCCATTGTATTTCAAACGGTCACTAAATGAACAGCTGTTAAGTCAAGGACTACCACTATATCTCTTTCATTGAGCAACTTTCTTGGCCACTCATACTGTATGTTGTATTTGGAAAAAGTACCATGATAGAAGTTTCTTATACAGCGTTTTGATGGTGGTAGTGCTGGAGCTTAATGGGATTGTGAGAAGGCAAGGAGACTGCAGAGTGAACAACGGGACATTCAAATGCACCCTTCTATCATTTTGCAAGTAAATAAGAAGAAGAGCTTCATGCTTTCCCCCCCTGAAAATGTCTTGATACACGTTGACAGACATTTGAAGACAGACATTATCTTCTCTGAAAAGGAAGCGGGGGGGAAAAAAACCCCCCATTTCCATCAAATTGAAGAGGAACGACAGAACCAAAATGCAGAATAAATTTCGGCAGAGCATTAGCGATACGTGAGCAATTGCTCACATCTCCTGCAGAAGTGAGAGAGAAGGAACGTGGTATTCAAATGACAGAACCTCCGTAGCATTGTGTTTCAGGAAGCTAAAGCAGGTCAGTGCCCAGAAGGAGAGCAGCTCAAGAATTAGAGTGACAGTCTTGACATTCCTGCAGTTTTCAACCCATCAACTTGCCAGCTGAGAGCCCAAATAGAGCTAACAGATGCAAAGTGCAATACAGAAGGTAAATGAAAACTCAGTCCAAAACGCAGAAGGGGAAAGGGCTTGGAGCAGTCCCACGCCAATCCTTGGAGCAGAACATGTGGTTGTGGTAGCCACATAATAAGGTTCAGATACATCAAGGAGGCCCATTGGCAATTCACAACATACACATTTGCATTGGTACTGCTATCAGAAGGCATGCAACCTCATGATGGATATATGAAACCTCATGATGGTTGAGGAGAGAGGAAGGGAGGGGAGGGAGGGAGGGAGGGAGGGAGGGAGGGAGAGAGAGAGAGAGAGAGAGAGAGAGAGAGAGAGAGAGAGAGAGACTTTTTCTATGATCTCTGAAAATCACAGAAAATATAGCTTTTCTTGATTACCTTTCCTGTTGGCTGTTCTAAACGTCATATAATCCTATTGTTTTCAATAGGATTTATTGCAAACAACATATTTGGGACTATAATCCAGGATCCATCCTAGATTTAGCTGGATGTTGTTGCTGTTAGTTATAAGAGAACACCTGCCAGATTTGTGAGCAGTGTATTGTCAACTGATCTATTTTTTTTAAAAAAAATGGAGTTATTCCCAAATAATAACCTGAGAAATGCAAGAATGAGAGTTAGAATCAGCCTACTTCTATTTCTTTTTCTACCCAACAAAACAGAAGGCAGTTGTGTCAAGGGGGCTTGGGGCTCTCTGTCTGTTTGTCCATCAGTTGTGTGTATTGGGCAGTTATGGAGAGACAGAGGGGTAGTTGTTGAAAATTCTAGTGACTATTCCGTTCTTAAGGCCCTTCTGTTGTCTTTCATGTGGCCTTAAGCAGAGCATACACATCCCATCCCATTCTTTTCTTCACATTTTTTAAAATTTGTAACAGGAGAGACAAAGAAAATAATGCATTACAAGAGTGATGATACAGAAATAAACCAAGTAAAAGAAAACAACAATAACAATTAAATAAATGGTGGTACTCAAGCCTTAAATGTTACTATATTTTATTGAGTACCACCATCTATTTAATTGTTCTATTTTTAATTGTTCTAAAGATTAAACTTTGACTATATAAACTGATCTAGGTGATCTCTTCCAAAATATCAATTGAAAATCAATTCATATGAATAGAATAGAATAGAATTCTTTATTGGCCAAGTGTGATTGGACACACAAGGAATTTGTCTTTGGTGCATATGCTCTCAGTGTACGTAGACTTAACTTCAGTCCAGAACTTTAAATCAAGTGCACTAGTTTTCCAATTGGAGTAAAATGATCTCAGTTGTTATTCTCTTTTGGCAAATTAAGCTTTTTCATGCTTCCATTAGCTCCAATGTTTTCATATCTTTGAGTGTTATTTTTTTCTGAGCATTCTATTTACAACACTATGAATATTAAACCATGCTCTGGATCCCTTTAAGGAAGCAGCATCATTTGGTTGTCCTAGGAAGAGTGCCGTGCCGTGCTGTGCCGTGCCGTGCCTTGCCTTCTTTCCCCTCCTTTCCTTCCCCCCTCCCCTCTTAATTCATTTGCCACCCATCTAACGTTTCAGGTGACTCTGAGAAACTTATACATCAAGACAAAAAAACCCTTCAATGATTACAAATATTTATAAAAATATAAAAGTGGATTAAAATTACAAAAATTAAAACAAGCTGAAAAACAAGGATTTGGAGGGGACAAGGCAGCGGTAGGTTGCTCCCGGTTTAGGCCGGTTCTTAGAACCGGGTAGCGCTGGTGGCGGGAGGCTCTGCCCACCCGTCCGGGATGCTTCTGCGCATGCGCAGAAGTGTCGCTCATGTGTGCGCAAGTGCACACGTGAACCGGTAGTAAAGGGTTTTAGAACCCACTACTGGGACAAGGGCTGCCTTTTCTCTTAGTGTACTAACCACCTTCATCAGCATTTTCTCCTGCAGGACCCCACGCCAGTTGGCATAGCCAGATTTTAAGGCTTTTCCTGAGGGCTAAAAGAGTGGGGGCAGATCTTACCCCCTGTGGCAAGCTATTCCAAAGAGTGGGAGCCATGGCATAGAAGGCTCTTCTCCTGGATCCCATCTGCAGAAATTCCTTGGCTAATGGGATTCTCAGTAGGCCCCTTCTGCTAGCATGAGTGCAGTGAGCCAATCCCATTGGAGATAGATGGTTTGGCAGATATCCTGGACCTTTAAAGGCCTTTAAAGATAATAACCAACACTTTGAATTGCACCTGGAAGCAGATCAGAAGCCAGTATTATGTCCTAGGGGCCTCCACAATTGTACATACCACTACATTCTGTAGTGTAGCTTCCAAATGCTCTTCAAGGGTAGACTCATGTAGAGTGTATTGCAATAATCCAAGCAGGAAGCACCTGTTTTCTGGAATAGCCCCCACCCCCACCCCAAGGTATGGACAGTCCCAATCCTGGAATCCTTGCTGTTCTCTGGGCCTGGATGTTTCTTTACTCCGCTAGGTAATATCTTCAGTGCTCGAGACATTGTTCAATGCTCAACCTTGCCTATTGTTCTGGAAGGCTATGAAGACCTGGCTATTTCTCCAGCCACGATCTAGTGATCCAGCCATGATATGTTTTAGGGGTCACAATCTAGTTTCTTTTTAACTGGTTGTAAATTTGCTTTGTTATTCACTGCCCAAAATTATATTGGGAGATGGGTGGCTAGCTACATTTAATGTGTTTAATAAATACATACTGTAAATAAAATAAATAAGTCTAAGCAAAGATAATGTACAGCAAGTCCAAAGCATGAGTTGTGTCTTTTCTTCTCTCCCTTCACCCAGCCTCAGAACTGTCCCAAACAAATCCAGCTACAAGCAGTTCAAGGTTAGTCCACACAGCAATGGCCAATAGTTCATAAAACAATGAAAAGTTGCTCAACAAATAAGTCCACCAAACAAATTTAACTCCCCCAGACCAAACTGAAATACACCCACAAGAGCTCAGTTGGCAAGAGAAATTCAGAGTCTCTAAGGCACAAAATCAAGCAGGAAGTACAAGGAACACACAGCCATAAACCAAATATATTGTTCCTGGAAAGACATAGCCTCTCTCTGCCTGCCATAATACGAGGGTGAGTCACAAAGTAATGCCATTTTCTTTAGGACAGGTATAATTACCAACACAGGAACATGTAGCATATATCAAAATGAAGCTGGTCCTCTGTGGATCACATCCCTACTTCTCAACATAATCACCGTTTCTCTTAATAGCAATGTTCCACCTTCAAATGAGAGCATGTATCCCTGTCTCGTAAAATTTTGTTGAGTGTTCTTTGAGCCACTTCTTCACTGCAGTTTTCACTTCCTCGTCACTGGAATAATGTTTGCCTCTCAAACCCTCTTTCATGGGGCCGAAGAGATGATGGTGAGATGCAAACATTATTCCAGTGATGAGGAAGTGAAAACTGCAGTGAAGAAGTGGCTCAAAGAACAGTCAACAAAATTTTATGAGGCAGGGATACATGCTCTCATTCGAAGGTGGAACATTGCTATTGAGAGAAACGGTGACTATGTTGAGAAGTAGGGATGTGATCCACAGAGGACCAGCTTCATTTTGATGTATGCTACATGTTCCTGTGTTGGTAATTATACCTGTCCTAAACAAAATGGCATTACGTTTTGACTCACCCTCGTAAATAGTTTTCCAGTGCAGCCCATCAAGATGGGTGGGGCCATCTCCCAAGTAATCTAGCAGTTCTGGTTTTGTCTTTTCTCTGCCCTGCATGCTCTTGGATCCACCATGGAAGGTAGCTCCTTCTCCTCCTCTTCACTGACCTGCAAGCTGCCCAGTTGAAGCCTCCTATAAATCTTTTTTGGCTGGCCTGTGATTAATTAATCCAGTTACTGATGTGCCAGGAATGAGCTCATCCTCCCTTGAGCTGGCCTCCAAGGAAGAATCAGATGAATCATCCAAGGGAGACATCACACTTTCTTTTTTATATATAATTTTTTTTATTTTTTTCTCCACAACTTCATTTGTAAATCAGTACACATATAGCTTAACATATTACAATAATATACATAGTTATACAGTTTTTATCAATCATTCAAGAGTCAATAACTTATTTTGCACCTATATCAACAACCACCAGTCTGTTCTGACATCACACTTTCTATCATATTGCACTTCTGATATGTTTCCCAGTGGCCACCTACAACAACAAACACAAAGGAATGCAAAGAGAAAAAAACACACAGAGAAAATGCATGTTCGTCCACCCATACACATCCGCCTCTTACCATCACACAGAGGCAACTCACATGCACCCCAGTGATTAGAGCACGCACATCAGAGGTGGGCTCCTACCGGTTCTAACCGATTCTTTAGAACTGTTAGTAGTTCGGCGATGACGTCACGAAGCCAATTCTCCATGGGCACCGCCATCTTGGATTTTGCTTCTAGGCATGTGCAGAAGCTAATTTTTGATTGCTGTGGGCGCGCGCGCATGGCGCGACCCTGAATGAACCGTCAGCAAAAGGATCCAGAACCCACCTCTGATGCACATATATAGATCCAGACACAGCAGGCAACTTTGTTATGCTTAAGAAAATGCAAATGCCTCCCATGACTACTCCTGGTACAAGAGTTGGAGGGAATTGATGTTCTGGAGGCATTTCCTACTCTGCCATTAAAAAAAAGAATCACCTGTTCTTCTCCCATGTCATTTGCCAGAAGTGCTTTGTCATGACTCTGCGAACTCTCCTGCTAAAGGGAATGTCATTCTAACCAGATCATTAATTGCACATGAGGCCACAGAGGTTAAATCTCCCTGATGAATAATGAATGCTCATTTATATAAAAGAAAGAGTAACTCAACGGTTACCAGTATTTTCCATATCTTAAGAGAGTCACTGAATCTCTGCTAATCTTTGTTTGCTGTCAGGTTGGTTGATGTTCTTGTTTTCACCTGGAACACAATTTCTAAATCTCCACTATCTGGGCTTTTAGAAACAAAACAAGAAGCCCATTATCAAGGGAAACATTTTGTGTTGTGACAATGTACTTATTTCAAAACCATGCTGCTTTAGCATTAGCATAATGACATGCCCAAAGCAGAATGGTTGCATGAGGTGACAATTGAAATTTATCACTGTCCAACACAGTGTCTCAGAGGGAAGGAAGAATCATCTGATTTCCGTCTTTATCTTACCGACCAGGTTTATATGTCATGTCAAGCCATTGTTTGTTTGGAACAATGGTTTGTTGAATAAAATTTTGAAATCTATATCATGTTAAGTAAATAAACAGGTATCAAATTATTATAAGTGAGTTGAGAAGTGATTCTAAACAACTTTCTGGCTGAGCATTATGTGCAAACTTGGTCGATATGGAATATTTTCTGAAAATTACATAAGGGGTCATTACTTTTATAACAAATGCCCAATTTTCATGGGCACAACTTAAAAATGCTAATTTCTAAACATATTTAAACCACAATGTATATATTGTGAATAGAGAACTGTATTTAGATCTAGGCATAGGTGGCAGAATTGAGACATTCATGGTTGATCTCTGAAAGCTAAGCAGAATCAGTCATAGTTAGTATTTGAATGAGAAATCGTTAGAAAATCCCAGAGATATATAAACTAGACTAGGAAATTAAAAATCATTCCAGAAAAAAAAAGATAATGGCAAACCTTTTCAGTACTGATGCTAAGAAAGTTACTTAGGATTGGGCTTGGTTTTAGGCCCTTTTATCTTTACATTATACTTTGGGAAGTTCTAAAAAGATTTATTCTTGGAGTACCCTAACCAGGGTGGGTTCTAACTTACCTTGCTGCCAGTTCGCTTCCTCCCACACCACGTGGGTGCGCGCATGTTGCACGCCGCATGGGCGTGCTGCATGGGTGCACATGCGCAGTGCTGAAAACCCAGCTTCTGCGCATGCGCAGAAGCAAAATACAAGATGGCGACACCTACGCTGCCACCGCGAGAGCTGGTTCAGGGGCATGGCCAGCCGGCCATCGCTGACGGTTTGGCAAGTGGGGGAAAATTCCCATTACCGGTTCTATAGAACCAGTCTGAACCAGCAGGAACCCACCAATGACCCTAACCCCTAACCCTAACCTTATTTCTGAACTTCTAACTCCTAACTTCTAACTCCTAAACCTAACCCCTAACCCCTAACCCCTAACCCTATCCCTTGACTCCTGACTCCAGACTCCTGACTCTTAACTACTAATTCCGAATTCTAATACTTAGACCCTAACTCTAATCCTAATCTCTAACCTTAACCCCCAACCCTAATCCTTACTCATAACCTTGATCCTAACCCTAAACCTAACCCCTGTGGACTATACCATAAACTGAATGAAATCCTTTAACATCTCCATGTACAACACAGATTGCCTATTGAAAACAGCTGGCAAACTTATTTGAAAGAATCTTGAGTTCTATTCTAATCTAATACCACATATGCCTGATATGTAAATAAAGTGTCACATTTTTGTATTGCTCATTAGAGATGACCCTGTTGTCATAGATCTGATGTACGAGTTACCACAAAGGGGATAACTTGAGATCTGGAATGCATTTGTTTTCACATGAATTTACTTATCATTTAACTCACAGAGACAGTTTGACCTGAGAATAATTGTCTGGCACAGGGTCCCTTAGAGAGGCTCCATGGCAAAGTGTCCATTTTAGCTTCAGTATCCCTATCTTTAATCAAAATTCTAATTATTGGTTAGACTGTTCATCTGATTATGTTATTGAAACTACATGAACTTCATTTTTTTGTACCATGAAAGCAATACCAGTGTCAAAATGAACGTAACTCTTACTACTTAGATGATTGTAGCATTACTGGAAATCTGGCCCAGAGAAAGCTATCAGACTTTTGCTGAAATCAGAATGGGCATAACACAGACCTTGGCACTTTTTTGTGAAAAGCAGCTGCCAAATTTTTTTTTTAAATGGTGTATGGGCAGCCACACATACAAAACCTATCAGGAATATTTTGGTCTCATCCTTGAATGAAGACTCATCTGAATCACTTTCCAGATTGGTTTTCATTTCATTTAGTCAAATCCACTGTGAATGTTGAATTCTGAGGTCAGCTCATCAGTGAATCCTCTAGTGGAAAATAAATTTCAGGTTCTGTAATTGCAATACTGCTCTCTTAAAGGTAGTTCCTCTGGGGTTTATTTCTGTTTCTCTTTTTCCCCCCTCCATCACTCTAGCAGTGTAGAGATATTCCAGGAAGGCTTTATGGTACTTAGTCAGAATGCATTAGTGACAATTTCAGTCATATTAATACTTGGCTGAGCCATGTTTTATTAAATACAAATAAGGAAGATTATTCACTGATGATGAAATGGAGACTATTTATTTATTTATTTATTTGAGGTTCTTCTATGCCGCCCTACTCCCTCAGGACTCAGGGCGGCATACAACATTTTAGGGAACATCAAACAAATCAATTTAAAACAATTTAAAACAATAAAAAAACATATAACATCATACATACATGGGGGAGATGTCAGATGGAAGGTCGTCTCAAAATCACCCCGCCTGCAGGAAGAGCCATGTCTTAATGGCTTTTCGGAAGGCCAGCAGGGTGGGGATGATTCGGATCTCTGGGGGAAGTTGGTTCCAGAGAGCAGGGGCCCCTACAGAGAAGGCCCTCCCCCTAGGCCCTGCCAGTCGGCATTGTTTGGTTAATGGGACCTGGAGGAGACCCACTCTGTTATGGGGCCTACAGGATTTTTTAAAAAATCATTGAAACTATAACATTCTTTCTTTCTCTCTTACTGCATACATACATACAAACCTCCACAAAATCCAGCATTTTCTCCCTTTCATATCCTTCATTATTTGGCACTTAATGGCCTTTTGATACCCCAAAACAAACTTGCCAGTTCATCCCAACTGGTCATGGGTGAAAAATCTCTGCCAGTCAGGGAGTTGGAGGTCCAAGGTCACTTCCAACATCAGGCAGAAAATCCAGTGAGTTCCTTACCCTGGAAGTAAGGGAGATATTTTGACAAAGCTGTTGTTACAACCTTTTTTCTTACCAAGATGGAAGATGGCCTTCTTCTGCAGTTGTGAGAAGATATCACTTCTTTCATTGTTTCCATAAAATTGGCTTCTATATCACAATAATGGAATAATGGAATAAGAGATAGAGATTTTATAAATATTGCATTTGTGGTGCTTGTTTTGTGATTCCCCCATGTCTGTATTTATTTATCCGTTCAAGTCATATCCCATCTTTCTGTTTATTTGCAAACTCAAGGCAGCTACATTCAGAATGTTAACCACAGAGAGAGAGAGAAAAAACCCAGGAATGCTAAAATTGTTAGCAATTAACATGCTTGCTATGTAGAGGCTCTTCACAACTTCATTCTCCAAATTCACATTGATTGGAGGAAAAAGATAGAAACTCAGAGCTGATACGCTTAGGTGCATATTTTTATTGATATTTCTCTGTGGTATGCTTGATCAATGCACAAGGCTGAATAAGTAACACAACTGCACAAAAAGAATTGTGCTGCAATCATTATTTTTGTTTGCATGTTTCTTCTTTGGCATGCTTGGAAACACGAGGGAAAAAAATCTAAAATGAAAGAAATAAAAGCTGTAGCAAAAGATGCAAAGTAAAATTATAGAATTTATTTTAGATTTTCTCTAACAAATCTGAAATTTAGGGGAACTGTAATGCAACAGGAGATACTGTTCATCCCTGTGTGATAAGCAACTAAATAATAGTCATTCAAGTGCTTGATTTTGAGGAATTTGAATTCTACAGAGATGCTCCCAAAGACAGATATTCAGTAAATTCAAATTAGCAGATCTGTAAGATAAGACATCATTTAAAAAACAACAACAATGGAATTAAATACTGACAGATGAAAATGTTAGTTTGTCTTTATTTTGCAATTATGGTTTCAAATATTGTGATTCAGAAACTATTGCATTTATATGTTAATCTGTTTCTTAATGTAATGTGCGTATACATCCCACATACATATAAACACTATTAATTACTGTCATTTGGGACTGTCTTAGTGATCTTTATTAGTAATACATTTCTGTAGGTATTTTACTACTGCTCAAAGGTAGTTTCTATGGTTACACTGTTTCCCTTTTCGTATTTCTGCATATTCAGAATGGCAAATTTATTCCATACTGAAAGAGAAGCAGTTTCACTGCAATGCAGTCTTCAAATCTATGATGAATTTAATTTCCCCCACCTTGGAGAATGCGGTTCATTAAACTATAACTATTAGAGGCGCACATACTGTTGATAAAATGTCATTTATGAAAAGCCATTGTGCAATATTTATCAAAATTGTACAGGTTATTATACACATCAAGCAGTGGAAACTTGGGAAGAAATAGTTGTGTTCATCAGGTAATAAAAAGAAACTTTTTGTTCCAATATTCTTTTGAAAAGGAAAGAGATGCAAGTGAGTTTTAAATGTCCTAAATTCACTACCGTATCTCTTCCATTTCTGAACAGATGCAATGGGGAATTGAAACCAGTGAAATACAGAGAATTTAGACAGTAATTGCTTTATTATTATGCTTATCCACAATACAATGGTTTGAGGGGATAAATTTGACATTCTTGCATTAGGAGACAGCTTAACATTTGTAGTGTGATTTTGTTTTGGAAAATCATGTCTGAATAGTGATTTATTGGCTTATAGATCCCTGGATAATAAGAACAGTGTTCAAGTCTAGCAGAACCAACAGAGAGCAGCTGAACTGGAGCAGAGAAGGAGCAGATATTTTAATCAGACTTTTGCTCTGAAAAAAAAGGGGCTTTCATTTATTGCTCTGTTACCTTAAGGAACATCTGAAAGATGAGAGGGCTCTTGAGCATTCAAGGATTGGCAATCATGGCAAGTGATGCATCAGGTACCACAGCATTATTTCACATATTGGCTTGGATGCTTTTATATGTACAGTATATCTATATATCTGTATATCTCCGTCTCCATCTCCATCTCCATCATCTCCCTCTCCCTCTCCCTCTCCCCATCCCCCTCCCCCTCCCCCTCCCTCTCCCCCTCCCTCTCCCCCTCCCCCACTCTCACTCTCCATCTCCATCTCCATCATCTCCATCTCCATCTCCATCTTCATCCATCCATCCATCCATCCATCCATCCATCCATCCATCCATCCATCCATCCATCCATCTATCATATGTCTGTCTGTCTGTCTGTCTGTCTGTCTGTCTGTCTATCTATCTATTATCTATCCATCATCATCATCATCATCATCATCATCATCATCATCATCATCATCATCATCATCATTTAATTTAATTTTAATTTAATGGATTTTTATGCCGCCCAATCCCTGGGGACTCAGGGCGGCTCACAACATGTTAGATTATCATCATCTATCTTTATGTATGGCCTGAGACCTGTCGATCACAAGTAGCTAAACCCTTAACTACATTATCTATGTGTAGTAGGGACAGGATGGAACATAATGGACTTTGTAGCTATAGAAAACTCCATTGTGTCACCATTGATTTCCTTAAGGAGGCATCTTCTTTGTAAAGATTCATTTTGACTTATGTGGCTACATAAGACAGTTCTTTACAATCTATGAATCCTACCAGCTTCTCTGATAAAAACATATAGCCTGCCAAGGCACATAAGATTCTGTACATATTTCAAGTGGTTAATAGTTAATGCATCCAGCAGTAATCTGTTTGGTTGTATTGGTCCAGAAAGTACTTGTAGTTGAATTACAGATTTTAGTCAATAATTCTTATAAATAAGTAAAGTGTTGTATACTGCCTTAAAACCATGAGACTACCTCACCCGATATCCTTGTTTTGTATTGAAAGCACAGAAAACCTTCTGTCCAAATACATGTTGTTCCCATTTTGTCTCTATTGTAAATACATAATGCATGAAAAACTTTTAAAAATTTGCCTATCTAATCAATCCTAGGAAAAGTTGGCAGACAGTTCTACTTCTTTTGCAGCTCTTATAGAGAAAAATTCTATGAAGAGGTACATGGGAACCTATGTAATGAGTTATGCAGGTAGTCCTTGACTTACAACTGTTCATTTAGTGACTGAAGTTACAACAGCACTGAAAAAAGTGACTTACAACTGTTTTTTCAAACTTAGAACTGTTGCAGCATACCCATAGTCGAGTGATCAAAATTTGGATGCTTGGGAACTGGTGCATATTTATGATGGTTGAAGTATCCTGGGGTCATGTGATGGTCTTTTGACAGCAACGTCAATGGGGAAATCAGGTTCACTTAACAACCATGTTACTAAAAACTGCAGAGATTCACTTAACAACTGTGGCAAGAAAGGTAATAAAATGGGGCAAAACACATTTACCGTATTTTTCGGACTATAAGACGCACTTTTTTGTCTTCCAAAAGGGGGTGAAAATGTTTGGGCATCATATAGACTGAATATTGCTAAAGCCCCACCCACCCGCTGGCCATTTTTTGGCCTCCGCACACCCCATTTTCAAGCCTTTTTTCGGCCTTTTAAGGCCTTTTTTGGGCTCGTTTTTGAGGCTTTTTTTCAGGCCTTGCCCCCAAAAAGAGCCTCAAAAATGGGCCAGAAAAAGCCTCAAAATTGGACTGGAAAATGGCTTAGGACCAGGCTATCTCCGGGACCGTATTCTGCCGCATTCCTCCCTCCGACCGGTCAGGTCCCACAGAGTGGGTCTTCTCCAGGTCCCGTCAGCCAAAAAGTGCCGACTGGCGGGGCCTAGGGGGAGGGCCTTCTCTTTAGGGGCCCCTGCTCTCTGGAACCAACTTCCCCCAGAGATCCGAATCATCCCCACCCTGCTGGCCTTCCGAAAAGCCATTAAGACATGGCTCTTCCTGCAGGTGGGGTGAGTTTGAGATGATTCTATATCTGATGTCTCCCTCATGTATGTATGGTGTGTGTGTGTGTGTGTGTGTGTGTGTGTGTATGTATATATATATATATATATATATATATATATATATATATATATATATATATATATATATATATATATATATATATATATATATATATATATATATATATATATATATATATATATATATATATATATATATATACAGTGATACCTCAGTTCACGAACTTAATTCGTGAACTGACTCTGGTCGCGAACCGAATTGGTCGTGAACCGAGGCACATTTTCCCATAGGGTTCAATGTAAATCCGGTTAATCCGTGCTAACCTTTTTTGGGGGGTTCAGATCTGCCTTCTGCCTCTGCCTCCCTCGCTCACCTGCCAGCCTGCGCCCGCTCGTTCGGATCTGCCTTCCGCCGCCGCCTCCCTCGCTCATCCGCCAGCCTGCGCCCGCCCGTTTGGATCTGCCTTCTGCCTCCCTCGCTCATCTGCCAGCCTGCGCCCGCCCGTTCGGATCTGCCTTCTGCCTTTGCCTCCCTCGCTCATCCGCCAGCCTGCGCCCTGTGAGCGAGGGAGGTGGCGGCAGAAGGCAAATCCAAACGGGCGGGCGCAGGCTGGCAGGTGAGCGAGGGAGGCAGAGGCAGAAGGCAGATCCCAACTGGCGGGTGCAGGCTGGCAGGTGAGCGAGGGAGGCAGAGGCAGAAGGCAGATCCGAACGGGTGGGCGCAGGCTGGCGGATGAGCGAGGGAGGAAGAGGCAGAAGGCAGATCCGAACGGGCGGGCGCAGGCTGGCGGATGAGCGAGGGAGGCAGAGGCAGAAGGCAGATCCGAACGGGCGGGCGCAGGCTGGCAGGTGAGCGAGGGAGGCAGAGGCAGAAGGCAGATCCGAACGAGGAGGAAGATCAGAGTCCGCACCCTCGCCCAGCACCGCCGCAATCAGTGCCTTGGCACTCGGACTGGCAAGAGCCTCTCCTCTTCCCCCCCACCCGCCCTGAAAAGTTGCAAGGGAGGGGAGGAGGGGAAGGACGAGGCCCCCCTCCTCCTCCCTTCCTTCGGGCTGACAAGGGGGGGGCAGCCCGAACTCCTGCTGCTGCGCTTGTTTGCCTTGGCAAATGGGAACAGAGGTTGGATCTGGGCGCCCAGAAATGAAGAAGCGGAGCGGAGAAGAAGGCAACAGCCCCGCTTTGGATTCGGAGCCAGTAGGTTTAGATGTCAGAAGGGGGGGGGAGGTTTAGCAAAAGGACCGTGCAGGAAAAGGGGGACCATGTGTCACGACCATGTGACAGCCTGGAAATAGTATTAAAATGGCCGCGGCTCCTGTTCGTGAACCGAGGCGGAGTTCATGAACCGGAGCATATTTTTATGCACTTTTCTGTTCGTGAACCGAATTGTTCGTGAACAGAAGCGTTCGTGAACCGAGGTATCACTGTATATATATATATATATATATATATATATGTTTTTAAGTTCTCTTTTAATGATTTGTTTGGAGTTTTTATAAAATGTTGTACGCCGCCCTGAGTACTGAGGAAGTAGGGCAGCATAGAAAAACTGCCAAATAAATAAATAAATAATAAATAAAAATCCTCAGAATTGGGCCGAAAAAAGCCTCAAAATCAGGCTGAAAAAAGCTTCAAAAACGGGCCAAAAATCCTAAAAAATGGGCCAAAAAAAGCCTCGATGTGTTTGAGTTTATACCTACAACTGGAACAAAAAGCAGCAAAATTCTGGCACAAAAGCAATTGGTTGGTTGGTGTGTAGACAGGTCCAAATCCTGCATTTTTCTTCTGAAGGAAAGAGGGACATTGACAAACCAAACAAGTACAAAATTAATCAAAGGTTAACATTGTAGAAGTAAGAAAAGGTTTCTATAGCCTGGGAGGAATTATGTTGGACTGATACAGCTTTGACTGATGAAGGGAACTTTTGTCAAAGATTAACTTTTAGATACTGGTTCTGCCTCAGGGATTCTAATTAAGTGCTCAAATTCAGTAAAAGGTCAGGAAAAATATGATCAGATTAACTCAGTAGGTGTGGAGAGCAAATACAATCTCCCAGAATGTTCTTTGCAAAGACGTGGAATCTATCACTGAACTACATCTAGTCAATATAAAACATAGTGTAGGAAATTAAAATATAGAATGCGGATAGGTCTTACCAACTTTCATTTGCTTAAAATCAAGGTTTGATTACGTTGCCTATCTAGGGAAGTATCATCATCATATGAGTAACATCATCATCATATGAGAGTTGCCTTGCACCATGAGATGGGTGGTACGTAAATTTAATAAATACATAAATAAAGTATGAGCATGGAATTTGTTGACTGTTTATATATTCAAACTTTCCCTGCCAGTCTTGGTGGGGATGCAGCTTCTTCCTTGATGATTCCTTGACTGAGGTTGTTTATCTACTGTGGTTTCTTGTTCACCTAGGCCAGTGGTGGCGAACCTATGGCACGCGTGCCACAAGTGGCACATGGAGCCATATTGGTGGCACGTGAGCTCAGATCCAGTGCACATGCACACGCTGGTCAGCTGATTTTTGGGGCTTCTGGGCCCACTGGAAGTCGGGAAATAGGCTGTTTCCAGCCTCCGGAGGGGTGGGGAAGGCCTTTTTTGTCCTCCCCAGGCTCCTAGAAAGTCTCTGAAGCCTGGGGAGAGCAAAAAACCAGGACTTCCTGTCCAACCGGAAGTCAGCAAATGGGCGGTTTCTGGCCTCCAGAGGATCTCCGGGGGGGGGAGGCCATTTTCACCCTTACCAGGCTCATAGAAAGGCTCTGAAGCTTGGTGAGAGCAAGAAAACAAGCCTTCTGGTCCAACCAGAAGTTGGCAAATGGGCCATTTTCTGCCTCCAGAGGGCCTCCAGGGAAAAAAAGGCCATTTTCGCCCTCCCCAGGCTCCCCAAAAGGCTCGGAAGCCTGGAGAGAGCAAAAAACGGGTGTGCCATCGCATGCCAGGAGCGGGGGTGTGTGTGTCATGCGCGCATGTGCAGAGTGGGCACATGGAATTATGGGTGTGAGCACACATGCACATGACCCCCCCCACTCCCCCCTTTTGCCACGTAAACCAAAAAAGGTTCGCCATCACTGACCTAAGTGTTGGCTGCTAGATGGGATGCATTTCTTGTTTCCTTTTTTAGGCTTTGGATGTTCCATGCTAAATGGTACCGTGTTTCCCCGAAAATAAGACAGGGGCTTATATTTTTTTGACCCCCCAAAAATGCCCCTGGCCTTATTTTGGGGGGATGGCTTATTATTTTTGGGGTGCAGGTAGGCCGTGACGCACCACTTACTGAAGTTCGGCAGCTCCGTGGTCTCTCGGTTAATCTGTTTAGGGGGAAAAAAATCATGCATAATGCAGAAACTCTTCTCGCGAGAATTAGCAAGTTCTTGAAGTGAGAAGAGTTTCTGCACTATGCAAGATTTTTCCCACTAGCTGAGGGAAAGCCCAGGGCTGTCAAACTTCAGTAAGTGGTGCGTTTCGCGGTGGGGCGGAGTTTGGAGGTTTCGGGCGAATGATGGGGTGGGGCGGGGTGGCAAGCGAGTGAGCGAGGTGGCGGCAGAAGGAAGTACCGAAGGGGCAGCAACAGGGACGGGCGCAGGCCGGCGAGTGAGCGTGTGCTTGGCTGCTTCTGCAGCTGAGCCCGGGTGGAAGTTTGGCTTCTAGCCGGGCTCAGGCAAGGAACGGGTGAGAGAGAGGGAGAGGGAGAGGGAGAGGGAAAGGCGGCTACGTGCACCCCCCGCGGGACTGGCTTGGCTGCTCTGGGCTTGCTCCCTCTTCCTCGCAGGCAGAAGCGCGTAGGCAGAGCCCAGAGGAGCCGAGCTAGTCCCGTGGGGGGTGCACACACCCGCCTCTCTCTTGCTCTCTCTCTCTCTCTCTCTCTCTCCTGGCCAAAAAAGTGGCTGCCGCAAAAAGCGGCTTCTGGCATGTTCCCTCCCCCTCCCCTGCCTCACATACCACCCCCAAACTGTGCCCGAACGTTACCAGCGTCTGGCAGTTCGCAGCTTCTCTTTTGGGGCAGGTCTTTGCAGGGAGAGAGAAGGAAGGGGGAGGCCTCTTTCCGACCGTTTTATCGGTGCCTTCCCATGATTTCTCCGCCTCGAGACCAGGCTGGTTAGAAAGAGCGTTGCTTTTTCTACAAAAAGAGCCTGGTCCCGACTTTCTCTCCTGGAAGATTGTCTGACAAAAGGATTGAAATGGAAAAGGCGAGTGCCGGTGGCTTTGTTAAAGCTGCTCGCATTGCCTTTGGAGAAGCCATTCTAGCGAATGGGGCTCTGACAACCCAAGCTGCCCTTTTTTCCTTCTCCGCTTTAGAGCCCTTGGGTTCCTTCCCTTCCTTTTCTCTTTTAGCCTCCTTTTTTCTTTTCCCAACCACTTGATCCTGCGCTTTCAACTCTCGGAAGGAATGCTTTCTCCATGGTTGGGGGGGCATGGGTGCTTGCACGGTGGGAGATAAGAGATCTCAAGGCACCCAGACATGTTTTCACACACACACACACACACACACACACACACACACACACACACACTGCAGATTAGAACCCTCCCCTCCGGAAGAATCCCCTTTTCGCGGAGAAGGAAAAAAGGGCAGCTTGGGTTGCCAGAGTCAGATTTGCCCTAGTTCCTCCCCCCCCACCCCCGCGGTCCTCTCCGGCTTTGCGATCCAAAGATTTGGGAAGGAAGATTTGATGCTGCCAGAGATGAAGCCTTACAGAAGCCTCTCACGGGCCGTCCCTCATCACCCCCCCCGTTTTCCTTTCCATCGCCCCTCGCTTTATCCGCCCCCCTCCCGCCCCTCCGCAGCCAGAAAAGTGCCAGTCAGGCCATTCTATGGATAATGGAAGGTATTTTCCACATGATCATGCAAAGTGAAGTCCCTAACAAGGCTCAGCTTAGCGCTCTGGTCCCCAAATCTCCACCATGACAAGGGCGTGCTTGGGAAAAATCACTTTCCCTGCAAAGTAAAGGGTTTTCTATGACGGATCCGGCATGTTTTCCCACCATAAATAGGTTTTAGATTGTTACACACACGTAGGGCTGGAACAAAGGGAGTGACTAGAAAAATATATTGGTTGCCCCTAATAAAATTTATTTAGAAGGTTTACTTCTCATAAAAATAGAGATTGAATTTCGTACCAGAGTGCCTGCCAAAGGTCTCTGTGCAGGGAAATTCTAACCTCGCAACCAACTATGGTTTTTCCTCGCTCTCTTCCCGATTTCTTCAGGGGGACCAAGCAGTATCCCAGGGACCCACCGGGATCCTGATTTGGCGATTCTCGCGCCAGCTGGGGCACAGAGGGTGGGGGCTGGAGAAACAGAAATGGCAAATAGCAATACGATACGTTCTGAAACTTCTAAGAGCGTGATGTTGTCATCTTCATGGCAATCCAGGTGTGAGAATCTGTAGACTTTATAAATGTTCCATGCTTAGAAGGAGTGGATCTCTTTTTTTTAACTTTTATTTTATTTTGTCTTATTTTATATTATTGCTAATATTATTAAAACCCAGTCCGCTGTTACTTTGATTCAAAGACAGGCATGAACGGCACAAATTTGCAGAACTCTATTTCCGTGCTATATCCAGATTTCAGATTTGGATCACTTTGGATTGCGCCCAAAGCTACCGTTTCTGCTCGCCTTTTCTCCCCCTGCAAAACCCGCACAAGTGAAACGTTTCTTGATGAAAGAACCTGCCTCTGAAATCCACCCTTGGGGAGATCTGAGTGTCCAGCGGGGCTCGGGGGATCCTGGGGGTCCCGAGCTGAGACCCTCATCTGGGTTCCTTGTCCCCTGCGCAGGCAATCCGGCTTTGCTAAGGCTGGGAGATAACGAGAGCGGAGCGCTTCCCTTTCGCCCCGTCAGAGCCCCATTCGCTAGAATGGCTTCTCCAAAGGCAATGCGAGCGGCTTTAACAAAGCCACCGGCACTCGCCTTTTCCATTTCAATCCTTTTGTCGGACAATCTTCTAGGGGAGAAAGTCAGGACCAGGCTCTTTTTATAGAAAAAGCGACGCTCTTTCTAACCAGCCTGGTCTCGAGGCGGAAAAATCACGGGAAGGCACCGATAAACCGGTCGGAAAGAGGCCTCCCCCCTTCCTCCCCTCTCCCTGCAAAGACCTGCCCAAAAAGAGAAGCGGCGAACTGCCAGACGCTGGTAACATGTTCGGGCACAATTTGGGGGTGGTAGGTGAGGCAGGGGAGGGGGAGGGCCAGGCTGACAGACGCTTATCTTACCAGCGTCTGGCAGTTCACCGCTTCTCTTTCTCAGCAGGTCTTTGCAGGGAAACTTCTTGAGGGATCTCTCTCTCTCTCTTTCCGGGCGAAAAGAGTGCCGCCGCAAAAAGAGCGGCTCTCGGCATGTCCCCCCCCTTTCCCCCGGAAGTAGTGGGGGGGCTTATTTTCGGGGGGGGCTTATTTCAAGACATGTCCCGAAAAAGCCCTGTGGGGCTTAGTTTCGGGACAGGTCTTATTTTCGGGGAAACACGGTATGTTAATTGGGTTCTCTATGTGTTTATGGATTAATGATTTTTCTAAATGCCAAACTTGCAGGGATTCTCTAACATTTTTAGATTTCCTTGATCTAAAACATTTACTTTCTCAATTAAAACTGGTTGAGTTTGTCCACCTATTATAAAATTTAGGAGTTTTCATCATGTTTTCTGGAGGCCAGTAGATGTTCATAGATATGGTTTGCCAGTCTTCTACCTTTCTGGTCCTACACAATGCTGTGATAGTCCTTATACTGCATGTTGCAACTGGCTCCTCATGGAGGAAACAATGGCAAAATTAGGGAAAAATCAACTGACACTAACCATGTGCTCCATGACCAAAGTTAGAAGCCAAGAGGCACTGTGTTGAAACAGACTACCTATACAACATCGTCCAACATATTGGATAACCACCCCACTTCATCAAAAGTTCCTTACTATGCAACCCTCCTCAACACAATTGGTAGAATTTATAGCATTATACTTCTATATCAAAAGCATTTCTGAAATAATCAACAGGCTACTATGCTCAGTATCACTGTACCATGCAAACTAATAAGATCCATCCAAAACATCTTAAGCAAATCCACAACATAGACAAGTGTAGTGGAATAATGCGGAAGTCAGTAGACAGGTTCTTCAACAATTTTCTCCAGATAAGGAGAGGACTTGAGATCACCTACAAGTATCCAGACAGTTGCTCTTCATCTGAGGAATTGAAAGACAGTATCTCTGGTGGGTTTTGAGCTCTGAGAGGCAAGGAAATAGCAATTTTGCTGAAACCACAGTTGGCGCATTTGAAAAGATACTAAATTAAAATAGTTTGTTTTCTTTTCTTTTCTTTTAAATAGTCTTTATTTGATTTTTAAAAACAACATACAAAAACAGAACAAATAAACAGAAAAAAAGGAAAACTAATCACTTTTACAGCTTTTCTTTACAGTTTTGTTACTATTTACAATTTTCCGTGTTTCTACTAATGTCTTATACATATTATCTATGTTTTTTTGTATCTCTATATATTGAATCTCCCATTTGTTTTTCCATCTCCTATTTACTTCATATATATTTATATACATCAAAGAAAAAGAAAAAACTCTTTTAATATACATACATTTTTATTCTCTCTTTCCTACTTTATAATAATGTTTTAAACTTTTTATTTTGTTCCAACCACTTATGCCATTTATCCCATATCTCATAAAACTCAGTTTCCTCCTTGCTGTGTAGTTCCATCGTTAATTTATTCATTTCTGCACATTCTAATATTTTTCTCACTATCATTGCGCTGGTGGGGACATTATCTGACTTCCAATTTTGAGCATATGCGATCCTGGCAGCGGTTATTATATGAAGTATTATGTATCTATTTTCTTTCTTTACCTTTCCTCTTATGATTCCCAATAAAAATAATTCCGGCTTCATATCAATCAATGTCTTCCAGCCATTTTTTGAGTTCTTTCCAATATGCTTTTACTTTTGGGCATATCCACCAAAGGTGGTAGTATGTCCCTTGTTCATAATTACATTTCCAGCATTTTGCTGACATGCCCGGGAACATTTTTGCCAATCATGCTAGAGGTAGGTACTATCAATAAAACATCTTGTACATGTTTTCTTTGTATGGCACTGCCATGGTTAATTTGTAATTTACTTCCCAAATTTTATCCCATTCTGCCAAATTAATTGTATATCCGAAATTTTGAGCCCAGGCTATCATTGTCCCCTTGACCATTTCCTCTTCCAGTTTATACTGTAACAGAAAATTGTATATTTTAGATATCATTTTTTTCTTCTGGTCCCAGCAGTATTTTATCCAATTCTTGTTCTTTTTGGAATCCAAATTGTATTGTATCTTAGTTTGTTTTCTATCCACTTCAAGAAACTGCTTTTCAGCTATTTGGTACCTTTGGATCAGCATGTCTACAGTATCATATGAATTTCCTTCAATCCTTAGTGAAAGAAAGTTTCAATTGTAAGCTTGAGAACTTAAATTTTGTTGGAATAAACAGCAAAAGAGTGTTTATAACTTTGATGTTAGAAAGTTAAAAATGGAATAAGGTAGATAAATTTCAAATAAGATTTTGGAATGAATAGTAAAGAATCTTTCCATAGGTGAATACCCTTGTCTTGATTTTCTTAAAAAAATAATAATATTGTAAAATTGGTAACACAGAGGTAACTAGAAGGAACCAAAGATTATAATTAAATGACAAGAACATACCATCTCAATTTACAATTAAAGAACAAAGCAAACTATTCTAACATTGCACATATTGAAGGATATTTTTGAACAATAGATTCAGAAGTTAATTTTAATAGTATCAGTGGGGACATCTGCTTCTATGGAGAGATTGTATCTAAAATGTTATGGAAGAGGAATAAGAATGAGACTGATCTGAAAGTGAATTTACAGATGACAGGGTACAAGATTGACATAGTAAAATATAACACACTGAATATACAAAAGAAACTGGGTGATGTCTTAATAATTAAAAAGGATGAAGAAATCAAGATAATTGTTCTATATTGGATTTACTTTAACAAAACTTGTTAAAGTTTTGAAGAACCTTGTAAGAAAGGAGAAAGAAAAAAATGAAAAGAAATCAAGTTCTACAACATTATTTGAATAGATTAAAGATTAAGATAAGTAAAAGGAAGGAATATAAAGTTGATTTCTTTGGTCAAGGTTAAAATAGCTATCTTGTTATCTCTGCTAACTTTAATGGACTTTAGCTGACATCAGGACTGAAATAACAAGGCTTCACTGATTTATTTATAGATTAGAAAAGGGAAATAAGAGATTTGTTGTATTTTAAGAGGAGATGATAAGATACTAAAATTGTTTATGCTTATTATAATAAAGGAGGTAAGGCACTTCTTCATATATTTCTTTGTTTTCTTTACTACATTCTTTTCCTCTCTTCTCCTTTCTTTTCTGCACCTTCTCTTTCTTTTTATGCTTTGTATTTTTTATTCTATTTTCTTTCTATTTTAGTCATTTTTTTGTTTGTATTAATGTTCACTGTTGAAATTATAATCTTTAATAAAATTATTACCCAAAATTCCCAAAACCCCAATAACCAAACGCCCTTGTCTGTTTTTCCGGCCATTTTTCTGGCCATTTTTGGGTGTTTTCCGGGACGTTTTTGGGCTGGTTTTCAGGCCATTTTGGATGTTCAGTAGTAGTAAATAAATAGAGGGAAATTGATTCAAAGGCCTCACAAGGTACAATTTCCCTATCTATTTATTTACTACTACTGAACATTCAAAACGGCCCAGAAAATGGCCGAAAAATGGCCCAAAATACGGGCAAAAACGGCCCGAAAAATGAAGATTTCAAATGTTCAATTACTTCTCTTGAAACTGTACAACAATCTGGATTTGAAAGGAGAAGAGGAATTCATAGCTTGTGTGGGCACACACTTCAGCCCTCTCAATACCTCACACCCATTGAGCCTTCACCCCAAAGCATATTCCCCCTTCTGAATTTGGATTATTACACAACCATATGAAATAGTATAAAATCGCACTACTAAGCACCATAACACCTGGATTATAGCAAAACTTTGTGAAAAAAATTGATATAAGTTCCCATACCCCATATATAGATTACGTTGAACAAATGTAATGTTTTTGGATTGATTTAAAGCCAAGATATGAAAATAAGGAAAACAAGAAAACTGCATCAAAAACTTGAATTGCCATAGTGTTGTCTTCCTAAAGTCCCCTGCTTCCTTCTTTGCTCCAATTACAATTTCTGTACTAATAAACTTTACGTCCAGTTTTAGAACCAATGCTGAGAAAATAAGCTTGAAAGAGGGTCAAAAATATTTCCACCCACTTGGACCTTTTCCTCATATCAGTACATCAGTAATGGGGTCGGGTATGGAGGGAATCAGTATAAAAGTTCCTTTTTTTCAGTGATAACAGTTCTAGGATAAATCAGATCAATAAAAATGTCTGTCCATGTATCTCTCCTGCTCACCTTTTTCTCATTATCTGAGTATTCCAGAATATAAATAAAGACAAAGGAGGGCAGTTTTATGATTGGGAGAACTTTGTGTCTATTTTTAGGGTCCCATACTATAAATAAAGAGAATATAGGACACTTCTTGTGATTGAGATAACTTTGTGCCTATTTTTAGGGCCAGAATCAGAGGTGGGGTCGGACCAGTTTGCCCCAACCAGTAACAAGCTGCTGGTGATGTCACAATGACATCACAGAACCGGTTCTGTCAGTACCAATCCGTGGATGCCGCCATCGTCTTTTTAAATTTTTTAAATTTTTTTTAATTTTTTTTAATTTTTTTGAATTTTTTCTGGTTTTTTTTTCTTCTGCACATGCACAGAAGCCAAGTTAGCACCGGCTAAGTCAGAAGAATATCATAATATGTGAGACTTCACAATTTCCAAATGTTCCAGTGTAATTCTTAGCTCAAAGTCTCAATTTTTTTTTTAAAAAAATATTTTGCTTGAGAGAAAATACACATAATCGAGAGAAGGTACATTTAGAAATACGTATTCAGGTCTGTTTTTAAATGCATGTTTTCCTTCTACTTTCTGGGGTAAAGAAAGTAGAAGGTTGCTTGGTTAGACCAGATGTGCAAGCAATCACATAGAAAAATGTCAGAGACCAAGGGTTAGCCATTTCATTAGGAAGAGTTGAGCATTGTACTCATACAGCAGATTTGGGAGGGTGGCAAGTTCAGAACAGCATTTTTTAAGATGTGTGTTATGTTTTGGTTATATTTTTTAATGTCTGTGAAAATAATACCATGCAGAGAAATTCTCCTGCATTTTTCTCACTAGTTTTTATTCTATTTGACCGATTTGCTGTCTCACGGGCAACGCTGGGTTATAGATAGTAGCATCTGATGCAAGGATGAGAAGTTAGAGAGGCTGGATAGTAAAAATGCTTCTCCAACTGGTCCCGGGATTAATAAATGTAATTGGCAACGAGAATAACAGAATCCTCAGTAAATAGTTGTCAGAGAAAAGGGAAGCATCTCTTTGATCCTTGATGTGTGATGTGTGTATATGCACACATGCACAAAAATGCATGTATGTGTTTGTGAAGTTATTGTGTGTGAATATGCCTGCATGGATCTATATATGATAGTGCCTGTGTATTGTTAAAAAGTAATACATTAGTTTACTTTGAAATCCTTAACACAGCTGGCAAATTTGAAAAAAGCAACTGTTTCTTCCTCTAAGTCTAAAGCAATTATCATGCATTGAAAACATTTTTCTTATTTCTTCCTCATTGGTGTGTGAATTGTTAACTTAGGCCAGGGATCAGCAACCTGCGGCTCTGGAGCTGCATGTGGCTCTTTCATCCCTCTGCTGCGGCTCCCTGTCGCTGGTCAGCTCCACAATTGATAGGGCTTTTGGTTAGGACAGGTAGAGGAAAAAGGATGCCATGCTAGGAGGAGACTCTATGGTGGGTGAACCGGACTTCCGGTCAGCAGAGAAAGAAGGATGCCACGCTAGGAGGAGACTCTATGGTGGGGGAACCGGACTTCTGGTCAACAGAGGAAAAAGGATGCTGCACTAGGAGACTATGATGGGGGAACTGGACTTCTGATTGGTTCCAGAATTGAACAGGAGGCTTCCGGTTAGGACCTTTGTGGCTCTTTGAGTGTTTAAGGTTGCCGACCCCTGATTTAGGCATATAAAGAATGGTGAAGTTGAAATATTTGCATGAAATGCCCAGAGTACAAATCTACCATCCTTCCTTCCTTCCTTCCTTCCTTCCTTCCTTCCTTCCTTCCTTCCTTCCTTCCTTCCTTCCTTCCTTCCTTCCTTCCTTCCTTCCCTCCTTCCCTCCTCCCTCTTCCTTCCTTCCTTCCTTCCTTCCTTCCTTCCTTCCTTCCTTCCTTCCTTCCTTCCTTCCTTCCTTCCTTCCTTCCTTCCTTTCTTTCTTTCTTTCTTTCTTTCTTTCTTTCTTTCTTTCTTTCTTTCTTTCTTTCTTTCTTTCTTTCTTTCTCCCTCACATCTTTCAACTAACTCTGTGTGGCTCCCAACCAGGGGTGAGTTCTGGTTTTCTTCACTGCCAGTTCGCTCCTTGACGCGCCGCACGCGCATGCACAGTGCTAAAAGACCAGCTTCTGTGCATGAGCAGAAGCAAAAAAATAGCTTCTGCGCATGCGCAGAAGCGAAAAACAAGATGGCGGCGCCTATGGCGCTGCCGAGAGAGCCGGGTCGGGGGCGTGGCAGGCCTGGATCGCTGCCGGTTCCACCGACCCAGGCCGCCAAGTTACTACCGGTTCCATAGAACTGGTCCGAACTGGGAGGAACCCACCTCTGTTCCCAACCAATTTCTACTCTGCAAGCACCTATTTTGGAAATAAATGAATATTTGACAAAGATCATTCAGCTCAGTGAAAGCTGTTTCTTTTCTGAGCCCTGCAAGAGCCAGGGAAAAAATAATATATTTTCAATCCTTCTTAGCTGATGTTCTAACTTTATCTTTTCTTTATTGAAAGCTTAATGAAGTAACATCATTCCTTTACATAATATGCTTCAGCTATATCTACATGCCCTTGAGCTCTGAGCTTGCCCCCATTAATGTAATGGAACTAACAGTAAAATAACATCAGAGATAATGTGAAAAGTTCATTGATATGCAGCTTGCACTATTATTTATCCTGTTCCTCAATATGATTGGCAAGTGAACTTAGCTGAGCAGGCTGAACAGTGGAATTATCCTTTGTGTTAGGCTCCCAACCGTCCTCCTCCTCCTCCTCCTCCTCCTCCTCCTCCTCCTCCTCCTCCTCCTCCTCCTCCTCCTCCTCCTCCTCCTCCTCCTTCTCCTCCTTTTAATAGCAATAATATGAATTAATATTAACTAGAATAGAACAAAAAACAAACAAAAACAAAAAGGAAGGAAAACAAAAAAACTAAAAGTTCAGTAAGAAAAAAAGAAAAGAGAAGAAAGAGAAAGATATGAAAAAATATAGAGAGAGGTGGCTTCTGATATTCTTCTCAGCAGTTAGAATTACAATTATATTTTACCCTTAGCCTAAAATGACATCATGACAATCTTCTTTCTATAATCTATTGTGTCTAACCATCAATACCATAAGTCACAAGTTCATTGTTTTCATCTTTGCACACAAAGTCTATAAGGGCTTTCCAGTCATGAAGAAATATAGACCTTGTCCTTTCTATAAATAAAGATGTCAGTTTGTCTTGTCAGATGCAAGTTCTCTCAATTTCAACAAACATTCCTCTATGTTGGGTAAGGCAGAATATTTCCTTCTTTGTGCGTTTAGTAATCTTGCCATAGTTATCTAGATATCTTGAGTCTGTAAACTTTAACTGGGCGAAATGGTGCATTATAGGACAAAACTTACCATATTTTTCAGAGTATAAGACGCACCTTTATGAGCCGAGGTGGTGCAGTGGTTAGAGTGCAGCACTGCAGGCTACTTCAGCTGACTGCTAGTTCAGCAGTTCAGCTGTTCAAATCTCACCGGCTCAAGGTTGACTCAGCCTTCCATCCTTCTGAGGTCGGTAAAATGAGGACCCAGATTGTTGGGGGCAATATGCTGAACTCTGTAAACCGCTTAGAGAGGGCTGTAAAGCACTATGAAGCAGTATATAAGTCTAAGTGCTATTGCTATTTCCCCCCCTAAAAGAGGCTGAAAATTTGGGTGTGTCTTATACTCCAAATGTAGCTTTTTCGAAGCTTTTTTCCCCAGCCCTAACGAGGTGCTAATGATCTTCCCGGCTTGCAGGATTTTTTCATTACTACTTCCTCCAAAGAAGTTTTTTCCAGCCCTAAGTCTTTGCAGGCTTGTTTTCATTGCTATTCCCTCCGAAGAAGATTTTTTTCAGCCCTAACCAGGGGATAAAATAATGTGCTGAAGCTGACCAGACTAAGGATGCTAGCCTGATGAATACCTGGTAGGTAGATTTTTCCCCTATTTTACTCCCCCAAAACTAAGGTGCATCTTATACTCCGGTGCGTCTTATACTCCGAAAAATACGGTAATCAAAAAAGATATCTTAAATAGGCTAATTTAAAGAATGCCAGGATCCATTACTTCCAACAAAATGACATTTGAGAAAGTTGTGTTTACTTCAGTGCTGCCAGGCTGCTGCAGTGGTCATATGATCCTCGTTTTCAACATAATCCAACTTTTGGAAGGCAACTATATCTCTGGCACTGATAGGAATATTTTTTATTGGCCAAGTGTGATTGGACACACAAGGAATTTGACTCCAGTGCATAAGCTGTCAGTGTACATGCAAACATCAAAGTGGTAAATCGTTGATCATAAATCACAAGATACAATCATAAATCATAGGATAGAAACAACAAGTGATAAATTATAAGATACCAATAAGAGAAAGTAGTAAGAAAGATGAGAAACATGATAAGGATAATAGCAATACAGCCCTACTACATGAGTAAATATCTTTAGGCATAAGATAGTGCTGTGGGAATTAGGTGTTTAGCAGAGTGATGGCATGGGGGAAAACTATCTTTGTGTCTAGTTGTCTTGGCATGCAATACCCTGTAGTAGCGTCCTGAGGGAAGAAGTTGAAACAATTTATGACCAGGATGTGATTTCAGTGATTTAACTAAGACTTACAAGCCAAGCATCATAGCCAATTATAGGACTCAGATTTGCATCCTCAATCCAGAATAGCTATTTAGCTATTTGGTCATTAATAAATGCAGTGAAAACAATTCCTGTTTCCTTAAAAGGAATTATGAAACAATCTACGAATAGTAATACAAACTAAATTGCTATAAATTCTTACTGATTAAAAAAGGCAATCAATAATCACGATTTTTGTTTGCTCATGCAACCTGTCAAGGAGAATCATACCTCGAATGAGACCATGTTTCTGTCCAAGGTAATGTGGTCTACATAGCCTCATTCAACATCTACCATAGCTTTATTCAGTAAATTGTTCCTCTACTCTGTCAGGTTCCAGAATGACGCAGAAGTAAAACCCTCAAACAAAATGCCTTTCGTGTCTAGGTTTTTTCTTGCTCTGGCACGATCTAACAAACAACCATAGAATGGCGAAGTATTGTCAGTGCTAGTGCGCAGTGCTCCCCACCACCTTTTAAATCTTCCTGCCACCATCTCGTGAACTCACCCCGTGACTCCACCCCCAGCCCAGCCCTCAGCCAGCCAACAATCTAATCCTGGTTAGCTGAGTATCTAGCACTTTCCTGGCTCTCCAAAGTGCAGTTTTCTCCTGGCCCCACCTCCCAGCTGAGAGTCGGGCCCACCTCTCAGCTGATCATTGGGGATGATGTCATCAGCCATAGTGATCATGCAACCCCACGAAGGTAAAAGCCGTTTTGGACTGGCAGGCCCCAAGAATGCGTAGACTATCTGGGGTTCCACATTTCTCCAAAGGGTGTAGAGATGGACCCTGTGAAGGTAAAGGCTGTTTTGTTTTATTTTATTAATGGTTCTTATAGGCCGCCAACTCCCGTGGGACTCAGGGCAGCATACAGCGTAATCTAAGAACAGTATAAAACAATGATAATAATTAAAAATTACAAAAATTAAAAAACACACCAACATTCATACATGGGGGATTGATCTCAATATCACCCTGCCTGCTGGAAGAGCCATGTTTTAATGGCTTTACGGAAGGCCAGCAGGGTGGGAAAAGTCCAGATCTCTGGGGGGAGTTGGTTCTCCCCCGCGGGCCCACCAGCTGACATTGTTTGGCTGATGGGACCAGGAGGAGACCAACTCTGTGGGACCTAACTTGTCGTAGGGAGGTATGCAGTAGGATGCGGTTCCGTAAGTATCCTGGCCCTGAGCCATGTAGGGCTTTAAAGGTTAAAGAGCCGAGGTGGCGCAGTGGTTAAATGCAGCACTGCAGGCTGCTAGTTCAGCAGTTCAGCTGTTCAAATCTCACCGGCTCAAGGTTGACTCAGCCTTCCATCCTTCTGAGGTGGGTAAAATGAGGACCCAGATTGTTGGGGGCAATATGCTGAACTCTGTAAACCGCTTAGAGAGGGCTGTAAAGCACTATGAAGCTGTATATAAGTCTAAGTGCTATTGTTATTGCTATTAAAACCAACACCTTAAATTGCATCCGGAGACTAATGGGCAACCAATGCAGCTGGCGGAGAATAGGTGTTACGTGGGTGTACCTCGGGACACCCACTATGGCTTGCCACTTGGACTTGTAAACAACTGCAAAGCTTCTTGGGGTTTGCAAACTTTTACTGTCAGTTCATCCCGTCCTTTGCTCGCATGGCTCTTCCATTAACGGATCTTTTAAAAACCAAACAGATGGTCCAAAAGCCACATCTGGGTCAACCGGTACAGTGGACATTGGCTTGCCAACAGGCATTTGAAGCCTAAAGGCATTGTTTGCAAGAAAGCCAATACTAAAACATCCGGATGCCTAAACCATTCATGGTGCAGGCAGACACCAGTGATGTAGTGGTAGCAGTGGTTCTCTTGCAAACAAATGAGGAGGGAAATTTGGAACCCTGTGCATATACCACCCGAAAGTTAAACGAAACTGAAAGAAAATGGGCCATATGGGAGAAGGAGGCTTTCGCAGTTTGGTGGGCCTTACTAACATGGAGACATCTTTTGGAGGGCGGAGGATTACCGTTTGACGGACATACTCATCTTGCTGGTATGGATGTCAACCCTGAAGTTGGCCGAATTGTGGCCATTTTCTTTTTGTAATTTTCTCTAGGGAGGTTTCTCTTCTCACTGCTTTAGGGCTGACACAACCTGGAGGAAGAGGCCAGAGAGGGGTGTGTGTGTAGAGATAGATAGAGTATTGTAGCCTAAATAAAACTATTTAGGGATTGGGCGGCCTAAAACGGGATTGGGCGGCCTATAAGAGCGTCTAATAAATAAATAAATAAATAAATAAATATTTCCCCGGGAATCAAGGATGTTGGTGCAGGTGTTCGAAAGATGGAGACTGAGCTCACCTAGCAACTGGACTGTATACTGATTGGACCATGTGACTGGAGACTGGTGAGGAAGTGACAAAGTTTTACTTTTAATTGAGTGTAAAACTGGCGGGAACTTAGAGCCAGTTTTCCACCAGGAGCATTGCCAATTTGATATGTCCCAATAAAATGTTCTTTGAAGAATTTGCCTGCCTTGGAGTTCTTATTGAATGGGATGTATTACTTGGAACCCTGACATTGGACATGTTTATGAAGTAGGGCAATTTCATTTTTAAATTAAGAAGTTGCAAACTTTCTTGTTCAGATCTAGCTTTGAAAGCGTGAGCCATATCTTTCTGACCTTCTGGTCAAGCTGTTGATAATTATTTTACACCATAAGGTTATATTAAAAGGTTACTCTTAGAAATGTCAGAATCAATGGCACCATTGACCCTGAATTTGCAGGGAGGGGGGGAATAGATTAATTTTTCCCCTTTTAATTTACTAATCCTGCTCCTGGCAAATCAGGATGACATTTGCTGCCATCTTGACCAGGATCCAGCTGTGTCCCTTTGCATATAATTATCAGGAACCAGGAGACAGGAGTTAGTTATCTCCACATCTGTACAATAGTATTGTCAGTGTCCTTTCAAAATAGAAAGTACTGATTCATTATACAGAATTTACATTCTTATCACAGAAAAGTATCCTTTCAAAAATTAGATAAAGAAACCTTCTCTATAATTAGAAAGGTATTATTTTGCATTTCAGGCCAACTTTTTAAAAAGTGGCAGGAAAAGTTAATTTACTAAAATGAGAGCAGTGATGGCAAAGGTTTTAGGCTTGGTATGCCAACAATTTGGAAAAATCTAATTTGATTCTGCTAGCATAGGGGTAGGCAAAGTTGGCTCTTCTATGACTCGTGGACTTCAACTCCCAGAATTTCTAAGCTAGCATGATTGGCTCAGAAATTCTGGGAGTTGAAGTCCACGAGTCATAGAAGAGCCAACTTTGCCTACCCCTGTGCTAGCATGTTACCCTTCCCCCTGAACAAAACAAAACAATTCTTTACGCAGACCATTTGATGCAGCTCTGGGTTGTACAATGTTTCATTTTCGAAGCGGCTCTGGAGAATATCCTTCTGTGGCCTCTGCAGCCTCTGAAAACCCCACAAAAACCACACCCTATTCTCTTGCAATGTTTGGAAGTTCTGGAGGCTGCACAAGAGCTCACCCCATTCTCTCTCACAACCCTCGAAGCCTCTGAAAATCACACAAGAACGGGGTGTGCTTTTGAGAGTAGTTGATGTTGGGTATTGGTGAATACTGGTATGTCAACCAAAATGTTGTGGTGTGTCACCTTTGACTCACATGTTATAGGTTTGCCATCACTGGTCTAGTGCTTGAGGCACCTGGCAAGAAGAAAGGAGACTATAAGTTCTAGTTTTGCCTCGAGCCAGTCACTCTCTCTCAGCCCAATGTACCTCACAAATAGTAATAAGGAAAAAAATGAAGGAGGAAGGCAGTTTATATATACATATTATTCTGAGATACAGAGAGAGAGAAAGAGAGAGAGAGAAAGAGAGAGAGAGAGAGGGAGGGAGGGAGGGAAGGAGGGAGAGAGGGAGAGGGAGAGGGAGAGGGAAAGGGAGAGAGAGTATAAAATTATATCTAAGATATGAAATATCTAAAAATGTATTTTTTTATAATTTCTCAGTGCAGTACAATTAAGGAACCTAACCTTTAACCTGGGGCCAGAGCCAAAGGAAATAGGTACATGCACATTAAAGGATCCTCTAGGTTTCGTCTCAGATTTTTCATATTTAAAAGTAAAATCTGACTTGTTTCACTTGTACAAATCCAAGCAAAAGTACACAGGAATATTCTTGTCAATTGACTGCTGGGTGGTAGTCTAACCTTACTTTCAAGGATTTTGCCAATAAATGCAAATATTTTTTTCGAGATGTTAACACGGTAGCCTTTATTTTTCGATTTATGTATATTTAAATCAAACAACTTTAAGCACAGGAGGTTATCTTTGCTTCTGGCCCTGCTTCAGACTATGATTTCCTTTTGTCTTACATTTCTTTAGCACAAATACATTACATGCTTGAATGACTATTCACTCCATCTGGCATAACATCTTTGAATTTCTTTTCTGGAGTCAGTTCTTTCATACATTCATACTCTTATATAAAAGCAATTTTTCTTCTGTCAAATATTCATCCCTCAGAACAGGCCATATTCAACCCAATATGTTTCTACCAGTATTTACAAATCTTAAAATTTCTTCATCAGTTTTCTGATCTTTAGTAAGACTTCTCTCAAGTGATACATGCTTCCATTTTCTTTGGTTTTTCTCCATTTGTTGTAGCTTGCAATTTATCATAACTTGCAATTTATCAGCAATTTATCCCTGTCAAGAGGTCATCCTCTTCTCTTTCCTTCCACCTTTCCCAGCATTAGAGCCTTATACAGAGAGCTAAGTATTCATATATAGCACTAGCACTTAGTCTTATATACCGCTTCACAGTGCTTTACAGCCCTCTCTAAGCAGTTTTACAGAGCCAGCATCTCGCCCCCAACAATCTGGGTCCTCATTTTACCCACCTCGGAAGGATGGAAGGATGAGTCAACCTTGAGCCTGGTGAGATTCAAACTGCTGGCAACCGGTGATCAGCAGAAGTAGCATGCAGTACTGCACTCTAACCACTGTGCCACCGTGGCTATATGTCTCAAGGATGATTTGAGCACCGTCATTTGTGCCTTGAATGAGAAATCTGGGTTGATACTGTACATTCAATGACAAATCAATTTGTTTTCTTGGCTGACCATGGAATTTTTGTGACTCTTCTCCAACACCAGAATACAAAGGTGCTGATGCTCTTCCTATTCTGCTTCTTCAAAGTCCAGTTTTTGCTTCCAAAAAGATAATATGGGAATATCATGGGTTGCACGATTGTGATCTTTGTAGGTATAAAAACACACCCAAGCATTTGACTGTTTTCTGTATAGACTATTTCTATTCAGTATAGACTACTGAATATTAATCTATACTCTATTTTTGATTGTTTGTTCCTTGGTGATTGATCAACATCATCGGCTATCTACAATATCTTCATTGCAAATTCTAAGAGTGAATTTTTCCCCTGGTGTCATCAGTTTGGTCTTTTTTATATTTAATTTTAATCCTATTTTTTCACATTGCAATTTTTATTATTGCAGCTTGTAAATCATTTGTATTTTTGGCTATTACAGCACTATCATCCACATAGTGTAGATTATTGATGTTTTTCTCTCCCGATTTAAAACCACACTCAACTTCTTCCTATCCAGCTTCCTTATATAAATACATTATGTGGTGGGAGCTGTGGTGGCACAGTGGTTAGAATGCAGTATTGCAGGCTAACTCTGCCCACCATCAGGAGTTTGACTCAGGAAGGTTAGCTCAGCCTTCCATCCTTCCGGGGTTGGTAAAATGAGGGTCTGGTTTATTGGGGGCAATAAATAAGTCTAAGTGCTATTGCTACATTCAGCATGTAGGTTGAATAAAATAGTGTCAACCTTATTGCATTTTTTGCCAACTTGGAGTGTTCTGACTATTCTGTGACTTCCTTATCTGTATACAGGTTTTTCATGAGGACAATGAAATGCTCTGAAATGAAATGTCACAAAGCATTTGTCAATTTTTGCTTTGCGTCACCTTCCATATTCTCCAATCAGAATTTGCCAAATACTTTCCAGGCATTCTTCACAAAGCAAATTCCCCTACATTCATTGTTGTTATCTTTCCCTTTGTGTAGGAAAGCAATAATGGCATTCTTTCAATTAAACATGTAGTCGTCAAACATGCATGACTTACTGCCATTGCATAACCCAACTGCATCCATATTTTAATATTTCCCCAATTTCTCCATCTGCTTTCTTTCTTTCTTTCTTTCTTTCTTTCTTTCTTTCTTTCTTTCTTTCTTTCTTTCTTTCTTTCTTTCTTTCTTTCTTTCTTTCTTTCTTTCTTTCTTTCTTTCTTTCTTTCTCTCTCTCTCTTTCTCTCTCTCTCTCTCTTTCTTTCTTCCTTCCTTCCTTCCTTCCTTTCTCTTCCTTCCTCCCTCCCTCCCTCCCTCCCTCTTTCTTTCTTTCTTTCTTTCTTTCTTTCTTTCTTTCTTTCTTTCTTTCTTTCTTGTTATTATCTTTGCTACTCATCTTGCATCCATCAACTCTGGATGGCTTACAGAATAAAAACATTAAAGCATTAAAACATTAAAATCAATAATCATCAAAACACTTTCAAACATTCTCATAGCATTCATAAAGTAACATGTGGCTATTGGACCAAGAATTTATCATAAGAGTTTATAAAATGTTGTACTCCATCGAAATGAATATTAATCAACAATTGACCTTGTATCTATCATCATCTGGTGATGGTATAATTAAATGTCAGAAACATGAACAATAAAATGCCATCACTAAGGTCAAGAGATATATTTATTAAAATGACTTGAGTGATTCTGAAGTCAGATAATATGTTATATTTTGCAAAATTAAAAGGAGCAATAGAAGAAGCACCAGCAAAATTGGGGGGAGAAGGATGTATATACTTAAATCTCTGTATTGTGATCTTGTATAAATGTACAATACATTATATGTACTTGTTACCACTTGCTTTAAAAGCAGAAGTGGGGGAAGGAGTTGGAATCACAAATTTCATCTGAATAATCTCCAGATGGTTTACTTGAGAAAATGTAGTTTTCATCATATCGCTGTTTTTTTTTCCTTACTGTGATAAAACCACATGGAGTAGAGAAAGACCACAGATTATATACGGACAATCAGAAATCTTCACTGTTGATTTTGTTCATAACTTTTAAAGAAGTCAGTGAGAAGTAACTTTTTCAAAATTTCTTGCTCCAATACTTGTTTTGGAGACAATGGAGGCACATGAAAAACATTCATAGATGGGCAATAACTTTATTAAAAGAAAAGGATGGGAAGAACCAAGGAAATTCAAAAATTACACCAGGTATTTCAAATATATTGCCTAATAAAATACTCTAAAAAGCTGAAAAGCTTTTACACTTCATGCCTTTTGAATTCATTTTAAGACCCAATAAAGTTATTATTCAGTTGTGAGGTTTGTCCCGAGAAAAGGACAAACACAGCTAAGAATATTATCTTTATAGTATCTGTGAAATGGTAGCCATTTAAGGTAGCAGAGCATTTGTGAGCAAGCAGGAATAGTAATTCAGAATTTATACCTGGTCAAATCTCATACTCTTCACACTCTTATCACAGCACTGTTCTCTCATAAAAGTTGTGCTGGATTTCCTTTTATCTCTATCCTTCACAGTGTATATTGATGACATATGCTTATTTACTTTCTCTGCATTCCTGCTTTTTCATTTAGATAAAGTTCATGAAGTTAGGCTGTAATCTTTTAGCCACTAACTAAAGCCTGACTTCAGAATAAAATAGTGTCTGTATTCCAAGAATGCTGCCTCCTCCTCCTCCTCTTCCTCCTCCTCCTCCTCCTCCTCCTCCTCCTCCTCCTCCTCACTTCCTATGTCAACAGAAATCACAACAAATTTATTGTGTAGTTGTCATTTTCACTTTTAATCCAAACAAGTACATAACTGCTTAGACAACAGAACAGCCATGTCATATCTTCTGCATCATCTTTCCATGCTGCATCAGTATGTCACAATAACATTCCCATTGAGCAAAATTTAATCACTGCCTTCAGTTACTATATCATGTGTTCACATATCATTTGTCAAAGAATGCAGCAAGATTTGTTTGGCATGATCAGGTTTCAATAGGGAAAATCCTGGAAAAGATAATCAAGCAACAGATCTGTGAAAAAATACCTAAAAGCATGAGTGAACCTTACTAGAAGACAACATGGGTTTGTCAAAAACGGATCATGCCAAACAAATCTTACTGCCTTCTTTGACAAAGTGTCTAAATTGATGGATCAGTAAAATGCTGTGGACATAGTATACTTGGACTTCAATGAGGCATTTGACAATGAGGCCATTAGACTGCAATCTACTTCTTGATAAGACAGAAAAATGTGAGATAGAAAGCATCACCACGAGATGGATTCATAACTGGCTGAAAAACCACACTCCGTGTGTAGACCTCAATGGAACTACATCTACATGGAGGAAGTATGCAGTGGGGTATCTCTGTCTTAGGCCCAGTACTTTTCAATATCTTCATAAATTATTTAGACAGGTGGATAAAAGGAGAACTTATTAAATTTGCAGAAGAGACCAAACTAGGGAGAATAGCTGACATTTTAGAAGATAGGCTCACACCCAGAAATATTTTGACCTGAACACTGGTCCCTATCCAACAAAATGCAATTCAATGGTGAGAAAAGTATGGTTCTACACTCATACAAGAGAAACCAAATGAACATGTAAAGAATAGTTGGTACCTGGCTTAACAGAAGTAACTGTGAGAGGGATCTAGGAGTCCTAGTAGATAAACATTTAAATATGAGCCAGCAATATGCTGCAATTTCCAAAAAAGCCAATGCAGTCCTACACTACATCAACAGAGGAATAATATCAAGATCACATGAAAGATTAGTACCACTACATATTGCCTTGGTAAGACCACACTTGGAATTCTGGTCAACATAAAAGAAAAAAGATACTGAGACTCTAGAAAGAGTGCAGAGAAGAGCAACAAAGATGATCAGGGGTCTGGAGGCTAAAACATATGATGAACAATTGCAGGAATTGTCTAGTCTAATGAAGAGGACTAGGGGTGACAGCCTTCCAATATTTCGGAGGCTGTCACATAGAACAGAGGGAGGCAGTCAAGTTATTCTCCAAAGCACTTGAGCGCAAGACAAGAAGTAATGGATGAATACTCATCAAAGAGAGATCCAACCTAAAACCAAGGAGAAATTTTTCAACAGTTCAACCAATAAATCAGTGAAATGGCTTGCCTTTAGAAGCTGAGGGCGCTCCATCACTGGAGGTTTTTAAGAAGAGACTGGACAGCCATTTGCCCACAATAGTATAGGGTTTCAAGCTTGAGTGGGGGTTAGACTAGAAGACCTCCAAGGTCCCTTCCAGCTGTATTATTCTGTATGGCACAACCCAATATTAATGGAGCATAACTTCAATGGAAGTAGGGTTTTAGTAGAGTAAGGATGTCTTTGCTTTGCATAGTTTCTGCTCCAGATAAATTAAAAAAAAAAAGTACTAATGCTGATGGCAAGAATGGCAGTAGTTTCCCAAAGCCAGTTTACAAGCCTCATTTAAGATTGAATAAAAAAATACCTGAATGCTTGTCATTGCCTATTGCACAGTGACATATCCTTAAATGCACCACCGTGTTCCCTTGAAAAGCAGACAAACTGATCTCTCCTTACTCCTCATGTACTGCCTTAAGGAACAAAAGTCAAGCAATTGGAACATTAAACATCTCAGAAGCTGATACAATGCAGAAAGCTAATCTTATTTCAATCAACCATCAACGGTAAAGTCACAAACAGTCAAGGAATATGCCATATACTACACTCAGTAGAGCAGCCATGAAATCCTTGGAAAAGGTATTCAAAGATCAGAATCCTGCAAGCCATGTTATTTCCCATGATACCCTATAGAAATGAAAATTGGACGTTAGGATAGGAGGTGAGCTTACACCATTGAATGTAGGTGTTGGAGAAGACTCCTAAGGACATAATGGACAGCCAAGAAAACCAAATTGATGGATCATCAAATACATTATCTGATAGTCCTCATTCAAGGCAAAAATGACCAGGCTCAAATTATCCTCCTTCATTATGTGAAGACCCATCACATTGCAAAAAGATTGTAATGCTGAAAAAGGTTAAAGGAAAGACAAGAAGAGGACAATTAGCAGCAAGATAGAAGAGGGCAATCACCAAACAGATTAGGGATAGAGCATCATGGGAAAAAAATCTATTTATGTGATTACTAGGAATTGAAAATAACTTGATCGCCTTTAAGCAATCATTGCTAGTCAAAATCTATTATATTCTTGGGGTGAGGAAATAAGGGGGAATGCTCTTTTATCCATTTATTTCATTTGGTAAGGAAAGTGTCAACATCATTCTTTGCATATTCTGCACACGATTTTGCTAGCTCATTAATCTTTCCAATTAAACCAAGGGTTGCTATCCTGAACAACTTCAATGTGTCTGCTGATTACATTTTTACAGAATCACTCAGTAATCATTCTAAATTTTTGAACACCATTCTGATTGTACACAGGCATAGCTGCTTCAAAGAAAAAATAAAGCAAAATGAATGCAGATTCACAGTTATTAGATTTTTTTAAAAACACACAGTCACATAGAATTTTGTGTCTGTTTCCAGATCGCTGTTGACAAACAGTGCTTTTAATATGCTTTTTCAAAACAGTTAATGTAAGGGTAGTAATAAACTGAGAAGTTCTTAATAAGCCAAAATAAATATCCCATATAATGAAATCTCTACATTGGAGCAAATTATACTACCGTATTTTTCAGAGTATAAGACGCACCGAAGTATAAGACGCATCTTAGTTTTGGGGGAGGAAAACAAAGAAAAAAGGCCTCTGCCTCCAAGCAATTTGCCAAATAGCAAACAGCAAACAGCACAGATGATATACACTGTTTGCTGTGTATTTTTCTGCATGTGTGCTTGACCCATAGAAATAGCAAAGAATTGGAGAAATGTACATTATGGCAGTATATTAATCCCAGAAAGTTTTCTTAAATGTAATCACACTAACTCCTCCCAATTATTTAAATAGATCTACTCCAAACATGACTAAGTCAGGGTTTAATTCAGCTGCCTTATTTTAATACTAATACTTAATACTAAAACAGGACATTTCAGATTATACTTTTACAGATCTTCAAAATTGATGTGGCTTTCTGGAAGGCTTTCTGCTATTTAAAAGAAGATACAATAGCACTGGGCCTCTTCAGAGCAAGAATTTATTTTAAAAAGCTTCTTCATTTTGTTAAGTTGTCTAGAACAATAATAAAGCAGTCTTTAAAAAATAAGTCTTATAATTTGAACACTCTACAAACATTTAACAAAACAATATATTAACAGAATCTGCCTCTACCTAGGATAGAACTCACAACCTCCTGACTGTGAGGGAAGAGCTCTACCTCTAGGCTACAATAGCTTACTTTCTTGCAATTTTAGCAGTGTAATATTGCCACCAGTTTATCTCCCAGCATTTTGTCTCATTAGAGCCACCATAGTTAGTTTCATTTTACCACGTGGCTTGCAAGCCTGTCAGCTGTTGGTCGGGAGGCAGATAATCTTTTAATGTGCTATTAAGACTTCTGTTTCTGTTCTGTTTGCTGCAAAGAGGTAAATTGTTGGCAGGCAGAGGCCAAAGTGTGGGGGTGGCTGGGTGGGGCTACATTCGGTGTATAAGATGCACCCAAATTTTCACCCTCTTTTTGAGGGTAAAAAGGTGTGTCTTATACTCAGAAAAATACGGTAAGTGCATGCATTGTTAACATTCTAGCATAGTTTTGATTGCAAAGCAAGGATGTGGATATAAATAAGCCAATTAGTCTTGCTACTCATTCCCTTTAATTCTTTGAAAATTATGTTCCTTGCAGGAAGATTCATGTCCTTGTGACATGAAAAATGTTTCAGCCTCACCAAGTCTTTTGTGTGAGTGACTCAGCGACTCTGCTTTTCTGAAATGGGAATATTCACAAACTATAAAGTCCCCAGGTCATCCAATTTAACTTCCTGCTATTATATAGGTCACAGCTTGCTAATCAAACAATTTCTTTTTACAATGCCCACTTTCACCCCATTACACAGCATCTGTGTGGCAGCAGTATGACTTCCTCTCTGCTATTGAAGTTAAATAGAACTACGCCGCCTTTGGTCTGACCTAAGCGTAGTACATAAAATTATCTGCTACAATGTCCTACCTGTCAATGACTACTTCAGCTTCAACCGCAACAACACACGAGCTCACAATAGATACAAACTCAAGGTAAATCGCTCCAAACTCGATTGCAGAAAATACAACTTCAGCAGCAGAGTGGTCAATGCCTGGAATACACTACCTGACTCTGTGATCTCTTCCCCAAACCCCCAAAACTTTAACCTTAGACTGTCTAAGGTTGACCTCACCCCATTCCTAAGAAGTCCGTAAGGGAGCGTGCCTAAGTGCACCATCGTGCTACCATCCCTGTCCTAATGCCCCCATTTATTTGTATCAATTTCATGTATTCATAAACATGTTTATACTTATATCTATTATCTTATACATCTTATCTTATACATGCTTGACAAATAAATAAATAAATAAATAAATAAATAAATAAATAAATAAATAAATAAATAAATAAATAAATAAATAAAAATAGATAAATGAATGAATGAATGAATAATAAACAAACAAACAAACAAACAAACAAACAAACAAACAAACAAACAAACAAACAAACAAAGCCTTATTTCCTTTGGAAAGTCTCCATCCTTGTAGCAGCATCATTCCTTTTCCTCTCAGATCATAAAAAAAAAATTGATATCTGGATAAGTTAGACATCAATCCAAATAATGTGGATTATTTTAAAAGAAAATAATCTAGACAAGGATACCAGAGGTATAAAAATGAAATGAAAAAAAAAATGCGAAGTGGCTTGATTGTTGCAAGGTGCTGGATTATGCAAACCGTGTAGTTGATCCACACTATAGAAATCATAAAATTTCTTTTTATTTGGATTGACCTACAGTTCTTTAGGCTAGTGAGTTGTGGATGGTGAAATGGCCATTAGATAAAATATTTCAGCGTAATATAAACAACAGTGTAAACTTTGTAGAATGCCAGCAGGATATAGTCACTCTAATGTGTGGGAAATATTGCTGACTAATAAAAATGTCATGATTTCAAAAAATGTTACTGATTTGATCAAAATGCTACATGTCTCCAAGGACAATTTTGTGACTCCATAAGGAATGCTATCAGCTTACTTCAGGTGCTCTATCAGGAGCAACTACAGAGAGAAATGTGTTAATTGGGACAATTATAGTTGTGTACACAGTGATGGAAAGGCAGATATTCATATGGTAATGTAAAGCAATGTGAAAGGCAATAGGAAACTACAATGCTACATACTGCCAGAAAAAGACTGAAAACAAATGCAGAAACAACAACAGAAAGAATAGCATTGATGGTGATTGATCTCTGATAGAAGATGGTACTAAATAAAGAAGAGGATTGACGATTGTAAACCGGTCATTTTCCAGGTATCTCATTTTTTTTTATTTTGCAGTGGTCATCCAAAAAGAAAGAAGGTTTTGAAATGTACTAGATACAGGAAGTCTGCTTGCCGTCTGTCTGTCTGTCTGTCTGTCTGTCTGTCTGTCTGTCTGTCTGTCTGCCTGCCTGCCTGCCTGCCTGCCTGCCTGCCTGCCTGCCTGCCTGTCTGTCTGTTATCTATCATCTATCATCTACCTATCATCTATCTGTCTCAAAATTGCTTATGATCACAAATATTCTTTCCAGGTTTTTATTGTGGAATTATGTAGCTATTTGACAAAACAGTCTTTGAGTTTATCAACATCAAAAAGCATTGAATTTTGACTGCTCTGTGGGACTCTTGACTGAGCAGAAACAGTAGGCAGAGAATCATACTAAGACATTTATGTATTTGAAGCCAATCCTTTGCCTTGATGAGGTGCTTCAATCTGCAAAGGCAGTTTTTAAAAAATGGCAGGAAAACTTAGAGTTAGTAATTTTGTCAACACTGCAGCAGTGATGGGATTCATATTTCTGAGAGGCTTCTGGTTTCCCAGAGCAACTTGGAAGCAGCAGTTTGCTGAAAGTACTACTAACACCAAGCCCCCTGAATAGATATGGTCTTTGTATACAAGCCTTCAAAGAGAGAGAGAGAGATCCTCTCTTGGGCCCCGCCTTGGAGCTTGCTGTTCCTGTGTAAGGGCAGGTATCCTGATTGGTTGTCAGACTCCCATGGGACCATGCAGGGGTAACTTTGTAGGTTGTCTTGAGTCCCAGGCTTGGTTGAATCTTGCTGGGTAATGAGGTAATGAAGCTAATCCTATCATGTCCTGAGGGTGAAGGTCTTAATCCCATCGACCTGGAGATGAAGTGGGGGGGGGGGCAGAGAGCTGCTTTATCTTTAAAAACATGTTTCTCCTTTTCTCATCCAGGGAAATATAATATTCTGCCTTTTTAATATTTCCTAGAATATTTCATTCTTCTAGGACAGTGGTTCTCAACCTTCCTAATGCCGCGCCCCACACCCCACCCCTGTGCCCCCGCCACGACCCACACTGCCATCGCGACCCCTGCCATGATCCCCACCCCGCCACCATTTGGGTTCTTTTACCCTCTGCGCATGCACAAAGCGTTCTGCGCATGTGCAGAGGGTAAAAGAACCCAAATGGCAGCATCCGGGCAAAGTCTCCCAACTCTTGTGAAAGGGTTGTTCGACCCCCAAAGGGGTCGTGACCCCCAGGTTGAGAACCACTGTTCTAGGATATGGGTTGATGCTAACTTTCTACACTACTAACCAAAGTACTGTTTTACACCTTTTAGTTCTGGTCAATTTAGTAACAACATAACAACCGTTTGCAATATCCACTAAATAATTGTCTGCATGACCATAGCAAATAACTCAGGGTTTTATTATTTCATGTTTTATTGCATAAGAAACACACTGAGTTATGTTGCTTTTGCATATGGCATTTTGAGTCTTGGTCTTGTAAGTACTATACTTCTAAGTACTATACAGAAGACCTTAAGCAGCACAGATGTATGCAACTGATATAAGCATTTGAAAGGTATCCCATGCAAAGATTTCATTCATCTTAACAAACAAGTCAAAACTTCTGCCACAATGGGAAACAAAGGCTATTTGGTTGTTCCATGGGACATATACAATTCTAACAGGCTTTTTTCCTCTAGAAAAATAGTTATTTTGCAGAGGCATATGTGTCTCTCTGGATTGTGAATTGCTGTTTTTAGCATGCAAACCCTCACACCTAGAGAAACATAAAATAGTGAAATGATTCCCTAATATTCAAAAAGTGGGTTGTTTAATTACAATTAAGTAAAAGGTATGTGTTTTTAGGGTGGTAATTTAACCTAGCAGGGTGCAAAGATCTCAATATGTTCTGTTAACCACAAGTGAGCTTTTTTCCTGGCATTTTCTTTTAAAAAGTTTTTAAAATTCGTATATTTCTATAAGAACAACGCATTTGTTTCAATGATGTCGTATTAGTTCATTGATGTGGAGCCACAACAATGTAGGAGCCACACACTTGTGCCTATTTATGTTGTTGGATATTTATGTTTATGAAATAGAGATAGTACCCACAATTATAGGAATATAGTAGAAGTTTCTACTGCAAGAATCCATGGGGTTTTTTAAAATAGGATTGAATTGATGTATGTTTTTCATGAGAAAAGAAATGTGGATTATGAAAAGTAGACTGAAAGAAAGGTGAAGTCTCCCATATGTCAACCAATTTCTTAACAGTACTAGCACTCAGAAAGGAACTATCATTATCAGAATAGATCCTTATCCACAAGCAATTTCAGAATTATGGAAGAATTGCCCAGCAATTTGGTCCAACTCAAATCTACCTTCCACCACGTAGAGGAGAACTAACTCAATCTGGAATCCCTGCCCTGTCTGAGTAATTATGATCCTTATCAGAAAAGCAGTGAGATCCTTATCTCCGCAGTTGGAGTGTAAAAGATAATCTGTGTCACTTGCACATTTGCCCCTTCATCCTGTCTGTAAAAGATCCGAAAAATTTGAAATCCTTGGACCACAGGAACCACTGAAAGTTCAGAAAGACATACCATGGCATATACCATGGCACATAGGCAGTGGTGGGTTCCTACCAGTGCGGTCCACTCTATAGCACCGGTAGCGGCCCACTGGTGACATCACAGTACCGGTGCAGTTGGTTGCTGGTGCCTGGGCGCTGCCATTTTAAAAAAAAAAAATTAATTTTTTTTAAAAAAATTCTTTTGCGCATGCCCAGAAGCCAAGTTTCCAGCACTACGCATGCACTGCCTTCTTACCCCACAGTGAGTCCAAGCAGGGGAGGATGGCTGAGGGAGCGCGTGAGATGCTGAAAGAACGGGCGGCAGGAGCTATCTCCATTCCCCTCCCTTCAGCAGTCTGAGAAGCCACGAACACACGGTGATGATCGCATGTTTGAGGCTTCTCGAGCTGCTGAGGGGAGGGGGAATGGGCAGCAGGACCTATCTCAGTTCCCCTCCCTTCAGCAGCCCGAGAAGCCACGCCCACCCAGTTATGTGGCTGGCAAGCCACACCCACAAAATAAGCCACACCCACAGAGTGGTAGTAAAAAAATTAGGAACCCGCCCCTGCACATAGGCAACCCTGCTGTGGGAGAAGTTCAGATAATATATTAAATAACTTTTATATTTTTATTCTTAGAAGCTCTCAGGATGTATATATAAGTTGTTTTCCCTTAAGCTCTCAGAGGTTTGAATGTCTCTCTGTTCTAATAAAAGTGTCTTTCCTTCTTAAGAGGAAGGAAGACTGGAGATACTATTGAGTGCCAAAGCTTACAGAATCATCTAAAGTGTGAAAGTCTGTGGGTTCAATACCCATAATTTGAACCCCACTGAATAATATATCAGTAGTGATATCAGAAGAGCCTCCTAAATCAGGGGTGTCAAACTCAAGGTGTGATGTGGTCTGATCCGGCCCACGGGGCCGTCCTGGAAAATATAGAGAGAGATGAAGAAAGAGAGGGAGGATGAAAGAGAGGGAGAAAGATGGGGAGAGGGAGGGAGAGAGAAAGAGAGATGAGGGCGAGAGGGAAAGGGAAAGGGAGGAAGAAAGACATGAGAGGGAGGGAGAGGGAGGAAGGGAAGGGGGAGGGAGGGAGGGAGGGAGGGGGAGGGAGGGAGAGATGGGAGAGGGAGAGAGGGGGACAAAGAGAAAGAGATGGGAGAGAGGGAGGTAGAGAGAGAGGGAGAAGGAGGGCGAAAGAGAGACATGGGGGAGAGGGAGAGAGAGAGACGTACCTGTTTTCCATAGAAAAGAAAACACTGAGAGCCACAAAACCTGAGTAGGTGTGGCTGGGGGGGTCATGTGACTCGGTAGGAGTGAGTGACATCGAGTTGGCCATGCCCACCCAGTCACATGACCATGAAGCCACAGCCGCCCAGTCACATGACCATGAAGCCACACCCACAAAATAAGCCATCCCCACAGAACTTTAAAAAATTTAGAACCCACTCCTGTTTGACAGTGATTCCTGGTGTTGGACTATTGTTCATATACTTAAGACAACTAAATCAATGTAGCCTAAAAAAGTGATCCTTTTTTTTTTCTTGTTAGCTGCCAGATTCGTGATAGCAAAACACTGAAAAATTTAAGTACGTCTTTCATTAAATTAGCAGTACTTAAAAGTCTCAGAAAGTGCTCTGGCTGAAAAACTGGCATATCAAAGAGCTCAGAAAAACCTTATAATGAAGAGCAATTTTATCCAAACATGGCCACCATTTATTAAATGTCTTCAATGGTTTTCTTAAGGGTACTTTTCCCTATGCAAATATTGCTTTGGAATATTCAGTATATACAGTATGTTAAAAAATTCTGTTTCGAATAGAATAGAATAGAATAGAATAGAATAGAATAGAATAGAATAGAATAGGATAGGATAGGATAGGATAGAATAGAATAGAATAGAATAGAATAGAATAGAATAGAATAGAATAGAATTTTTTATTGGCCAAGTGTGATTGGACACACAAGGAATTTGTCTTGGTGCATATGCTCTCATTGTAACTAATTATCTACCTATCTAGGCTATTGCATGCATACAAATATAAACCACATTTTATTTTTATTCTTTTCTTTTTTACTTTTCCTCATTGCTTTTATTTTTCCTAGTGACCTACTTTTTCTTTATAATTCTGTAATTTTGTAATATTTGTCTTTTTGTCTTGCCAAGGAACTGTTGTAAGGAATATCCTTCTGGGTTCGGTTCCAAGTGGGGGAAAAGACACTGGAAGCATGGTGATTGCTTGGAAAGATGGTTTTAATGGTGGACAGCAGGACCACATGGTCTGACGTCCTGGGGAAAAGGGGGATCACATGCCTCGAAGATGTTGAAGAAGAAGAGAAGGGCCGAGATGCTGAGCGTGCCCTAGTTTTATACCCTCTATTGGCCCCCACCTTAAGAGTTTCCTGTTCCTGTGTAAGAAATGTATCCCATTGGCTGTCAGACTTCCAGGGGGCGGGGGTCTTAGCTAACTCTGTAGGCTTTGTCTCTGTTCCAGGCTAGTTTGAGTCCTGGCTGATGCAAACTTCCCAGGTGCCATGTGGTGAGATTCTGTTTGCTAGATGGGTCTGCCTGAAGGGGTAGATCTTTGTTATGTAGAATAGACTGGCCCAGGCTATTAACAAAGGTGGGGGGGAATGAGTGAGCTGGGCCCATTCCTTGATGGCACATTGACAAAGGTGGGGGCTACTAGGAGTGAGTCTGTTTCCTGCCTAAAAGCATGTTTCTCCATTTTCTCATCCAGGGATATTCTATATAATATTCTGCCTTTTTAATATTTCCTAAAATATTTTATTCCTCTAGGAGGGGGGTAGGTGCTAACTTTCTACAGAACAAAGCAAAATCCAACAAAGAAAAGAATATAAATGAAGCTAATTTTAACTTTTACATTACCAGTTTAAACAGAGCTGATTTTTCAATAGTTAATGTTATTAATCTGATCCTCCAGATATATACATTTTTGACTGATTCTCAGTAAGGAGATAGCAGTAAAAGAAATTGAAGATAACAATTAACTGATATCTAGAGATATAGACAAGTAGCTTCTATTGAAAACACAGAAAATATATATGATTTCCTTAATGAAATTGGAACATCAGCAGAATTATTTAAAAACAGATTATAAAGTTTATTATTCTACTAAAAATGAGCTAAGTCATTTTCTTTGGGGAGGGGAAAAAAATACTCTGGAACAGTACAGTTATTAAGAGACAGAAATAATGACTCCAATTAATTTAATATTCAGACAAATTAAGGAGGTGGAGAATTAATTCAGTTAAGAATGAAGTTTGGAAACAATTATGAATTAATTAATTAAGCAGCCAGTCAGGTGATCAGTAAAGGAACAAAAAAGCAGTATGTGGATAATTAATAACAAAAGAATAATTGAGCATTGCCTTGGTAAAAAAGAATAAAATTCATAGCTTAAAATGTTGACTATCAGAAGCATATTTCATAAACCACTATAAAAGTTGGTAAATAACATGCAAATCTTAAATTAGGGATGGGCAATTCACAACCTTTGACTTTATGGTTTTTTTTTTTTTTTGAGCATGCAGAATTCATTCCTAGCCTTCGCCAGTGAGCTGGGTTGTGACATAATCTGTCCAATGTAAGATAACCTTATCCTGGTTATTTGTGCATCAAATGGGAAGATCAAAAATGGCAATCACATGAGTGTAGGATGCTGCCCCATCACAAATGTTCAATGGTTGCCAAATACCTGAATCGTAATCATCTGACTGTGCAGTTGCTGTGATGGTCATAAGTGTGAAGACCAGTCATGCCACTTTTTTAAGCACTGTCCTAACTTTGAACAGTTACTAAATAAATGATCTCTATGGAGATTCTTGGTCATCCAGGTGATGGTTGTCCCAAAGGTGCTTTTTCAAAAGGTCAACTGGGCTTCCTTGGTTTTTTCTTTGAAGACATTTCACTTCTCATCCAAGAAGCTTCTTCAGTTCTGACTGAGTGGTGGAGAATGGAAGGATTTATATTCCTTGCAGTCATCTGGTCATTAGCACTCTTTCTGAGAGTCGTTGAGACCACTTGGATGTTTCTCTATTCAGGTGACCCTGAGGGCACAGATAAACCTCCAAGTAGCCTCAATGGCTCTCAGAAAGAAGCTAACTACCAGATGACTGCAAGGAATATAAATATTTCCATTTCATTGCATTTAATGAAGAACAAAACAACGCTAGAGAACGAGGGGCTGGGCTGAGTATGTAAACTTTCTTTGAATTAAATGGGAGAGTTGAACATGTAGAATCTCAAAGTCCAGCACAAGTTCCAAAAGGAGAAAAGCTACAAACTGCGTTGGTGTTCCAATGCTACTGCCACCACTATTTCACTACTGTGTCTTAGTCCGATTATGAAGATACAGGATAGAGATCTCAGTAATAGAAAACATATCTAATCTTATTAAAGTTTGTTGCAGAAAAATCAATTTCCAGAAGCACACACAGATGACTGATTCAGCTGGATTCATAAACTTCTTTATAAACATAATAACAGATGAATTTACAATACCACTAGCAGAGTTCTTTCTTCAAGTAAACACAAGCAGGAGTTAGTTTCATTTCAGCAGAGCAGACAAGCACAGAGAGTACAGAGTGGACAGAGAGCAGAGTGGACTGATCCACGCCCAGCCTTAAGCTTAAGTTTCCAGTTTCGATTCTCTGCACAGACTCATATGTGTTTAGCTCCCGTTGGCTGACTTAGTTGTTATGCCTATTCATTGGCTGACCTTGCTACAACTGGCTCTCCCAGTTCATGAATATCTTAACAAATCTTGCATTATGTGCAAATAGTCCCTGGAAAACATCATGATTTCAAAGGAGACTACCTGGAACAGGACTTAACTTCTACCTACTGCCCAGCATGCCATGGATGGAACAAAGAAGGAGAGAAGATTCTCATATTTTTTTCTTTTCACTGATCACCACTAGAATGTTAAGAATAGCCAGTTAAGTGGCGTGGAAGGAGGAAGGTGAAAGATCTGGGGAATGTTGGTCCCCCCCACTTTTAATTAGGTTCAGAATTAAGCTAAATGCTTTCCCAATTACGATGGGAACCAGGGGTAGTATTCACTTACCTTCACTACCGGTTCGCAAATGTGAGCACATACAAATGAGAGTGCCACCTCCGCACATGCGCACAGTCTCCCGCACATGCCCTTTACTCACGTGCGTGCCTGCCGTGCATGCGCCCAGCAGACGAAAATGTGGCTAAATAGGATGGCATTACATCCGGCCATGTGGGCGGGGGTGCAGGCCCACCCGCAGTCAGCGCTGCCAGTTTTCCAGAACCGAACCAGCAGAATACCACCTCCAATAGGAACATGTTGGCTCTGGAATAAGTCAATATGAGCTTACTTCACTATCCCTTGACTTGAGTAATTTTGCCTAAGGCACAGATCTGGTTGATTATGATTTCAACATGTGATTCTGATAATGCAAATTGATATAAGAAGAAACCTGCTAATGGCTCATGTCTGAAAAACATTACATTGAGCATCATCAGATAGCATGCTTGCCCTTCACACCAAACAATTCTTAGAATGTTATGAGACAGGACTAACCGATTCCACAATCAGTTAATCATTTTCATAGCATATTGCTACTGTAAATAATAACAGCCCAACTTACCTGATGATAGAGCTTGTATGGCTATCACAAATCTATGAATTCATCTCTGTTCTACTGTTTAATACAGGGTTATTCAAAAAGAATGAATCAATTTCATGACACAATATTTTATTAAGGAAAAGTAATACAAAACTCCAGCCAAGTCACAAGTATTCTACTCACAATCAACTTATATTTCCTGTCTTACAAGTGTTCAGTGTGGCCACTACCTGCAGCATGGGCAACATCAAAGCAATAAGAGAATTCCTCCCAGGCACGTATCAGCATATCACAATCCACTGAATTGATCGTAAACAAACAACTGAACGTTGCCGGAAGAACGACGCGACTACATCGCCCTTGTGGCAGCCATTCAAAACTTAGATAACTCCTCTTTCAAATGGTCACTGACTCATTACATGACGATGCTTGAGAACTGAAGCAATGCGTCATGAAATCGGTTCATTCTTTTTGAATAACCCTGTATTTCATGCAGGCAATTTCAGACTACTGATTAGATCTCTCAATAATTCATGCAATGTTATTGTGGATGATTAAGGCTATTTCTTTTAATGGGAATCTCAAATCACTCCTAACACCTTGGTATAAATTCTTTATGATACCCAGCCACGCATGCTTTTCAGCAAATTTACTATGAAAAGTTTTGTAATTGCAACTCAACTAACCCTATCACAACAACAAAGAACATGGCTATGTGCTAAACACAGAATATGTATTTTATAGCTTTAACAATAAAGCATTACATATTTTATTTATTTATTTACTTATTTTATTTATCAAATTTAGAAACCACCCATGTTCTTCACAGACAGTGGGTTGCTTTGTGTCATTACTTTAATTAATGTAACCCTCTTTAGTCAAGATATATGAGAATCAAATGACAATATTTGGAATGGGAAAGCTTCAATGAAATATTTAAATAAATTTTGAAGTGACAATAACAAAAGACTTCAGGATTAAAAGCAGTGTCACATTAATATTAATAATATTAATAATAATAATTAATATCTGGGAACAGAGACTAGGCTCATGCCTAGCCAAAATTTCTCAGGTCAGGGGATACTCAGTATGATACGTTCATACTGGCTTGCCTTACTTTTCAATATATTTTAATTTTTAATGCTTTTAAAATATTTTTATAATGATTATATTTCTATAATTGCTGTTCTTATTTGATTGATGCCCAGAATCGCTTCTTGTGAGATTTGTGGCTATACAAATTTGATAAACAAATGAACAAATAAATAAATAAATAAATAAACATACAAACTTTTTGATCTATTGCAAAATTAGATGTTGGATAAATGTAAAAAAAAATCATTTAGCTTTATAAGGGGAAGGCTCATGCATAGCATAACCGTTCTTGCATCTTTGTTACATTTTATTCCATTTTATTATAATCTCTTTAAGGAAAATGTAATAAAGATCATAGAATCATATGAATGTTGGGTTGGAAGCAACATTGGAGGTCTTCTAGTCCAACCCCCTGCTCAAGGTAGGAGTCCTCATACTACCTTGGACAAATGGTTGTCTGATCTTTTCTTGAAAACCTCCCATGATGGAGCACCCACAATTCTGGCACACAAGCTGTTGCAGTGCTTAATCGTTCCATTGTGAAGAAATTCCTTCTTATTTCCAACTTGGATCTCCCTCTGAGGAGCTTCCCCCAATTGCTTCTTATCCTGCCCTCAGGTGCTACAGAGAATAAATCAATGTCCTCTTCCTCATAGCAGCCCTTCAATGTATTGGAAGACTGCTATCATGTTTTCTCTCAGTCTTCTCTTCATTAAGCAAATCATGCATTGTTCCTTTAGCTCAGTCTTTCCCAACCTTGGCAAGTTGAAGATGTCTGGACTTCAACTCCCAGAATTCCCCAGCCAGCAAATGCTGGCTGGGGAATTCTGGGAGTTGAAGTCCAGACATCTTCAACTTGCCAAGGTTGGGAAACACTGCTTTAGCTGTTCTTCATTGGATTTAGCCTTTAGACTGCTTATCTTTGCTGTTTTTCTCTGTACTCTTTCTAAGGCCTCAGCAACTTTTTTGGACTGTGATGCCCAGAACTGGACACAGCATTCCAAACTGTGTCACCAGTGCAGTATAGAGCACTTCTTTCCGTTCCCTTGGTCTTGATATTGTCCCTCAGCCTAGAATTGCATTGGCTTTTTGGGCAGCTGCAGCCCGCTGTTGACTCATACTTAAGTAGCCGCCCAACAGGACACCTAGATCCCACTCACAGGCCAGGTACCGTGCCTATGCAACTGGTTTTTCCTGCCTAAATGCAGGGCCTTACTTTTCTTACCACTGAACTGCATCTTGTTGGATAACAAGAACCATTATATTCAAACGCGAGACCCAGGGGTGAAATTCAACATTTTTCCCTACCAGTTCTGTGGGTGTGGCAGGGGAAGGATATTGCAAAATCCCCATTCCCACCCCACTCCTGGGGGAAGGATATTGCAAACTCCCCATTCCCTCCCCACTCCAGGGGAAGGATACCGCAAACTCCCCATTCCCTCCCCACTCCTGGGGGAAGGATATTGCAAAATCCCATTCCCACCCCACTCCAGGGGGAAGGATACTGCAAACTCCCCAGTCCCTCCCCACTCCTGGGGGAAGGATATTGCAAAATCTCCATTCCCACCCCACTTTGAGGCCAGCCAGAGGTGGTTTTGCCGGTTCTCCGAACTACTCAAAATTTCCGCTACCGGTTCTCCAGAACCTGTCAGAGCCTGCTGAATTTCACCCCTGGCTGGACCTCTATGAAAGTTGAGCCACTATAACTTTATTTGCATAAATTTCCTCATAGTGTAACTAATTTGTCTTTCCTAGAAATGTCATGTAAACGAACCCACAAAATGATAGTCCCAGTAATATTCATAATCATGCATAACATTGAAAGAGGACAAGTGAGGACCATATTAAAGGAGTGAATGAAAACAAGTGAGGAAAATATAAACGAACAAAGATTGTATACAGATTTTACTCTACTTAGTGCAAAATCTTTTTTTATATTCATGACAAGACTACACCAAGCTCTCTATTTTATAGGTAGTCCTCAATTTACAACAGTTGCTTTAGAGACTGTTCAAAGTTACAACATCCCTGAAGAAAGTGATTTATGACTGTTTTTCACACTTACAACTGTTGCAGCAACCCCAGGGTCATGCCACCAAAATTTGGATCCTTGGCAACCGATTCATATTTATGACGGTTGCAGTGTGCCGGGATCATGGGATCACTTTTTGCGAACTTCTCAAAAGCAAAGTCAATGGGGAAGCCAGATTCACTTAGCAACCTTGTTACTAACTTAACTACTGTAGAGATTCACTTAACAACCGTGGCAAGAAAGGTAAAATTTACTTAACCATTGTCCAAACAGAAATTTTGGGCTCAGTTATCGATTTAAGTCAAGGACTACCTGGAATTCCAAAGATGAAACTGAAAACAAAACAAAACAAAAACCAGCATCTGCCTACTGTGTGTCAAGGGTTTGGATTAAAAATGTGTTCAGATTCAGAGCAATTCAGATTAATCAGAAAGTACACCCATAGCTGTAATCATTTCTTTTTTAAAAAAATAATTTTTATTGAGTTATTTACATTTAAAAAGGACATACAAAAGAAAAACATTTATGACATTAACAAGTACAATATAAACATATACAGAACATAAAAAACGCATACAGCTATAAAGCTGTCCATTTCTATAATTTGTTCTACGGCAAGTATGTATTGGCGATCTATTTTTATGTAGTTTTCAATTTTTGTCTTGTATTTTTGTAATATATTTTATAAGTCAATCATAATAATACTAATATTAACAATAATATTAATGATAATACAACAATAGTGATATTTAATGATAGTATTAATGATAATAATAATAATAGTACAGAAAAAATAAGGCATTTTCGGTTTTGTAATATCATAGTATACATATATATTAATATAATATAACTATTTTCCCTATACATTCCTTATTCCAGTTTCTATATGTCTTATTTAGCTTATATTTACATTTGTTACATTGATTGTGTTTGTTTTCGTTTTTCGTACCAATTATAAAATAAATTCCAGATTTCGTAGTAGTTGGAGTCTTCCTTTCCTTTCAGTTCCATAGTTAATTTATCTGCTTCGGCACAGTCCAAGATTTTTCTGATTACACTGCTTTCCTCGGGAATGTCATTTAATTTCCAGCTTTGTGCTATCGTTATTCTTGCCGCTGTTAGTATATGTAAAGTAATATAGTAGTGTTTCTTTTCCATTTTTTGATTAATGATTCCCAATAAGAAAGTTTCCGGTTTAATATCTATGTTTTGTTGTGTGATTTCTGTTAACCAGTTTTTGATTGTATTCCAGAAGTTTTTTATTTTTGGACAGGTCCACCACATATGATAATAAGATCCAGTTTTGTACTGCAGCTGTAACCATTTCATGGAAGTGTGTGGAGAGTTGGCATTATCAGAAATGGAATTAACAAGCAAATATAAATGTGAAAGATTTATTGGGTGCAATTAGTTATATGTATGCCTTATAAAAGGTTAACACAGATTATAAAAAGGACTTTTCAAAGTTACTGCTCCCCCTGGGTAGCTGTAATTTATACAAAAGAACATTGATATGGATTTTTACATATCCATTAAATGACCAATTTTGAAATGTAGTAGTACTCTAAGCACTGTTGCCTTCCTTTAGATGCAAAACAACCTTGAAAATGGAGCCTTTTAAACAAAATTAATCACTTGTGTCCCAAATGATACTTTCCATTACTGTAGAAATTTATACTTTTTATAAAATATATTGATCAATTATTCCTTCTAATTAAGAAAGAAAGAAAGAAAGAAAGAAAGGAAGGAAGGAAGGAAGGAAGGAAGGAAGGAAGGAAGGAAGGAAGGAAGGAAGGAAAGAAGGAAGGAAAACTCCTATCATTGTAACCAAAAGAAGGCATGTCATATAGAGATAATGCAAAGTAAGTTTTTAAATTGATTATGTGCTATCAAACCAGTGTTGATTTAGATTTCCTGCAACTGCCCATAGCTATTGCCACATACCTATGCTGCAAAGAAGTTGATGGGTAAGTGTAGGTTACAATGGGCCAATGGGCACACCTCCCAAATCCCAACTGTGTGTTGTGTGGAGGTGTGTGTCCTACCTGCTGATTGGTTGATCTGATTTCCTGTTCTGTGCTTTTCTGTTTGGTGCCCTTGAGTTGGAACATTACATTGCAGAAATATAAATTGAGCACCTATGCAATTGTTCCTTGATGAGCCATGCCAGAGAAGTCTGCTCACCACATAGATTTTCTTCACAATGTTCTGCCCCAAATCAACTTTTTCAGATGTGCCAATGGTGAAGTCTTTTAGATAAAGAAAGAAGGTAAGATGGCAGAATTTGGTGACTAACTCTGCATGTATTGTGTGTAAAAGAAAATATGTTTATCGACATGGAAAACTGGTCAGTTAAAATTGCATTCCAACACAAATATCAGCTGTGGGGGTAGGGGGAGAGGTTTTTGTTGTTGCTATAGCACACTGTTGCTCCCAGGTAGTGGAAGGATGCATGTTATTTATTTATTTATTTATTTATTTATTTATTTATTTATTTATTTATTTATTTATTTATTTATTTATTTATTCATTCATTCATTCATTCATTCATTCATTCATTCATTCATTCATTTATTTGTCAAGCTTAACAGATATAAATATAAACATGATTATGAATACAGGAAATGGATACGAATAAATGGGGACAGTAGGACAGGGACGGTAGGCACGATGGTGCGCTTATGCATGCCTCTTAGAGACCTCTTAGGAATGGGGTGAGGTCAACAGTAGACAGTCTAAGGTTAAAGTTATGGGGGTTTGGGGATGAAACCGCAGAGTCAGGTAGTGCATTCCAGGCATTGACCACTCTGTTGCTGAAGTCGTATTTTCTGCAATCGAGTTTGGAGCGGTTTACCTTAAGTTTGCATTTATTGTGTGCTCGTGTGTTGTTGCGGTTGAAGCTGAAGTAGTAATTGACAGGTAGGACGTTGTAGCAGATAATTTTGTGTACTATGCTTAGGTCAGACTGAAGGCGGTGTAGTTCTATTTAACTTCAATAGCAGAGAGGAAGTCATACTGCTGCCACACAGATGCTGTGTAATGGGGTGAAAGTGGGCATTGTAAAGCCCAAAATTTCCAGCCTGGTGGCATAAGGTATTCTAACATAATATGTTAGAACATATTGAGGACTACATAGGCTGAAAACTCACCTGAACCTCCATTCAAGGTCTAGACTGATTTCCCTATCACATCCTTATTGTAAATAATATCTGTAGGATTAAATCTTAAAAGACACTTGATCTGACTGATTAGTTTGAATGTCCATCTTTGAAATCTACTCCAGGATCCTAGCAAGCTTCATATTGAATGAAATTGGTTTGTCTTTATGTAGCTGTTTATCTACAGTGGAATTCCCCCAAAAAATTCAGGAAAGCATTCTCAGAGATTGAGGTTGCTGAAAGATTTTGGTAACTAAATTTGAAAAGTTAGTAAAGTGTATGTTTTCTTTTAAGGGGACGAGGTGGCTCAATGGCTAAGACGCTGAGCTTGTTGATCAGAAAGTTTGGCAGTTCGGTGGTTCGAATCCCTAGCACCACATAACGGAGTGAGCTCCTGTTACTTGTCCCAGCTTCTGCCAACCTAGCTGTTCGAAAGCATGTAAAAATGCAAGTAGAAAAATAGGGACCACCTTTGGTGGGACAGTGTTCCGCGCGCCTTTGGTGTTTAGTCATGCCGGCCACATGACCACGGAGACATCTTCGGACAGCGCTGGCTCTTCGGCTTTGAAACGGAGATGAGCACCGCCCCCTAGAGTCGGGAATGGCTAGCAAATGATAAGCAAAAAAAAAAAAAAAAGATTAGTTTTTTTCTTTAAGAAAAACACCCAGACATTTCTAATTCCTCCCTGTTAGGATTCTTTAATAGTTATTATGAATTTGTTTCTGGAACTGCATAGCCCAGGAAAGGATTTACCCATGTGCCAGATTGCTGGGTGTATTTGCTTACCCAGATATTTATTTATTTTTTATTTATTTATTTATTTGTCAAACATGTACAGGATAGTAGTTGTTTGTATAAACATAACATATGTAAAAAAGTACTGATAAAAGAGGACAATAGGACAGTAGGACAGGGACAGTAGGCACAATGGTGCGCTTATGCACTCCCCTTATAGACCTCTTAGAAATGGGGAGAGGTCGACTGTAGACAGTCTAAGGTTAAAGTTTTGGGGGTCTGGGGAAGAATCCACAGAGTCAGATAGTGCATTCCAGGCATTGATCACTCTGTTGCTGAAGTTGTATTTTCTGCAGTCGAATTTGGAGCAGTTTACATTAAGTTTGGATCTATTATGTGCCTGTGTATTGTTGCAGTTGAAGCTGAAGTAATAATTGACAGGAAGGACATTTTGGTATATGATTTTATGAACTACATTTAGATCAGATTGGAGGCGACGTAGTTGTAAATTGTCTAATCCCAATATTTCAAGTCTGGTGGAATAAGGTATTTTATTGCGAGCAGAGAAGTGGAGGACTCTTCTTGTGAAATATTTCTGGACTCTCTCGATTGAATTCTTAAAAAAAGAAAAGGAAACTGTGGCAAAGGAGTTTAGAAATGCCATACCTAATCCTGGATTCCCAAGCATTTATGATGTTAATGCTGCTATAAATCACCATAATTGTAGCAGCACATCTACTTCAAAAGCACAATAAAGTGGATCTGACTGCCTGTTTTATATCTCAGATTTGATGGTACAGAAGCTGTAAACTATTTTAGACTTTACAGCACATTATTTCAGCTATAGACTGAAATTTATCAAGCTTCATTCGGAAACAAGCTCACCATAAACATAATTCAAATATTACTTTCTGTCTTTAGATCAATTCTGTCATGTCTATCTTTGCTGGGCTGGAAATCTAGAAATGCTGAAATTCTCTTTTCTGTACACATGTACACTGGGAGAGCTCATCCTTCTTTTTATTTGCTACTTTCTGCATGTTCCAGGGACAAGTCCAGATGCAGGAGGAACACAGTAGAACCAAGTTCCTGTCATGAAAGCATTCCAAAAGAATAAAATGAAATGAAAGGTGTCTGAGATTCATTCAAGTGGAAATAAGAATTGGTTTACAATTATGGTGTGATGGAATTTGCACGTGCAGCACAATGGGGGAGAATTTGGCAACTCAGAGTTTTCCCAGAAAGAGACTTAGATTAAGAGACTGTGCAATCTTGAGTTGGTTGGGGGAAAGAGGGAAGAGTTTCAGATACCTAGAATCTCTCAGGATACATTTAGTAACTTAGAAAGGGCGTTGCTTGCCTGATACGCCTCTTCTCATATGGTGGAGCCAGCATTCAGGATGGGCTGTCCTCGTCCACTCAGAGTAAAGGACCGAGTCTATAAAAAACTGTGACCATCGTATTAGATCCCAGTTCAATGAATCCGAAGATTAGACTCAATGTGGCAGGCTAGAGTAATGCTCGTATTTGAAAGACTCCCATCCGCTCTTCTCTTTTTGTTTCTTTTCTGTTTCCTTCTTGACTGGTTTCTTTTTTTTTCTTTTTTCTTTTATCACCCCAAGAGGTAGGACCCACCGATTGTATGACTGTTCAAGGGTGGGTCTGAAAGCTGGCGCCACTGTATGAGAAGAGGTGTATCAGGTAAGAAATGCCCTTTCTCCATATTGGGTGGAGCCAGCATTCAGGATGGGATATACCCAAGCCCTACGTTCCCTGGGGTGGGAGGTTGTAAATTTGGCATGATTCATTTAACAACTGCCTTGCTTAACCACACTTGGAATATTGCATCCAGTTTGGTCACCAAGATTTAAAAAAGTTGTTGAGACTCTAGAAAGAGTGCAGAGAAGAGAAACAAAGATGATTAAGGGTCTGAAGGACAAAGCATATGTAGAATAGTTGCAGGAATTAGGTATGTCTAGGAGCCGCGGTGGCACAGTGGTTAGAGTGCAGTACTGCAGGCTACTTCTGCTGATCACCGGCTGCCAGCAGTTTGGCAGTTCGAATCTCACCTGGCTCAGGGTTAACTCAGCCTTCCATCCTTCTGAGGTGGGTAAAATGAGGACCCAGATTGTTGGGGGCAATATGCTGACTCTGTAAACTGCTTAGAGAGGGCTGTAAAGCACTGTGAAGCAGTATATAAATCTAAGTGCTATTGCTATTGCTATGTCTGGTCTAGTAAAAAAAATGGACTAGGAGTGACATGATAGCAGTGTTTCAATGTTTGAAGGGCTACCACAAGGGAGAGGTGGTCAACTTATTCCCCAAAGCACCTCCAGGCAAGACAAGAAGTAATGGATGGAAACTCATCAAAGAGAGATCCAACCTAAAACCAAGAAAAAAATTCTCAACAGTTTGAACAATGAATCAATGGAATGACTTGCCTCCACAATATGCAAGTGATCCATTACTGGAGGCTTTTAAGAAGAGACTGGACAGCCACTTGTCTGGAATGTCATAGAGTGTCATGCTTGAGCAGAGGGTTGGACTAGAAGACCTCCAAGGTCCCTTCCAATTTTGTTATTCTAATGGCAATTGTGGTTGCACGTCAAGGACCACCGCTATCATAATCTCAGTTGACCTAGGTCAATAAGTGAGGCTCATCAGGGATGGAGACAAATGAGTATAAATTTCAATAATTATTATGCATTCAAAACATTATGTGAATGAAAATGCAATCATAGCTATCATATATGCATATTTATGATGAAAACTGTGAGTACCATATGGGAAAACTAGGAAAGAACTTCCCTGACTACTAATGATTAGTAGTGCAGTTGTATACCATTTTGGCATGTAAGCAGTAACATAGGCTTAGCAAACTAGTACATTAATAACTGCTAAGGTAAGCACCACAGATAGGCTTAGCATATGATAATATATGTTAATCAATTGCATATCTGCAGTTTTATTCCTCCTTGTATCTCCCTTGGGTTCCTCCTGAATGTAAAATATGATCCCTAATCCCATCTCTACATCAAACAAAAATTCCACTCCAAAATGGTGCATTAGGCAGATTTGCAAGGGAAAAAGTCTTTATGATAGTAAATACAGTTTTTTTTAGTGACTGTCTGTTCCTAGAACTATTTAGGCACAAGAAACTATTGGTTTCCCCCTAACACCACTGGATGACATCACCAGGTCTCGTTGTTTCAGCAGAGTAAGGAAGATACTTAGGGACGATTCACACCCTGGTCAGTGACTTTTCTCACTTTTACCATCGGGCAGAAGACACAGAAGTATAGCCAGTCAGACAAACAGGTTTAAAAACAGCTTTTATCCATGGGCTGTCAGCAGGGCTGGGCTTCAATTTTTTTTAGCTCTGTCCGGTTGCTGGGTGGGTGTGGCCACGGTGGTCATGGCCTAGTTGGCCTCCTGCACCACGGTGGGGGGGGGGCGTTTTGCACTCCCTGGGCTCCAGAGGCTTTCCTCGAGCCTCCAGGAGGGCAAAAATGGCCTCCCCAGGCTCCGGAGGCCCTCTGGAGGCCATAAACTTCTCAAACTTCCAGTAGGCCCATTTTTCACCCTCCCCAAGCCTCCACGCATGCCCTGCACTTACCTGCATCCAAAATGGGCTGCATGGGGACTCCTGGGAGGAGCGGGGCAGGTGGGTGGGGCCAGCCAGGAGTGGGATTTGGGGGTTCTCTGAACTGCACAGAATCTTAGCTAGAGGTTCTCCCGAACTCCTGCGGACCCCCAGCAGCCCACCCCGGGCTGTCAGACTCCTAAATACAACTAGTACAATCACTCCATGGATACATGGAAATATATGACTGGTTTCTCCCTAATTACTTGTATAAGGATCATTTTCTATGTTATTCATGTTGTCTTATATTTTTGTTATGGATTGCACCAGTAGAGGCTAAATGAATTTTGTTGTATATATATATATACAATGACAATAAAGGTTATTATTAGTATTAGAAACCTAGAAAACTCATAGCAAACCTAGAAAACTCATAGAATTTGCCTTTTGAGGATTTTAATTTTTTTTTGTCAGATGGTGGACAGGTGTTTATCCCAAGCAAGTTTAAACTCTAATGCTGTTGATTGACCTATTACCTTGGCTGGAAGTTGGTTCTGAGTTTCCACTCCTCTTTCTGTGAAAGAATACTTTCTAACATTACTTTTGAAGTTCCCTCCTTTGATGGAATAATAGTTGCTGGTCTTCATTGCCATACTGATAATTCAGATAGTGGATACATTGCCACAGGTGTGGCCAGCATAAATTAAGACAATGTCACTAATCTAAGAAAGATGGATAAACTCTTGACTTCTATTGAAAGAAAGGTGCAAGAAGGAAAATCCAGACACTGCATAGAGTGGATAAAACATATGAATGGCAACCACAAATGTGAGCAATTGGTTCCATACAGTTAAAATCCTGAAGTATTCATAGCCTTTTTTTATTTACTATAACTTAATTATAGAATGGGATATTTGCATTTGCTTTTTTTTTCTCTTTCTTTTCTTCTTCCTATAACTTTTGCTGTATTTTGCAGCAGCCATTTCCCCCCCTTTTTTAGATTTCATGATGGTACAGAGAAGTGCCATATCAACACTATTTATACAATCATAGGCTTGGATTGGACACTGTACAAGCCCTGGTTTGTTGAACCAGGCATAATAGCCTGGTTCACACAAAACACTAGATCGTAAATCATGGATACTTGCGCCACAGTTCATTCCTATTTTCACACTAAATTGAATGCAAGTAAATTACATCAGCAGTGATTTCAACCATTATCGTGCTAATTTTTTTCTCACATGCATATCCTTGCATGCACATATTTTTTGCAAGACATTTTCTTAAAAAAGGGAAACACTTTTATATGCATTTTCTCAAATGTCCATGACTTTATATATTCTCTCCTTAAAAGCCTCCAGTAATGGATCACTCGCATATTGTGGAGGCAAGTCATTCCATTGATTCATTGTTCAAACTGTTGAGAAGTTTCTTCTTGGTTTTAGGTTGGATCTCTCTTTGATGAGTTTCCATCCATTACTTCTTGTCTTGCCTGGAGGTGCTTTGGGGAATAAGTTGACCACCTCTCCCTTGTGGTAGCCCTTCAAACATTGAAACACTGCTATCATGTCACTCCTAGTCCATTTTTTTTACTAGACCAGACATAGCAATAGCAATAGCACTTAGATTTATATACCGCTTCACAGTGCTTTACAGCCCTCTCTGAGATCATATTTGCAGATGACACCAAACTGGCAGGAATAGCCAACTCTCCAGAAGATAGGCTCAAGATACAGAAGGATCTTGACAGACTTGAACATTGGGCGCTATCAAACAAAATGAAATTCAATGGTGAAAAAAGTAAGGTTCTACATTTAGGCAAGAAAAACAAAATGCACAGGTACAGTATATGTGGTACCTTGCTCAACAGTAGTAACTGTGAGAGGGATCTTGGAGTCCTAGTGGACAACCATTTAAATATGAGCCAGCAGTGTGCAGCAGCTGCCAAAAAAGCCAACACAGTTCTAGGCTGCATTAACAGAGGGATAGAATCAAGATCACGCGAAGTGTTAATACCACTTTATAATGCCTTGGTAAGGCCACACTTAGAATACTGCATACAGTTTTGGTCACCACGATGTAAAAAGGATGTTGAGACTCTAGAAAGAGTGCAGAGAAGAGCAACAAAAATGATTAGGGGACTGGAGGCTAAAACATATGAAGAACGGTTGCAGGAACTGGGTATGTCCAGTTTAATGAAAAAAAGGAGCAGGGGTGACATGATAGCAGTGTTCCAATATCTCAGGGGTCGCCACAAAGAAGAGGGAGTCAAACTTTTCTCCAAGGCACCTGGGGGTAGAACAAGAAGCAATGGGTGGAAACTAAACAAGGAGAGAAGCAACTTAGAACTAAGGAGAAATTTACTGACAGTTAGAACAATTAATCAGTGGAACAGCTTACCTCCAGAAGTTGTGAATGCTCCAACACTAGACATTTTTAAGAAGATGTTGGATAACCATCTGTCTGAAGTAGTGTAGGGTTTCCTGCGTAAGCAGGGGGTTGGACTAGAAGACCTCCAAGGTCCCTTCCAACTCTGTTATTATTATTATTATATGTTGATTCTGGAATTGCAAATCAGCTTTAAAATAAATGAAATATATTTTGGAATGTTAACCTACTTTTTGAAGAAGTAGCCTACTACCAATCCTGACTGCTTGGAAAGGATTTCTCATGGGGTTTTCTAAAAGAAAAACAATTTTCATGGCTATGAATTGGCATGATTTATTAAAATGAATTTCATTACGGTTCCGGGGACTCAGTTGACTGAAGACCTGGTGTTGACTTATGGAGGAATTGATTAAAGACATGCATTATGGATGGACACCTACAATGAAAAATACTGAAATTGTTATATAAAAATAACACACACAGAGACAACATACAGCAAATATGACTATATAAGAAGAGCACACAGCCATGGGGCTGATTAGCACACTGAAGCCCCTCCCTCACCTTTTTAACTGTAATTATTTTATTCTTGTCTTTAACTGCTTTTCATTATAGTATTTTTATATATTTGTACACTGCCCAGACTTGTTCTGCAAGCAAGATGGACAATTTCTAGCAATAGCACTTAGATATACCACTTCATAGTGCTTTTACAGCCCTCTCCAAGCAGTTTACAGAGTCAGCATATTGCCTCCAACAATCTGGGTCCTCATTTTACCAATCTTGGAAGGATGGGAAGCTGAGTCAACCTTGAAATGGACAGGATTGAACTTTTAGCAGTCGGCAGAATTAGCCTGCAAAACTGCATTCTAACCACTGGCGCCACCACCGCTCCTAAAGATGATATATCAATCAATCAGTAAAATAAGTACCGTATTCTTTGGAGTATAAGATGCACCGAAGTATAAGACACACCTTAGTTTTGGGGGAGGAAAACAAGGAAAAAAGGCCTCTGCCTCCAAGCAATTTGCCAAACAGCAAACAGCAAACAGCACAGATGATATACACTGTTTGCTGTTTATTTCTGTGCATGTGTGCCTGACCCATAGAAATAGCAAAGAATTGGAGAAATGTACATTATGGCAGTATATTAATCCCAGAAAGTTTTCTTAAATGTAATCACACTAACTCCTCCCAATTATTTAAATAGATCTACTCCAAACATGACTAAGTCAGGGTTTAATTCAGCTGCCTTATTTTAATACTAATACTTAATACTAAAACAGGACATTTCAGATTATACTTTTACAGATTTTTAAAATTGATGTGGCTTTCTGGAAGGCTTTCTGCTATTTAAAAGAAGATACAATAGCACTGGGCCTCTTGAGAGCAAGAATTTATTTTTAAAAGCTTCTTCATTTTGTTAAGTTGTCTAGAACAATAATAAAGCAGTCTTTAAAAAATAAGTCTTATAATTTGAACACTCTACAAACATTTAACAAAATAACATATTAACAGAATCTGCCTCTACCTAGGATAGAACGCACAACCTCCTGACTGTGAGGCAAGAGCTCTACCTCTAGGCTACAGCAGCTGCAGCTTACCTCCTTGCAATTTCAGCAGTGTAACATTGCCACCAGTTTATCTCCCAGCATTTTGTCTCATTACAGCCACCGTAGTTAGTTTCATTTTACCACGTGGCTTGCAAGCCTCAGTCAGCTGTAGGTCGGGAGGAAGTAATCTCTTAGTGTGCTAATAAGGCTTTGCCCTGTTTGCTGCAAAGAGGTAAATTGCTGGCAGGCAGAGGCCAAAGTGTGGGGGTGGCTGGGTGGGGCTACATTTGGTGTATAAGATGCACCCAAATTTTCACCCTCTTTTTGAGGGTAAAAAGGTGTGTCTTATACTCCGAAAAATATGGTATATGTGCATAATCTTGTTGCCATGTTGCATGACACTTTTATTTATCTTTTTTTGTTATTGCTACCTTTCCCCCCACCCTTTGTTTTATTAACTAAAGTCAGCAAAAAAGGGGGCGGAGACTCCATTATGGCATGCCCAAAATGCCCTTTACAATACACTAATATTCATTCCTTTGCATCCCAAAATTTGCATGGGCACGCATGCCAAAATTTCATACAGGATCCAATTTTATGTACCTGTTTTGTATTTTTCTTAGCATATCACTGTAACTTCATGTGCTTGCAAACATATGAAGAACGTCTACAGGAACTGGGCATGGCTATTCTAGTGAAGAGAAGGACCAGGGGAGATATGATAGCAGTGTTCCAATATTTAAGGGGCTGCCACAGAGAGGAAGGGGTCAAGCTATTTTCCAAAGCACCTGAAGGCCAGATAAGGAATAATGGATGGAAACTGAACAAGGAGAGATTGAACCTGGAAATAAGGAGAAACTTTCTGACAGTGAGCACAATCAACCAATGGAACAGCTTGCATTTGGAAGTTGTGGGAGCTTCATCACTTGAGACTTTCAAGAAGAGATTGGACTGCTTGTGTAGGGTCTCCTGCTTGGGTGGGGGGTTGGACTAGATGACCTACAAGATCCCTTCCAACTGTGTTAATCTGTCAATTCTTGGCTGGACATCAAACCAAAGCACCATGTTGTTTGTTTTCCACTTGCTCCTGATGTTGAGAATTAGGAGAATTTCTTACCACATTGTGAGAACTGGCATATCAACAGCCACATGATGAATACCATCCTGTTCCATACCCTTGCCAGTTCTTAGTTGTCACTGCTTTGGTACAAAATATTTGGGACTCAGCTCTAGTTGATAGGTAGCAACTAGCCTGAACCATTGTCACTGGATTTGCTTCTTGTTAAGCTGCTTAGAACAAAGCAAGCAGTGCCTCATTACAGAACAAACCATTCCAGGAAATGGAAGGTAAACATTTTTATATCCTCAGCAGAAAGGGCATTGTCTTTTAAAATGGATAATTATGCTGGTTGAAAATACACTATTAAGCATTGGTTCTGTTACTCGTTGTGCTTTCTGTCTGAATTTGCATCAACTGCTTTTGCTGAATTTCATAAAAGATCAAAAGCAAACTGTGTCTTAGTCCAGAGGAGAATAAGCATCCACAGTGTTTATTACCACATACATCAGATTTTGAATTAGCTATTTTGCTAGGTTACATCTTTTAATTTTAACATGCCTGACATATGGCAGCAATTTTGAAAGCACCAGAGCATTGCAAATTTAAGAATGTGAAGGTTATAAAGCACAAAAGGAATGCTTTGTTACTTTCATTAAAAAAAAACACCTTTCTATTTGAAAACAACAAGTTCTTGACTATTATTATGATGGCCTGTACACAAGTTGAGAATCTTCAGAAGATAAGTTGCCTTCATCCAGAGAAGAATATTAGAATAAAGAACTTCAGGGCATAACAACTGCATGATGACTTAATCAAAAAAATATATGTTCTGCTAATGATTTCCATGGATTTAGTCAAAATTAGAATACATTTCACCAACTCCATAGCTTCAGGATTTGTTGATGGATTTATCCTGTTTCATACCACCAGATTCAACGGCAATGTGTCCTGAGAGTTTATGGCACATAGAATGAAAACATCAAAGCTATGAAAAAGACATTCCACCATAACAGCATTAAGTATAATGGTAAATATTCACTCCCAAAGTTTATTTGGGGAAGCTTTGTTTCCATAAGGCCACCAGGGAGGGTGTCAATCTGATCGGAAGGCATTCTACAACATGGGGGCTACAATAGAAAAAAATGCTCATAAGCAGTGGTTGCTGCTAAGTGTACAACAACTAGTTTCAGGGGCTCTGTTGCTGCTGCCACACTGTGTTGCTGGCTGCTGAACAGCTCATCTGTGTGCTGGGCAATATGACTCAGCTTTGCTCTGAACTAGCTTGCAAAATTCCAAAAAAATTAACAATCAGCTCCCGTGAGTCAGTACAAACCAGTTGGAACCAGTTCCACCACACCACTGCCTGTAAGACAGGGCTGTCAAACTCCTGGCCTGCGGGCCAGATGTGCTGGACACGCCCATGCCCAGTTTAGTGAAGGGGGGAAAAGTCCCTATACATCACGTGATGATGATGTGAGTTTGACACCCCTGCTGTAAGACCTAGCTCACCTTATGTGGGAGACCCAAAGGTGCTTTTTCAGGAGGCAACTGGACTTTCTTATTTTTTCTTTGAAGACGTTTCACTTCTCATCCAAGAATCTTCTTCAGCTCTGACAGGATAGTGGAGAATGGAAGGATTTATACTCCCTGCATTATACTCCATTCCCCAAATCATTTGGGACAACCATGACCTGGGTGACTGAGAATCTCTACAGGCTTATGCTATGTGGGAGAGATGTCCATTATTGCGAAGGGTGCATTAAATGTGTCAGAACATTGTTTGCACCAATTCTTATCATTTCCATTTGTTGCAATGCATGTGATGTGGATGAGGGTTACCACAAATCTTTTTCCCCTTTCTTTCTTTCTTTCTTTCTTTCTTTCTTTCTTTCTTTCTTTCTTTCTTTCTTTCTTTCTTTCTTTCTTTCTTTCTTTCTTTCTTTCTTTCTTTCTTTCTCTTTCTTTCTCTTCCTTCCTTCCTTCCTTCCTTCCTTCCTTCCTTCCTTCCTTCCTTCCTTCCTTCCTTCCTTCCTTCCTTCCTTCCTTCCCGCTCCCTTCTCTTCCCTCCTATCCTGCCTCCCTCCCTCCCACCCTCCCTCTCAAAAAAAAAAAAAACCTCTATACTGCTTGTTTTTGTGCTTGGCTTTTTTTTTAAGCGAAGCTGGGGAATCAATTTGATTGATCTAAGGGAAATAGAGCACTTACAAAAACATTATACTATGACCTTACAAAAAAGAATTGCATGTCTAGCAATTTGGCATAATAAGATACCAAACATATGATGCCAAAGATAAAATGCATTAAATGGTGATGAACATCTTATTTATTAATCAAATTTAATATATAATATGAGCTTCAAGTTGAGTTTGATTCCGATGACATTATGGGCATATTCATGCACTTTTCTTGGGATAAACAAGGAAGTTATTTTCACAGCTGCTATTTATTGGTTGTGCATTATGTATCACAGGGTAATTAAGCTTACCTTACATTTAAAAATCTTCTGCAAATAATAATAAATCCTATTGCAAGAACAATTTGACCTGCCTTAATAATCACTGAACGGAAAGAGAGAGAGGTAGAAAAGATATATGAAAGAATGAAAGGAGATAATAGAGGGCAATAATGGTGTTGGACTTGATATGGAAAAAAAAGAAAAGAAAAATTGGATGTCTCTACTTTTGACTTGCCTTGTATCCCACCTCTTGACAAAAAAGGGGATCCTTATCTTTAAATTGTATAAATGTAAACATATCCTACTGACATAATGGCTCTCAGCTCTCCCCCCAGCACTGACTTTCCTGTGGAGAATGAATGCTCCTGTCAACTCTGAAGCTAGCCTGACGGAGGCCATTTTGGAGACTTCAGTGCTGCTGCAATGGTGCTGAGGGATAGGGAGGCGGGAATAGAGATAGCTGGGGTTTTGTAGCCAAAACAAAATAGTTTCCCCTGTGAACCAAGGACATTCCCACAGGTGGCTGAAGAGAGGAGGAATGAAGTTTCCAAGCAACCGGACAGCACCTTGATTGGACTATGTGACTGACTGTTTCGGAAAATTTTACTTTTAATTAGGTGAAAACCACGGGAACCTTTAGAGTCAGTTTTCAGAAGCCTGTGCCAATATGATATATCTAATAAACTTGTTCTTTGAGGACACTGCTTGCCTCGGAGTTCTGCTTGTTATGACTGAATTACTTGTAACTCTGACAGCTGCCTTGAAACATTGGATAAAATAGAAAGGCAGAGTATTGAATGAATGAATGAATGAATGAATGAATGAATGTTGAATCAGATTTGGGGTGCTGATGTAGAGACATTCATTACAAATGTGTGAATCACTGAGCTGCAGGATCTTCTATTCATCTTTACATTCACATTCTTTAATGATAAGCATTATGAAAAGTGTATTCACAATATCAGCCTTGACTTGGATGGAAACTAATCAAAGAGAGAAGCAACCTAGAACTAAGGAGAAATTTCCTAACAGTAAGAACAATTAACCAGTGGAACAACTTGCCTCTAGAAGTTGTGGTTGCTTCAACACTGGAGGTTTTTAAGAACAGATTGGACAGCCATTTGTCTGAAATGATATAGGGTCTCCTGCTTGAGCAGGGGGTTGGAATAGAAGACCTCCAAGGTCCTTTCAACTCTGTTATTCTGTTCTGTTATTCTGACCAGATTATAGACTTCACCCAAAAGGTTCTATTGAATGGACTGAAGAAATGGCTTCTTTTTCCCCCACACATAATTTTCTACCAGCTATGCCTGTGGCTGACAACAAGTCACTATTCTAAGCCACAAAACAGACTTCAGAGACCAGCAAATAGGTTCCTTTTCTGCTGATACATTCTAATTCAAGAAAAGTCACTCATCTTTTTGCTTACTTGGGTTATCTGAATATGCCTGTTTGGCAATGTTTATTGAGCTCATGAATACTAAAGGTGAATAGAGATGGGGAAATCTCAAATTTTTTCTCCTTCTACCATTTATTTACTCAGACGTAGTGTTTAAGTTTTGCTTTTTATTCTCTTTACCTCTTTAGGCTGACTCTTTCTAAGTCAATCTCTTCTTTTGCCTCTTTTTTCCTAGCAGTGCCACCAGATTAAATTTCTTTTACTCTTCTTCTTTCTTTTCTATGCAAGGCTTTAATATTTTTCCAGAACTGAATTTTTGGGTTGTTTTTTTTTAGTCACTCTGTTGTTTGGAACAGACTTTTTTTTTCTCGTTGTAGTTCTCCTAATTCTGATTTTCTTCACTGACTCCAAAGAATCTGGCAAGATGACCCATCATTTCTGCCCTTATTTAACTTAGCTTCCCAAAGGGTCCTACTTCCTCTCTTTCTTACTTCATTTAGTTGTAGACTTGTGCAACCAGATCTGTAGCACCTAGGCTCATATCTTACTTCATGTCACGATGTGGATATTGCCAGTTGAGCACCTCTGCAATATTTCTAGATTTATTGTATTTTCTAATCAAGCAGACATGTGATATGTTTTACTATGCATGTGTGCATTCCAGGAGTCTCCTCCTTCCTTCTTCTCCTGTGAGTCTCGCCCGAGGCAGACATGAATTCTTAGCTGAGAAAATGTAGCTTATTTAATGTTCATATTCTTTTGTTACTTTTGTACTGAAATAAATATTTTGTTAATTAGAATTGAATCTCGGTTTTATTTTCTAAGTAAGGATGACTTCAAAGAAGCAAGATCCTATATCACCTCTTTGATAGGAATAATTTCCTATCCGTCACTTCATCTGGCAAACTCTTATTAGTCTGCACCATACTTTAGTTGCTTTACCTATTTGTCTACTGTATTCTCTTTGGAGACCTGTGGAACAATTAATAACAGAGTACCAGGTTATAATGGATTTAGGGAGCAGTGCTAGGGCCTCGATTGTGATGGGGATAAGAATGGGGCTTTTGTCCAGGGGTGGTTTTCACTTACCTTCCCTAAAGGTTCACAAATGTGAGCGCGCACGCGCCTCTGTGCAACTTGCAAAGCTTTCAAGTTGCCATAAGCAGGAGGTGGGAGAGCCGATGGAGTGGCTGATTGTACTAACTGAAACTACATTCCACAAATGCTTCTTTTACTAGGTGTGTCCTAGGTTACTGGAGTCAGCAGGAGGGGTGTGGGGTTTCACAGCCCACCAACGTGGTTCATTGGGGAATGTGATTTATGACATGTCCAGTGAGGAGGGGGGAAACAGGGTCATGAGGGCACGTAACCTATGTGAGCTCAGTTCTGACTGCATCGGAGTATTGCCGAAATGTCACTCCTAATAAATGGCTATATTTCTTTTGAAGTTTGGCTCGTGGCTCATGAATTAATTAGGGCATCTTTCAGAAACGTCACACTCTGCTCATGCGCAATGCCTCCCGCACATGCTCTTTACTCACATGTGTGCTGTTCGCACATGCACCCGAACACAAAAACGTGGCTAATTAGGATGGCATTATGTCTGGGTGGGTGGGCGGGGGCAGGCTCACTCACAGTCAGCGCTACCAGTTCACCCGAACCGGTCCAAACTGATAGCATACCACCTCTGCTTTTGTCTCAAAGTCACTGCAACTCTATATGCACTTAATTAGTACCTGTACTAATCTAATTCTCTGTTTCCTTTCCTAAATTGTTTGCTAATTGCTAGCTTATATCCCTGCATCTGTTTTATATCCCTGCATCTGTTCTGCTGTAGTTCCTCATTGTAGTCAGGATCTGTGGGGTGTTCCTGGGAGTGATGAGCTGAACTGAACCAGAAATGAATTTCAAGAGTATCTGGAAACTGAATCATGGAAATTGGACTTCTTTTCTTTTTGATTTGAGAAGTTTCTCTGCTTATCCAAGTAGTCTCAAAGGTGCTTTTCCAAAAGGCAACTAGACTGGGGTTTTTTTTGAGTAAGTGGAAGAAGACATTTCACTTCTCATCCAAGAAGCTTCATCGGTTGATGAAAAGTGACCGTCTTCTTCTTTCTCCTCAAAAAGCAGTCCAGTTGCCTTTTGAAAAAGCTCCTTTGAGACAAGTATGACCTGGATGGCTGAGAATCTCCAAGGACATTTATCCAAGTAGCTTCTTCAGTCTGAGTAAGTTGGTTAGCGGGACCCAATATATGTCCTCCAGGGTGGTCTCAGGACATAGATAGGGTTCCCTTTAATCAACTTGCTCAGTCTAAAGAAGCTACTTGGATAAGTAGTGAAATGTCTCAAACCAAAAAGAAAAGAGTTCCAGTTTCCATGATTCAACATCCAAACAACTCTACCTGGATGACTGAGAATCTTCATTAACATATACCAAGAGTATATAAAAGGGTCACCAATGTGTGAAGGTCATTTAGGCTGTCCAGTTAAAGTAAATATGCATCTATATTGGGTAGGAACAGCAGCGGGTTGCTCTCTTACTGGTGCCGGTGCACTGCGCGCGCATCGCCATGCTTCAGGGGCATGCTTGCTACGTGGGTGTGCCCCCTCACACAATTTTGCTTCTGCGCATGCATAGAAGCTAAATCTCACCAAAATCTCATGAGGGGACGCACGCACGCAAGATTTTGCCATGATTTTGCTTCCGCGCATGCGCGGAAGCAAAATCTCACCAAAATATCTCTATCTCGCACGCATCCCCTCGTGAGATTTTGGTGCAATTTTGCTTCCGCGCATATGCAGAAGCAAAATCGGCCAAAAATTCACAAAAAATGGCGACGTGCGCAGTGGACCGGCAGAGAGGGCTCCGGAGCGGTCGCGCGCAAATTGCGCAATTGGCCGCTCCCTACCGGAGCTGCGCACTGGGCAGCTCCGGCAGGAACCCACCTCTGGGTAGGAGTAATATAGCGGATGCTGGAAGTGGACAATCACCTTAATAATAACAGCACAAAAAGGCACAATTTCACACTGTGCAGGAGAAGGCAATGATAAGCTAGTCATAAGCAGTGGTTAAAAGCAGCACTGCGACCTTCAGCTGATTGCTAGTTCAGCAGTTCAGCTGTTCAAATCTCACCAGGCTCAAGGTTGACTCAGCCTTCCATCCTTCCGAGGTGGGTAAAATGAGGACCCAGATTGTTGGGGGCAATATGCTGAACTCTGTAAACCGCTTAGAGAGGGCTGTAAAGCACTATGAAGCGATATATAAGTCTAAGTGCTATTGCTATTGCTATTGCTATTTATTTTAACCAAGAAAACTGTATGGCTAGAAAAGATAAAATGGTTGATGATACAGTGCTAGCTGACAGGCTCCTGAAGTTGGATGGTACTCAACATGTTACTGAGGAAAAGCTAAAGATCTTTCAGAGTACTAATGGTGTCTACGAGGTGGCAACATTAAAGCCTTCAGGACGTCTAATTGCTGAAGTTGTTATGAAAGAATGAAAATTTGAAGCACCAAAGACAGAATTAAATGGGGGCATGGAAGAAAGCTCTGCATGTTGAAAGATGAAATAAATCAACTACATATTGACATCTTGAGAAACAGTAAATTGAAATTGACCAAACTGGACGCTATCATCAGAACATTATACTGCTTACTACTCAGAAAGGATATAGCAAGAAGAAAACAGTGACTGGATAGACATTTTAAATGAGCCTTTAATATAACAATTATCCAAGTTTATACTCTAACCACAAAGGAAAGTTGGGAAAGGAAGTTGTTGAGCTTTATGGTTAAGCTACACCTGAAATCTACAGAGCATGCAAGAGAGAGGTGCTGCTCAAAATGGAAGATTTGAACGCTAAAACTGGAATGCTAAAATTGCAAATAGTACAGAGAGAAACACAGCTGGAACGTACAGCCTAGGAAACCAAAATGAAGCAAGGGACTAACACAGTCTTCAAACAAGCAAAGCAATATCTAGATCCGTGGACATTCCAAGATGGACTACACACAGTGGTGGGATTCAAATAATTTAACAACTGGTTCTCCCAGGGTCAGGTTGGCTGTCATGGGAGCCATGGCCCAACCTGACCCTGGCTGAACCGATTGTTAAATTACAACCAGGGGTGAAATGCTTCCAGTTCGCTTTCACCTGTCTATCGTCGGTGAGCCAATCGCGCAGGTAGCGCAGCGCTCCACCCACCCGCCGGGACACCACCATTTGAGTTCTTTTACCCTCTGCGCATGCACAAAGCATTCTGTGCATGCGCAGAGGGTAAAAGAACTCAAATGGTAGTGTCCAGGCAAGTGGGCAGAGCGCCGCGCTACCTGCGCGATCGGCTCACTGACGACAGACAGGTAAAAGCGAACCAGGAGCATTTCACCCCTGATTACAACCACCCCACCCCACTATCAAAGTGGATCCCGGGTGCTGTGCTGCAATGGAGAAATGGGCAGCAGAGCGGCTGGCATGAAGGGAGGAGGACGAGCAGGGAGAAGAACGAGGGCAAGTAGCCTTCTCCTTCCCTTTGCCCGTTTCTCCATTGCAGCGCAGCGCCCGGGATCCACTTTGATAGCGGGAGGGGGGGTTATTTAACAACTGGTGCACCTGAACCGGTGTGAACCAGCTGAATCCACCACTGGAATACAGGTAGTCCTTGACTTAACGACAACAAAAGGGACCAGATCTTTTGTTGCTAAGCAAGGCAGTTGTTAAGCAGGCTGTGCTTGATTTTTTTTGCCATGGTTGTTAAGCAAATTACCGCAGTTGTTAAATGAATCACGGGTTCATTAAGCAAACCTGGTTTCCCCCTTTGACTTTGCTTGTAAAAAGCTGCCTGGATAGGTTGCAAATGGTGATCACATGACTTCAGGATGCTGCAGGTTCCGTAAATACATGCCAGTTGCCAAGTGCTCAAATACTGATCACATTTCCACGGATATGCTGTGATGGCTGTAAGTGTGGTTACACCTGGTTGTAAGTCACTTTTTTTCAGCGCTGTTGAAACTTTGAATGATCACTTAAACAAATCATTGTAAATTGAGGACTACCTCTAAACAGAAATGAGGTTAACTCTATTATTAGTACATAGAGACAGAATTCAATCCTAACTACAAAGATACAATCAGCACTGACTATATCTTGTTTTAAAAACTGTATTTCACCATTTCAACCTGCCCCTTTGAGCATATAAGGCATCAATGAAAAGGAATGGAAGAAATCCATGATAAACGTGCTCTGCCAATACATTTCTATACTTGGCAGTGTATCCAAACTCAATCAGACTTAATGTCCTAATTAGGATGGTTTTGTTAGTGATGAGACCGAGAAGGTGGGAAGCAAGTCTGAAGCATATACCAGAATGGGTATTTTATTCTTCAGTACACAGACACACTTTGTAATGAAAGCTGCACAACTCCCAAATATTTTTTTTTCCTGGAGGCAGTGTAGGCAATTCAGTTTTCTGAAGAACTAGGCAGCCTCAAAAGTAATTTTGCTCATTGAAGCACATGTCTAATTAGGAGTGAGAGAAATATGGGCTTTGTTTGCATTTTGATGCAGTTTTACTCCATTCACATTCTAGAAACTTACATGCAAGCCAGGTTAAACACAATTACCATCCCTTTCCCGAATGAAGTGATGCAGTTCTCAGTTTAGAAAAAAAAATATTACCAGAATGTATCCGAGAGAAGTTTCACTTGAGTGCATATATTTTAAATGCATATATTTTGATTCAGGACAATTTCTGGCAAAGCTGCATACATTAAAAAAAGAACATATAAACGTGTATATATTAGGAGAGGTATGCCAAGAATGTCTTCCAATTTTTTTAAAAAATTGCAAATTAATGCACAAATGGTGCAGAATATACTTAGATATGGCTAGAACATTGAGAAAGTGAACACATTTGATGGCTTTGTCCATTTCCTGCTTGTAATATTAAGAATGGGAGCAAGAACATTACAGCATCCTAAATTGCAAACTTGGAGAAATACCAAAAGATCTGTGCAGACATTGGCCTATACTCATACAACATGATTCTATTGTGGGGTGTGGCTACACATTTAATTCCTAACTCCATGGTCCTTAATTGTCCATCTGCTTTTTTATCAAAGAAAGAATTTATTATTTATTTAGCATATAATGAGAATCCCAAAGATGTTTTTCAAGAGGAAACTGGACTTTCTGGTTTTTCTTTGAAGATGTTTCATTTCTCATCCAAGAAGCTTCTTCGGCTCTGAGCTCAGAGGTTTCTTGAATGAGAAGCGAAACGTCTTCAAAGAAAAACCAGAATGTCCAGTTGCCTCTTGAAAAAGCATCTTTGGGACAACCATGACCTGGATGACTGAGAATCTCCATAGATGTATGATGAGAACATGACAGAAGAGAAGTCAACATATAAAACCTTACTTTCAACTTATTTTCCAAAGCGCCAGAAGGCAAGACAAGAAAAAATGGGTGGAAACTAATCAGGGAGAGAAGCAACCTGGAATTAAGGAAAAACTTCCTAACAGTGAGAACAATTAACCAGTGGAACAGCTTGCTGTCAGAAGTTGTGGGTGCTTCATCACTGGAAGTTTTTAAGAAAAGACTGAACAGCTACCTGTGTGAAATGATATAGGGTCTTCTGCTTGAGCAGGGGGTTGGACTAGAAGACCTTCAAGGTCCCTTCCAACTCTATTTTGATTTCCCCCCAAACAATCCATGTAATTATATACAAAACTTCTATGGGGTTATGTCAGCAGCTTCCTAATTGGATGTCCAATTCAGCTAGCCAGGCGATCACCTCTGGCGTTGCTTTGTGCAGGTCTTCTAGGGAACCAGAGAATGCACATTGTGGGAAATCTGTGAAATAGTTTGCACATCAGCACCACAATCACAACAAGAGAAATCTTTACAAGGAAGGAGTGAACAAATAGGATATATTTAACCTTGAACAAATTGAACTGAAGGAGAGAATATCATATGATAGTTAAACTACCTGAAAGAAGTCGCACAGAAGAAGCCAGTGAACTGTTCTCTACATTGTAAAATACAGGACATAAAAATTAGTTATAGGAAGATCGAGTCCAATTAAATATTAGGGAGAAAAGTTCCTAATTGTAAGACTGTCTCTGGGTTGAAACTTCTCCTATGAGATGGTTGATTCCCATTCTCTGGAGGGAGTAGAGTACAGACATTTTTAGAAATGCTCAGATTTGAATTCCTTTACTCCAAGGGGTTAGTCTCAACATTCTAAAAGGGTCTGTAAAAATAGTTTTCATGATTTTAAGCAATTTTTACAGGGATCATTTTGAAGGGATAGTGGAGTGAAGAGATAACTGGGATCCATGTAGAAAAGTTCTATGGCCAACGTCAATGTTGATTAATTTGAACTCTATGTAGGGCACCATCAATATATCTTGCCTCATAATCAGGAGGTTGTGAGTTCAATCCTAGGTAGAGGCAGATGTAGGGTCTCCTGCTTGGGCAGGGGGTTGGACTAAATGACCTGTAAGGTCCCTTCCAACTCTGTTAATCTGTAAAAAAATGTAGGGACCCTTTAAGATTTTTATGAGCCAAAGAGCTTTAATCAACATGAAACACAATGGCAACATACTGTATATCCTTCGGTACCTGTTGGCTATGATGCACCCATGAAAGAAACATACATGGAATGTTGTTGAAGCACATCCTGTACACCAAATACAATTAGAATATCCATGGAGATGTAAAAGTAGTGGCTCTTTTGCTTGGAATGCAGTTTGGATCTACCAAGAACTGTTGTTACATATGCGAATTTAACAGCTGTGGAAGAGAATTGCATTATATTAAAAAGAAATGGTCACTCTAAAAGAATATGGTTCTAGGACAGAAAAATGTGGCACATGAACCACTTGTTGCCCTGACGAAGATATTTTTGCCTCCACTTAAAACTCCAACAGATGAAAAATTTTGGGAAAGTGATGAACAGGGAAGGTAAAGGTTTTCATCATATGAGGGAGATTTTTCCAGAAATTACTGATGCCAAGATTAAGGAAGACACTTTTGTTGGTCCATGGATCAGATATGTCATCAATGACAATCGGTTTGAAGATCTGTTAGTCAGGCCAGCAAAAATCTCATAGAAAGCATTCAAGGATGTTGTTTAGAATTTTCTTGGCAACAATAGAGCACCAAACAATATTCAGCTGGTTGACCAACTCCTTACAGCATACATGTCACGATGTGAATATTGTCAGTTTGTGCATCTCTATGTTTTCTACTGTTTCTTGTATTTATGGTCAAGCAGATGTATGATATGTTCTACTACGCATGCCTGCATTTCTGAAGTTTCCTCCTTCCTTCTCTTCCGCCATTTCTGCTGAAGGTAGAAGTGACTTTTTCATTAGCTGATAAGATGTAGTTTACTAAGGATTCTTTTTATTACTTTTCTACTGAAATAAATATTTTGTTACTTAGATTTGAATCTCGGTTTTATTTTCTAATGAGAATGACTTCAAAAGGGAAGCAAAGATCCATCGACCTCTACGGGGGATTGATTCCCCCCCTCTTCTTAACAATACAAGACCATGAAGTACAATGTGTCACTGAAGAGACATTTTCTGCATTCACACTTGGATTTCTTTCCCAAAAATCTAGGTGCAGTCAGTAACAAACATGGTAAAAGATTTCACCGGGACATTGACACTGTAGGAAGTTAGCACCCACCCCTCTCCTAGGAAATGAGATATCCTAGGAGATATTAAAAGGTAGAAGATATTCTGTGGAACACATCTGGAAACATGCTTTTTAAACAGACAAAAGACTCCTCTTGGAAAACCCCCACGCCTTGCAAATGGGTCATTAAGGACTGGCCCAGCTCACACATTCCTCTCACCTGGACTGGAAGTCTTTTGCATGATAAAACCACAATAGGATTTGCCCAAGGCCCTTTCATTCAGCCAAAGCTGGATTAGACAAAAGCCAAGAGCCACCCCAGCATGCCCCTGGGGGGTCTGAGAGCCAATGGGATACATTTCTATACAGGAAAAGGAAATCTAAGAGGTGGGACCCAACTTACACTATAAAAACCAGGAACTCAGCATATCTCTTCCTCTTTTTTCTCTTCACCACACCTGGAACCATGTAAGCTACCTTTTCTGTACAGGGGCTCAAGCCATGTGCTCCTGTGCACCATTAAACCTTCCTTCCAAGCAACCTTCATGAATCCAGTGTCTTTTTCCCCACTTGGAACTGAACCTAGAAGGATATTTCCTTATAACAATTGGCGAGCCAGATGGATTCCAAGTAACCTCTCCAATGATCCTGGCCTAAATAAATTTATTTGACCTGGGCCATTGGAAATTAGGTTTTAAAGGGGTTTTTGAGTTTCAATTCAAGGGCTGCTTGGAAAGAAGGTGAGTACCTACCTCTAAATTTTACTTTAAACCATAGAAAACTGGGAAATGTGTGTTTGCATGTGTGTATGTGTGTGGGGGGTAATTTTTGCTTTTTAATTTTACTCTATGGCATCTGTAAATTCCAATTTCAATTGAATAGTGTGTTGTCTGGGTACAAATCATTTTAGGAAAAAATAATCATGCTTTTTGTTTAACCAAGTTAATGTATCTTCCTAAATCCTTTGATATTTCCTTCTCCCCCCCCTTCTCCCCCCCCCAGCCCTGTTTTGTCTGCTAGCCATTGCAGGATACTCATTTTATGGTGGGTTTTTTCCACTTCTCCAAATCTGTTTTAATTTGTTGCACCAATTTATAATAGTTATCTATATTTTTGGTTTTCCTTACCTAGGTGTAGGATTTTACTTTTCTTTGCATTAGATAGGGCTCAGAATTTTGTTGTTGTTTTTTTTTTCTTTTTGAAGATGGGAACCACATTAGCTTTTTCCCAGTTTCTCAGGTGGTCCCCATGTCCCAAGATTTTTTTTTTAAGATGTGCAGTGGTTCTGAGATTTCATTTACCAGCTCCTTTAGGACTCTGGGACCTGGTGTTCTCTTACTGTTTTTGCTTATTTTAACTTTAGTTTACAGTCTGTTTTATTTTTTCCTTTCCAGTTATATTTCTGGTTAGTTGGGTTGCATTTCTTTTTGCAAGAAGACATGCAAAGAATGAGTTAAGCAACTCATGGCTTTCTCTGTGTTGCCTTCTCTTCTTAGTGGTCCAACTGTTTCCTTGATTTTTTTCCCCCTATTTTTTTTATGTATTGGAAGAATCTTTTATATTATCTTTCACCTTTGATGCAAGTCGTTGTTCATTCAAGGCTTTTGTTTCCTGATTTTTCTTTATAGATTCTTGCTATCTGCTGATATTCTGCATTAGTTATGTGTCCCTCTTTCCATTTTTTTGTATCTGTCCTTCATTCATTCAATTTGTCAGTGAGGTCTTTGTGCAGCCATGCTGGTTTCTTGGATTTCTGTTTTTTTTTCTGATTGGTATTATGTTAATGATGCAGTTTCAAATCCTTCTACAACTTCATCTTGGTTGGTTATTAACATATTTTATTTCTCTCTTGGTGCAAAATTAGTTTTCAAAGTTTCCATGCCTTTAATTTCTGTGTCTGCCATAATATTTATATTTAGCACTTCCAGTATCAAAATGAATAGCATCCTTTTCTTGTGCCTTTTTTATGTATTTAAAATCATTCTCATTTTGTTTTTAATCTGTCTCTTAGAAAAGCTTAAGAGAGCTGAATGTATAAATTCATTTAGGAACCTTTTAGTTTGCTGCCATTATTGAAGTATATATTTTATAGTCAGCATTCAGTGAAGAGATGGGCCTATAGTTTTATCTGCATTAAATCTGAATCTTATTTTGGAATCAAAGTAATATTTGCTCCCATTCAGGAATGTGGTACTTTTACATCAATCAATACCTCAGTATGTAAAATCTTGGTAAAATTCTGCCACTGGCCCACCTGGTCCTGGTGTTTGGTTGTTCTTTTGTCTCTTGATCTGCTTCTGATAATTCCATCATTGATATTCATTCATTTAATAGTTTTTGTCCTTTTCTGGTACTTTAGGCAATTCCATTTTTTTTTCAAATATTCTTTAATTTTATTTTTCTGAAACTTCCTGCTCATGCAGCTTTTCATAATATTGAATTATTTTTGTTTATCCTCATTTGGTAGTATAGAGTTTCTTTCTCATCTACCAGCCTATGTGTCAATGTCTTCTCTTTCTGTGTTGATTTGTGTAAGTTCTGTTTAGCGTTTACAGAGCACAGGAGCTTCTGTTAGGGAAGGAGGAAGAGTGTGTGTGTGTGTGTGTGTGTGTGATTGAAGGGTGGGAAAGCAAATTTTGTTGTTGTTGTTGTTGTTTTTATGTGCACATCCCAAAAGCAAACCCCATAATTTTTTTGGTTCTAAAATGTGAAGCTCGTGAATAGAAAGTGGAGGTCTTAGTACTAGTCGTACAGGGGCGACTATGTCCTCGCAGATCCCCTTTTTGGATCTGATAAACCTAAAGGAGATTCCCCAAGGAAGGGGCCCATACTTCTGTGGGGTAGCGGAAGTCCTTCCCAGAGTTTTTTAGCCTCTGAAAACTGCGGACGACTCCCCAAGGAAGGGGCCCATACTTCTGTGGGGTAGCGGAAGTCCTTCCCAGAGTTTTTTAGCCTCTGAAAACTGCGGACGACTCCCCAAGGAAGGGGCCCATACTTCTGTGGGGTAGCGGAAGTCCTTCCCAGAGTTTTTTAGCCTCTGAAAACTGCGGATGACTCCCCAAGGAAGGGGCCCATACTTCTGTGGGGTAGCGGAAGTCCTTCCCAGAGTTTTTTAGCCTCTGAAAACTGCGGACGACTCCCCAAGGAAGGGGCCCTTACTTCCATGAGGGAATCGGAAGTCCTTCCCAGAGTTTTTTAGCCTCTGAAAACAGTGAGCGCGTCACTAGCTAAGTCAAAGTGAACCTTACATTTAAAGGCTCATGGGAAGCTCTAGTTCGAGGGTGGCGGGTACCCTTGTGAGGGCTTGGAACCTGGGACGCCAGGAATACAGGAATGTGCAAAAGTAGGAAATGGACTTTGCTGAGGGATGACACAGAAAAAACAAAACACAACAAAACAGCCAATTTGGCTAAATAAAGGTACTTAAGAAAACAGAAAAGGAAAAATGTTGAGGGGTTTGTTTGTCTCTCTCTCTCTCTTCTTTTCTCTCTCTTATATGTAACCACGTGGTTTGTTTGTTAAGATTTGTGCCTTCCCTAATTTAACTGAAATTTATGGCAGGAAGGACTTGTGTGTGTGTCCTGTCACCCTCTTTGTCCATGTTTTGTGTATGTGTACGTCTTTGTCTTGTCTTGTGCGCACTCGAGGTAATTGCAACTGTAAAATATCTTTGTTTCCTAGAGATATGAATTTCAAATTGTTAGAAAATTAAAAGCACTGAAAAGAAAGGAAAATGTCTTTGCCCAGTTAGGACTGGCCAACCTGGTCTGGGACAAGGAACAGAGTTCAATTTTCCTATTCCTCTCTGTGTTTTTAAGAAAAGCCAAAATTTAAGGGACAATGTTTTAAGTTAATTTACAGGAAAATTCCATTCTCACATTTACTGTATGTACATGCAAACAGTTTTAATATTGCTCTTCTGTGATGTTTAATGGATGCCAATTCTCTGCTAAGATGGAAATGTCTGTTCATTTTTTTCCCCGGTGATGTCTCCATTTTATTATAATTGATTTAACTGCGATACTGATGTGTTGTTTGTTTTCCTCAAACCCTGCCTACAAGCTATCTACACCCCCCAAATCTCTAATCCTTTTACAATGCCTCTCGTGGTAGAATTACCAGCAAAAGGGGGAAGGGACCCTGTTCTTATGTCTTTCAGCACACATGATCCTGAAGCCTATGGAAGCAGACCAAATGGGCTCAGAAACTGCCTCCAGTAAAGACATTCCATCCATTTGAGCCAGAATTGGGTTTGAATCTAGTCCTCTAGTCATCACAGCAACCAGAGTGGAGCAGATCTTTCCAAGCCTGGCTGACCAGCCTTACCACCAACACCTAAGGCCACCCAGCAGACATGAATGAAAGGACCCTGAGATGGACAAATAAAGACCAAACATCTATTTTCAATCCCCAGAAGACAGCTGAAAAGACTAGGGGGGAGGGGGGAACTTCATTGTAAAGTTTTCTTTCTTTGCTTCAGTCACAGAAATTCATTGTAAAGTTTTTCTTTCTTTCTTTGCTTCAGTCACAGAAATTCATTGTAAAGTTTTTTCTTTGTTTTCTTTCTTTCCTTGCTTCATTCACTGAAATTCATTGTAACGTTTCTCTTTCTTGTCTCATCTATATTGTAATCAGTTTAATGTACTCATGTAAGAATTGTATTGGGAGTGGTTGCCACAGTGAGTTCTGTACACTTTAGATTTCTGTCTAGTGGGAGGTAAATTTGTAGCTGCATACACAAACACACAGAGACACGCCATTCAGAATTAGACTGAGGTTATCCTTTTTCCACCTACCTCCACCCAAAGCTGCTTTTAGCTTGCTGGTTTTTTGTTGTTGTTGTTGTTTTGATTCCTGCTTTGTGGCATTAAAGCCCAGGCAGTCATATCTCCCTGTTAATTCCATGGGGGAGGGGACAGGTCCCCTCAGGCAATTTCCCCACTTGAAGAGCTAGCAGAAAGGATCTTCGAAAACCCAAGGCCTGACTGCTGCCCAGTAAAGCAGGGTATTTTGCACTGGTGGTCTCAGGAGTAAGAGTCCCAGGGCTCATTCTAAAAAAAAAAAAAAAAAAAAGGAAAAGCCTAGATTGCACACTGGCTAACTTCAATTTGGACTCACAAATCCTAGATGCACTAAAGTAAGAGCTAGGGCAGATTCAAGAACCATCCCTTGGAAATGGGCAGCCTGTGATTTCAAGGTAAACCATGGCTGTGGGAATATTGTGGGGCCTGTGCTTGCTTGAAACCTGTCTGGGAGCTCATTGAAAGTGTTATCAAACATCTAAACATAATTGGCATGGAAAATTGGATACTGTAAATTTATTTCCAGAACTTTTGCCCTGGCCATTGACCATCATGGTTGAAAGCTCTCCTTTTGGGAGCCACTGAAGGAATCCTTCTGCTGCCTCTTTCAACTGCCTCTTTCAACGTCTTCCCCTCTGCATCAGAGAAAAATTGAAAGCACCCATAAAATCTCCCTGACCTGATCAATTTGAAGCTTGTGTCAAAACATGTGTTGCACTCACATGTTTTGAAAAAAAAATGAGGGATTGTAGGAAGTTAGCACCCACCCCTCTCCTAGGAAATGAGATATCCTAGGAGATATTAAAAGGTAGAAGATATTCTGTGGAACACATCTGGAAACATGCTTTTTAAACAGACAAAAGACTCCTCTTGGAAAACCCCCACACCTTGCAAATGGGTCATTAAGGACTGGCCCAGCTCACACATTCCTCTCACCTGGACTGGAAGTCTTTTGCATGATAAAACCACAATAGGATTTGCCCAAGGCCCTTTCATTCAGCCAAAGCTGGATTAGACAAAAGCCAAGAGCCACCCCAGCATGCCCCTGGGGGGTCTGAGAGCCAATGGGATACATTTCTATACAGGAAAAGGAAATCTAAGAGGTGGGACCCAACTTACACTATAAAAACCAGGAACTCAGCATATCTCTTCCTCTTTTTTCTCTTCACCACACCTGGAACCATGTAAGCTACCTTTTCTGTACAGGGGCTCAAGCCATGTGCTCCTGTGCACCATTAAACCTTCCTTCCAAGCAACCTTCATGAATCCAGTGTCTTTTTCCCCACTTGGAACTGAACATAGAAGGATATTTCCTTATAAAATGGAAAAATGATTTCAGGGCAAGTGGAATCTATCAGTGCTAGCTGACTATTGTTGGACACTGCAGCTACCACTAGATATATTGGACACTGAGTACAAATGAAAATCAGCAACACTTTTAATCCTATGGAACTCATGCAGATGTCGGAAACATTGTGCAATGAAATACGTTATAGACTTATAGTAATTTAAAGTTAATTTCATGTTTCTCAGGATTCCTACATGATGCAATCATTCTGAATTTACATTTGTGTTCCATTTGGAGAGGTCTATCATACTCCGCAAATGTTCTTCAGGAAGCAAAACCTTTGAAAAGAAAATGCTGTCTTGTAAGCCCATTTAAGCACTTATCCTTAACATCACAATTGCAGGACAATGTGCAACTGTTCGCATTAAGTATGTGTATGTGACTAAAATATTGATAATATTCTACAGGAAATATTTTTATTTAATAATCACTACTTCTTGGGATATGGAGGAACTTATCAGAAGCCAGCTAATGTATTGCACTCCCCAAAAGTTAAAAGCAAAACTGAATTACATTCGAAAGCCTACATCACTGCAGCAGCTCATTTAATAACAAGCCCAGGTATTTTAAAACCAAACCAATACTGGAAAAGGGTAAAGATGTTATTGGTTTTGTTCCCTCTGATTGCGGCAGAGGACAAAAATGAGCAGAGGGTGAAGCTGCAGTGAAGATTTAATGAGCCATAATATGACAGATAATGTAGAAATGGGATGCATTGCTTTCAAGGATCATCAAAGGCCCAATCAAGCCTATTAGAACATTTGGAAGGATGGCTTCCCCCCCACTCCTTCTCCTCTTCTGATCTTTGGAGGAGGTGCTAAGTTAATCCAGAGCTAAAGAAAGAGAAATAATGCATAATTTGCATCCAAAGAACAAGAAATCAGTGCTAAATTCCTGTTGAAGCAATGGATTTCACTACAAGGGGCTGACATCCATCACCCTTAATTATAAATACACTTGTCTAACTTCAGTAATGAACATATTCTTCACTCAATCCCTCTTGTTAGTCCAGATTTTGGGTTGGCCTCCAGCTTATAAAGTACCTAACAGTAGTGGCTTCCTGCCGGTACGGTTAATAGTTGTCGTTCGGCGCAGAGCCGAAGATGCTGCTGCCGTTTGCGGCGCGGGGGCTTTCCCTGGGCGCTGCCGCCGCCCGCATGGACGCCGCCAATTGCATTCTTTTGCCCTCTGCACATGCGCAAAGCGTTCTGCATGCGCAGAGGGCAAAAGAACGCAATTGGCAGTGTCCATGCAGGCGGGGAAAGCGCCCGGGGAAAGCTCTCGCACCACGAATGGCAGCAGCGTCTTTGCTCTGCGCCGAACAACAGCTATTAACCGTACCGGCAGGAACAGGCAGGAACCCACCTCTGGTACCTAAGAATCCATTTGCAGCAACAATCAAACTATTCAATGCTGAAACGTAACATGTTGATATTGGTGATACTTGATAAAGGGAGCAAAGACCTTGGAGTACTCATATCAAATGATCTAAGTGCCAAAGCCCAATTCAACAACATCGCCAAAAAGACATCAAGAGTTGTTAATCTAATCTTACGCAGCTTCTTCTCCAGTAATATTACACTACTAACCAGAGCATATAAAACATTCGCCAGACCAATCCTTGAATAGAGCTCATCTGTCTGCAACCCATACTGCATATCGGACATAAATACATTAGAAAGTGTTCAGAGATACTTTACAAGAAGAGTCCTCCACTCCTCTACTCGCAACAGAATACCTTACGCAACCAGACTTGAAACCCTGGGCTTAGAAAGTTTAGAACTACGTCGCCTTCGGCATGACCTAAACGTAGCTCATAAAATTATCCGCTACAATGTCCTTCCTATCAATGATTACTTCAGCTTCAACCACAACAATACACAAGCACACAACAGTTACAAACTCGAAGTGAACTGCTCCAAACTTGACTGCAGAAAATACGACTTCAGCAACAGAGTGGTTAATGCCTGGAATTCACTACCTGACTCTGTGGTTTCCTCCCCAAATCCCCAAAACTTTACCCTTAGACTGTCTACTGTCGACCTCACCCCATTCCTAAGAGGTCAGTAAGGGGCGTGCATAAGCGCACCAGCGTGCCTACCGTCCCTGTCCAAACGTTCCCTTTTATTTGTACCCATCTTATGTATATAAATAATGTTATACCTATGTATATTACCAAATACGTACTTGACAAAAATAAATTAAAAAAAAACTCATTTAGACAGTGAAGACGTTAAGCACAACTAAAGAGCTGGAATCATTTCTGCATAATCATCAGTGCCCAAAGTATTCCTCATTCCCCAGGTACAATATTACAATACTATAGTACAGGTAGTCCTTGACTTAGAACCACAATTGAGCCCAAGATTCCTGATGCTAAATGAGACAGTTATTAAGTAGGTTTTACAACCTTTCTTGCCACAGTTATTAAGTGAATCACTGCAGTTGTTAAGTTAGCAACACGGCTGTTAAGTGAATCCAGCTTCCCCATTGGCTTTGCTGGTCAGAAGGTCACAAGAGGAGATCACATGACCCCGGGACACTGTAACCATTATAAACGTGAGTCAGTTGCCAAGTGTTTGAATTTTAATCATATGACCACGGGGGATGCTGCAATGGTTTTAAGTGTGAAAAACGGTTGTAAGTCCTTTTTTTTCGAGTTGTAACTTTGAACAGTCACTAAATGAACTGTTGCAAGTCAATGACTACCTGTATGACCAGGAACACCGCAAATAGGTCCAGGATATGTCAGGAAGCTATGGCTAACATTAATCTGGAGTCAGGTTTTAGGATGGTGAGCCCAAATCAATAGCAAGAGCCGAGGTGGCGGAGCAGTTAGAGGCAGGTACTGCAAGCCATTTTAGCTGACACTGATCCGCAGGTCAGCGGTTCAAATCTCACCGGCTCAAGGTTGACTCAGCCTTCCATCCTTCCGAGGTAGGTAAAATGAGGACCCAGATTGTTGGGGGCAATATAAATATACATTGCTTATTGGTGTAAACCGCTTAGAAGCAGTGTTTCCCAACCTTGGCAACTTGAAGATATCTGGACTTCAACTCCCAGAATTCCCCAGCCAGCATTCGCTGGCTGGGGAATTCTGGGAGTTGAAGTCCAGATATCTTCAAGTTGCCAAGGTTGGGAAACACTGAGGAGAGTGCTTGCACTGTGAGGCGGTATATAAATCTCACTAAATAAATAAATCAATCAATCAAAATTCAAGTCTTGGCATATGTGGGTGTGTATCCATGCAGATTTTGCAGTGTTTTCAATTCAAAGGCAAAACAAAAAAAAAAATGTTTAGAGCATCAGGGATTGCTTGGGTACCACCTGTCTCTAGCTCATTAAATGAAATGCATCATTTCCCAATATCATGCTGAAGCTGCTGTGAGCAAGATCCTGGGAAGAGAGACAGCTGCCTTAAAGGAGCGTCAGACAGATGTTACTTGCATATCCCCGGGTGCTCTGAAGCACCCTTACAGCCTTCGATTATCTCACATGATCTGTCTATCTATCACCCATTTGTTCAGCCTGACAAAAGGAAAATGATCGAAGCAAGAGGGATCGTTCATGTAGAGATGGATTTCTTTATAGCCCACTGAGGCACTGCACACAAGTTTGAATCATCGTATTGTACGTATATTATTCGGGAGATCCATTTCTTTCCATTGATGAAGGCAAGATACACACCTCCAATTTGGCAAATGGCTTCGGCAGTGTAATAGATGTGAATGTAATAGATGGAATTTAATTGCCATCTTCCAAAAAATGGCTTTTGTGTGCGCCGATGACACATTTTGAAGGTTTAGAGAATGAAATCATTTCCAAGAAAGATAAACTATAGCTAAATGCTTCTCAGGTCTTATCACAAATGTTTTCAAATGCCTGCAAGCATTTTGGCAGGGTAGACCTTCAAGATATAACCTTGTATTGATTGATAGCATTTATATCCCAATCCTCTTCTGAGAGCTCAAGGCTACAGACAAGATTCTTCATTTTATTACTATAAAAAACAATCATGTGGATTGAACTGAAAAGGAATGACAGATCCAAAGCAAACCAGTGTGCTCCGTGACTGAGTTGGGAATTTGAACCAGAGTTTCACAGAATCCAGTTAACATCTTAACCAGTGCACAATGTTAAAGCCAGAGACAGTTTACCATCACTTAAGATGTTAAGAGGGTTTCAGGCAGTGGTGGGTTCCCGCCGGAGCTGTCCAGTGCGTAGCTCCGGTAGGGAGCGGCCGATTGCGCAATTTGTGCGCGACCGCTCCGGAGCTGTCTTCTCTGGTCCATTGTGCGGGTTGCCATCTTTTTGTGAGAATTTTTGGGTGAGTTTGCTTCTGCGCATGCGCGGAAGCAAAATCGTGCCAAAATCTCACCAGGGGATGTGCGTGCGTGCGAGATTTTGGTGAGATTTTGCTTCCGTGCATGCGTGGAAGCAAAATCACGCCGAAATCTCACATGTGCGCACATCCCCTCGTGAGATTTCGGTGAGATTTTGCTTCCACGCATGCGCAAAAGCAAAATCGCGTGAGGGGGCATGCGCGCATAGCGAGCATGCACGTGCCCGAAATGCGGAGATGCGCACGCAGCACACCAGCATCGGTAAGTGAGCAACCCGCCCCTGGTTTCAGATCAGGACTGTTTGCTTACAGATATCAAAATGGTTTACCTCTTTATTTAAATTGCCTTCATGTTTTGCATTAAAATTCTTTGAAGTCTCTCTGACAGGGTCTATGACAATTCACTCCATCCAACTCGCCACGGTCAACTCACTATGGCCAACTCGACCCAGGCAACTTGCTATAGCCAACTTGCCATGGCCAACTCGCCACAGGGTAAATCACCACGGCCAACTCTCAGCGGGACAACTCACTGCGGCACAAGAATAGCACTCATATCAAAGAAATGGTGGAAAAGAATAATTAAAGACAGGATGCAAAAGGAAGGAAATGTGAATGACAAAAATTATTTTTTTAAAAAAAATATTTTAAATAATTAAATTGAATGGTTAAATTGTCCTGCGGTGAGTTGGCTTGTGGCAAGTTGTTCATGTTGTGGCCCGCCAGCAACTTGGGCAGCTGATAGCGGATCCCGTTCAAGAGGAGACCGACTTGGTGTTGCACCAGCAGCCTGTGCAGCTGGTGCCTGAGTCGGACAGTGAGGAGGCTGGCGAGGACTCGGTGCCAGAGGCAGAGGTTCATCCAGGGCCTTTGGAACCTCCAGCACCTCAAAGCAGCGATGAGGGAGAAGAGGCTTCTCCTCTTCTGAATGCAAAGGCATGCAGAGCTGCTAAGAGGCAGGAATGGTTAGTCCAGAGGAGGTCTTGGGGCTAATTGGCCACTCCCCTAGTCTACTTAAGGACATCAGAGGCAGCTGAAAAGCTGCAGGAAACAACGTTTGGAAATCCACCTGATCATAGTGTGCTCCGTGTTTGAAAAAACTTCTGCTTTGTTTCTCTGGTTTACCTTGGACTGTCTCTGGGCATTTTGCCAACTCTCTGAAACTATGTAAGATAACAAGACCTACTTGCTCTTCTTTGATTTAAGACTCTTGGAACTGATACCAGCTGTTAATGAAGATTAATTAGCAGCTGGTTGCTTGCTAGATAAGACTGTTTGTAGATTGGTGTGTGCATATTCACTGCTAAGACGTTTATTAGTAGTGGTTCTTGGATTAAATAAGTTCATACAAACTGGGTGTGGTGTTACGTTCTTAGCTGGGGCAGAACAGTTCATGGCAAGTTGTCTCACAGTGAATTGGCCATGGTGACTTGGCCATAGTGACTTGGCTGCAATGAGTTGGCCATAGCGTCATGGTGAGTTGTCCCATTCCACCCTGACATGCTGAACTCATCAACTTTCAAATGTGTACATATGATTAGCAATGTCTTTATTAGGACAACAGTCCAGTACACATGTTCATACTTCCAAGAATGATTCATCCAATAAACTTATTAAATATTTGGAGGCAGGGGGAAGACAGTGGCAGTCCAGGATGCATACCGTATTTTTCGGAGTATAAGACGCACCGGAGTATAAGACGCACCTTAGTTTTTGGGGAGGAAAATAAGAAAAAAGCTGATTGGCAGGTGGAGCATGTTCTCGGAAAACGCCAATCAGATGTTCTCAGAGATGAATTTTAGCAACAGGTTCGTTGGTTGTGAGCTCTGCGCCTTGCTTATTTTTCTGCCTCTGAAACCTCCATTTCAGAGGCTTCTTTTCTGAAGCTCCATTTGAGAGGCTTCTTTTCTGAAGCTCCGTTTGAGAGGCTTCTTTTCTGAAGCTCCATTTGAGAGGCTTCTTTTCTGAAGCTCCGTTTGAGAGGCTTCTTTTCTGAAGCTCCGTTTGAAAGGCTTCTTTTCTGAAGCTCCGTTTGAGAGGCTTCTTTTCTGAAGCTCCATTTGAGAGGCTTCTTTTCTGAAGCTTCGTTTGAGAGGCTTCTTTTCTGAAGCTCCGTTTGAGAGGCTTCTTTTCTGAAGCTTCATTTCAGAGGCTTCTTTTCTGAAGCTCCGTTTGAGAGCCTTCTTTTCTGAAGCTCCGTTTGAGAGGCTTCTTTTCTGAAGCTCCGTTTGAGAGGCTGGGCGAGGCTACATTTGGAGTATAAGACGTACCCAGATTTTCACTCTCTTTTTTTGGAGAAAAGGTGCGTCTTATACTCCAAAAAATACGGTACCTTTCATGATAAGGTAAGGTAGAGGCCAGGGGCGGGTTGCTCTCTTACCTTTCTACCGGTGCACTGTGTGCGCATCACCACGTTTCGTGCGTGCGCTCGCTACATGCGCGTGCCCCCTCGTGTGATTTTGCTTCTGTGCATGCGCGGAAGCAAAATCGTGCCAAAATATCTCTTGCGCGCGCGTCCCCTCACGAGAATTTGGCGCATTTTGCTTCTGTGCATGCGCAGGAAGAAAAAAAGCCCAGAAATTCTGGAAAAAAGATGGCGGCTCCTAGGGACCGGCAACAGACCGCACCGGGTAGGTAACCTCTTGGTGATGTCACCAGCCTGCCACTACCGGTGCGATAGAGTAGACCGCACCTGTAGGAACTCACCACTGGTAGAGGCTTGTAGAACATATGACATTTCAAGCTTTATATAGGTAGCTTGAAGACCACAACTGAATCCAAAATTTCCATTGCTAACCAAGACAGTTTTTAAGTGAGTTTTCCCCCATTTTACAACCTTTCTTGCTACAGTTGTTAATTGTAAAGTTAGTAACATGGTTGATAGATGAATCTGGCTTCACCATTGACTTTGCTTGTCGGTGGTTCACAAAAGATGATCACATGACACTGCAATTGTCATAAATACATGACAGTTGCCAAGCATCTGAATGTTGATCATGTGACCATGGGGATGCTGCAACGGTCGTGTGAAAAAAACAGTCATAAGTTACTTTTTTCAGTGCTGTGTAACATTGAATGGTCACTAAATGAATGTTTGTAAGTTGAGACTACTTTTAATATTAGCCATTTTGGGATAAGGAAGTTATGACCCAAACATGTTATTAAGAGTGCCTGAGGAATGCCAAGATGTGACCTGAAATCTGGAGTAAAAGTTTCACTGCTTCCTTAAAATATATTGGAGCTATGTCATGGAGCAATGTTTTTCAACCTTGGCAACTTTAAGATCTGTGGACTTCAACTCCCAGAATTCCCCAGCCAGCCATGGGTATTCTGGGAGTTGAAGTCCACAGATCTTAAAGTTGCCAAGGTTGAGAAACACTGTATAGAGGGTACTGGAACTGGAGGTGTAATTGGCATGAAAAGAAGGCAAATGACATAATAAACAAGATAGTGGAGGCTTTTTATAGGTAGTCCTTGCTTAATGACCACTTGCTTAATGGTCAGTTAGTGACCATTTGATGGATCTATCTAAAGCTACTTACAATGCAGTTCTGGAGTTCCGATGGTCATTGACACAGACACAATGGTCACATGACCACATTTTATGTGTTTAGCAGCTAGCTCCCTTTTACAGCTGGTTGCAGTGTTCTGTAGTAATCTGACTGTGATATATGATGTTTTTGTTGGTTTCTGGCCTTTTCAGCTAATTTCTGGGGATAACGCCCATAGGAATATGTGGATTCACTTAACAATCATAGCATTTGCTTAATGATTGCTGCATTTATTATACAACCACAGCGTTCACTAAATATGTCATGAAATCGTGCCAGTCAGATCTGTGCCTCAAATTACAACCATCATGACTTATGTTAGAAATTCCAGGTTCCATTACAGTCAGAAGTCAAGGAGAACCTGTATTCTTTTTTTCCACTACTTACAATTAATATTTGGAAGAACACAGTCCTGGTGTTCACCCAGTGTCAGGTTTTATAGTCTTCTCCTCTCTGTCTCCGATTTTTGGCTCAGATCGACAGTATGCAAATGAAGAGTTGTGTATCCTCCTCAGGGCTTTAGTCCCCAATACCAATATTACAGGCCACCAATATACAGCTGAACCAGTGCTACTGCTGTCTCCAGATCTCCCCATACCAGCTCTATCTAGCAACCAGGTCAGCTTACGTCTTGCCGGCTCAAGGTTGATTCAGCCTCCCATCCTTCCGAGGTTGGTAAAATGAGGACCCAGACTGTTGGGATCAATATGCTGACTCTATAAACCGCTTAGAGAGAGCTGTAAAAGCACTGTGAAGCAGTAGTGGGTTCTAAAACCCTTTACTACCAGTTCGTGCGTGCACTCGTGCTCGTTCGCGATGCTTCTGCACATGTGCAGAAGCATCCCGGGTGGGTGGGTGGAGCGTCCCACCTCTGGCACTACCGGTTCTAAGAACCAGTCCGAACCGGGAGCAACCCACCGCTGCTGTGAAGTGGTATATAAATCTAAATGCTATTGCTATTGAGCTGCTCAATATTTCTCCCTCCATTTGTTGATTCATGCCAGCAAAACTGCGGCCATGCCAGGTCATTAAAATCCATATGCCACAAATTGACCTGTGTGACACTATGGAATCCAGATTAAGTCAACAATTGAGCCAGTTTGGTCTGATGTTTAAGGCACCAGGCTAGAAAGCAAGAGGTTGTGTCTTCAAGTCCAGCCTTTGCCATAAAAGCGAGCTGCGTGACTTTGGGCCAGTCACACTCTCACAGCCCAACTCATCTCACAGGGTTGTTGTTGTTGGGAAAAAAGGAGGAGGAAAATGTGTTGGATCTGTTCGTCACGTTGATTATTTATAAAAATAATAAAGTCAAGAAACAAAAATGAGAACAAAAAAGAGAATATCAGGTAATGCTTATCCTGAGGTAATAGCTGCTTTACTTCTCAATCTTTTCCTTTAACTTCTACTCTTCTCATATGGATGATGGATGATAATAATTCAGCATCATTTTAAAGTAGTGACTTCTATTCAATAAATATGGGGGTTAAAACTCTTAATGATTAAATGCAAATAATATAACAGGGTGGCAACCTTTATTCCTCATAAGAGTATTTAAGAAGCCACAAGAGATGCTGGATGCTGGAATACTGATAATTCTACATGTGATTTAGAGGCAAGGTGGAACTCACTATTCCTTGAGCGCTACACATGGATGGATTGCTAAACAATCCATTATTTCGATAGGAAGACCTCTTTTCTTCATTATTTATATGAGTCAAAGGGCAGTGGAACAGGCTGTCAAAGGCAATTGTGTAGTTGTCATCATCAGAGACAGGAAGTCTGAGCATGAAGATACTTTTTGTGGAATCTAGTTCAGGTAATTTAAATACATTCTGCCTTAATATGGATGAACCAAAAGATGTCCTTCAGAATTCAAATAAATTAAAAAGAGAACATTTACTTCAATAGCAAACAATAAAACCTGCTTTTTCCTAGATTTTAAGAAGATGATGATTTCCTTCAGCAACTTCTTCGTTATTTCTTAAAGAGAAAAAGGAAATAGCTGTAACCCTTTCAAAGGCTTTTGTCACGGAGGGTAGTTCCTTCCTTCCTTCCTTCCTTCCTTCCTTCCTTCCTTCCTTCCTTCCTTCCTTCCTTCCTTCCTTCCTTCCTTCCTTCCTCCCTCCCTCCCTCCCTCCCTCCCTCCCTCCCTCCCCAAGTTAATATATATCTGAACAGTTTATGGAAATATATTGGTTATCTATAGCTTTTCTCTTTCATATGGATATCCTTTGTACATTGAAAAATATTAAAGTAAACTAACCTTCATAACACCTAATTGTTCAGTATCTACTTAAGCAATCAAAGATTAAAAGGTTACAACATCACAGGATCATTTACACATATAAATAATAATAATAATAATAATAATAATAATAATAATAATAATAATAATAATAATAATAATAATAATAATAATAATAATAATAATAGTAACAACAACAACAACAACAGCAACAACAGAGTTGGAAGGGACCTTGGAGGTCTTCTAGTCCAACCCCCTGCTTAAGCATGAAACCCTACACCACTTCAGACAAATGGTTTTCCAACATCTTCTTAAAAACTTCCAGTGTTGGAGCATTCACAACTTCTGGAGGCAAGCTGTTCCACTGATTAATTGTTCTAACTGTCAGGAAATTTCTCCTTTGTTCTAAGTTGCTTCTCTCCTTGTTTAGTTTCCACCCATTGCTTCTTGTTCTACCCTTTTATTTATTTATTTTCATTTAGAAATGAAAGCTACCATGCCTCCTGGAAAGATCTGGGCAGCTACTTAAACTTGGTAGGAGGTCCAGAAAACTTTGTTATCTTCTAGTGGTCACTGGAATTTTTTTCCAATTCAGTGATGGTAACTCTACCGACACATTTAAGTTTACTACAATCAGCATTTAAGGAGAGGACGACAAGAGAAGATGGCAAGTTGATATCTCCCTATCCAAATCTTTGGATACCAAGGTTCCTGCCTTTCTTGCACTACTGTGTTTATGCCACTGTTCATTTTCCTTATGTGCAGACCAATGTTCAAAGATTTTACATCTCCTTGTTTAAGACTGAATGAGAATCATAAGGAGATAGATTAAAAAATGACTTGAGGGGGTCACTCTCCCTGTGTTCAGTTGATTTTTTAAAATTGAGAATCTCTTACTTCCTCATCTACTATTTATTAAGCAAGGTCTATTAAAACCTGCTCAAAGTTGTCCATTTAGCACCTTGCTACAGGTTTTATTTTGCATCTGCGGTAGAATTAGTGAATCACAATTATGTACTTTCATATGAATTATTCATTTTTTAAAAAGGGCTATGTACAGCGAAAGTAGGTGATAATGTGATAATAGTTTTTCCATAGATGGGGTAATGCATCTACCCATTAGTTACAACATGAACAGTGACAAGGCCCATTAATTATGTCATAAAAACAGCTCTGGGCTCAGATCTTAATGAATGCCATGCCAGTAATGATAGGACACACCATATCTTAGCCTCCACATTTTAATAATGTGAAATTGGTAAAATCAAAGACAATTTTACCTTTTTTCACCACTCTCTTGTTACCTCTGTATTGCTTCATGTTCCTTTCATTAGTAACAAAAAGGTACATGAATGTAAATTGCAGGTAGATTACTTTGTTTTTAAGGTCAACATTTTAAATTCAGTATTAGTAGTACCTTTAGCGGAATGGTGCAAGTGGCCTGGAGGTGGAGCTCTCACCACACAATCAGGAGGCTGTGAGTTCAATCCTAGGTAGAGGCAGATATTTCTCTCTCTTGGGCATATCTGCTGAACAAAACTCCGCATTAAAATACTCTGCTAGCTCCATTCAGTTGCCCGGACTCCACCCCACAAGGGATTATGGGGTCATTAAATGAAGATGATACTAGTAGTACCTTTAGCCTATGCAAGGGTTAGCCTGCATATGAGTAGGCCCTAACAATGGAAAGGGTTCCATATCCTGCCATTTGTATTGAATCAGAGCCATATATTCTGAAGATTTGCCTGCAGTTTTGTACATCTCAAAATCTGTTTGCAACCATTTTTTTAGTTTCTTGCTCTTGTTGCTCTTGTTGCTTTTTTTTGTACTTTTTAAAAATTTGCCTAAATCCTTCTTAAAATAGTATAACAAGCAATGGACACAGATAACAGAATTAATTATCAGTATAACAGAGTCAGAGGCACCTTGGAGGTCTTCTAGTCCAACCACTTGCACAAGCAGGAGACCTAATACCATTCCAGACAAGTGGCTGTCCAGTCTCTTCGTAAAAGCCTCCAGTGATGGAGTACCCACAACTTCTGAAGGCAAGATGTTCCATTGCTTAATTGTTCCCACTGTTAGGAAGTTCCTCGCAATCCAAAGCTGTGTCTCGGAGGGCGGTCATGTAGTGATTGACCGCCTCTCCCTCTCATTGCAAACGCTGCTGAAAGGCGAACCTGCGGGCAATGCGGGACGGCGTGGGGGAATAGTGGTTCTTTAACTTACTCAAAAGGTCCTCCCACGGCACGTTGTATACGATTTGCGGGGCCACCAAGGCTCTGGCCGTAGCGAACATCTGGTGGCCGCAGGCGTTTAGGAAGACGGTGTGCTGCCGGTTGCTGGGAAGCCCTGTGAGGTCGTTTGCTTGCAGGTAACACTCGAAACGCTCCATGTATGCGGCCCAGGTTTCAGACTCGGGGCAGAAAACCTCAAAAATGGTGGGGTCCTTGCCAGCTCGAGCCATGGTCAGCAGTGGTGTTGGCGGCAGCTTCGCAGGGACGCTTCAGCTAGAAGAAGGGAAGAAGCACTATTCTTCCTGATGATGGTCAGCGGTGAGACCGTTGGCATCCCACCTTCGTCGCCACTTGTTATGTCCGTGGGACGAATAATGACAGGAGACGAGATCAGGTCAAACTAAAGCCTTTATTAAGGCAACACAAGATAACGCAGAACTGTAGCTAAAGCCGGAGGCGCCAAATTGCCTCAGCCGCGTTTGACAGCTCTATTTAAGAGCGGCTGTCAACGCGGCAGCCAATCAGGGGGCTGAGCGCTCCCGCTCAGCAAGCCGCTCCAATCCGCGGCAACCTCTTCTGTTGCTAGCGTTCGGGGAGGACGTAACATAGGTTGCTTCTCTTGTTGATTAGTTTCCATCCATTGTTTCTTGTTTTGCCTTCAGGTGCTTTGGAAAATAGGTTCACCCCCTCTTCTTTGTGGCAGTCCCCCAAAATATTGGAACACTGTTATTATGTCACCCCTAGTCCTTCTTTTCAATGGTCCAATTCCTGCAACCATTCTTCACATTTCTTCATGGTCTTGAACAGGGGCTTGCTAACTTCCAAGCCAGTGTCTTAACCATGCAAGCCAATGTGCTCCTAATTCAACTAATATCATAGGGCTATTACCACTATGGGAAAAAAAAATAATGGGGGCTAGTACCAGTATGTATTCTGCCTTGGGCTCCTGAACAAATGGTAAGATAAATATCTAACAGACAGACAGACAGAAATTCTATTTTTAATTATGAATGTGTACAATGTGCTTTATATTTATACTTATTCCCTTTGAATCACTGTGAACATAGGTTCAGTCTTGCAGGGTTATGAGCTGTTTATGGAGTAGACTGGCTTGGCCTATCCTTCATTGTTTAATGGGACTTTGGTGTGCTGAAATAAGCAGGAAATAAATGGCACCGGGGTCATTTTCATCTGCCGATTTCCCCAAACAACAGTTGCAAAGCTACTACAGTCAATGATAAAAAGAGTGGGCAGCTGAACAGTTTGCAACTTTTTTCTAAATTAATACATTGCTTTGGAATGATTCTCTAGATTGAACGGAACAAGGCTTCTATTTCATTCTTAGCTCTCTAAAATGACACTGGATTATGCTAGATAACTGAGAGAGGTTAGGAATCTTAATGATGATGGGAGAATGGAAAATGATTGAAATGATATTAGGGAACTCAGACATTCATTAAATGTTGAGCAACAGAAGCTAAAGGCAGCAGGGACGAAATAATCCAGGACATAGATATTGATCTTTGGGAGAAACATGGAGATCAATACCATTATAAAAAAGATTTTTTACAATGAAAATGCATAGTTAGCAAGGTATGGTTTGTAACAGAGCCCCAATGCGAAGACTTCAGATCTGAAACTACTGTGCATCAGGGATAAACTTACACTTCTTCTTTTTCTTTCCCTGTGAATGGATAAATGTGAAATTTGCACCGGAGATCTGGCTCTATTTTTACTGTTTCCCAAAGCAAGTTTTTGTGCCCAGCCCTCCCGAAACAAGCAAACAAATCCAAAATCACCATGTAGTAGTTAAAATTCTGGCCAGTCCCAGTTGTGTTTTCAGTTTCCCCATTGATTTGTGTTGTTTTAAATACAACAATGTGTGCTCATCTAATCAATGGTATGCGGGTTCAGAAATTTGTCAATAGAACTCAGGTTTCTTAGGCAAACAAACAGAATATACTGTATATTGTAGGTCTATGTGTAAAATCCAGGGTGAAAAGCATAAAGCTTTTTGCGTTTTGGAGAGCCAGTTTGGTCTAGTAGTTAGACTGCAACCTAGAGACCAGAAGACTCTGAGTTCTAGTCCCGCCTTAGGCATGAAAACTGGTTGGATGGCTTGAGCCATTCCTTCTCACCTCAATTCATCTTACTGGGTTGTTGTGGAAAAAATAGGAGGAAGGAGAATTAAGTATGTTTGCTACCTTGAGTTGCTTATCTATATATATAAAAGCCAAATAACACTCACTCATCACTAAATCTCCAGAATTGTAAAGCCTACAAACTTGAAACTTGGCATGTGTGTTCCTTTTGGCTTCTAGGTGCTTGCTAAGAAAGGATTTTTTGAAATGACCATCAGATCATTAGTATTTCTTATACAGTATTATATTAACATGCTCGGATGCTAAGGAGTTAGACGTTTTACTCCCGCTCCCCACCTGAAAAGAAGTCTGTTCCAACTTCCAGTTGCCTTATATTAACATGCTCTGATGCTACCCCTTCGCTAAACTGGGCATGGGCATGGCCAGCAAGTGACTCATCCGGCCTGTGGGCTGGGAGTTTAGACATTCTACTCTCCCTCCCCACCTGAAAAGAACTCTGTTCCAAATGCCAGTTACTTTAAATTAACACACTCTGATGCTAAGGAGTTACACATTCTACATAAATTTTCAAGCTTTAAGTGAATGTATCAAACCCAATCGTAACTACTCATTAATTTTCAAGATTTAACTGTCAATTTATCAAGCCCGATCACATAGTTTCATAGCGAAGCATGGGTATCCAGCTACTAGTAAAGTAATAAAGATGGGATTAAAATCTAACAAATAAATAATTTGAGATGATGTGCAAGTTTTCTTAATTCTTGCCTAAATCCTTTTTCTAAAAAATCACTGTTAATAGCTCATTCTAAGGGTAGCCTTCCCCACTGAAAATTGTAATCGCAAAAGAAGTAGAGAAGATTAAATTTGGAAAAGAATATAGGTAATCCTCAGCTTACAACCACAATTGAGCACCAAATTTGTTACATGAGTCATTTGTTAAGTGAATTTTGCCCCATTTTATGACCTTTCTAGTCCCAGTTGTTAAGTGAATCATTACAGTTGTTAAGCTAGTAACATGGTTGTTAAGTGAATCTGGCTTCACCATTGACTTTGCTTGTCAGAAAGTCACAAAAAGTGGTCACATGACCCCTGGACATTGCGACGGTCATAAATATGAACCAGTTGCCAAGCATCCAAATTCTGATCATGGGGATGCTTCAATGGTTGTAAATGTGAAAAATGGTTATAAATCACTTTTTCAGGGTTATTGTAACTTCGAACAGTCACTAAATGAATTGTGGTAAGTAGAGGATTACCTGTATATCCAATTCAATAAATAGAATAGAATAGAGAGTTGGCACCTTGTAGGTCATCTAGTCCAACCCCCTGCTCAAGCAGGAGACCCTATATCATTTCTGACAGATGGCTGTCTATTCTCTTCTTGGAAACTTCCAGTGATGAAGCACACACAACTTCTGAAGGATTTCATACTAGATAGCATCACAGATTTACTCTAAAACAAGGGTCTCCAACCTTGGCAACTTTAAGACTTGTGGAGTTCAATTCCCAGAATTCCTCAGCCAGAAAAGCTGGCTGAGGAATTCTGGGAGTTGAAATCCACAAGTCTTAAAGATGCCAAGGTTGGAGACCCCTGCAGTCTAAAACATGGGCGGGCTACATCTTACTTCCATATATTTAGGACCACAATTCCTCCAATTCTTGATGATGGATAGGGTTCATAGAAAATAAGGCAAAAAATTTAGAAGATACCAGATTTCTTGTCTTTTTGTCACTCACTACTGTTAATATGGCATATTGCAAAATTACTAATGGACATTTGCTGAGTTATGTATCTGTGCATTCTCCTTGTATTAATAAGGCTTCATAGATTAAATTTAATTAAGCCACAGAGAAGAAATTTCTAATAATTAATATTAGCTTAACATTTTGATAATGGTAAGAAAGGCAGGAAGAAGAGTCACTAACTGTTCTCTTAATTAATTGTTGATATCCTTTAGGGAACTTTGGGCATGAACAACCCCTGTTATGCAGATATGCAGAAGACTCCAAGCCAATCTTATCAAAATCTTCTATTTTTAAATGGAAACAAGCAGATGTTCTTTTAGGGTGTGAAATTTGAAAGGACTAGAAGACAGAGACCAGTTTTATTTAAAAATGTTGAAGAATAATTTTTGCTAGATTGAAAGACATCACTTTTCAAGAAAAAAAAAATCTGTGCTAGGCTTGCCAGAGAAACCAAGCAACCAAGCCAGAAATGACCTAGAAACAAAAAAAAAGTTTCCTTTGGAAGTGACATTTATAACTTATAAATAGATCTTGATAATTTTGCTGGAAAGTTATGATTCACTCTAGTGATTCCTTACTCAAATGCTCTGCAGTGGATGATAAAATATCAGAGTTGTACTTTCTCCACTTTGATTTGAAAGACCAGTAGCATAAATAATTTTAATTGAATCCTATGTTAAGTGTGCTACATTTCATTGTGTGTATTATACAGTAGTGGGTTCTAAATCTCGTCGCTACCAGTTTGTGCGTGCGCTTCTGCGCATGTGCAGAAGCATCCCGGGTGGGTGGGCGGAGCCTCCCGCCTCTGCCGCTACCGGTTCGCAGAACCGGCCCGAACCGGGAGCAACCCACTACTGGTATTAAATATCCACTCCAAATGCTTTCTCTTAGTCTCATTAACTGCATTTGTTAAGTCTGCAACTATCATTTATTTCCAGATCACTAACAACATATGTAACAATTTTTCCCTCTCCCTTCTTTGCTCTCTAGGGACCATTTTTATTTCAAAGTCCGTGTTCCAGTAATACACATTTAACACAGTACTTGAATTTGGTGAATCTGTTTCTTGTGTGCTAGGAAAGCAATCAATTTGTTCTCCATTAATCAAAATAACTCAGGCTCAAATTATTCTACTTCAGACATTTTATTTGAAGAGCCAGCCTTCTTGAGAAGACGCCAATGCTAGGGAAAAGTGAAAGGAAAGTGAAGAAGAGGACAACCAGCAACAAGTTGGATGAGCTCAGTTACAATGATGATGAGTGTGGTGCTGGGAGATCTGAGGGACCAGGTGAGGGACAGATCATCAGGGGGGGGGGAAATCTATCTTTTAATAATATTAGAATATTAGAATAAAATATTCTAATATTTCTTGATTTATCAGATTGAAAAAAGAATCAGATTGCCTCCAGAAATTGTAGATGCTCCAACGCTGGAGATTTTAAAGAAGAAATTGGACAACCATTTGTCTGAAATGGTATAGCCTTTCCTAAGTGAGAAAGAGGTTCGAGGCCTCCAAGGTCCCTTCCAACAATGTTATTCTGAAAAAGTTGTAAGTATTTATTTTCTCAGTACTTGACTGAGTCTGACATGAGTTTTCCTCTTAACGGTTAAGCATTATTCTGAACTGTTAAGATATTCATGAACTGGGAGAGCCATGTTAACAAGGTCAGCCAATTGAATAGGCATAGCAACTAAGTCAGCCAATAAGAGCTAAACACTTCTGAGTCTATGCAGAGAATCTAAACTGAAAACTTAAGCTGAAGGCTGGGCATGGCTCAGCACACTCTTACTCTCTGCCCACTCTGTGCTTGTCTGCTCTGCTGAAATGAAACTAACTCTTGCTTGTGTTTACTTGAAGAAATAATCTACTTGTGGTATTGTGTGTGTGTGTGTGTGTGTTTTCTGAGGTTTTTGCGGGTGTTTGTATGGAGGTCTTTGGTTATTCGGGTTTTCTCCCACGTGAAATTGGAAGTGTCTTGGTGACATTTCGACGAAGTCACATTCGTCATCATCAGGCTGGTGTCTTCGCTTCCTGCTTTCTTGCTCCTAGAAGCAGGAAACCGAAGACACCAGCCTGATGATGACGAATGAGACTTCGTTGAAACATCGCCAAGACACTTCCAATTTCACACGAGAGAAAACCTGAATAACCAAAGACATATATATATATATATATATATATATATATATATATATATATATATATATATATATATATATATATATATATATATATATATATATATATATATATATATATATATATATATATATATATAAATATATATATATATATATACACATACATACATACACACACACACACTGTATATATATATATATATATATATATATATATATATATATATATATATATATATATATATATATATATATATGTATGTATATATATATATATATATATATATATATACATACATACACACACACACACACACACACAGTATGTGTATATATACTGTATATATATATATATATATATATATATATATATATATATATATATATATATATAATGTAATTTTATATATTACTATATATTTTATATATTACTATTACTATTATATATTACTATGTTTATAAAGAAGTTAATAAATCCAGCTGAACCAGTTATCTGTGTGTGCTTCTGAAAATTGATTTTCTGCAACAAACTCTGATATGAACTTTATAATCAGACTCTTTGAATAATGAATGGCATGAATCAGTGGTGGGTTGCTCCCGGTTCAGCCTGGTTCTGTGAACTGGCAGTGGCAGGCGGCTCCACCCACCTGCCTGGGACGTTTCTGTGCATGCAACAGCATTTAGAACCCACTACTGGCAGGAATGTATAAGTTGCTTGTAAATGATAGCTGAGTTCATCCACCTTGTTGCTGGTTGTATTTTTTTATGCATGGTAGACTTGTGTACAATTAGATATGGGGATGAAGAAAGCTTTAAAAATTAACATTCAGATGAAACCCGTGAATTTTTCATTAGGACCTATGTACCCTAGCTAGAAAAGTTTCATGGATGTTTTACATATGGTAACTGCAGCAATGCAAAAGATGGAAGACTACAGAAACACCAATAACGGAGGAATGGATAGCAAAGATGGCTGAGTTTGCAGAAATGAGTAAACTGACTTGTTTGATTAAGAGGAGACTACTTTCACAAAAGACTGGAATAGGCATTTTGGTAAAAATGGATAACAATAAACTGCTATTTTTAGGATTTATTGACTAAAAGTATTTGTTTATGGGAAAAAGGTATGTAAATTGGATAGTGGAGTGGAGATGTTAATTGCTATGTTGGCTGTAAAGAAGATCAGAAGTTGCCTCTTTAGATATCTTTTTTTCTTGCTTTTTATTATTCATTTTTATCCCCTTATAATCCTTTTCTATTTCTATATTTTTAAGTCTTTGTAAAATATTCTTTTAATGAACATTATTTTTAAAAAAGCAAAGAGAAGTAGAATAGATAATCAACATTCTCTTTGAACACCAAATTAAAGACACTGGAAACATCAGAAATTCTAGCTAGATTGTGAACCCAACTTTCTGAATATCTTCAAAAGTGCATTTTTGTTTATATTTCCATGCATTAACTATCTAATGTTGTAGAGATCATTTGTTTAGAATGTGAATTAGTAGCATTATCTCCAAAGACCTTCATACATATTCCAGACCGTTTATTCCAGTCACAAACACCGTGTCTTTGACCAGTAGGGGTCAGTCTTGCTCCATAATACTTAAATTCCATTTCGGAAAAGTCTGTAATAAGGATTTCAGAAGGAATTTTAAACAGAGAGTTGCAGTGTCAAGAAAAAGGGTGGTGTTTGTGCAGGGAGAAAAGGCAATTAATGAACTCTAAAGTTAGAACACAAAATAAAGCTCCAAAACAAGCATAAAACCAGGGTAAAACCAGAGTGTAAGATTAATCACTTCTAAATGGTTTTCACATTAATATTGTAGACGGGACATACATTCTAGAATATGCAAAAAAAAAAGTGGTAAATGCAAGATGAAAGAAACATTAGTATATAGCTGCCACTTACTAAAGTTATATCTATCTTTCTCTTATCGTCACAGTTGCTTTATTTTCTTTACCGCTTGAGTAAAAACATTGCAACCTAAGGGAAACAACTTTTCATCTGTGGAACTGCATTTTTTTTAATGTGTTCTTGCTTTCTGGAGGAATTTTTGAATTCAATACTGCATAAATGAATCTACGTGTAATTGATGTTCTGTAGGTCAGTGAGAGGAAATCCACAGCTAAAATTGGACCAACATCTAACAGCTGTGGCCAGAGGGACCTTTGCACAAGTTCGGCTTGTGCACCAGTTGCGTCCTTTCTTGGACTGGGAGGCAATACTTACAGTCGCTCACGCCCTTGTTACCTCACGTCTTGACTATTGCAACGCACTCTACATGGGGCTACCCTTGAAGAACGTTCGGAGACTGCAGCTAGTGCAGAATGCGGCAGCGCATGTGGTGATGGGTGTCCCTAGATACACCCATGTGATACCCATCCTTCGCGAACTGTACTGGCTGCCTATAGGTCTCCAAGCACAATTCAAGGTGTTGGTGATTACCTTTAAAGCCCTACATGGCTTAGGACCAGTTTACCTCCGAGACCACCTTCTCCAACATACCTCCCTAAGATTGATTAGAGCCCACAGAGTTGGTCTGCTGGTGGTCCCATCAGCCAAACAATGTCAGCTGGCGGGCCCACGAACGAGGGCCTTCTCTGTGGCAGCACCGGCTCTCTGGAATACACTACCCCCCGAGATCCACATTATTCCCGCCCTGCCAGCCTTCAGAAAAGCAGTAAAAACCTGGCTTTGTCGACAGGCCTGGGGCCAATGATTTTAATACAACACCGATCACTCTTGGCCCCATGAATGATTTATTGTATGGGTTTTTAAATTGTGGTTTTTAATGCTTTTAAATGTTTTAATATCTATTGTTTTTAATGCTTTTTATATTTGTTGTTGCATGTGAATTTTTACTGTTGTGAGCCGCCCAGAGTCTCTGTGGAGTGGGCGGCATACAAATGCAACTAATAAATAAATAAATAATAAAATAGTTGGGAGTAATATTGTGCAGAACAGCTCACTCCGTTTGGACTTTAACCTGTTTGTAAATGAGACGAAGGAAAAGTCAGTGTTGAAAGAAGGAAGCAGAATTCTGCTCAGAATTTGAACAGGGAAAAGAGGTCAGTGTTGTGCAGCATTTATCTTTCTTCTTTAAAAGAAGTATCATGAATGACCTTCCTTCTTTCAAGCTCAAGACTGCTAGATTACACAGTGATCAGCAGACTGGGCGGATTGATTGTTAGTGAGAAAGAGAAGATGAAGGATAGAAGAAACACGCTTTAAACAGTACAAAGGAACAAAAATCTTCTCATTTAAAAGAGAAGACTCTATATGGATGTAGTATGTGAAATAACTATATTTTCTGAAACAATTAGCTGACCATGCAAGCTTGCAGAATCATCTAATTGTTGAGTGACAAATGGTTTACTTGACTACCTAAACCCAGTAGTAGATTCTAAAACCTTTTACTACCGGTTTGCATGCGCACTCGCACGCGACGATTCTGTGCATGCGCAGAAACATCCCAGGTGGGTGGGCGGAGCCTCCCGCCACAGCTACCAGTTCCTAGAACCAGGCCAAACTGGGAGCAAGCCACCGCTGCCTAAACCTAACATAAGCCTAAACCTAATCCAAAAACTAGTCCCTCCTTCCACCACCCTTAATTCCTTGCACAATCCTTTAATTACTCCAGAAAGAAAGAACAAGTATCTTTTAAGTGTTCCAACTATATAATTCCATGTTTCTTTATAGTGGTTTTCTGACTTTAAAGTTCCCTCCCAAAATAAAGAGACACCTGGTACTTTGGGAGATTGAAATGAAATAGCACTTGGTTGTATTTGCATACTTACACGTCTTTGCCATTTTCACAATTTTTAAAGGTACTGGAGAACTGAAATGCATATGAACACCAACATCTGAAGCTTTCTGTGGCCCCATAGAAAAATCTATAAGAACAACAACAACAACAAAAACCCCTCATATATTACACACACACAAAGACATATACATACATTCATTGTCTTGAAATTCAGAGAATTGAATTCTTTTTAGCTTTTTAGCTTTAGCTTTTTAAAGACTAAAAACCTAAAGGTTCCCAATTTATAAGACATTTTAGCTTGCCTATTCCACAGGTGAATTTAGTTCACTTTTGCAGATTCTTGTTATTAAGGGATCTTCGATATTGGCAGTTCTGTTTTATAGGAAATTTACTTAGTAAACTATACTTATACTAGATTATAATGAGCCATTTTTGCCTACTATGTAGGAATGCCAGGCTTCTTTTGATGTCAAAATGAAGAACAAGGAAGTTGAAATAGAAAAGCGTTGCACTTTTCTTTCCTCTTTGCTGTAAAAAGAAGCCAAAAGAATGAATTCATTGCCAGTAGGAAGAAATGACTCATGGCAGCACTCTTAAAAGAACCTTTAAATAAAGCTGAGCACAAAAGGCTTTCTGAAAATTTCCATCCAATATAAGGACAAAGACTTTGGAAAGGTGAATCCTCCAGATTGTTCTGGGGAAAAGATAAATTCTCCGGCAATTTCTTAAGTGAAGGATTTCCTCTTAGTACTGGGAGTAATATTACCACAGAAAATTCCTTCAGGGTGGCTTTGAGATTGAGCACCGAGCATGAAAGCGAGCACTGGGAGATTACTGTGCAAGTTGATTTACATCCTAAATTGTAATCAATGTAGATAGCCCCGATGGTGCAGTGGTTAAGTGCAGAATTGCAGGCAAACTCTGCCCATAGCCTGGAGTTTGATCCTGATGGGGCTCAAGGTTGAGTCAGCCTTCCATCTTTCTGAAGTCAGTAAAATGAAAACCCAGATTGTTGGGGACAATATACCAGTAATGGCTGACATTGTAAACTGCCCAGAGAGTGTTGTAAAGCACTATGGGGAAGTATATAAGTCTAAATACTATTGCTACTTTTTCTTTCCTTTCTCTCTTTTAAATACTTTAGCAGAATGTTAATAGTTTCTAATCATATCATAGAACCCCTGCTATATTGAAACAGTACAATATGTCAAGATTTATAAATAAAATAAAAAGGGAAAAAAAAGTCCTTTTCTATCTAAACATTTTCATAATCTCAGTCAGGAGTGACTAGCAATGAAAACAGGATGAGCGAAGCATAACCCCGAAATTCTCTGGACTTCTCATGCCATTTATCATACATATCTTTCTAGACCGTTTGGCAGAATTGGAACTTAGGACTAGTTGTGTTTCTTTGGTGACTTCAGAAAGTGTGGCTAAGTAACAGGTGTTCAACATTTGTATTGTATTGATCATGTATTTATCACATGTACACGTTGCCCATCACACAAGATCATAACTTAGGGAGATGTACAATGGATAATTAAAAAGAAAACCAATAATATTTGTTATTTGTTTGGTTGGTTTATTTCTTACATTTATATAGCATTCCATTTCACAAAATCAGACTCTTGTTAATGTACAGTGAAAAACAAACCATAAAGCAAACATTACAAACTTGATAAGAAATTCTGTTCAAAACCTTTGTGAAACCACTAGGGAGGCAATCAGTTCTTGTCTTACTTTCTCCCTCCTTTTCTTTTTGTTGCATGAGAAGGGGACATAATTGTGAAAGCCACTACCATGAAGTCTGGGCTCCTTGGTGCTCTCTCAGCTTGATGGTTTCCTTGCAGATGTTTCATTACCAAACTAAATAACATTATCAATGCTTCTGTGTGTTCTCTCCACATCTCTTCTCTCTATATACCAATGACTGCATCTCTAACGATCCATCTGTTAAACTACTGAAGTTCACAGATGACACAACAGCGATCGGCCTCATTCGAGACAATGATGAATCCGCATACAGACGGGAGGTTGAACAACTAGCCTCATGGTGCATCCAGAACAATCTGGAACTGAACACACTCAAAACCGTAGAAATGGTGGTAGACTTTAGGAGAAACCCTCCCATACTTCCACCTCTTACAATACTAGACAACACAGTATCAACAGTAGAGACCTTCAAATTTCTAGGTTCTACCATATTAAAATGGACACCTAACATCAAAAACGTCATCAAAAAAGCACAACAAAGAATGTTCTTTCTGCGCCAACTCAGAAAGTTCAAACTGCCCAAGGAACTGCTGATACAGTTCTACAGAGGAATTATTGAGTCTGTCATCTGCACCTCTATAACTGTCTGATTTGGTTCTGCAACCCAACAAGACAGACACAGACTTTAGAGGATAATCAGAACTGCAGAAAAAACAATTGCTACCAACCTGCCTTCCATTGAGGACCTGTATACTGCACGAGTCAAAAAGAGGGCTGTGAAAATATTTACAGACCCCTCACATCCTGGACACAAACTGTTTCAACTCCTACCCTCAAAATGACACTATAGAGCACTGCACACCAGAATAACAACACACAAGAACAGTTTTTCCCCGAACACCATCACTCTGCTAAACAAATAATTCCCTCAACACTGTCAAACTATTTACTATAAGTCTGCACTACTATTAATCTTCTCATCTTTCCCATCACTCATCTTCTCCCACTAATGATTGTATGACTGTAACTTTGTTGCTTGTATCCTTCGATTTACATTGACTAGTTCCTAATATGATTTGATTGCTTATTTGTACCCGGACTATAATTAAGTGTTGTACCTTATGATTCTTGATGAACGTATATTTTCTTTTATGTACACTGAGAGCATATGCACCAAGACAAATTCCTTGTGTGTCCAATCACACTTGGCCAATTTAAAAAAAATCTAATTCTATTCTATTCTTCTAGCATTAAAGATGTTACTTAGTTGGGTAATGGAACATCTGCAAGAAAACAACCAAGATCAGAGAACATGAAGGAGCCCATAGTTCACCCCTTAGCTACAAATATTCTCTTCTATTGTTGCTACTATGAACGTTTTTAAAAATATACTTAGTATATTCATGCAGGACAGGTCTATAAAGCTCCTACTCTTAAAGCTTCCAGATTGGGGACAGGAGGCTTCTACGTATCAGTTTCAGGGTTAAAAAGCACTATTTTTTTTTTTTTTGCAAAAGCACTATTTTTTTTTAAATTAAAAATGACAAAGGTTACTATCATTTATCATAGTGTCACTTCAGGAAATAAGATGCTACCCACAACCGGGTAGGAAAAATTAACTATGACAGTATTACATTTGGGTGCATAGGTTTAATTTTATCTTTGATAGTGATGCGATGAAAAGTACACCCACATTTCACATAAGATTAATTTGTAGAACAGAACACGTTTTCACACACACTGGCATGGTTCACACTGCTGATTATTGCCAAAGTGATTGGCTAGGATTGGTATTCTCAGATAGATAAAAAGTGAACCCACCGAATTCTCACTTAGCTCAGTGATAAATAATTTCTCGGTGCTAATGGGATTGGCTTCCTTTGAGTAAAGCTGGTAACCAAGGCATTGCTTTAATATTTGCTTCCTTTAAAATGGAATAATTTTGCAGAATAGCTAAAGCCAATCCTAACACTACTGCCCCTTGTTTATTCAAGATATCCTCAGTTTTCTCCAAACAATAGGATGCATTGAGGTAGAATGTCTCTGGAACAATTTGAGCTCCTTCTGGCTAGTTGTTATTGGACAGTCTTCTTGGCTCCATTTCAAGAAAAATAGAAGGAGAGTAGAATGAATGATGGACTCAAGAAAGGAAAAATCAACAGCCAAATCCTAGCACAGTGTGAGAACCAATGAATTATTATTTTCTTACAGTTATTAATTTCTGCAGGAGGTGGCAGTATTAGCAGATCTTCATTAGCATGTTGAAGGAAGACCAAAAAACAAAACCCAAAGTCCTGTAAGCAGCAATTCTCAAATTATTGACAAGAAACTATAGAAAAATGTCCAGAAAGTCACCAAAAATTGAAGCCCCACTTGTAGGCAATTTTATGTCATAACTGTTGGAACAGAGTTAAAAAAAAAGTCCAGGAAGATAAAGGAAAGAAAAATTGCAAAGTTGGCTTATTCGACCAGAGTAAAAAGAGAAAAAAAAAGTTATATCTTCTTTCCCTTACTGGACTTTTGCTGACAAAGAATGATTGATGAAGCATTTTGATTTTTTTTTTAAACTTAAGAGATGAGCTATAAAGTGAGAAGAGATTATGTTTTATTTAGACATGGTGAAAAGTTATTAAATTGTCTTTACCTACAAGGATAAAGGGAGAAGTTACTGTTTCTTGTTTTTCCCCCCTTTTTCACACTTATGATTATGGATGAAACATGTAAGAGTGATATCCATTGTCATCGGGGCACTTGGTACCATGTCCAAGAATTTTATAAAATACATCAAAAAATTGCAGCTTCCTGCTACAACACCAGCAGAACTACAAAAAACTGTGTTACTCGGAACATCGTACATCTTAAGAAGATACTTGGTTGATACCTAGGATGCTGGCAGCAAACCGTATCAACCATTAGCGCCAGTCAATGGTATTTGTGATATATTTTTAAATGTTCAGTTGATTGAGTTTCATGTTTAATGAATAAAAAAATTAAAATTAAAAATAATAAAAATAAAAATAAAAATAATAAAAATAAAAATAAAAATAACAAATGCTCAGTCATAAGTACCTCTGATACACTGAGAGCTATAAGTACATATCTTAGAGCTGAGATAGCGCAGTGGTTAAAAGCAGCATTGCGACCTTCAGCTGATTGCTAGTTCAGCAGTCCAGCTGTTCGAATCTCACTAGGCTCAAGGTTGACTCAGCCTTCCATCCTTCCGAGGTGGGTAAAATGAGGACCCAGATTGTTGGGGGCAATATGCTGAACTCTGTAAACCGCTTAGAGAGGGCTGGAAAGCACTATGAAGCGGTATATAAGTCTAAGTGCTATTGCTATTGCTATTGCTATTGTATCAGGGGTGGGTTCTAACTTACCTCACCGCCAGTTCGCTTCCTCCTGTGCCACGTGGCTGCGCGTGCGCAGTGCTGAAAAACAAATGGACCCCCCCCCCAAAGCCAAATCAAGATGGCGGCACATACGCAGTGCCGGAAACTCGACTTCTGCACAAGCGCAGAAGCAAAAAACAGCAAAAAATTTAAAAAAAATCCCCCCCAAAAAAATTCCCCAAAAAAGATGGCGGCGTCCACGGACTGGCACCGACAGAATCGGCTCTGTGACGTTACCACCGGTTTACTATCATTTCTATAGAAGCGGTGCGAACTGGGAGGAACCCACCTCTGCCTTGTATGTACATAATAAGTATATACCTTGGGCTGCAATTTTAATTTTGTCACCCTTAAGAAGGATGGGGAAGAAACGGAATAAAATAAATTCAAAGAAGGCCCTGGCCAGTTAGATTGGGGTTTAATACATTCCAATGTTTCTTGTTTCCATTAGAGAAGGAGAGGGATGCCATGTTCAAAACACTTTGGTTGACATCTCCAGTGTGATGTGTTTTCCTGTTTTAAGGTTAAGTATTAAGGGAAAGAAGGCATTTAACCATTGTTTTGTTTTTTAGGTTATAGAGGAGGTCACTTGTCACCCCAGGAAAACAGTGGCAGAATCTGCTTCAGTGAAATAAGAAAGAAAAATGTTGAAAAGGAAAGAAAAAAGAGACATAGCTGACTGATATACTTTGACACCACCACCACCCCGCTCACTCCTCAGTTCCTTCAGAATTTGAACGTGGAAAGAAAATCTCAGTTCCTGGAGTGAGAATATGGCTGACAAGGTGAAAGCATTTTAGAGGCCGTTCGATGCTTATGAGGCTTCATTTTTAGAGCGACCATTTCCTGCTTATTTGGTTGGTGAACTGTGGATACATCAACCAGAAGATAGGACTATTGTAAAACAAACTTGCAAATACGAGCCCTAAAATAGACTTAATATAAAGAAGACTATGATGCAAAAGAAAATCTCATTTTTTTGTTTTGACACCCTAAAGTTTTTATTCTGGTTATTTTGCAGAGCTACGGAGATGCACCATGGATTGTCAAAAACTTCAGGTTCTGAAATTGCAGAGAATCATAATCAAAAGCAAGACATTTCCTTGACAACTGTTCCCAACCTGTCTTCTGTCTTCTAATTGGAGGAATGACTTCCTGCCAGCTGCCAGACATGACTCATCTTCAGTTTCTTAGTGAACATTGAAAAGCAACTTGTAAACTGCTCTGGGTGAGATTTCCCTGGAAGAACTGAAGGGAAGCTAAGTTAAACCTTTTGGTGATAATACCTTGTCTATCCGGCAGAAGCAGGGGTGAAATCCAGCAGTTCTGACAGGTTCTGGAGAACCGGTAACGGAAATTTTGAGTAGTTTGGAGAACCGGCAAATACCATCTCTGGCTGGCCCCAGAGTGGGATGGGAATGGAGATTTTGCAGTCTCCTTCCCCTAGCACACCCACCAAGCCACACCACGCCCACCAAGCCACGCCCACAGAACCGGTAGTAAAAAAAATTTGGATTTCACCACTGGGCGGAAGGTAATGTTGTAGGTAATGTCTACTGTTGACCTCACCCCATTCCTAAGAAGTCTGTAAGGGGCGTGCATAAGTAAGCGCACCAACATGCCTACCGTCCCTGTCCTACTGTCCCCATTTATTCGTATCCATTTTCTGTATTCATAATCATGTTTATACTTATATCTGTTATCTTATACATGCTTGACAAATAAATAAAATAAAAAGAAATAAAAAATAAAGTAAATAAAATGAAAGATATCTTCCCAAAATTCAGGGGGGAAACCGCAGAAAATGTGGCTTCTATTCATGTGCTTCACCTGCTCCCTATAGTACAACACTCCTCCCACTGTGCCTTTGTTCCTTCCTTATGTTCAATTCAGTTTTAGTCATTCAAAAGAATGCAATCTTTGTAAAAGAAATGTAAATAAAATTCACAATTGCATTTTAGCCTCCAACTTTAACCATCTTGTTATGAAGTCATTGACTTTAAGTCTGTAACACAGGGATTATCAAAACAAATCGATGTTATGTCTATACACAATAGGCATAGCATAATTGTTCAGAAAAGTCGTGAACTTTTAACCAGCTAGATCCTCAGAAGAGATTCCCAGAACAAACTCACTTCCTTGAGTGATTGTCAACCATCAGCTGACATTTACTGACATCCATCGATCCATCGATCCATCGATCCATCAATCGATCCATCGATTGATCCATCGATCCATCCATCCATCCATCCATCCATCCATCCATCCATCCATCCATCCATCCATCCATCCATCCATCCATCCAACTTGGATATCACCAAATCAATAAAAACTCACAGAAATATACAAAACAATCTATGCAAACACCCTCAATAGTTAAAACTCTGTGGTAAATTTAAATGAATTAAAGCAATGAAGAACTCATCCAAATTACAAATATATGAAAAAAACATAAAGTGGTAATGAAACTATCACAACAAATTTAGATAATCCTAACAGTTAAATCAACGCCAGTAATTGAAAGTGAAGAAAAATAAAAATGGTGATTGCAAACTATTCAACCTAATGCTCTTTGGTAAAGTTATATTTTCAGTGACTGAAGTGACTCTAACAGAAACATTAGAGAGGATGGGTATACTTCATGTAATCCTCCAGGGAAAGATTGAAGGCAAACGAGGTCCACGCAGAAGAAAAACATAATGGCTTCAAAATCTAAGGGACTGGTTTGGACAAAACTCAGCAGCACATTTTCGTGTGGCTGTTGATAAAAATAGGATTGCTAACATGATCACCAATGTCCAATGATGGATATGGCAGAAGAAGAAGAAGAAGAAGAAGAAGAAGAAGAAGAAGAAGAAGAAGAAGAAGAAGAAGAAGAAGAAGAAGAAGAAGAAGAAGAAGAAGAAGAAGAAGAAGAAGAAGAAGAAGAAGAAGAAAGGATGGAACAGGCTGCTCCACAAGTCTAGACCAGCAACTGAGAGACAATGCCTCCTGACTTTCATTCACAAAATAGGAGTAGGACCTAAAGCTTTTGCCAAGAAGAAAATATTAGATGGGCTAATTCAAGTAGGAGAAGAAGAGGCAGAGAGAAGCTATTATGTTATGACTCTCTATAATAATATAACTCTAATACAGGTATTCCTTAACCTATGACTTGCAAATGATGTCCTTGCAAAAAGTTACTTATGACCTGTACTTGCATTTACAATATGGCATCACAGTCATGAGATCACAATTCAGGAGCTTGGCAACCAGCTTGTATTTACTAATTGCCTCATCCTGTGCTCACAGGATCGCAATTTGTGATCTTTTTAGTCAATTTCTGCCCAAAAAGCACCTCCTGGAAAGCCAAATACACTTAACAACTGCTGTAAAAACTCTCATAAAATTGAGTGCAACTTGATCTATCACCCCAGTGATATATGATGGAAATTCTGGTCCCAATTTTGGTCATAGGTCCAGGATTACCTGTAGTACTAGCATTGTCTATTCCCTGACTTGGCCTGCCTTAGTAAGCTGATTTAGATTGAGATATATGTAAATGTTTATACATCATCTGGATACTAAGTTCTACTCATCCTAAATTCATGCCTAACTTTTTTTTTAAAAAAACCATAGACTTAGAAGGGGGGCTTTGGCCATCAGATCTACCACCTGCTACTACAATAATTAGTCCCTATGGTGTTGGTCAAGTGGAGGCTATGTCTTTCACTGCCCTATGAACCATGAGATTAGGGCCAAATTACTGATGTAGGTGAATTTACGGACTTCAGTCTTGAACAAGTGAACTATTTTCTGGAAAATGTGTTTTCCAACTATCGGCAACCAAGTTGCTACTTTTGCTCTGCTCTCATTTAAACTTAAAAAGAAATATTTAAGTTCTTAGCTGTAGTCTTGGCTTTATTTTGCTGTAACCTTTTTACATCTAATACTCTTTTTATTACTTTTTTTAACAATATTTTACTGTTATTTTATTGTATTTTATGGCATATTATATATTATAACCTGTGGCTACAATAATAAACTTACTAACTTACTTACTTCCTACTGTAGGAACCTAAATTAAAGTGTCTCCAATAGAGGAGCTTCTACTGAAATATAACCAATAAAGGGGAGACCCATCTCCACTTCCTGATATGCTACTCTTAGAAACCTTTTCCTGAGAGTAAATTGGAATTTTATAACTTTAAAATCCATCCTGATTCCATATTTTGCACATTGGGATTAAAGATAAACTTTTGTTTCTATATGACTCCTTTCAAGTTCTTGAAGAGGTTCAAATGTGTATATCTGGGAAAAGAGGGATAAAGGACAAATTGCAAAACATACATGGAGGTGACATCACACCCATGTCGTGGCTTGTGTAATGTGTCAGACAATGGGACTCCAGCATTTGCCTGGTGACATCACCCTGTACATATCATAATTTTGGCGATCTTGCAGTTTGCTGCAGCTGCTACTGAATTCATATCTATCTTCAACAACGGAAATCTAATGGGTAGCTTTGGGACAGACGTTCTGTCTAATAGTCTAATTTGATCTTGTGGTGATAAAAATGAAGACAGATCCCCATGTAAGTCAACATGAGCTCCTGGAGAAAAGCTGGAATATAAACCTAACAAACAGACAAACAAATACTATCACATATTGAGGAATGTTGAGTATCTCAAGTTCCATAAATTGAAGAACTTAAAACTAAAAATACTCCATTAGGCAGAAAAAAAATTATTACTTCACCCGATTGCATTGTTTGTTTCTGTGGATGCAGCCTACAGTATAAGGTTCATATTCATTGAATTATAGAGTAGCAGAATAACAAGAATTGGAAGGGATCTTGGAGATTTTCTAGTCCAACTCTTGCTCATGCATTTCAAACAAGTTTCAGATGAATAGAATTGAAAGGAACCACAAACATCATTTATTGTATTCAGCCTGTGATCAGCGAGTTTCAGGAACTTCTTCAGATCAGCCAAGATCTTAATTTGACTAGGTATTTATTTTATATATAGTATCTATATCTACATCTGTATTTCTGTATACATTTAGACCAGGGGTGGGTTCCTCTTACCTGCCTACCAATGCGATGCGTGCGCATCATCTCATTTTGCATGCATGCATGCTCACTACGTGCATGTGTCCCCTTGCATGATTTTGCTTCCTGCGCATGCGCGGAAGCAAAATCTCACGAGGGGACGCACGCGTGTGTGAGATTTTGGTGATTTTTTGCTTCTGCGCATGTGCGGAAACAAAAAGTCACCAAAATCTCGTGCGCACGCGCATCCCTTTGTAAGATTTTGCTTCCGTGCATGCGTAGGAAGCAAAAAAAGCCCAAAAATTCCAGAAAAAAGATGGCGCCGTGCGACGGACCGGCAAAGACGGCACCGGAGCCGTCGCGCGCAAATTGCGCAATCGCCGGGTCCCTACCAGAACGGTGCACTGGATAGCACCGATAGGAGCCCACCACTGATTTAGACCACTAAAACCATTTAAAAATCCCCAATGGTAAGCATACTGTTAATAAGTAGGATTATTATACTGTTAATAAGTGCGGTTATTAACCAATAAATAGCTGGAACGTAGCTATACTATTATACATTATTGAAATTATTTCCATATTTAGAACAAATAATTCAATATTTGGTTTCTTAAACTGAGTCCAACACAACCTTAAAGTTCTTCTAAAACAGAGAGGGGCACCTCAATCATAAATTCAGAAATGATAGAAATATTTTGCTGAAAGTCAGCTTGCCGAAATCATGTTGTGTTCGGTACACTGCAGAATAGCCTTTCATTTCACACAGAATGGCAACGAACCCCCAAATGATCTGGTTCCATATGAACTAAAAACGTATTTCATTCATAATTTATAGAGGCACCTGTCAGATTCTCTGAGACAGGCATGAAGTAGAAACTCTCCAGAGCCTGAGGTGAACATGACTAGCAGCTAACTTTTATTATTACACTGGAGTGGCATTCATGAGAGACATTTGATGGTTTCTGAGCAGGCAGAAGAGATAGTGTCAAATGTATACCCAGTCGCACTTCAATTCTTGCATGCTGTTTAATGACACTCAATCAAAATAGAGTTGGAAGGGAACTTGGAGATCTCCTACTCCAACCCCCTGCTCAAGCAGGAGACCCTATACCATTTCATACAAGTGATTATCCAGTCTCTTTTTAAAATCCTCCAGTGATGAAGCACCCATTAATCCCATGGAGAGAGGCAATTGATTTGCTGTTCTCACACACCTTTGTCCCATCTATTAAAAGCAGCTGCATCTTTATATTCTCTACATTCTTGCATTTCTGACTAGACAGATCTGTGAATCTTCTCTAACTGAAGGTCAGATCCTCTTCGCTGACCATTGATGAAAAATGAGATCTTGATGATAGAAAGTTGCTTTAAAAATTATTTTAGAAAACACATTTGTTTCATATGTGTATTTAGTTAGATTTTCTAAAATCTTCTCTTAATGTGTTTAAAAAATTCTGAGTTCTATAAACAATTATAGTTTGAGCAAGAATCACTTAATACTTGGTTGGGTGGAACTGATTCAATCTCAGAATTGACTAAGATGTCCTTAAGAAGCTAGATACCACAATGGACACAATCGAGTTCTGGGACTTTAAATTTAGACATCTTACATTTAAGGTTGAGAAATTTTGATCCAATTGGTCAGTTTAGCTGATTTATAATTGCAGAGATAAGTTAGAGAATTCAGAAACCACCTTTGAGCAGAGGTTAGCTCCTGGCGACATATGGATGTATCTGTCAGTGTTCCAATAAACACCCCCAACGAAATAAAATTCCAAGGCTAGAAGTTCCTCAAAGTTCCAATTTATTAGAGATGTCATGTTGGCAACATCTGGGGAAACCTGAATCTGAAAGCTTCCAGGGTTTCCCCACCCAGTTGAAAGTTCACAACCCTTCCCCACACCCACAAGCTCATCACAAGGTCCAATCAAATCTTCACACTCAACTGGATACTGTCTCCATGCAGGTGCAGGCACATTCATCCTTGAGTAAAGAATTTTGTTATGACTACCATATTTTTCGGAGTATGAGATGCACCTTAGTTTTGGGGGAGGAAAATAGGGAAAAAAATCTACCAACCAGGTATTCATCTGTCTAGCGTCCTTAGTCTGTTCAGCTTCAGCACATTATTTTATCCCCTGCTTAGGGCTGAAAAAACCTTTTTCAGAGGGAGTAGGAATGAAAACAAGCCTGCAAAGACTTAGGACTGGTAAAAAACTACTTCAAGGGAGTAGGAATAAAAAAATGCTGCAAGCCAATAAGATCATTAGCACCTTGTTAGGGCTGAAAAGACCTTTTTCAGAGGTGTAGGAATGAAAACAAGCCTGCAAAGACGGAGTAGGAAGCAGGGAAGATCGTTAGCACCTCCTTAGGGCTGGGGGGAAAAGCTTCAGAAACACTACATTCAGAGTATAAGATACACCCAAATTTTCAGCCTCTTTTAGGGAGGAAAAGGGTGCGTCTTATACTCCGAAAAATATGATAAGTTTCTACCACTCCAACAAAAAAACAAAAAACAAAAAACAACCCTCCCAATTTCCCAGGCTAAAATATGTGGCAGTTGAAGCAAACAGATATAATGGTTTCCAGGACTGACAGTATCAATGCAGTTTTCTTAGCCCAATACTGTGAAACTTTACCATTGGATTCTTCTATTGGCTTCCTAATCTTTCCTACAGTCCTGGACTTCCCAGATGGTATGCTATCCAATTATCAACTAGGGCCCACTCTGCTTAGCGTTCTTGATCAGGCAACTTTGGCTAGGCTGCCACTGAGCTTGGCAGAGACATCACATTAAATATGATAATCTTGCAGTTGGTGGTATTCCTGTAATTGTACACTCTGAACGGAACACTCTTTTGAGAGGATGGCTCTTTAAATGATGTATTGGTATGTGAAAAAGGCCTTAAAAGAGGAAATGCTGCCTAGAGAACCATCACATTTATTTATTTAATTAACAATGGGCTGTTGGTCTGAGCTCCGAGCTTGGCAATTTGGTTGCAAACATTTCATCAACATTCGAGGAGACATCGTCAGTGTGCTTTAAATTGTGCTCATCTGTCCAAGCACTGGCCTTTAAATACCTTTTTATGATACCATTCGAGCAGACTGATGATTTCTCCTTGAATAGTGATGAATACATTTAGTGTACAATGTCAGAGAAATATTCACAAGGTAGACACACAATGCAATCCTGACAATGTAGAATGCTATTTCATTCTGTTCAGTGCTTACACACCTATCCTTGGTGCACTGTGAGGGAGAACCAGTTTTATACCCGCTAACTAGTAGCACTTGGGTTGCTGGCTCTTCTGGGCTCCTCCATTGGTCTCTCATCTTGCCTCATCTTCTGTTCCAATGCCTTGCATCCAGTCAGTTCCAGTACCGCCTTCCTCTCTCCACACACATCAGCACAGCTAGGTTTTTCCCACCAAAGTGGTACCCATTTATCTACTCGCAATATTGCATGTTTCAAACTGCTGGGTAGGCAGGAACTAAGGATCAAGTGATGGAAGCTCATTCCATCTCATAGAGCCAGGCTCGAAATGCCAGAGCGCAGACCATTTCTGGCCAACAGTTGCAGGATCATTAAGCCTCTGCACCACCGCATCACCATACCATCAGATAAGAGAGGACATAGCCTGCAGCTACATAGCTAGTGAAGAAAGAAGCTCGGAAGGGACCCTAACAGAGGTGGGTTCCTGCCGGAGCTGCCCAATACGCAGCTCCGGTAGGGAGCGGCAGATTTTGCAACCACTCCGGAGCCCTCTCTGCCGGTCCACCCGGCGCGTCACCATTTTTTTCGGTGATTTTCGGGTGATTTTGCTTCTGGACATGAGCGGAAGCAAAATCTCGCCAAAATCTTGCGAGGGGACGCGCGCGAGAGAGAGATTTCGGTGAGATTTTGCCTCCGCGCATGCGCAGAAGCAAAATCGCGCAAGGGGGTGTGGGCGCGCAGCGAGTGTGAGCGCCCCCAAAGCATGCAGATGCGCACGCATGGCTCCGGCAGCGAGGTAAGTGAGCAACCCGCCCCTGGACCCTAACTATCTCCCCAGATGTAAAGGAGATGGAAGGAGATTTGTACTTTCAGATTTCAAGATTCCACAATAAAATGGACTAGAATTAGTGGACTTGGTCATGCTTTCCATCTCATCTACTTCGGAAGGCTGACATAATTGTCCTGGAAGAAGGCAATGACAAAACACTTCCACATTATTGTTATGAAAACGTGTCATTCTATGCTGTGGCCTAGAGGTGGAGCTCTTGCCTCACAATCAGGAGGTTGTGAGTTCGATCCTAGGTAGAGGCAGATGTAGGGTCTCCTGCTTGGGCAGGGGGTTGGACTAGATGACTTGCAAGGTCCCTTCTAACTCTGTTCCAGAATCACCACATTCAAGGATGTCTTAGCATATGTTGCAGAAATTATAGTTTCTTTTCTCCTAAAACAAATCTTCTTAGCTTTCTCTTTTATATATGTGCTTACCAGCATTTTAGAGTGCATCTATTTATTAAGCCAGAAAGGTTGGGGTTTTTTTTGCTTCTTCTTTAAAAACAACAACAACTTGTAACAGGTTGGTTCCTTCTTGTTAATGGGTGTCATTATTCTGTTATTCGAAGAAATGATAGCGCAAGCAGGCTGATTTTTTAAAGCTAATGAGCCTACCTATTAGCATCTGACCATTGCCGTTAACAAGATAGGCTTTAAAAAACATTATTTCTAGTGATTTATGATGGTAAATTAAATCATATAATCATATATGAATCATATATAAAGAAGTTGCTCTCATTTTTCTTAACAGGTTTGCAGAGTTTAAAGCAAATGGCTGCACTGTCTCAAAATGGAATTTATTTATTTTTTCTGGTGAAGCATTTCATCAGGGCTCCAGTGAGTGCCCCATATGAGCTTCAGAAGGCATAAAGAATGGATAAAAAGCAAGGTTGAAAATCTGTTCCCTGGAAAGCAGATAAATTAACACACACACCCACTTTGCAGTCAGCTTGGAGACTGGGAATGGCTTTGTGGTCATACATGTAAATGAGATTCAGATCTATAAAAGTATGCAAAAATGTATGCACTATAGCTGCAGGAATGCATGAGGATCTTTGAGTCTTCTGAGAATTCGGTTTTGATCCCAGATAATTCCTATGTGAGCATCTTGTAAAGCAGCTTTCCCAGAGTGGATCAGTTCCAGGTATTCATTCATTCATTCATTCATTCATTCACTCATTATTTTTCTTCCAGAGAACTTTAATTGTACTTTATTGTTCTATTGATATAACTGGAACCAGTTAAGGATAAACAATTTCCCACCAATACAAATAGCTAATCTTTACAAATACAAATTTGAAATTGTACAGGAGGAAATGCTGCATAAGTGGCTGGTGATTTGAGAAGGGCAGGAATTAAATATTCCTACCCATTTTCTAGTTCTACTCATCCCTTCCAGCAATATATATTCTTCTTTAAAAATGCTTATTAGGCTACAATATGTCTGCATATAAATCATGTACAATGCACGCAAGTCCAGTTAGTTTCATAAAGACAAAGAGTTTGCTACATTAATTTCCAAAATATTAGGCCCTTAATTTAGAAACTGTAATGTAATTTAATGTAATGTAATGTCAGTCATTATTAGGTGTCACTCAATTGTAACTCTAGGTGACTCGGGCATAAAAACAAAACAAATATGCAATAAGTTAAAATAATAAAAAAGGCATATAACAACAATAGATGGCAAACATGTTTCAACAACAAGCAGATCCATAAGGGACTCAAATCATCCTCACCTAGAGCCTGAGAGAAGACCCAGGTCTTTCAGATATTCCAAATTCCCATTAGGGTGGAAGCCATTCTTTATATATCGCTTCACAGTGCTTTGCAGCCCACTCTAAGCGGTTTACAGAGTCAGGATATTGCCACCAACAATCAGGCTCCTCATTTTATTGACCTCGGAAATATGGAAGGCTGAGTCAATCTTGAACCGGTCAGAATCGAACTGCTGGCAGTCGTCAAAATTAGACTGCAGTACTGCATTCTAACCACTGCACCACTATGTCTCTTATCTCAGGGATAACCTCATCCAGAAGGCAGGTTCCACATGAGAGAAAGCACATTTCTGGAGTGGAGGTAGATGGCGCTGCTTAATTAAAGGACCTTGGGGTGTGTCGTTCCTGTAACATTTTACTTTCAGTCTAACTCTTTAGCTTCCTTCTCTCAGTGCATCTGCCCTCAAACCATTCATTGCATGAGACGGAGGATTTTATTATATGTATTCCTATGCACACATTCACATTACTTTCCTCTTGCAAGAACTATAAAGGTAGTCCTCCCTTACCAATCACAACAGAGGCTGACAACTGTCGCTAAGTGAGCATAGACATTAAGTGGAATATCATGTAAAGATGCTGACTTATGATATTGGTTTTGGTTGTGGTTAAATAAATCCCTGCAGGCTGTTAAATGCGATGTTACATGTCCATGATTTGCAACTTTCTGCCCGTTTCTCCATTGAAAATGCTTGTCAGAAGTCAACTGTGACGTTCACAAATAGCATCACATGACTGTGGGATAATGTGTCAATCATAAGTGGGCCCAGTTTTAATTCTATCAATCTGGGGTTGCTAATATAAGGGCAAGTCTAGGACAAAAATGATATACTAATTGAATTACTCACTGATAACTAAAGTTAATTGCTTGTAAAATAGGATACCTCATTTACCAAATTAATTGATCTCTCTCCCCCTTCTCTCTCTCTGTCTCTCTATTTATATTTTCGGTGACACACATTAACCATTTGTATGCACGTAGGTAGACAAACATTCTGATCTATCTTTCTAGCAGAAATGAAAAAAAAAAGGAAGAAGAGAAGGAAGTGGGAAAAATAATGATTATATTAAGAAATAAAGGAAAAAAACAGGGAGGGAAACAAATCTGAGAAGGAAAGAAAAGAGAAAGCTGAAGGCTTACAAAAAGAGGTAAATTCACAGGGCAGGGAGCCTTTTCCAATCTTGACGTAAACTGCTACAAGTATGCTTCAAGATTCAGGGTTAATTTTCAAGAGAGATGTCTGCAGCCTTTTATGCCTCTTCCTCATTCCTTCTTTCCAACAATGTTTCTACTATTATTAGTAAATGCTAGTGAGCCTTTGCACACCTAGTGCAGATAATTATTTTATGGTTCAGAGATGGGAGAGAGACCTTACCCTTATGTAAATACCACATAGACAGGGGTAGGTTCTGGATCCTTTTGCTGCCAGTTCGCTCAGAGTCGCGCATGCGCAGAAGCAAAATCCAAGATGGCGGCACTCACGGAGACACCGACAGAACCGGCTCCGTGACATCATTGCCGAGTTACTAACGGTTCTAAAGGTTCTAAATGAGTCTTCTGTTCAATTCTGAATAAAGTTTTGGGATCAGGAATCATTTTTTGTTTCATCTTATTGATTGATTGATTGATTAATTGACTGCATTTTTTTTGTTGCTCCCAAAGAGAGGACTTGTTAGGTCAATGCAAGACACATTTGCTGCTAATGTGCTACTTACTGGTTAAACATCCCATTTGCTGTCCATTATCCATCACTTTTCCAGTGAGTATATTGGGATTTTCCTTTTTTATAATACCCTGCACTCTGAATGGGATTGATTACATTAATTAAATGTACAAGACACATTAAAGCATCCATTAATAAAGCTGTCAGAGAGTCCACAAAACATGTTTAATTCTGATTTATGCTTTTTTCCTTAGGGCTAAGCTATTTGAAGAGAGCCTGGTGTAATAGTTAAGGCACTAGGCTAAAAATTGGGAGACTGAGAATTGTAGTCCAATCTTAGGCACAGACCCAGGTGGATAATCTTGGGCTAGTCACTTTCTCTTCAGAAATAATTTGTCAGAAAATCTTGTCAAGAAAACTTCAGGGCTTGTCCAAGCAGTTGCCAGGAGTCAACATTGACCTGAAGGGACAAAGAGAAGGGTGGGGGAAAGGCTATTTAGAAATCCAGTTTCTCATTAGTTGGCCACAGAGTTTTCTACCATTTCTAGCTGTTATCTAATCTTTGCTTCTGAGCTGTGTCCAACAATTTTGCCGATTTATTTGCTAGACAAAAATGAGAAAACAAACTGTTACACTTTATAAATGAGATGCCTGATTATTATTAAAGCATATAATTAAGCCAAGCTTAACTGCTTTTTGTACCTTAAAGTATTTCCCTTTCTAGATGTGAAACTTGAAAATTGAAGGGACTTGTCCAGACAGTTGCCAGGAGTCACAAACTGACTTGTAGGCACAAATGTATATCAGCCCATCCAATCCGTATCAATTATATGTATTCTAGCCCATAGCAAATAAACAAAAAAATGTGGAGCAAGAAAGGGAAAGAAAATTTGAAATTCCAGGTTTTATAAGGTTGCATTCTAATTTTGGGCCAAATCTTTCTGGACAACTTCTCTAAGGTTTTCTTTGTTACAAAGTAAGTTTCAGGTTCTACCAAAGGGGCTTTTTCAACAGGTAACTGGACTTTCTTTGTTTTACTTTAAATATATTTTGCTTCTTATCCAAGAAGCTTCAGTTCTGGTAAGACAAAAGAAGTGAAATAACAGGATACATGTTCTAAAGAACTGAAGAAGTCTCTTGGATGAGAAGCAAAACATCTTCAAAGTAAAATGAAGAATGTCCAATTTCCTCTTGAAAAAGCATCTTTGGGACAACCATGACCTGGATGGTTGAGAATCTCCATAGACATTTAGGCTTCAGGTTCTACTTTAGTCTCAAGGAGCTTGAGAGATGATTGTACAGTCAAAGAAGAGAATTCCAAGGTCTCCTTTTGTCATCTTCCTGCCCAAAATACAAAGTTTGGAAGCTGAATTTATCTTGTTATTTCTCTCATCATGTAATTCTTAATCTAGAGGATTGTCACTTAGAGTTCTTCAGCAGGATTTCCAATGATTCTGCAATACATTTTAGCCTGAAAATGGTGGGAATTCCAACACTTCTCTTGTCAACATAAATCTTTGTAAACAATATTCCATCTAAAGGAGCAAGGGCCTATGGCTCTGCTCAAAATTTAGCAGATGTCTATTGTTTTTTTTTTAAGCTGAGGACCATATATCCATAACTGTTCCAACTTTCAGCAGCCAAATTTGCCAGTCCTGTAAGCTGTTGAATAGGTTCAGAGCATTCTGTGTTGGTACTGGAACTCTACTGTCATAAAATACTGAAAGGACTGCTATCAGCAAGGTAGTTTCATTGGCTGTTGCAATTTGCTTATGGTAAATACTCTTTTCAAAAGGGCCAATGTGATGAATTGGCAAAGGTCTTCAGTACTATCCTTCTGTCCTCTTGGCTTGAAACAAAGATTCGTTGTTCTTCTTGTTCTCACTTCCATCCCAGTGATTGCCTATCTCTCTGGAATTAGAAAGGGCACGTGGAAGATACATTTCATTGAATCCTGCTCTGTCTCTGTGAAATCCCAGCTGTGGCATGCGGTTTCAAGTGTGGCGAACAAAGCAAGAGTTCATTAGCTTTTGTAGATCTGAAAAGTGCCCTCATGTTCAAACAATCCCATGCAAGGAACTTTCTGAAGGTAAAAGAATCATGGATCCACCTCTCAATTTTGAAGAACAGAGATAGAATAAGAAAAAAAATATGTTAATGCTCAGGAACAAATAACATGGCATTCTGAGGTACCTATGAACCTGGAATATTTTTTGGTGGTCATCAGGATTCCTGTCCTAACTGAGTTTTGAAAATGTTCTTTATTTTTTAAAAGTTAAATCGGAAGCTACCATATTACTTAGTTCCTGATTTATTCTTTGGAAACAAAGACTGGTGGAAATCTGAAGGTCAGTGTTTTATTTGAAAGCATGCCCAATTCCCAAGTATGCAACCAAGGAAAGTTGCATACTTATGTGCATGGAGAGAGAGAGAGAGAGAGAGAGAGAGAGAGAGAGAGAGAGAGAGAGAGAGAGAGAGAGAGAGAGAGAGAGAGAGAGAGAGAGAAGGAAAGAAAGAAAGAAAGAAAGAAAGAAAGAAAGAAAGAAAGAAGGAAGGAAGGAAGGAAGGAAGGAAAGAAAGAAAGAAAGAAAGAAAGAAAGAAAGAAAGAAAGAAAGAAAGAAAGAAAATGTAGATGAATATCCTAATGGAGATCTGGCCAATCAATAAATTCCAATCTTGATGGCTGCTTGCTATTTCTAGATTGATAACATGGATGCTTTCAATTTGATATCCTCCTATCCATGTCTGAGGGCTTTTTCAATGCATTGTTGGCCAGGAATGTTGCAGAACATTGGACTAGAACAGTGTTTTTTTAACTTTGGCTACTTTAAGTTGTGTGAACAGGAATCCCCATAATTTTCCAGGCAGCATGCTGGCTCAGGCATTCTGGGAGTTGAAGTTCACACAGCGTAAAGCTGCCAGGGTTGAGAAAAAGCGTACTAGAGTGTGGTTGGCCTGGTTCAGCTGGACTCATCTTAGGCTGAATAGGAAAAATATTAAAGCCTTAAGATTGAACTAAGTTTTATCTAATGTACCTCTTTAGATATTTATTCTTCGTGTAGGAAACAGATGCGGCTTGAATAAGAAGATTGCCTTAAAAGCCATCCTGCCTGAGCCTTCTCAAGAAACCAAGATATTTTGTTGCAACATTTTTAATGGAAAGCACAATCCCGACCCAAGACAAATTGTGTTTACAGACTGAATTAGCTATGCTATGTTGTTGAGATTTTCCAGAAAGAATCCCCATCACTTGAATGAAGTTGCAGATTACCTTCAAAAAGTCTTTTAAAGCTTACATTTAAATGAGATCTTGCCCGTATCTACATCACCAATTTGGATCAGCCTATTTATTACTTGCTCTATCTTGCAGGTTTAAAAAAGGCAGACAGCTTAAAAATAGGTTGCATCTATCACACCAGAGACAATGCACAGAGATAAAGCATAGAAGAAAATAGGAAAAGCAGCCAATATATATAACATGTATAGAGGTAATCATGGCGGAGGAATGAAACAAATTATAGGATTTACTGATCTGAATGGCACTAAAAGCAAATGAAGTAAACTGTACCTCTTAAAAGCGGTATCCAGAGCGTAGACTTTCAAAAGTGCTTGTCTGAGAAACCAGTATTTGTGGCTTTAATTAATGTTGCAATAAAATCTACCCTGCAATTTTTCAATGGATTTTTCAACCTTATTATGAGGGTGTTTGAGGTTTTCCTCACGTCTCCCTGATGTTTCTGAGCTGCCTTTACTGTTAGAGACAGTGTTTATTGTTTATTGTTACAAGCAGTACAACTGGCAAGGTTTCTGATGGACATCCTTCATCTTTCTGAAACTTCCTTGGATGTCTACACTTTCCAATCTGAAAAAGAACCAGGCATACATTCCTCTTATATCTTTCCTTGGGATACAGTGGAAATATAGGAGTGGAGGGAGGATGCAGTTAGAAAGGTATTTGTGTATTGAACTATAGGGCATTATCACACATCTTCGTTAGTTAGGAATGTTAAATATTAAAACAGTTAAATATTATATAAATTATATACTATTATAATATATTTTATACATTATAAAATATTGTTTAATCATTCTATAAATATTAAATAGTGCAGGGAAGAGCAACAAGGATGATTAGGGGGCTGGAAAGTAAAACATATGAAGAACAGTTGCAGGAATTGGGTATGTCTAAACTAGTGAAAAGAAGGACTAGGGGTGACATTTTTATTTTTATTTATTTATTTATTTTGTTAACACGTGCACAAGATAACAGGTATGATTTAAACATAAACAAAAGCAAAGTATGTATAGGTAAAAATTAGACAATAGGACAGAAGGACAGGGACGGTAGGCACCATGGTGCGCTTATGCACGCCCCTTACAGACCTCTTAGGAATGGGGTGAGGTCAACTGTAGACAGTCTAAGGTTAAAGTTTTTGGGGTTTGGGGAAGAAACCACAGAGTCAGGTAGTGCATTCTAGGCATTGATCACTCTGTTGCTGAAGTCGTATTTTCTGCTGTCGAGTTCCGAGCGGTTTACATTGAGTTTGAATCTATTGTGTGCTCTTGTATTGTTGCGGTTGAAGCTGAACTAGTGTTCCAATATTTGAGGGGTTGCCACAAAGATGAGGAGGTTAACCTATTTTCCAAAGCACTAGAAGGCAAGACAAGAAATAATGGATTGAAACTAACCAAGGAGAAAAGCAACCTAGAACTAACGAGAAATTTCCTAACAGTGAGAACAATTAACTATTGGAATGTCTTACATTCAGAAGTTGTGGGTGTTCCATCATTGGAGGCTTTCGAGAGAAGACTGACAGCCACCTGTCTGGAATGGTATAGGTTCTGCTACTCGAGCAGGGGGTTGGACTAGAAGACCTCCAACATCCCTTCCAACTCTTTTATTGTATGTTCTATGTTGTTCCAAATAATAACAAACAAGATATAGTTGAGAATTATAGTTACCCATGCATGCCAATTGTATCAACAACCAAATTCAACTTAGCACCATATCCAGAGAAGTGAAAACAAGGTGTCTGTTAAACTAGTAAAAAGGTTGTAAAAAGAAATGCTGGATATATGCTGGATATATAAATGCTGGAGAGCCGAGTTGGCGCAGTGGTTAAATGCAGCACTGCAGGCTACTGCTAGTTCAGCAGTTCAGCTGTTCAAATCTCACCGGCTCAAGGTTGACTCAGCCTTCCATCCTTCCGAGGTGGGTAAAATGAGGACCCAGATTGTTGGGGGCAATATGCTGAACTCTGTAAACCGCTTAGAGAGGGCTGTAAAGCACTATGAAGCGGTATATAAGTCTAAGTGCTATTGCTATTGCTATTGCTATACCATATATTGCAGTGGGTATAAAATGGAACTGCACACTATTGAGCAAGGTAACTACTGTTCTGTTGTACTGCCTGTTCTGTTGTATTTTGCACCAACTAAATCTGCCAGATATTCTTCAAGGGCATCCCTGTGTAGCGCTGATTGCAACAATCCATTCAGGACAGCAAAAGAGCCTCACCATCTAGTTAAGGGTGCAACTGGCATACAACCTGACATTGCTTAAAGGCTCTCCTGAGAATGATTGACACCTGCTCCTCAGGACCTTCCAGATATGTCACATATCTGGAAGGTCCTGAAACTCAAACCCACTCAGTCTCGCCAAGGTTCAGTTGAAGTCTGTGGTTTCCCCTTCTAGACCCCAACAGCATCCAGGGACCAGGACAGGACAACAACAGCACTGGTTACTTCACTGGGGTGGACACATATAATTGAGTGTCATCAACGTACTAGTGATACATCACTCCATGGTGATGGATATCATCTTTCTTCATTCCACAAATTCCTATTCCATAGGGTGACTGACCAGAGTTTACCTTGGGCTTAATTTAACTCATTCTGACATTTGGAAGAATGGTGGCAGTCCATGCATAACATCTGCAGTTAACACTGCTGTCTAAACAAATGCTTGTCAAGAATGTTTTTTCCCCTTTGTCATAAAGGGTTTTACATCATTTAAAGTCATTGTTCACCCATCAAGGTTGGTCAAGCAAGAGTATGTTGCAAGGTTATTTTAACAAGGGAAAAAGCAAAAGCTTTCTGCAACAGTTTGGAGGTTTCTTAAATACCTTTCTGCAAGACACGTTTTCTTTTATTCAGAGGGAGTATAATAAAGCACTGATGGATCTAGCACAGTATAGCAAAAGGCAGGCACTCATGTTCATATATCTTCTTTATGATTTTTTACAGCATCAGTATAGTTTCCCCAAAAGTAGGTTTGAAGCAAAGGTCTTAAATTGGACTTAGCTAAGAAAATGTTCACAGGCTGCTCTTGTTTCGCTATTCTTTTCAGACTATAATGGTGCCTGCAATAAAAAGGGCTGAATTCCAATGAGATCACCAGTGAGATTTTAGGGAACAACAAATATGTGATATTTTCCAATATTTGATTTTCTCTTCCTCTTATACATGTGTGTATAGGTCTTCCCCCCCCCCTCTCTGTATGTGTGTGTGTGTGTGTATGTTTGTACACACACACACACACACACACACACACACACACACACACACACACACACATTGGCAGCAGCCATAAAAGGCTCAAAAGTAATTGTGGAAATTGCAATTGTACCATTGTACGATATACAGTAAAAAGACAAAGGTTTCCCCATCCTGTTGTGCCTGATTCTAGGGGGCAGTGCTCACCTCCGCTTCTTAGTCAAGGGAACCAGCATTGTCCAAAGAAGCTTTCCGTAGTCATGTGGCCAGCATGACTAAATGCTGAGGTGCATAGAATGCTGTTACCTTCCCACCGAAGTGGTACCTATTTATCTACTTGCATTTGCATGCTTTCAAGCTGAGAGGTGGGCAGTAGATGCACAAGGGTTTATGTTTCAACCGTGTATTCATGACTGTCATATTAGAGTGGTGCGGTGGCCTAGAGGTGGAGCTCTCACCTCACAATCAGGAGGCTGTGAGTTCGATCCTAGGTAGAAGCATATATTTCTCTCTCTGGGCACACTGAGAATATATCTTTGCATTGGTGACAGGATATTGGTGACAGAATAAACTCTGCATTGGTGACAGGAAGGGCATCCGGCCATTAAATGCTCTGCTAGCTCCATTCAGTTACCCAGACTCCACCCCACAAGGGATTATGGGGTTGTTAAAAGAAGATGAGCCGAGGTGGCGCAGTGGTTAAAAGCAGCACTGCAACCTTCAGCTGATTGCTAGTTCAGCAGTTCAGCTGTTCAAATCTCACCTGACTCAGCCTTCCATCCTTCCGAGGTGGGTAAAATGAGGACCCAGATTGTTGGGGGCAATATGCTGAACTCTGTAAACTGCTTAGAGAGGGCTGTAAAGCACTATGAAGCGGTATATAAGTCTAAGTGCTATTGCTAAGATGATGATTCATGACTGACATGTTGATTTTTTAAAAAACTGTCACCAGATACAGGGACCACTTGCTACAGATTGGAAACCGCTATGCTAGCAGGAAATCTTTTGGTGGTTGAAGAGCACACTTTAATATATTTTGAATGAGTGGGGGGATGATATAAAACAAACAGATCCAGAATTTTCTGAGAGTTTTTGAGTTTGGTTTGGAATTTAAAAAAGAAACAAAAACCTTGACACTAATCATCTATCTCTTGTTCCTTAGCCTTTCTCTATTCAGCTTGAATATCTACTGAACATCTTTTCTATGTGGGCATAGGATGATCTGCATTGGACCATCCTAAACATTAATTTCCATGATTTGACTCTATTCAATGAATATACAATTAATGTAGTTATGAAGATTGAAGGGAGACCTAATTGTATACGTTTAATTTTCTCTTCATGCATTTCTACTAATTTTTCTACTCGATGCCATCTACCAATGCCCAATCTTTTTCCAAATGTATAAAATGCATCCATCTGCCTGTTGAAATAAATCCCGCAGTGCTCAATGAGCTTCCTCCCATTTTCTCTGCAGAATGCATTTCCACCAAGACAAACACATCATTTTATTCAATTCACAGGCATTATTTTCCAAAGAGTTACATGGCATGAATTGTGGGAAAATACAACTCCGTATTTTTCCTAGATAATTGCCACTGACTTACAAGCAGTATTTTTCTTCATTAAAGTTATGCCAGGGGAGAAAATTCATCAGTAGCAAATGACAGTGTACCTCACACAGGTGTCAAACTTCATGGTTCATCAGCCATCATTTTAAAACAAATTCCAGGAGCAGGAAAGGAGACAGATCAGTGGCATAAGTATTTAATCCAATTCAATGTCTCCCTCCTTAGTAAGACAAGTTGTACTAGAGGAGAAAGGTAAGTTATCCATCATGAGGTAAATGATACATCCTGAATTTGCCAATAAACTTCTGTTTTTTTGCTCCATCAGCACCTGCCCGGTAAAGTTCTTTTAAATATATAGAACTGCCAGTCTGAAACTAATGGAAAGCTATTTTCTTCTAGCTGAATTATTTCTGTAAAGACAGATGAAAAGAAAAAGAAGAAACAGATTTCCAACATTTCCTTGATAGCTACAAAAGCTCAGGAGAATAAATTCTTTAAATTCCATGGTACCTTGCCATTTTGGGTTTTTTAAATTTATTTGTAATTATTTCAGGATTAACACCAGAACAACAATTAAGTAAACAATAATCCAGTCAAGGAACTACCAATGAAGATAAACAAGCTAACAGTGAACATCAGGCTAATCAAGAAATCATCAAGAACACTTCCACCAATACTGACAGGGCAAGCCACTAGTATATAAAAATAAGAGCAAGCCCACTCCCTTCTAGCGCTGATGATGTTACTTAGTTTGGTAATGAAAAGCCTGCAAGAAAACCACTAAGTTCAGAAAACACCAAGGACCCCACAATTCAATCCTGAGCAAAAAAATTCTCTTCTATCAGTAATTATTTCATGATTAATAGTGCCAGAATAGTGTATATTTAAATATTGTCTCCAATGGGGAAAATGAGTCACTGTAAATAATAGCGGTTAATATTGCAAATTGCTGTAATTGTTTCTGTATTTTGATGATTGCACATTCTAATGTGGACACTGAACATTTTGATTGTAAAATCAAAATGCTATATGCTACTGCTATATGATTTGAGATGCTCCCTACATAGACTTGACACTGAGCACTTTGTGCTTTATTTTTCCATTTTATATCTTTCTATGCCTCTTTGTCCCTTCTTCACCTATTTCCTCCCCCCCCCCACTAATGGGCATATAGGAACATGGGGAATTCTTTAGCAGAAGGATCCCATATCTTTGAAGGTCAGTTCTGATAATAGATGCTTCTTCTTCTTAGTTCTTTTCCCAGAAATAAATTCATGGTCTGCTTTTTTTCCCGGATAAATCAAGTGTTGATCCATCTGTTGCAACAGGAACGGACTGACTAACTTGTTGCTGGAGGGCTGATGTTGTGCGCTGAAAGAGAGTGACTGACCAATGTCACCCAACCAGCTTTCATGTCTAAGGTGGAATTAGAATTCAAAATCTTCTGGTTCTATCTTGGTTCCTTAACTACTAGACCCAACTGGCCTTGTAGAACTGATAATAAATAAGGATCAACAAACAGAATACCAGAATACTTTGCTGAACATGCATGCCCGTATATAAAATGGGTGTCAGGCAGGGGTGGGTTCTAACTTACCCTGCTTCCGGTTCGCTTCCGGTTCGCATGCGCAGTGCCAACCCCCTCCCCAAAAGCCAAAAACAAGATGGCGATGCATGCGCAGTGCCAGAAACTCAGCTTCTCCACGTGCACAGAAGAAAAAAAACCTGGAAAAAATCCAAAAATAAAAATAAATTAAAAATAAAATAAATTAAAAAAAAGATGGTGGCATCCATGGACCGGCACCGACTGAACCGGTTCCATGACATCATCATGACATCACCAGCAGTTTGCTACCGGTTTGGGCAAACCAGTCCGAACCGGGAGGAACCCACCTCTGGTGTCAGGCATGAAGAATTAAGTTCCAATTAAACTGATTTATGGCTCATGCCTATACACAAGAATCTAGTGAACTAACAGTCAGCACTAATTTGACACTAAGTAAGAGTTAAGGAAATTCAAGATAGTTTAGAGGCCTTGTGGGAACATAACAACTCTAAGCTGATTCCTCTCTTGGCTCCACCTTCACATCCAGGCTCTGCCACTCCTTTCCCTACATCAGAATATCCTAGAAAAGCCATGGATTCCTTCTCAAACAATACTGTGATCTTTTCTTTCAGTGATGGGTAGAAGAGAATGTAATTAAGTTTTCATTGAAAAATAAACACAGCTGCCCATAATTGCAGCTCAGCAATAATGTCTTTTAACAGTTGCCAGATTTTAGGAGAAGGAATTTAAATCATTATATTAATTTAAATCCGTCTTTACCACCTCTCATTTCTACATATCCTAGAAGTCCGTTTATTTGTCTTTCCTTTTTAGCAGTTGATTCTGATAGGAAAAAAAAACAGTTAAAGTCCACTTCAAGAAATAATGTCAAGGTAAGGAATTCATATTTTTTAGGGATCATTTTCATATTGGTCTTCTGTAAAGCAGGTCGAATTTTCAGAGCTGGTTTTAGACTCAGACCTTTCAAAGTTGCACATTATTGCTCCTAGATCTTTTTAGAATGAAGCGAATGGTTTTCTATCATTGCTTCAGCTCAATTCTGCATTATACACCCAACAATTTTAAATTATTTCTAGATATTCACCCTCACTGCTGTGATCCTATTCATGGTTGTTTGAACACCAGTCGTACTGAGTTCAGTGGCATTTATTTTTAAATTACAGGCTTGGGAGATTTACCTAGCAGCTACTCTGCTATCTTCAGGACCCAGACAGAACTTGCTATTTTCCCCTGAATTAACTGAATTATTTTTGTGAAACATTTTGTCCTCTATTTTTCTGCTTTAAGTTTTTAGGAAAGGTTCAATTCAATGCTTAACTTTCAGAAAGTATCCAGAAATTAATTTATAACCCGAGAATAGCATTTCCCCTACAAATGTTTTGAGACTACATCTTTCAGAGTTCCAGAATATCCAAAACAATCCCCCAGAAACTGTTAAATGTTCTCCATTTTCCTCAGAGATGATGAGCCCAACAAATAGCCCTATGACAGGGAGAGGGTTGAAGATAGTTTTAAAAATATTTTATTAAAGTTGGTTATAAATAAAAATACAAAATGAAACAGAAAACTTAGAAAAGGAAGAAGATAGATAGATAAATAGATAGATAAATAGACAGACAGACAGACAGACAGACATGCCTTTTGCTTTCAAGTCATTCCCATAACAATAAAATCATTCTAATCACCAAAACCTACATATTTTTAAACTTTCAAGCAAAAAATTCAGAACAACCTCTTTTTTTCCTCCTCCTCCTCCTCCTCCTCCTCCTCCTCCTCCTCCTCCTCCTCCTCCTCCCTCCTCCTCCCTCCTCCTCCTCCCTAGATAAATTCTTCTCTTTGATTAAAATAGTCAATTTCACCATCTTTGCCAACTCTGTCACCTTTAACAGCCATTCTTCTATTGTGGGAATTATTTCCCACAATAGAAGAATTTCCATCTTTGTACTTATAAGATTCTCACTATTGTGAATATACCGAGGGTGAGTCAAAAAGTAATGCCATTTTCTTTATTTCAGGTGAAGTTTTTGATAAAAATACATGAAATTTTTCCCAGTGATAAATGATGATATCATTTACATTCTGAAATGTTTTGTTTCTTACTTTTCAGGTTTTTAGACTTGCAAGGAAAATTCAAAATGGCTGCCCCCTTAAAGTTGCGTCAAAAACAAAGAGCAGTGATTGAATTCCTTGTTGCTGAGGGGGAAACCCCTGTGAACATTCACAGACGATTACAAAATGTGTCTGAGGACAATACTTTAGATTATAGCAATGTATGCAATGTCTCTTCGGCCCCATGAAAGAGGGTTTGAGAGGCAAACATTATTCCAGTGACGAGGAAGTGAAAACTGCAGTGAAGGAGTGGCTCAAAGAACAGTCAACAAAATTTTACGAGGCAGGGATACATGCTCTCATTCGAAGGTGGAACATTGCTACTGAGAGAAACGGTGACTATGTTGAGAAGTAGGGATGTGATCCACAGAGGACCAGCTTCATTTTGATGTATGCTACATGTTCCTGTGTTGGTAATTATACCTGTCCTAAAGAAAATGGCATTACTTTTTGACTCACTCTCGGGTATATAGTATTTCTGAATTGTTATGACATTTTGTTAGAGTGGTTTTCAAAGAGAACGCGAGGCTGGAATGAAATCATGCAAACAATTCAGTTCAGATTCTGAGACTTAAGCTCACTGTCCTCTAAAAACTAATGCCATATTTAAACACTTGTATTTGTTTACTGTGTGGAACTAGAATGGGAAGAAAGCCATCCTTTGTGCTAAGGTACACAGTATAGCAAACTGGATTTTCAATTTATCTTAGATCACAGTAGGCTGTGCAAAGCTCACTTCTATAACAAAGCAACATCTTTAATACTTTAATCTTTAATATTGGCCCTGTTTCCATGGAAACTGTAACTCATAAATTCAAGTAATTAGGTGAACAGCTAAACCATCACCCTACCTTAAAAATAAGTCTGAAATGGTCAGTCTTTCTTCTCTTTTTCCTCCTAAAATTCCCATTTTAACACATATTCAACTATTCCACAGTCGCAAATGCTTATACCAACATTCACCAAGAACTGTGGATAGAAATGGGGGGGGGGGGGCAAGACTTCGGGAAAGAAATTACATGCAAAAGTATAAAATGGGATTATAACGATTCTATCTTCACTGCGTTTTATTTATTTAGCGTATTACCCAGCCTATCTACTTAAAACTCAGTTGTGCATAAGAATATGAGAAAAGCTGTTTCCATGCTATGGTGAATGCACTTGAAGAAGGATGGAACGGAAAGAGTGGATAGAAGGTAGAATCAAGAATGCACCTTGTCACTAATTTTATGCCCCAAAGTCACATAAGAATGTCAAAAAATAAACGTAGATGCAAAAGGTGAGAATCTCTGTAAATTCAGAACATGTTTGCTTACAGAGGATGGACAGAAGCTGACAGGGTATAAGGGCAGAGAATCCAGACAGAAATGGCCGCTGTGTAAACATACACAACTGTTTATCCTTAAGGCCATCAAGTGCTTGCTATTTATCCCACTCTGGAAAGGTGGGAGGAGTAAGCCTTGAGTTAAATAATTAAACATAGGTAATCCCTTAACTTATGACCACAACTGAGCCCAAAACTCAAAACTGTTGTTAAGTAAGACATTTGTTAAGTGACTTTTGCCCCATTTTACAACCTTTCTTGCCTCAGCTGTTAACAGAATAGAATAGAATAGAATAGAATAGAATAGAATAGAATAGAATAGAATAGAATAGAATAGAATAACAGAGTTGGAAGGGACCTTGGAGGTCTTCTAGTCCAACCCCCTGCCCAGGCAGGAAACCTTACACCACTTCAGAGAAATTGTTATCCAACATCTGCTTTAAAACTTCCAGTGTTGGATCATTCAGAACTTCTGGAGGCAGGCTGTTCCACATTCTAACAGTTAAGTGAATCGCTGTAGTTGATAAATTAGGACCATGGTTGTTAAGTGAATCTGGCTTCCCCATTGACTTTGCTTGTCAGAAGGTCGCAAAAGGTGATAATCTGACTCTGGGACACTCAACCGTCATAAATATGAGTCAGTTGTCAAGCGTCTGAATTTTGATCATGTGATCATGAAGATGCTGGATTGATTGTAAGTGTGAAAAATGGTCATAAGTCACTTTTTTCAGTGCCGTTGTAACTTTGAACGGTCACTAAATGAACTGTTGTAAGTCGAGGACTACCTGTAATATATTTAAAGCCATAGCCATCTTTGCCTTGCGGGGGATAATCAATTATTGTACAGGTAATCCTTGATTTACAACCACAGTTGTGACCAGAATTTTCATTGCTAACTAAGATGAAGGCTAAGTGAGTCATGCTTGATTTTACAAACATGTTTTGCTATGGTTGTTAAGTAAATCATTGCAGTTTTAAGTGAATTGAATATAGAATATAGAATAACAGAGTTGGATGGGACCTTGCAGGTCTTCTAGTCCAACCCCCTGCCCAGGCAGGAAACCCTATACTATTTCAAACAAATTGTTGTCCAATCTATTCTTAAAAACTTCCAGTGTTGGAGAATTCACAACTTCTGGAGATAAGTTGTTCCACTGATTAATTGATCTAACTGTCAGGAATTTTCTTCTTAGTTCTATGTTGCTTCTCTCCTTGATTAATTTCCATCCATTGCTTATTGTCCTGCCCTCAAGAGCTTTGGAGAATAGCTTGATTCCCTCTTTTTTGTGGCAACCCCTGAGATATCTGAAGCAGGGGTGAAATGCTCCCGGTTCGCTCTTACCTGTCGGTCATCGCAGAGTCGATGGAGCCGGTGGCGGTCACGGCATGGGGCTGCCCCCACCCACTTCCCCCTGCTGCCTGGATGCCACCATTTGAGTTCTTTTGCCTTCTGCGCATGCGCAAAGCATTCTGCATGCACAGAGGGCAAAATAACTCAAATGGCGGCATCCAGGTGGGCGGGGGAAGCCGGCGGGGGAAGCCCCACGCCGCAACCGCCACCAGTTCCATCGGCTCTGCGACAACCGACAGGTAAGAGCGAACCGGGAGCATTTCACCCCTGATCGGAAGACTGCTATCATGTCTCCCCTAGTCCTTCTTTTCATTAAACTAGACATACCCCATTCCAGCAACTGTTCTTTATATGTTTTAGCCTCCAGACCCTAATCATCTTTGTTGCTCTTCTCTGCACTCTTTCTAGAGTCTCAACATGTTTTTTACATCATGGTGACCAAAATTGGATGCAGTATTCCAAGTGTGGCCTTACCAAGGCATTATAAAGTGGTATTAATACTTCACGTGATCTTGATTTTATCCCTCTGTTAATGCAGCCTAGAACTGTGTTGGCTTTTTTGGCAGCTGCTGCACACTGCTGGCTCATATTTAAGTGATTGTCCAGTAGGAATCCAAAGTCTGTCTCACAGTTACTACTATTGAGCAAGGTACCACCTATACTGTACCTGTGCATTTGGTTTTTCTTGGCTAAATGTAGAACCTTACTTTTTTCACCATTGAATTTCATTTCGTTAGATAGTGCCCAATGTTCAAGTCTGTCAAGATCCTTCTGAATCTTAAAACTATCTTCTGGATCTTAAGCCTATCTAATTGTGTGGTCAATAAGTGTTTCCTCCATTGACTTTGCTTGTCAAAATATATCTGGGAAGGTTGCAAATGATGATTACATGATACTGGGATGCTGCCACCACCACAAATACATGCTGTTTGCTAAGCAACCAAATTCTGATCATGTGACCATGGGGATGCTGCAATTGTCATAATGTTGAGGACCAGTTGCAAGTCATTTCTTCAGTGCTGTTTTAACTTTGATGGCTGCTAAATGAATGGTTGTCAGTTGAGGACTACTTGTATGCATAACTTCATTATTGTCTGTAATAAAGATTGTAATCCATTTGGTCCATGTCTTTGAGTCTTTTGCCACATTGAAGGGGAGCTAAAGGTGAAGTCTGCCATCAGTGGCATTCACAGAGGGGTGTAAGTAAAGTTAAGATTATGGTCATGGCAATGATACTAAGCTGGCAGGAATAGCCAACACCCTAGAAGATAGACTCAAGATCCAGATAGATCTTGACAGACTTGAACACTGGGCCCGATCTAACAAAATGAAATTCAGTGTAGAAAAAAATAAAATCTTACACTTAGACAAGAAAAACCAAAATGACATGTACAGATTGCGAGAAACAAGGCTTAATAGCAATAACTTTGAGAGGGATCTTGGAGTCTTAGTGGACAACCAATTAAATATGAGCCAACAGTGTGCAGCAGCAGCCAAAAAAGCCAATGCAATCCTAAATTGCATTAACAGAGGGATTCAGTCAAGATCACGTGAGGTACTAACACCACTCTATAAAGCCTTAGTAAGACCACACCTGGAATATTGCATCCAGTTTGGGTCACCACACTGTAAAAAGATGTTGAGACTCTAGAAAGAGTGCAGAGAAGAGCAACAAAGATGATTAGGGAACTGGAGGCTAAAACACATGAAGAACGGTTGCAGGAACTGGGCATGGCTAGTCTAGTGACAAGAAGGACCAGGGGAGACATGAATAGAATAGAATAGAATAGAATAGAATAGAATAGAATAGAATAGAATAGAATAGAATAGAATAGAATAGAATAGAATAGAATAGAATAGAATGGAATTCTTTATTGGCCAAGTGTGATTGGACATACAATGAATTTGTCTTTGGTGCATATGCTCTCAGTGTACATAAAAGAAAATGATAGCAGTGTTCCAATATTTGAGGGGCTGTCATAGAGAGGAGGGGGTCAACCTATTTTCAAAAGCAACAGAAGGCAAGACAAGGAATAATGGATGGAAACTGATCCAGGAGAGATTCAACCTAGAAATAAGGAGAAATTTTCTGACAGTGAGAACAATCAACCAGTGGAACAGCTTGCCTTCAGAAGTTGTGGAAGCTTCATCACTGGGAACTTTCAAGAATAGACAGGACTGCCATCTGTCAGAAATGGTGTAGGGTCTCCTGCTTGGGTGGGTGGGTGGGTGGGTTGAACTAGATTGCCTACAAGGTCCTTTCCAACTCTGTTATAATTCATACAAAACCCCATTCCTTTTGATGTGTACATGTGAAAAGGGAGAAACCAAAATATGGTTGCATGACCATAGTTGTCATCTTGAATTTTTGAAATAGTCAGTGACCTGCTTAAGATGATGAGAAAACAGGAATAAGAAAACAAGCTCCCTGCTTGTTTCTTTTTCTCTGTATCTTTGCTCAGGAAAAAAATATTATTCCATTTTTCTTTTATCCAGAGACGTTAGCGGCCCCATTAACAAGAGTCTGCTGGGAAGCAAAAATCTATTGAAATAAATCTTTTTTTTAAAATTTATTTTAACTGAGCAGTTTTTTGCCTGATAAAAAGCACTGATAGATCTAAGCGTTTCATCAACTCGCTCATAATTGAGAAGGGTGAAGCACAGAGGTGGGTTCCTCCCGGTTCAGATCGGTTCGCCCGAACCGGTTGCAACCTGCTGGTGATGTCATGATGATGTCATGGAACCGGATCGGTCGGTGTCGGTCCGTGGAGGCCGCCATCTTTTTTAAAAAAAAATAATGTTTTTTGGGGGAATTTTTTTTGGGAAATTTCCTCCAGGTTTTTTTTCTTCTGCGCATGCGCAGAAGCTGAGTTTCCGAGTTTCTGCACATGTGTCACCATCTTGTTTTCAGCTATTTTAAAAAAAATTTCTAATTTTTTGCTACTGTGCATGAGCGGCCACACGGTGCAGGAGGAAGTGAACCAGCAGCAAGGTAAGTTAACGACTGGAATGCTCTACCTGACTCCGTTGTTACTTCATCAACCCCCCCCCCCGTGGCTTTTGGCAAAAAGGTTTGCCATCACTGCTATAGATTATATTGAGAAGTTGAAACAACATTCTAGATAGAAGAAGACAGTGGCAAGCCATTTTGATATTGCTACAAAATAAATATGTAAATAAATAAATAAAACAATATGGGTATGTTGGTGTAGTCATCATGAATTGACCTCAACTGGAAAGACTCTACATCTCATGGCACAATATCACACCGTTATGTATGTATTCACTGTTTACAAATTTAATTTCTCATCTCCTGTTTTTTGGTATTGAAAAAATGATATAGAGTCTTCTATTTATTTATTTATTTATTTATTTATTTTGTTATTCTTATATGCCGCCCAACTCCCGAAGGACTTCTAAAAGCAATATAGGGAAATTAAGAGACAATAGAGTCTCTGTGCTATAAATTACTATTTCAAGCTCAGCATTAGCTTTCCAACATTGCTAAACGATGCCTTACTTTGTGCCAGATACATTTAAAGTGTTCTTTAAGGAGAAACAGAGGTCAGGAAAGAATACTGACCTGCCACATTCCTCCCTACAGAGAGGGCCTCCTCCGGGTCCCGTCTGCGAAACAATGTCGGCTGGTGGGCCCACAGGGGAGGGCTTTCTCTGTGGGAGCCCCATCTCTCTGGAACCAACTCCCGCCAGAGATCCGGACTATCCCCACCCTACTGGCCTTCCGCAAGGCAGTAAAAACATGGCTCTTCCAGCAGGCGGGGTGAAGAGACGACTCCCCCATGTATGAATGGTTTTTAAATTGTAATACGATGTTTTTAGATGTTATTTTAATGTGTAGTTCTAATCTCTGTTGTAAGCCGCCCTGAGTCCTACGGGATTGGGCGGCCTATAAGAACTCTTATAAATATATAAAATAAATAAAATAATTTTCAATTATTTCCACAAAGTTTAGGCTAGTAAAAGAATAGCAGTGATTTTGTTAAATGTCTGAATAATTTGGGCATAGCTTCCCGATTCACTAAACAGAAAGGGGGGAAAATTGTTCAGTACTTTTTGATTGTTTATAAGAAGGCAATTTCTTGGTACCCCATAAAACCACTATTTCCCCCCATAATTCCCTAGACAGAACTGTTTTCAATAATAAAAGGACTATCTGCTCCTGGCCATATCTACCAGAGTGGAGAAGCAGGCAATATAAAAGGTATATCTAGTGGGACCCAGAAGAAAGACCCTCTTTGTGGTAGCTCCTTCCTTGTGCAATATCATCCCCCTAGAAATAAAATCATCCCCCACACTGACCCTCTTTTGGAAGGCTCTGAAGACCTTTTGCCAACAGGCCTGGGGAACCCAGAGTGGGATGGAGCCCATCAAGTGGCTTATTTGACTGATTGTTGTCACCAGGGAGTTGAGGGAGGATTTTCATTTTTTTATTAGGAGCCTGTGGTGGCGCAGTGGTTAAAAGCAGCACTGCAATCTGAACTGCTAGTTCAGCAGTTCAGCTGTTCAAATCTCACCAGGCTCAAGGTTGACTCAGCCTTCCATCCTTTCGAGGTGGGTAAAATGAGGACCCAGATTGTTGGGGGCAATATGCTGAACTCTGTAAACCGCTTAGAGATGGCTGTAAAGCACTATGAAGCGGTATATAAGTAAGTGCTATTGCTATTGCTATTATTGTTTTTTTATATGAAATATTTTTACCTTTGTAAGCTGAGAGTGAGCCATATAAGTTTTCTTAAACAAATAAATTTTTAAAAAAGCATGGAAGAATACCCAGCTTGTCACTTCCATTTTACCAACAATGGTGTGAATTTTTGGAGTTTTATCCTTTCTGTTAATATTCTCCTTCAAACAGCAGCTACATATTTCAAGCTCTACTGGAGATGGCCAAAAAGAGCTAAAAGTAACTTTTTCAATGTAGCTACTGAGTTCTCCTGCTGTGTGATCAGCGAAGGGACAACAATACTTCATTCTTTCAGGAGAAGCACTTTTATGGCACATTTAAAAAAAAAAAACAAAAGTTAACTCCAGACATCAGTTCTTAATGCTGTCATTTCAATACAAATTTATTTATATATTTACTTTATTTATTAGTTTGTCAAACATGTACAAGATAGCAGGTATAAATATGAACATGGACATGAACGAAGGAAATGAATACAAATAAATGGGGACAGTAGGACAGGGACGGTAGGCACGCTACTGACCTCTTAGGAATGAGGTGAGGTCCACGGTAGACAGTTTCTGGTTGAAGCTGTGAGGGTTGGAGGATGTAACAACAGAGTCAGGTAGAGTATTCCAGGCGTTGACCACTCTGTTGATGAAGTCGTATTTTCTGCAATCGAGTTTGGAGCGGTTTACCTTGAGTTTGTATTGATTGTTTGCCTGTGTATTATTGAGGTTGAAGCTGAAGAAGTCGTTGACAGGTAAGACGTTGTAGCAGACAATTTTGTGTACTATGCTTAGATGAGACTGCAGGTGGCGGCGCAGTTCCAGATTGTCCAAGCCCAAAATTTCAAGCTTGGTGGCATAAGGGATTCTATTGTGAGTAGAGGAGTGGAGTACTCTTCTCGTTAAATACCTCTGGACCCACTCAATTATATTAATGTCCAATATACAGTGTGGATTCCAGGCAGATGGGCTGTATTCGAGAATTGATCTGGCAAAGGTTTTGTATGCCATAGTTAGCAATACAATGTTATCGGAGAAGAAGCTTCGCAAAATTAGGTTAACAGGTTAAATATTACTTTCCATGTGAGGACTCTTTCTCTCACACAAACTTGGTCATCACATCATAATATCATCCATCTAGAAGTATCTATAGAGAGTTAAGAAAATCAAGATGGCAGTCAGAATCATGTTATTGAAGTCTGCAGGGATTTCAATTTATTTGTACTATTTCCTGAGGTCCCTATGACATGTTGGGAAGTCATAGGAATTGCATTTGTGTTTTAATTCTGCCAAAAGTTTATTCCCTTAAGAGCAGCAACAGCCATCTATGATTTAGAGGTACTCCTATTTATTCTAATTGTGAAATCTTAATGATCACTACTCAAAATCTGTTTTACTGCCTACTATTTATAAAGTCCATAATCACAGCTCAACATCTTGACAAATGAATACAGAATGACGTATTCAATATTTCAAGATACAGATAAGCTTTCACTTATGACCATTCATTTAATGACCCTCTGAAGTTAGAACACAGTGTTCATGGATGGTCCTCCCACTTACAACTGTAACAGCATCTTCAAGTGATCAAATTCAGGAACTTGGCAACCAGCATGTATTTACAATTGTCACAGCATTCTGGGAATCACACGGCCACCATTTGGAATCTTTCCAGCAGTGGTGGGATTCAATTTTTTTTACTACTGGTTCTGTGGGCATGGTGTGGTGGGTGTGGTGTGGCTTGGTGGGCGTGGCAGGGAAAGAATACTGTAAAATCTCCATTCCCACCCCACTCCATTCCCACCCCACTGCAGGGGAAGGTTACTGCAAAATCCCCATTTCCTCCCAATCAGCTGGGACTTGGGAGGCAGAGAATAGATAAGCGTGGGGCCAGTCTGAGGTGGTATTTACTGGTTCTCTGAACTACTCAAAATTTCTGCTACCAGTTCTCCAGAACTGGTCAGAACCTGCTGAAACCCACCTCTGCTTCCCAGGGAACATCCAATAAGCAAATTCAATGGGGATGCCAGATTCGCTTAATGATCAGGTGATTTGCTTAACAACCACAGCAAAAATGGTTGCAAAATTAGCCATGGCTTACTTAACAACTACATCACTTAGCAAAGAAAGTTCTGGTTCCAATAATGCTTGCAAGTCAAGAGCTACTTCTATGTATCACCATGGTTGCTCTCTGCCACCTCTTTGCAATTATATTTATTTGGCAGTCCCCAGGACATGAATAATGAATATGACTTCATTTGTTCTTTTCAGTTTCTATCCAATTTATAGAACATTGACAGTCAAATAATCAACCTCTGTGGTGGATTATTTGTAATCTCTGAATATCTTTGCTGCCTTGGATTTGATCTGAATATTGTTTTGGTGTGTGTTTTGAATTCATGCAGTTGGAAGACATCATCTAAGCCACCATGTCCAAGTCCCTGATCCATGTAGGAATCCAAATTAAGATATTTATTAAGACCTTTATCTTTCTCATGCAATGAGGAAAACCCACAACTTCTTTTTCTTAGTTTTCAACTGGAATCTGAATTTTCTGTATCTTGTACTCATTCCTTGATTTGCACTCTTAGCATTCGTCTGTGTGACAACCCTTTAGGGATTTGAAGCACACGGGCATATCCTTTCCTTTTCGAGACTTCAACATATCCATTTCAAAATATCTCAAAATATCCATTTTTCAAATAAAATCTGCCTTACTTTGCATTTCCTTTATCTGTCAGTCCATCTGTCTCTCTTACTTTTCCCTTTCTGATATTTTTTTTCCTGCAGTGAAAATATTAGGGATATTAGGATATTAATTTTAAGAACATTGGAGCTCATGGTTTTGGATGATAGATGGCATAAATATAATTCACATATGAAGAAGAGTGGCTTCATGTTTGAATCCACTAGGGGAGATATATTTTATTACCTCTTTTTTCTTATTCATAACTCTATTTATAGCTAGGAATTTCAGACGAAATTAAACCTGGTCAATTTGTGCTTCCAAAATTACCGGATATATAAATCAAAACACTTGTTTGCTTAAATCTACACTTTCCGGTGTTTTGGGCTGCAGATTGCAACTGAAATAATTGCAATTAAAATTTATCTTCAAGGGAAAGATGATGCAATAAAACATACAGGAGCAATATGTGATAAAAGCCTAATGTAATTCACAAATTTGTTTGTAATAATGTGTTTATTAGGAACAATTTATTTATTTAACAAGAAATGCATACAAAATGGAAATGAATGATTGGAAAAATGAGAAGCTTTAAAAAAAATTAATTTGGTAGATTCCCCATATGTCAAAGATGCTTTGCTTATACCAAAGATAACCCAAACTATGGATTTCTATAGAGTATGTCATTAAATCTAAGCTTGCTCATTTGTGCCTCTGGGTTGATTTGTTCAATTACCATTTATTTCTTTTCTTGGCTATCTGTGGTATTCTCAGCTGACTTCTCAAAACACTAAAGTTGAAAAGTTTCAACACTGTTCCTACTTTGCTTTTCAAAGTCCAATTTTCTCTTCTCTAGACTGCCACAAGGACTAGAAGGTCTTAAAATATCTTTTAAAAGACATTTTCCACCTCTCTAGCTATGAGCTAGCTAAGGAGTATAGGTTGGAATCATTTTTCAGTGAAAATCATTTTTTCTAGAGGTCTCCATTCATTTTCAATAGGGAAAATCCTCTCTATGGAGCTTTTTCAGCAAAGAATTGGAATATTGGGGGAGAGGACAGAGAAACAGAGGATTGTGGGAAGCAAAAGCAAAACTAGCATCTTCTACCATCTCACAAAATAAAGTTGAATCCACCCCTAAAAATAATTTATAAGAGGTTCTAGAGTACATTGAGAACAAGATAGAAAAGTTAAATCTCTCTCTCTCTCTCTCTCTCTCTCTCTCTCTCTCTCTCTCTCTCTCTCTCTCTCTCTCTCTCTCTCTCTCTGTGTGTGTGTGTGTGTGTGTGTGTGTGCGCGCACATGTGGTTACACACAGACACAGCATTCAAGTTATTGTTGACTCCCTGAAGTTTTCTTGGCAAGGTTTTTTTTGGAAATTGTCTTATGAGAGAGAGAGAGAGAGAGAGAGAGAGAGAGAGAGAGAGAGAGAGAGAGAGAGAGAGAGAGAGAGAGAGAGAGAGAGAGAGAGAGAGAGAGAGAGAGAGACTGGCCCATACTGGCATCATGCCTAAAATAGAACTAGAATTCACAGTCTAGTTTCCAGCCAGGTACCTTTAACCATTACACCTATAGAGGAAATTATAGAGGAAAATATCTGTAGTTCATGGTTGAAAATGAGAGGTCTGTTGTGTGCTCTCAGCTTGGTGGTTTTCTTGCAGACATTTCATTATCAAAACTTGGTAACATCATCAGCAATGATTATGTTACCTAGTTTGGCTAATGAAATGTCTGCAAGAAAACAACCAAGTTCAGAGACCACCAAGGACCCCTCAAGCAGAGACCACTTTAATAGGGTCTATGACAATTCACCATGGCCAACTTGCCACTGCCAACTCATCACAGCCAACTTGCTGCAGCCAACTCACCATGGGACAACTAGCCACAACTAACTAGCCACAAGACAACTTGCTGCGGGAGAAGAGTTACACTAATTTCAAAGAAATGGTGGAATAGAACATTAAAGAAAGGATGCAAAAGAAGGGACAAAATGAAATGTTAATGACAAAAATTAACATAGGGTTTTAAAATTTATTTTAAATAATAAAATTGAATTGTTAAATATTCCCGTAGCAAGTTGTCCCATTCTGTCTTTAATAGGGGGAGGACCCAGATTGTTGGGGGCAATATGCTGAACTCTATAAACCGCTTAGAGAGGGCTGTAAAGCACTATGAAGTGGTATATAAATCTAAGTGCTATTGCTATTGCTATTGCTAATAGGGAAGAAAATACCGTAGGAAAGTTGGAAATAACACCTGGTACTAATTCAAGATGTATTTCTGTACACCAGTGGTGGGTTGCTCCCAGTTCGGCCTGCTTCAGCTAACCGGTGCGGCGGTGGTGGGAGACTCCGCTCACCTGCCCAGGACGCTTCTGCACATGAGCAGAAGCATTGCACATGCACAAGCATGCACGCAAACTGGTAGCAACAGATTTAGAACCAACTACTGCTGTACATATACTATGAAACTACAGTGAGTAATTTGTAATGTTGTGCATTTTATGTCTATGAGATTGGGGGGAAATGGTCAAAATAATATAGTGCTGCTCACCATAGCATTTTACATCCATGTGCCATAAAGTAAGTCTTTCTGGCAACTTCAAACTGGCTTTTCAAAATTTAGCTCCTTTTTTTGAGCTGTACACAAAACTCCAGACCGTTCCATTATTTCTTTTTCTGAAATGTCCTTACCATACATTTTATGTCTGTAAGAATAATGTACCTGCAGTTTTTAATCTACTCTGCTCTTCTTTTCCCATCCTAATAAAGAAGAGCGTGTTCACACTCCAGGAAGACAATTCAGTATTCTTTTTCTTTTTTCAGAAAAGAAATTAATAACAGTTATTCAATTTATTTTTTAAATATCCTTGGTACTTTTCCACTTTGGATTTATACTGCTGCCTTCTTTTTTTCTTTTTTAAAGGTAGCATTTTACATGACATTTTCACAGAATGGCAATAATCCTTGACATGCTAACCTTAAACAGGAGGGAGAGGAGGAAGAGGAAGAGGAGGAAAAGAAGGGAGGGGAGGGGAGGAGGAGGACAGATGCCATCAGTGAACGAAAAGTAATTATTTTAAGCAATGTTAATCTTTGCTTTCTGGCTTTTTAAAAATCAGTATTCCTAGTTTTAAAAATGGCCTATAAGAGATTTTTTCCTTTTCCTTTTATTTGTATCAGCCATCTCCAAACTCACTTGCACTTAGCTCCAAAAAAGTGGGCAGGGCTAGGACAAATTATCAATGTAGCCGGATATAAACAATAAAGCAAAAGATGTTTTGTAGTCAAGTTTAGCCTTCTAGTCTAGTTTAGCCTTCTATCAGAATTTATTTTTATTTTTATCTCTCAATAAAGACCATAGCCCTGGGATTCCTTACTAGTTTCTGATCAAGGAACCAACTAGGTTTGACCTTGTTTAGTTTTCCAAGACTAACCAAGGTCAGCTAGATATTGTCACCTAACATAGATGGGCTGTTTGATTGGATTTAATTATTCTTAAAACCAGCTATTTAATTAAGTCATGATGATTATATCTCTTGTAGTTAATAATTTATCCCCTCTGTCCTGTTCTTGTATCGATAAAATAGAAAGCCTAAGGCTAACAAGAATTATTTTATTATTATTGATTTTACTAAGTTTATAGAGCAATCATCCACATACTCAGAGACCAACTGCTGTTCTGCAAACTAATCTCAGACTGTTTATCATGATATGGCCTCTAAATAAATTCTTAAAATGACAGGGCTATTTCCACATCTTCTGGTTCAGCCCAATAAAAATAGACAAATGTACAGATAGATAAACAGATGTCAGTTCATCCTTCACAGTCATCATCAGTGTTGTTCATGAAGGAAGGAAGGAAGGAAGGAAGGAAGGAAGGAAGGAAGGAAGGAAGGAAGGAAGGAAGGAAGGAAGGAAGGAAGGAAACTAACAGGAAATTAGAAGTCACTCCCACTGATTTTTTGCCCACTCATGGTCATCCTATTTCTCTATTCATGTAAAGAAATATCTCTGAAATGATGAACCAATAGGATACAGGTCTAATATTTGAGCTTGTTTATGTAGGGTTTACCTCAGGAGAGTGTAGTACTATGAGCACTTATAGGCCATGTATACCAGTATTTGTTTTTATTGAATTTATATGCTGTCCATCTCACAGTTTGAGGCAACTCTAAGCTGCTTAACAGTTTAGCTAGGCAAGGGCAAAGATTATTATGAAACAAAATTTCAGAAGCAATAAATCATAAGCTAAAGGAGTAGATCTTAGTTCTTAGAAGGTTTTTTGGTAGCTGCGTGACAATTTTAACCCATTTCCTACAAGACTAGTAGGTTGCAAGTACTGAGAGTTGAATGTTATATGGCAATACCTATATTGCTGAACAAAGAGGTACTAGTTATGATGGAGAACCAAAGGCCATCCTCTGTCAGTCCAATGAAGGGAAACCAATGCAGACTGAAGTGATCCTTTAATTGGCAGATAGTCTGGGAATCCACCTAGCAAAGCAAACTCAGGATAAGCTTACCTTTATGATTATTAAGTAATCTTTGGTCATCAGTGTAAATGTATCAGTGGCCACTGCGCACCAGCTTTTCAATAGGTTATCACTCCTTTTTATTCTTAGAGTGAAATTTCTGAAAGGTAGTTGAATTAGAAACTGCATTTGCAATGTATGGCCAATATAAAACTTCCTTAGTCTGACATTTCCATTTTTCCTATCACTATGACCCTCATGAATCCTTTGAATCATATCAGTCTTTAAGGTAGCAGGGAGAACTAATCAGTGGCCTTTAAAATAAAACATCATCAATTACAAAAAGGTCTGGCCCAAATTGGAAGTCTGGAACTCAATCAATTATAGCTTTCATACCTGTAGACAGTACAGCATCTAGCTAAATAAACTTATTCCACAGTCTCTCAGAGATTGTTGGCCAATGCCATTTCCATGCACAGTGCTACTATGAAGACCTAACAGAGTAATTATAGCTGCTTACAGGTCCATATTAGGGGTGAAATGCTACCGGTTCGGGCGTACTGGTAGCAGTGGATGCCGGTGGTTCGGAGAACTGGTAGTGGCCGCAGTGCAAGGTTCTGCCCACCCGCCCAGATGCTGCCATTTTCTTTTTTTAATACTCTGCGCATGCGCAAAGCCTTCTGGGTGAAAAAGTGCATGCAGGAATGGTGCGGGGGTGAAATAGCGTGCGAAGCGTGCACTTCAGAACTGGTAAGAAAGGTACGTAGATTTCACCGGTGGTCCATATCCTTTTTTCCAAAGTCAAACCAATGTTCTCCAGAGCCCCTTTTCTTTGCAATTTTGGGTTTGTTAGGCTTAGCACCACCCTGACTTTTATCAAGGATTCCATGACTTGGCCAAAAGCCTGCTTCAGTAGCTTTAAGTCAGTGAGGAAGTCTTCAAAAGCGTCACCACTTGTTGACTTTGATGACATTTAAATCTCACATGTCCCATTTGTTTTTGATAAAAACAGCACTGTGGAAACTTTTTTATGACTTCTATTCTTAAGTAAATTCCATGCCTTTTAAAAATATCAACCTTTCCTTGCCCAGCTGCACTGAGGAAGACTATTGCTACAGATAGTTCTTGTCTTAGTATATATTCACTTAGTGAATACTGTATATTCACTTAGTGACCATTCAAAATTAAAATGGCATTGAAATAAATGACAAAAGTCCTTGCACTTTTGACCATCACAGCATCTCCAGGGTAACATGATCAAAATTTGGGTGCTTGGCAACCAATATGCATTTATGATGATTGCAGTGTCTCAGAGTCTGATGGTCATTATGTCAACTCGGAACCCTGACACATTATTTGCAACCTTCCCATCAGGCTTCCAATGTGTAAAGTCAATGGGGAAAGATCGATTCACTTAACAACTGTGGTGAAAAAGTTCATAAAATCAGGCACAGCTCACTTAACAATTGCCTTGCTTGGTAATAGAAATTCTAGTTACAATTATAGTGATAAGTTAAGGACTACCTGTTCTGACCTAGGCTTTCCCAAACCACGCAGACTCCTCGCCCCGATAAAACCTCTTTTATTTAAGTTGAAGGGAATTCCTCTGCAGCAAAGTCCCGACAAACAGTCTTTAATGAGCTTTCACAACTACAGACCTTTATCAGGCTTGGAGAATTACCAGACCGATATCTTCCACATGCCACGCTGTAGCAACAATTACTTGGCAGGAATAGATCTTCACCCTCATGAATTGAACTTACCAAACAAACGAATTGTTTCCTGCAAAAGCCCACTCCCCTTTCGCTCTTTTATTTCCTATAGTTTCTTAGCTGTTCTTTTCTTCTGGCAACTCTGTGCATGCACACACTGGAAACAGGCTCCAGCTGTTTCTCTGCCTCACTGCTGTCTAGCTCCGGAGGCAGCTGATAACTGCGAGATGGCCTTGGCCCCCTCTCTGTCTCTGAATCAGAACCCTCATCTGAGCCTTCCCCAGCCTCAGGACTGGCCCATGTTCCTCCCCAACCTCCTTACTGTATGAATCTGCTGCCAGCTCCGCTGGCCGCTGGTGGACCACAACACTACCTGTATTTAATGTTCATCTTCTTTATTTGCATAACCTGTGGCTAGCATAGAAATATGAACACTCTGCTTAAACTTTTTCCAGGATTCAGGACTTTTGCTTGAAAATTGCACTACTTTAGGAGTTTTTAGATAATCTTCTCTTACCCTGTGACCTTTAAAAAATTCTGAAAGTCCCCATACTGCTTGCTATTTGTTAAAATATACAATTTGTTGGCAATTTTGGCATAGGGTGTGGGTTTCAACAAAGGCTTTTGAAAAGCACATATTCCCTGGATCTTCAGATTTCCAGGCTGAGATATTGACAAACTAGCTACCTTAACAAGCATGGCTGAGTTTTGTCACCTCGTTCTGATGTGTGTTTGTATAATATTCCCATTGAGAATCTTCTTCTTTCAAGCATTTCATAAGAATACTCAATTGACAACATCCTACGTTTTCCTAAACGAAGAATCTAACCTACTAATGATTCTTTCCAGTAAACATGGCTCCATTAGGATAAAATGTGTTGAATAAAATTCCCCAGAGCTACTGAATGAAGACAGCATGCCAATTCCAGTGGAGATTGGTTTAAAAAAACCCCACAAAAACACAGTTATAATAGATATAGGGCAGCTCATCAGAAAGAAGCATCAAAGCAAAGCAAAGCCCCAGAGATTTGTAAACAAATTCCATTTTATGTTGAAGAAATAAAGCTATCACCACTTTTCAAGCAGCTGCATAATGCATTTTAAAAATATGGTCCGTATTTCAAAGTGAAAACAAACATTGCAAAGTGCCAACAGCTATCCATTCAATTTTCCTGGCTAAAAAAGAAAGAAAGAAAGAAAAACATGACATACAGGATATTGTACTTGTTGAGTTAAATTAAGTGGTGTACTTACAAGCTGTCCTTCCAAAATGAAGCCAAATCTACATTTTACTGGCAGAATCAACCCATCAACAAGTCTCCGCAGGCAGTTATAGACATTTTGATGTGCAGAAATTTCAGGGCTGGGTTAGTTCATATCCAGGACCACCCAAAAAGTCCCATGTTTTGGGCTGAAAAAAAAAGCCCATTGCTTGAGGTAAGTGGAAGATTTAGTGCTGTTCTTGCTACCAACTGCCACGGGTTTCTTCCTTGTGTCCCTTTCACAGAGTAGCAGTACTTCCATTTGGAGGATCCATAACAACTGCATCCATAACAACTAGATTTTCAGAGCCATGGGAGATTTTCAGAATCATGCATGGTAGTTGTTGAAGCAACTGTGTTGACACATCTCCTAATGAGATGCTTGGAAGATTCCCTCAGAACAGCCTCTATAGGTTCTGTAGGAAGTTAATACCCACCCCCTCCTGGAAGGGTGAAATACCCTGGGAAATATTGAAAGGCAGAATATTATATACAGTAGAATATCCCTGGAAACATGCTTCTAAGCAGACAAAAGACTCATCTTATGTGCCACCTCACCCATTCCTCCCACCCTTGCCAATGGGCCATCAAGGAATGGCCTAGCCCAGCTCATTCCCCCCACCTAGCCTGAAACAGTATTTTTACATAACAAGCACCTACAGGAAGAATCATAATGGGAGTCCCAAAGCCTTTTCATTCACCACATGGGACCTGGTAAGATTCCATCAACCACGCACCTGGGATTCAGGACAGCCCACAAGAGATGCCCTGTGAATCTGACAGCCAATGGAATACATTTCTATATAGGAACAGGAAACAGTTAGGGAGGGGCTCAAGAGAGAGTATAAAAGCAAGGGACTCAGCATCTCTTCCTCCCTTTTCTGGACCCAACACCTGGAAACATGTGATCCACCTTTTCTGTTCAGAAGCTCATGCCATGTGCTCCTGTTCCTTTGTTCTCCATTAAAACCTTCTTTCCAAGCAACTTCCATGAATCCAGTGTTCTTTTTCCCCACTTGGAACTGAACCCAGAAGAATATTACTTCCAACAGTTCAGAGCAGGGGTGAAATGCTACCGGTTTGGGCGTACCGGTAGCAGAGGCTGCCGGTGGTTCAGAGAACCGATAGTGCTGGCAGCGTCGCCATTTTGTTATTTTTAACCCTCTGTGCATGCACAAAAGCGTTCTGTGCATGCGCAGAGCGCAAAAAAGTGCATGCGCAAAGTGCGCGCACTTCCAAACCAGTAGGGAAGGTAAGTAGATTTCACCGTTGGTTCAGAGATATCTGTAGGGAAGATTATAAAACAATTCAAAATGATGACTTGGATGGTTACTTCCTTGACTCCCTCTTTCCTTGCAAATCCCTCTGGATAAGTCTATGGAGATTCTCAGTCATCTAGGTCATGGTTGTCCCAAAGGTATTTTTTTTCAAAAGGCATCTGGACTTTCCTTGTTTTTCCTTGAGGACATTTTGTTTTTCATCATCCAAGAAGCTTCTTCAGTTCTGACTAATGTTGGAGAATGTAAGGATTTATATTCCCTGCAGTCATTCAATTGTTATCTCTCTCTCTCTCTCTCTCTCTCTCTCTCTCTCTCTCTCTCTCTCTCTCTCTCTCTCTCTCTCTCTCTCTCTCTCTCTCTCTCTCTCTCTCTCTCTCTCTCTCTCTCTCTCTCTCTCTCTGAGAGTTATTTAGCCACTTAGAAATTTATCAGTGCCCTCAGGGTCACCTGAATTATGACCACCCATTTGCACTATTCAACCCTTAGATTTTCCGCCATTTAGTCAGAACTGAAGAAGCTTCTTGGATGAGAAACTAAACATCTTCAAGGAAAAACAAAGTCCAGTTGCCTTTTGAAAAAAATACCTTTGGGACCCTTTGTAGAAGGTGGCTGACAGAGTAATTAGTAGCTCTGGTTGTGTATGCATGACATACTATGGATGGCATAGTAAGATGTCAGTGGTTAGAGTCTTGGTGAATTTATTCTCCAACATGAGCTGCTGCCCATATCAGCCATTTCAATCTTCCTAATGGAAGAGCCCTGTCCTTGTTTAGAGGTGCATGTAAATTCACAAGCATCTGACAGCCTCATAAATCTACAGCCATTTGACAAAGGGGCAATGATAATAAAATGGTATACTAGGGAAGCCGCCTCCAGAAGAACATATGGATAGTTGAAAAAAACAGTGAGTTATGCAATGGACACATGGATTTAGAGTCATTCAGAAGAAAGAAATTTGAAGCAGATGTTTTGTTGTTGTTGTTGTTGTTTCCAGAACATTCTTTTGGTTTAACATTTGTACATATATTTCTTAATTTTTCAAACTTCAGCCAGTTTCTTTTGTGTACCTCATAAAGCATAATTTACAGATCATTCTCTTGGCCTGTAATTTGTAGTTCCACATTCTGTGCTTTCTCTATCTTATCAGATAAAATTTGTTCCGTATCAGTCATTTTTCCATTAGTATCTTTTAGACATAGTTCCATCCTTAAAAGCAGACATCATTACTGACAGTACTGATACTGTAGTTATTAACTTCTGGCTCCATTCTTCATAGAGACCCAGTATTAACTTCCATGAGACTTTGTGCTTTCTTTCTTCTGTTTTAAAAACTCAAAAGATTACTCCAAGATCAGAAGATGTGGAGGGACGTGGCCCATAGAATTGCCAAGGGTTGGACAAGACTGAATGGATAACAGCACATCACTTCCTTTCCTTTAAAATTTTATATTCCACTAGTGTCTAGTTTCTAAAACCATCATTTATAGTTTGTTACGATTGCATTTGCCAGGATAATCAAAATAAGTCTCTTTCCCATGAGGAGTAACTTGTTTTTTTAATAGTTAACTCCAAAATCTTTTAGTAAAAGTCATTATTCCAAATTTGTCTGCATCCTTAATCAATTTACAACTCTTTTACTTTGAAATCTTATTTATTTTTTGATGTTTACTTCAAAATCTTTAAATTTTTACATTTGTAATTAATTTTTATTTTGTTCAGAATTGAAGATAAACTCATCCAATGAAGATTTTCCAAACCTCTAATTCTAAATGTTTTTTTATTTATTTTGTCAAGCATGTATAGGTAACAGACATAAATATAAACATGATTATGAGTACAGGAAATGCGAATAATGGGGGACAGTAGGACAGGGATGGTAGGCACGTTGGTGCGCTTATGCACCATCCTTACAGACCTCTTAGGAATGGGGTGAGGTCAACAGTAGACAGTCTAAGGTTAAAATTTTGGGGGTTTGGGGATGAAACCACAGAGTCAGGTAGTGCATTCCAGGCATTGACCACTCTTAATACCTTTTAAAAGTCTCTATCATGGTCATAAACTTTTGTTCCCATCATCTTCTGCTGTTCAAACAGAAAACCATTGTCCGTGGTCTCCTCATGAGTAGCAGCTGTCCAGGGCATGTATGGGCAATCTTTGATCCTCTCCTTATCCAGAGATGTTCTAGGGTTAGGGTTAGGGTCTCCTCACTGGTTTGAAGTAGGGGCCACAATCTATTATGCCCCAAAGCCAGGCCTGACAAAGTCTGGACAATGTTACAAGGCAAGGCAGGTAAACACGTATCTCAATATCCATTAGTTCTGCAGAAAGGAACTGCCCTGTCAGCTCTAATTAATATATGTATCCTTTCTAGATATGCTGACCATGAGAAAGGGAGTTTTGCTATGTCTACAGTATTATGAGAACCGTTGTATTGTTCCTCTAAAACAAATGTCAAGGACAAACCACAGCAGGGAAACATCTGTGCTAATATGTCATATATGCTTAACTGTCTGTTCCCAGTTCCTTATATTATTTTAAGATAAGTTTACCTCATTGTATACCATAAATGGGCATAGGAAATACATACGTAAACCAGTGTATAAGAATCTGACCCTGACTAGTATTCAGGGTTGAGGCCTTTGTCTTTGCTTTGAACCTGCGCATTGAATAAACCTTTCCTTCTGTACAAGTGCTTGCTTAGTGTCCTGATTCATTCTACAACAGTTTTGGCGACTCCGCCGGGACGTTAAGTGAGGCGCTATTGCGCTGAGGGCTGCCTGATCCCCTTGGACCCTGGGAGGGGCCACTTCTGAACATTCTCCAGGCGCCACGGGGGTTATACCTCCGGGAGACGGCAGTGACACCTCCAGGGGGCCGACGGTGCTGAAAGCAAGTCCAAGAACCCTTGAGGGAAGGAAAGGTGGTCTGAACTGAATCCTGGCCAGGACAAGACATCTCAGGCGAGTATATGTAAATGTGTTTACCTATCTCATTTGCAGATAGAAGAAGGGACCTGATCTCTCCCTTCGGCTCGGGACTGGAGTCCTAACGAAGCCGTGCTAGGTTGTGTGGGAAGGGTCGTTGCCGAGGTTCCGTCCAGTGACCGTGATATTCCGGGGCTGGCGGCCGGTGACTTTGTGCTAGGATGGGAGGTGGTAGCAGCATTCCCAGCACCCCGTTGGAATGCATGATGAAGGGATTTGATGATTACTTTAACCATGCACAGTATAGGGTTCCCTATCCAAAGGTAACGAAGGATAGGTTACGTTATTTGTGTGAACAACAATGGCCACATATGGGTGTTGGGTGGCCACCGGAGGGTACCTTTCAGAACCAAGTTATTGATGATCTTACCTCAGTGATAGCTGCTAACGAGGAGAAATACCCCAATCAATTTCCGTATATAGATCAGTGGGGAGATGCTGTGGCTGAGAAAGCGGATGACTTGTTGCAATGTCAGGCTGAAATGGTTCGTTTATGTGTGGCTAGACCGAGAGGGCAAAAGCTGAAGGTGCCGTCAAGAAGGAATAAGGATTTGAAGGTGTCAGAAACTAAGGTCTCTGGCACTCGGAAGAAGGTGTTAGTTCAGGGAGACGAAGAGATTTTACATCCCCCGCCGTATGCGCCGATACCTTTGATCCCTCCTGCACCCCCCCAAGGGCATCCAGGAGCAGCTGGTAGTGTAGCCGATGGGGGAAAGCAGGGAGGGGTTGATGTTGATCCAGCTGTTCGGAGAAAGCAGAAAACGCAAAGACAAGGAAATGCAAAGAGTGAGGAATGGAGAGAGGAGAGTGCTTTTAGTGAAGAGGAATATGAAGAAGCTAGAGGGGGAGAGGATGTTTCAGGGAGGCCAGTAACCAGGGCTGCAGCCAGGGCAGCGGCAGAAGCTGAAAGGGTTGCGGCTGAAAGAGAAGCGGAGGACGCGGCCACCGAACCCAGTTTTGTAGCCCCTTTAAGGCAAATGGATCAGCAAGTTGTGAATCCACAGGGAGTGCTAGAGTACAGACCTTGTTTTCAGTATGTCCCCTTCTCAACTACTGATCTTTTGAATTGGAAAAAGCATTACGGACCTTTGTCAGCTAAGCCGACTGAAATGGCAGATCTCTTTCAGACAATTATGCAGACGCATAATCCTAATTGGCAGGACATACAGCAGTTAATGAATGCTTTGTTGACACCAGAAGAGAGGGAGAAATGGAAGGCAGCTGTAAGAGGATGCATAAGGGATAGATTTCCGAATATACAGGATTTGAGACAAGAGTTGGCAGATAGAGCTCCGGAGCAGGATCCTGGATGGGATCCTAAGATTCAGCCCCAAATGACAAGGCTGCGAGAATACCAGAATTTGACAGTAGAGGCTTTAAGGAAGGCAGGAAAGCCCCCTGTGAACATGTCAAAGCCGGCTCTAATCACCCAAGGAGCGGATGAAAGTCCAGAGAGTTTCCTCCAACGGTTAATTGAAGCCTATGAATTGTATACGCAGGTTGATCCACGGGCACCCGATAATGTGAGAATGTTGAATGAAAGATTTATTGCCCAGAGCTATGACGATATTCGTAAGAAATTACAGAAGTTGGAGGGGGCATTAGGGAAAAACACCACGGAGTTGCTGGAAGTAGCAAGAAAAGTATTTGTGAATAGGGATAAGGTAGAGAAAAAGGAGAGAGATGCCCGTATGCAGAAAAAAAACGGAGTTGTTAGCAGTGGCGTTGCAAGGGAGGACACGGACTTTAGGATTCAATCAATGTGCCCATTGCGGCTCTGAGGGTCATTGGCAGAGGGAATGCCCACGTAGACTGATGAGAGGACGATTTGTGAGAAGACGGCCCTCTTTTGGTCGCGGTTTTGTAGGAAGGGGGGGTCCACCTAGGCATTTAGCTAGGGGATGGAATCCACAATATGCACAGGCTGGAAGGGGGATGCCCAGCTCTGAGAGAGAGCCTGAGGTAGAAGGCATTGGATTGGCTGGCACTGGATGGACGGACTGACGGGGACCTGGCTTGGAGCAGACCCCCCCTGAGCCTATGGTTACGTTGAATATTGGGGGTCATAATACTTCATTTTTGGTTGACACAGGGGCAGGCAGATCAGTAGTGAATAATCTTATTACTGCCCCAGGACCACATCAAATACAAGTACAAGGGGTCTCTGGCCAAGTTATAGGGCGGCAAGTCCTCAAACCTGTAACTTGCATATTCAAGGGGTCGGAAATCCAACATGAATTCTTATATATTCCTGAATGCCCAATACCCCTTATGGGAAGGGACTTGCTCAGCAAACTTGGGGCCACCATTTCCTTTGATGAGGGTCAACAATCCATTACAGTTAAACACAAGCCAGACACCATGTGGAGATTAATGGTAGTCAGATCAGTGGAACCTCTTGATGAAAAATGGAAGGAATTTAATGTGCCAGGATTATGGTCAGAGGACAACCCCCCTGGGTATGCTGCACACCACCACCCCATCATAGTTGAGGTTAAACCTTCAGCCACCCCAGTACACATTAGACAGCGCCCATGTTCTAGGGAAGCGATTGCTGCCATTTATGAGTGTATTCAGAAATACTTGAAGGCAGGGATTTTGGTACCCATACAGTCGCCATGGAATACACCTATTTTGCCAATTAAAAAGCCTGATGGTTCATATCGACCAGTTAAAGACCTTAGGGTAGTTAATAGCATGACAGTGACAATACATCCAGCAGTGCCCAATCCATACACTCTTCTGAGCTTAATCCCCCCACAGGCGAAGTGGTTTTCAGTAATTGACTTAAAAGATGCTTTTTTTACTATTCCAATACATCCAGTGAGCCAACCTTTGTTCGCATTTGAATGGGAAAGTCCAATTACTGGCACTAAAATGCAATATACCTGGACTCGCCTTCCACAGGGTTTTAAGAATTCACCGACATTGTTTGGGACAGCCCTAGGTCGAGATTTATTATACTATGTACCCAGACAGCAAGGGGATACTTTGCTGCAATATGTAGATGATGTGTTGGTAACTGGACAGACAGAAGACACTTGTTGGGAGAATACAAAGGCACTGTTTGTATTGTTGTTAGAGTGTGGATATCGTGTCTCTAAAAAGAAGGCACAATTGGTGCAGAAATGTGTGCGATATTTAGGATATGATATTGAACACAGACTGAGGGCTTTAGGACCTGAGCGGAAAGAGGCAGTCTTAGCCATTGCAGCACCTACTAACAGGAGACAGCTCAGAGGATTTTTAGGCTTGGCTGGCTTTTGTCGCATATGGATTCCCAATTTTGCCTTGATGGCTGCCCCCTTATATACTTCTACTAAGGGGGGCAATGCAGATCCTTTTGTATGGACTAAGGAACAACATCACGCATTTACAGAGATTAAGAAAGCTTTAATAAAAGCACCAGCACTAGCTCTGCCTAACTTAGACAAACCTTTTAATTTATATGTCGACACAAAAGTGAACATGGCTTTAGGAGTTTTGACCCAGCAGCTTGGTAAATGGCAGCAACCTGTTGCCTACCTCTCTAAACAGTTAGATGGGGTAGCTCAAGGTTGGCCACATTGTCTCAAGGCTCTAGCTGCTATTGCTGAATTATTACAGGATTGTAACAAGCTTACCTTTTCTTGCCCTATTAATGTACATACTCCTCATGCTGTCCAAGCTATCTTGGATCAGAAAGGACATTTGTGGATTAGCAGCCAACGATTGGTGAAATATCAGGCAATGTTGATAGAAAATCCTCACGTTAACTTAATTGTTTCAAATAAACTGAATCCTGCTACCCTTTTACCCATAGATGTGGATTTGCAGCACGATTGTTTGCAGGTGTTAGAAAGTGTGTATTCCACTCGACCAGATTTGACAGATACGCCATTATCGAATGCAGATTATTATTGGTACACAGATGGTTCTAGTTACATTCATGATGGAATGCGAGTAGCTGGATATGCCATTGTGGATGGTGATGAGGTCATAGAAAGTGGATCTCTTGGCAAAGGTGTCAGTGCCCAGGTGGCTGAATTATGGGCATTAATTAGGGCCCTGGAAAGGGCTTCTGGGGAGAAGTTGAACGTGTGGACAGATAGTAAATATGCTTTCTTGACATTGCATGCACATGGTGCAGTATATAAAGAACGAGGTTTCAGAGACTCTGCAGGGAAATATATCCAGCATGGACATTTGATTCAACGATTAATTGATGCGGTTCAAAAACCAAAGAAGGTAGCTGTGATGCATTGTAAAGGACATCAACGAGGAGATGATAGAGTTGTCTTGGGAAATAGGGCTGCTGACTCTGAAGCACGAGCTGCAGCACTCAGATTTGATGAACCATTACCAGATCTTTCTATTCATGTGGCTATGGATTTAGGGGTAATACCACCGAGTATCAAACCGTCATATTCTCAATCCGAATGTACAAAGGCCGTAAATGACCTTAAAGCTATAGTAAAAGAAGGGTGGTATATTCTTCCAGACAAACGAATCTATGTCCCTTATTCAGTGACTTGGCAGTTAGTGCAATCATCACATACTGCAATACATATGGGGAAGTCGGCACTAGAAACAGCACTAGCTCGTGATTACTATATTGATGGTCTAGCTGGAATTGTTGCCAAGGTAGTTTCACAATGTGTTACCTGTGCTAAAGTGAATCCTAGGCAAGGACCGCTATTGCCCCCTGGAACAATACCTGTCTCCTATTATCCAATGGATACTGTGATGGTGGACTTTACAGATATGCCTAGATGTGGATTTTACAACGCAATGCTAGTTATTGTTGATTTATATACCGGATGGCCGGAGGCCTATCCCACTAAAACTAAGAAGGCTCGTGAGGTAACTAGGGTGTTGTTAAAAGACCTAATTCCACGTTACGGTTGCCCTACATATATTTCATCTGATAATGGTCCTGAATTCGTTCATCATATTAATCAGGCCTTGGCGAAGGCACTTGGGGTACATTGGCGGTTCCATTCGGCATTTCACCCCCAATCAGGGGCACCATGTGAGAGATTGAACCGCACCCTAAAGGAGAGGATTACCAAAATATGTACAGAGACACACCTAAAATGGCCTGATGCTCTTCCTCTTGCTCTATATGCCATTAGAAGTGCTCCAAAGAGGAAACATAACCTCTCACCATATGAACTCATGTTTGGGCGTCCTCCTACTTTACTCAGATGACATCTAGCAGGATGGCCCAATTTAGGCCACAAGGGGGGAGTATGGACTATGGAAATGGTACAGGAATTAAATAAACAAGTTGAGAAACTGAAAAACTATGTACTGGAGCAATCCCCTCCAAGATTAGTCACTAAATGTCATAGCTTTCAGCCAGGGGATCGGGTATGGGTTAAACATTGGAAGAAGGAACAATTAGTAGGGCGGTGGAAGGGGCCCTATGTTGTAATCATGTCATCTCCACTAGCTATCAAGGTTGCTGAATCTAAATCGTGGATCCATTGGACACGAGTCAAGAAGGCAGCAGATGAGCAGAGAATTATCCCACAGAGAACCCATCCTATGAAGCTCAGACCAAGAAACTAGGACGATCAAGGCTTTCCGCTTTGATGCTTTGCTGCAGGTAACATTATATGTGTTAATCTCCACCAAAAACAGAACTTTCCCCAACATACGAACTTTCTTTTATTACAAGGCCACTCTGCAAAAACCTTACCGGCAATAGGTTTTCTTCGTACAGTGGTGAACATATACCCCTGCTGGGCCACTCCTGGAAGCTGGCTCTTTACGCACGGGTGAAGAAAGGATGAAGATGGACACTCTTCCGATGACCATAATTATACTGTGTTTTCTAAATAGTAATCACGTGCTAGGAAATAGTGTATGTATTAGCAATTTGGGACAATGGAGTCTCCCAGGTGACAGGCCTCACATTAGCCAATCTTATACTGTGGGACAAGGACAAGAATGTGAAGGCCACCCTCCTCTTACATTACGACCCGAATGTTGGATAGGAATATTACCACATCCCTGTCAATTCCCTCAAACTTTTGATAAAATTGTTAAGGAAACATGCCTTACTAGGCAGTCAGTGAATCCAGAGGTATGTCAATTTATAGGATACATCTTGCGAAAAGGCATGTGTGTACAAGCCCCATATAGAGGTCTACCACCCCCTGTTAGGTTAGATTGTGGTAATCCTTTATTTTGGGGTTGGGACCGTATAACGTATATCAGCCAATTGAAACCAGGTTGGGAAGGAATTTGTCTTATCCACTCTATCCCTGAGATGGATTCAGAATTTGGTCACACAATAAAAGAATCAAGACCCAGACGTAGAAAAGGTAAGCGCAGAACTGGTCGCGAAACTAATACCTTACCTTATGCCTCTACTTGTACTCATGTAAGCAACACGTTTATTAACCCTTCTATAACCCCTTCTCTTACGCGAATAAGGCGCAAACGAATTCTAGGGGAAGTTGTCAATCACATACAATGTCAACAGTGCATCCATGTTACTATGACAGGGAACATTATTACTCATACCTTGGTGTATCATACATCAGTTCCTCCCACCTGTACACAATTTGACCTTTTGGATTGCACACTAAATGGGACATCATATAAGCAATGTAATGGTTCCCAGGGAATCCAATGTTATGATCCAAAACAAGCTACGAGAGTAACAAATTACCAGGTTATTCTCCGACACAAAACTTGCGGAAGAAAGGAAGAAATTACTAGAGTAGTAACTCCCACCCTAAATCAGCAGATCACCTTAAAATTTGATGCCTGCGCAATCATAAACAGAGCTTGCTTTCCCAGAGGAGGTTGTGGAGGTTTAGCTTGGGAGCGCACCTATACGTTCAATGATAAATATATGTGTCTAGAAAGAAATGGTCCTCGTAGTGCTGAATGTCAAAATATAGAATTCAATTATTGTCCCTATTGGACTTGTGTTGCTTTTGCAACCTGGATGAAAGGATCTACGGGGCCTCTTCAAATAGCCTTAACTAAAGGAACCGCTAATAATAACTGTAACAAAGGTGAATGTAATCCTGTTGTGCTATCCCTCACCCCGAAAAGCACTTTTCAGCCCATTGTTATGGGACTTCAAATAGACGGGAAGGGATCTGATCCCGGGACGCTGCTGGAATTAGAGGTAACCACCAAAACTACCTCAATAGGCCGTAAGAAAAGCCTGTTTTGGTCCTATTATCAAGAAATAGAAAAGCTTAACCTTCAGGAATTACCTTCAAAGGTAGTGAATACCTTTGTGGAGCTAGCTGAAAATGTAGCAAACATTTTAAACGTAAGCAATTGCTTTGTATGTGGAGGAACTAATATGGGAGAAAAATGGCCTTGGGAAGCCCAGGAGCTGAACTATACTACAGTGCTTGAAATGGAAAAAGTAGGTAACCTTACTGCTACATTAGGTAAAGATGGGAATTGGGCTTTAACTTCCAATTTAGTTGGGTCGGTATGCTACACCCGGAACCATACCACTGGGTGCCAACAGGTCGGAGCTCTCAGATGTCTATCCGCCTGGAATAATGGTCAATGGTGGTCAGGTAAGGGTCAAATACCACCCTGGGAAGCAAAGGCCCTGGAATCCGTAAACTTATTAAAACATTATATTTTGGATCCCCAGAATTATTCCAAGAAATGGTTAGCTCCGGATGGTATGTATTGGATTTGTGGTAAATATGCATATAGCCAATTGCCCTCCAATTGGTGTGGTTCCTGTGTTTTGGGTCTTATCAGACCTGGCTTTTTCCTTTTGCCTCTTCGCCACCGACAGATATTAGGTATCCCTGTATATGATGAGGTGGGGAACATTCGTACTGAACGGGCCATAGATACTTCCATAATTGACAACCTAAAAATAGGTACCTGGAAAGATGATGAATGGCCCCCAGAGAGAATTATTCAAGTCTATGGTCCCGCTACCTGGGCCGAAGATGGTACCTATGGTTATAGAACCCCTATCTACATGTTGAATCGTCTAATTAGATTGCAAGCTGTTATCGAAATAATTACTAATGAAACTGTTTTAGGCCTAACAAAATTAGCTGTAGAGGGAGTTAAATCCCGCACGTATATTATGCAAAATCGCTTAGCTTTAGATTACCTGTTAGCCAAAGAAGGAGATGTATGTGGGAAATTTAACCTTTCTAATTGTTGTGTTGAAATAGATGACAGTGGACATGTTATCCAGGAAATTACTAATAAAATGGTTAAAATTGCTCACGTTCCAGTTCAGACCTGGAAAGGCCTGAATCTGAAAGATATTTTTGGCCAGTGGTTTCCTAAGCTCCCTGGCCTACAAGCAATTGTAGCCTTAATAGGACTTATCGCTGCTGGTTGTATTATTCTTCCCTGTGTCTTGCCGACACTAGTCAGAGCTATTACTAACAGTTTATCTCTCTTAGCCGAACGAAAGGCAACAGCCCAGGTAATGGCTATGTGGGAATATGAAGGCTTGCGCCAATCACTCCACCAAGAACCTGAGTATGTAACTCTTCTGTCTAGTGATTCAGAGTTACAAAGGGGGGACTGAAGTAGGGGCCACAATCTATTATGCCCCAAAGCCAGGCCTGACAAAGTCTGGACAATGTTACAAGGCAAGGCAGGTAAACACGTATCTCAATATCCATTAGTTCTGCAGAAAGGAACTGCCCTGTCAGCTCTAATTAATATATGTATCCTTTCTAGATATGCTGACCATGAGAAAGGGAGTTTTGCTATGTCTACAGTATTATGAGAACCGTTGTATTGTTCCTCTAAAACAAATGTCAAGGACAAACCACAGCAGGGAAACATCTGTGCTAATATGTCATATATGCTTAACTGTCTGTTCCCAGTTCCTTATATTATTTTAAGATAAGTTTACCTCATTGTATACCATAAATGGGCATAGGAAATACATACGTAAACCAGTGTATAAGAATCTGACCCTGACTAGTATTCAGGGTTCAGGCCTTTGTCTTTGCTTTGAACCTGCGCATTGAATAAACCTTTCCTTCTGTACAAGTGCTTGCTTAGTGTCCTGATTCATTCTACAACAGGTTCCTTCAGTTCATCATACCTCCCACAGAAATCCATTACCACTTAGCTTTATAGGGTTGTTGTGAAAAAGATGATTTACTTCATATGTTCCCATGGAAGAAAAGTAGGGCATGCAATGTGGAAAACTAATCTTCTAAGAGAAAACATATTTTGTTCCTTTTCTAAAACTTTGATGTATTCTTTGTAACACACTTCATTGCTTGCAATCAATAGTGACAAGGGACAAGAACCTGTTTCTGTTGTCTGGCTGTTAGGAATGATAAAGGAGCTGGCAACATAGGCTTTGATTTACAGATATTGGTAAGTTCATATATGCTTCTTGGAAATATTCTATATAAAACCCAAGAATTTTAAAAAGCATCAATAAAATGTTGAATAGAATGAACTTCATTGTATGTTGGCACAATGCTTTGTACAGCTGTATTTTATACATACTTATTACATTTATATGTGTATATATAAACATCATTTTTTTAAAAAATAGGAAAGATATAAGCTGACTTTTTCCCCTCTTCAGGAAATGTCTTTTATTTATTTTTTTATTTGAAGATGAAGATGATTCCTAAAATATGGTAGTGAAAGGCTTAGAGCATATGCAGAGTGTAACAAAATTCAGGTTTTGTTAATTGCTGCTGAGAGAAACTCCATTGTGACCTAATGTGCTATCTGCATAGATAAAACTTCTAGGCGAATTGCTAAGCTTAGCCTAGCTAAGTAACTTCTTGAATGCAGATTTTGCCAAGTAGCCTTTCTTGTAGCTTAAAAATGTGTTCTCAGCAAAACTAACATGGAATAGCTTTCCCTAACAAAGCTGAGTTATATGCCAGAAAATGTATTTCTTTCCTCCTTTGTTTTCAGAGCGCTGAGAAAAATCAAGAAGTTTGTGTGATATGAATTTATATTTCTATAGCAATGTCGTTCTGTGCAAGCTGTGTGAGCTATAAGATGTTTGGAAAAGTTTTTTTTGCACATGCACCTGTTTTTCTCTCTGCCTGCTTTTAAGGGGGGGAGACTAAATAGTCACCCAGGTTTTGCTTTCTAGCTAGTTAGAAATAAAAACTGATTACCAGTAGCCTCATGTTCAGAGTTTCATTCGACTTATCAGATTCTGAGCTGCATTCAAAGTCCTGCTGTGTTTTGCAGGACCACGCGAAACAGAGGGGAAGCCTGGGGGACAGTGAGGTGGAAAGCAACTGCCCGCTGGAATGAGGGAAACCCTCCTTAACACAGCGCAAATGCAATCTGTCATGTCATTCTGACATGGCAGATCCGAGGCCGTGACAACTACTCCAGCTTTGGGAAGTATAAAAGTGAGTAGCAGACTGTGCTCATTCCTGTTACTGTGGACTTTCATATGGGCAATGATTTGGAATTAATAAATCGAGCAATCCCAAAGATTTTGGGCAAAGGGAGTGAAGCTCTGGCAAGAGATTAAGTGGTGATTGAAAGAGACCCGACAAGATTACTTAAAAGAACTTTGCAGGGAAAGTAAAGGCTAAAAAACTCAAAGTGAGAGTGAAAGTGATAGCGCGAGGGCGAAAGAAGACAAAGAGAAATAAAAAAGGATTAAGAGGAAAATGACATTTATGCTGCAGTAAGAGAAAATATTGTAAAGAAAGTCAATTTAAACTCAGAGGAAAATGGTGGACTGGGGAAAATAATTAGAAGACTTTCAGAAACGGGCAGAGAAGGAAAGAATTAAACCTGGAACCAAACTGTTGGAAATGTGGTCAAAAACAAGGCACCTTTTATCATATATGGTGGTCATGTACAGAGACAAAGAAATATTGGGTAAAAATTCATAGATGGGTCCAGGAAATAACAGGCCTTCAAATAGAATATACACCAGAATTATTCTTGTTAAGGATTTCCAAGGGAGACTATAATAAAACTACCACATACATTATTTTACATATTATAACAGCAGCAAGAATAGCATTTGCACAATGTTGGAGACAAAAGAACACACCCTCGGAAAGTTTGGTAATAAGAAAAATATATGATTGTGCTTAAATGGACAAACTAACAATTGAACTGAAAGGTCAAATGAATTCGGAATATTACGCAATATGGAAGAAATAATACGAATGGATTGAGTATAGAAAATGAGAAAAAAAAGAGGTAAAATATAAAAGGAAGTAAAATGTATATTTGAAAAGTATGGAATATATGGATTTGAATGAAAGGAGGTGTAAATATTACGTATGAAGTATTCTTAAATTTGAATGTAATGATATGTAAAGAATAGACATGTAAATAATAGGAAAATGAGCACAGTTATGTATAAAGCAGTGGTGGGTTCCTGCCGGTGCGGTGTGGAGTGCAGCTCCGGTAGGAGCCCGGCAATGACGTCATTTTCTGGCACTTCTCCGCATCCTGAGCTGTCGGGAAAAAGCCCTCCCACCCGCCCTTGTTTCAGTACTGACCTTTATTCTTCCTCCGAAGCACAGCTGAGACGTTCCTCAGCTGTGTTTCAGCTTGAAATGTCATCCTAAGCATGCGCGGAAGTGAAATCGTCTGATGGAACACGAGTTCACTTATGCGCATGCTCGCGATGCGCACCGGTAGCGAAAATAACCTGAACCCTCTGCTGGTATAAAGTATGAAAACTTGTTAAATGGGAAAAATACAATAAAAACCTTTAAAAAAAAGAAACAAAAAGAAAAAATATTTAGAATTCTCCCCCTCCCAAGGGATCTTTCAGTCTGTTGTACTATTTCTGCTATAAGACAAAAGGGATATACCGTACATCAAATAAATGATGTGACCTCCAAATGGACAGTCATTGCTCCTTACCTGTCCATTTTAGAACATTTTAGTTTGGACAGGGACATATATTTCACTCTGATTTATAACTTTTGACTTCGACTCGACACTTTCCTCTGTTCTAAGGCAGGTAAAATGTGAGATGCAGAAATGATGGCAAGGAGCTGCATCAGCAAGTCGGAATCACATCTGCCACTTTATGTTCTATGTTTCAGTGAATCTTTTTTTTTTTGATAATTCCAATTCAGTTTTCTTCTCTAAAAAATACCAGCATTTTGACTCCCTTTCCAGGTCCCTAATTTATTGTCTCTTTCTACTTCCCCTGTATGGTAGAATTGCAGACTTTTAAATTGCATTTCGAAGCATCAGCTGGTTTCAATTTCAAAGGGTATAAAGGATCCGATCAACTTACGCTTTTGAGCTATGCTATGCTAGTGAATAGCTATGATTTCTACCAAGTAATCTGGAAAAGACTCTGTAACCTTACAGAAACCATTGAACTCCAGTTCCCAGCGGTCCCAGTCCCATCATTATCTTTCCCAAAGGAACATGTCCTTTTAACAGTCTTTTGGATACAACAATAAAACTCTATACCAATCTGGACTTCCAGTGAAACTAACTTCAAATCAGATTAGATAAAAAGTGTGCTTAACACTGGGATTAATACCAGACAAGCAATTATGCAGAAAATAATACTCTAATAAAGGAACTACAAGGAGAAAACAACACCTCTCTCCAACACTGTCAGAGCAAGCTACTGGATATAAACAGAGAGCAAACCCCACTCCCTTCTAGCGCTGAAGATGTTATCTAGTTGGGTAATGAAACATGTGCAGTGGTGGGTTTCAATTTTTTTTACTATCGGTTCTGTGGGCGTGGCTTGGTGGGCGTGGCTTGGCTTGGTGGGTGTGGCTTGGTGGGCATGGCAGGGGAAGGATACTGTAAAATCTCCATTCCCTCCCCACTCCAAGGGAAGGTTACTGCAAAATCCCCATTTCCTCCCGATCAGCTGGGACTCGGGAGGCAGAGAAAAGATGGGGGCAGGGCCAGTCAGAGGTGGAATTTACCAGTTCTCCGAACTACTCAAAATTTCCGCTACCGGTTCTCCAGAACTGGTCAGAACCTGCTGAAACCCACCTCTGAGCATGTGTAAGAAAACAGCCAAACTCAAAGGCAGAAGAACTCTGAAGATTAACTCTGCAGATCTGAGTATTCTGAGCATATGCTCTCTTCTTATCCTTAATCAGGAAAGGCATAGTTGAGGCAGGGGGCATTTGCTATCAAATAATAACCAAAGAGATTTGCTTTATAATCCATTTAACTTTATAACCTATTTCTCTTCCTTTCTGTAACGAACTATTTCACATATTTCCTGTTATTCACTTTAGAATGTATTTGCAGAAGTAAACTTGCATGTTAGTGGAAAGTCCCGAGAACTTACGTGAACTTTCCCCCTGTACTGGAACATTTTGCAGGAGGCTACTTAGAGTAGCAAAGGGGGTGTAGGAGAAAGGGCATAATCCATAAGTTTTGATATTAGAATTACTCTTGATACTGTAACACGTGTTGATACTTCTCCTTTTCTGTATATGGAAATAATGCTTCCTGTAACCTATTATTGGATAACTTAAAGTAACGCCTCGGAAGAGGCTAGGATTGTATGAAGGGATAAAAGTACAACCTTGGGCGTAGCCCGGGGTTCAGAATTTGGCAAGCAAATACTCTGAACCATCTATTGCGCAATACAATAAACCTGTGTTTTCTCCAGTCCCTTTTGTGATATGTCATGCAATAAAAGTGGAGAAATACTGTATGTTGATGAAGATTATGTGTCAACAAGTCATTACTGATTCTTAGTGGTCTCATAGACAGATTTTCTCCAGGATGATTTCTTCTGCTTCTTATTCTTTGTCAGTCTCTTTTTACATTCAGCTTTATGAAGTCTTTAACATATTTCTATAGTGTTTCTGGTTCTCTATCAATTAGGTTTGGGACTTCAAAGTGATTCCTGACGTTCTACTTAAAATATGCTCAGCTTGGTATCAGGGTGGGTTCCACTTACCTTCGCCACCGGTTTGCATCGTGATGTTTTGAGCACGCACGCTCACTCCACTCACGCACACACGTGCATCCCCTCGTTCAATTCTGCTTCCGCGCATGCTCAGTAGCTATAATCAGCCCAAAACACAGCTGAGGAGCTGATCAGCTGTGCTTTGGGCGAAGGAATAAAGGTAAGCATAACCCCGGGGACGGGTGGGAGAGCCCTTTTTCAAGCAGCAACAGAGGAAAAAACTTCCAAACAGTAAAAAATTCAGAAATTTTTTTTAAAAAAGAGATGGCGGCGCCCATGGACCGGCACCGACCAAACCGGATCCGTGATGCCATCATGACATCACCAGCGGGTCGCTACCAGTTCGGGCGATCCAGTCCGAACCGGGAGGAACCCACCCCTGCTTGGTATCCTGAAAGCTGGTTGGGTTTATTCTTCTACTTTAGCTGGACTTGGAACTTGCTCTTAATGTTTCCTCTGTTTCTTCTATTTTTTTGTTAGTTAGGTCAGTTTTTTCCTCTATGATCTTAATTTTTTGTTCATGTTTGGCAACCACTTCTTGAATAACTTCCATTCTGTTATCTAATTTTTTAATATTCCCCTTAACCTCTTCAAAGTTTTCTTTAGTTTCTTCATGATTGTAAAAAATAGTTTGCTGTGTTTTAATCATTGTTTCTTGTTGTGTCATCATGAATTCTTGGATTTTGTCTAATGTGGCCTGCATAGTGTGTAGTGTAGGTGTTTGTCCTTGTTTCTTTGTAGATGCCATTTCTGTAATAAGTTTTTGTCCTGTCGCTGAGGGTGTTACAGGAGTTGTTTTTTTAATTGTTTTGGTCACAGTTGTTGATGTTGACATTTTTATTCTACTAAAGAAGTTGTGGACTTGGAACTTGCATATTAACTTTCACATCTTTAGTGTTATAGCTAAGCTTTTCTATGTCTTTGTATCAATAAAATTTTCAGTTTCATTTCAGTTTCATTTCTGTGTGTGATGTGCTAGTTTCATTTCTGTGTGATGTCAATGTCTATAGACATTGTTTTGGTTGTGGGAAGATTGTGTTAGCAAAGAAGAAGTAATTGAATTGACAGAAATTGATTCTCCTGTTTCATTTCTGTTTCTTAGACTATTCTTAGACAATTTGTTTCCAACTTTGTCTTTCCAATCTTCCATCACAAGCAGCACATCTTGCTTGAATGTTCTGTCGGTTTCAGATTGAACTTGACCATAAGACTTGTCAATCTTCTCTTCTTCATCAGTGGTTGGAGCAAAAAGTTGGATAAGTATTATATTAAAGGCACAGAGTTTAAGCTCTCCCTCAGCAGTAATCACTCTTCATCTGAATCTCTTCCAGAAGGCAGATTACTTATTTATTTATCAAAATATAGTTGCCACCCAATTAGAGCAGCATGGTGGCCTAGAATTGAAGACTCTTGCCTCCCTCTCAGAAAGTTGAGAGTTCAATCCTAGGTGGTGGCAGATGTCCTCTATCAGAATGCATAGAGAAAATATCTGCTGCAAACCCCGCATAGGTGTCAGGAAGGTATCTGTCCAGTAAATGCTCAGCTCCATTCAGTCTAAATAAAGGGATTAAAGAGTTGTAAAAAAAAATTGCCACCCAACTCTAGCGGACTCTGGGAAGCATACAAATTAGACAAAACACAAAACACAAAATAGCTAAAAATATTCAATCAAATGGAAAGTCTAGACTGTAATAATTTAATAGAAAGCAAAATCAACAAAACAAACCATTGAACAAAGAATAAACTTCAATCCCTGGCCTGGAACTTAAACCATTTTCAAAGCATTTCAGAACCCCAAGAGTGAGAGCGTAGTCCTTATTTCTTGAGGGATGCAATTCCAAAAGGTGGAAGCTGAAGCAGAAGAGGCAGGCCCTTCCTAGGTACTTCAAGTTGGCTATGTTTAATTTTGGAGCACACCTATTGGGTGGACAGAATTAGCTACCTGAGACAAGCTATCTCTCAGATATGCAGGCCCTATGCCATATGGGACTTTATACGTAATAACCAGCATCTTAAATTGAACTCATAAGCCAAACAGGAGTCAATGCAGCTCACATAGCAGCGGTGACACATGGTGACATATTAACAAGAATCTGATCAGGTATTTAGCCTTTCATTCTCAGTATCAACTGACAAAGGGATTTATTCAAAAACAAGAACATTGGAGCCAGAGTCTACCAGTATATCAGTGGTGGGTTGCTCCCGGTTCGGACCGGTTCTTAGAAACAGTAGCAGCAATGGCAGGAGGCTCCGCCCACCTGCCCAGGATGCTTCTGCACATGTGCAGAAGGGTCGCACGTGCAAGTGCGCATGAGAACCAGTGACGATCTAATTTAAAACCCACCACTGCACTATATGCTAATGCCTCTAAGCAGTTCTCTAAGCATTGTTTCCTACTGTACACATAATATACTGATGCACATTATTTTTCTAGAAAACCTGTTTCCATTTCCATTTGGGAGAGGACGACATGGAAATGGTGCATGGTAAGAGCATCTATTAATACCTGAATAATATATCACTGTAGCAACACTTGCTGGACAAACCCCCATGTATTTCAGTGATCAGTACAAGAGAACTAAAATATTCCAAACCAAATACCTTCAAGTGAAAATATAGAAAATTACAATATTTACTATAATTGAACAGGTTGTATATAGTTTAAAGATGATTTTCTGTTTAGGCTGGTTAGACAGATAAACCTATTTAGCAGAAACATTTGTCCCTAGCCTTCAGGGTTTGTTTAGATACTTTCTTAAGAGATATTTGAAATATATGACACATATTTTAAAAGTTTAACGAACATCTCAAAAATCCACAGGAAAGTCCTCTTTCTCCTCCTCCTGTAGTATAAAGAGGAAGAGGAAGATGGAGAGAAGGAAGGATAGTACCATGGTGAAAAAGTTACCCACAAAATTTGTGCTGACATGCCATCTGAACTCAGATTTCTCCAATCTACTGTTCTTAGTATGATCATGCAATAGTAGTACTATATCTCAAGTTGTTCAAAATACAAAGGGATACATTTTTTGACAAAATGCATTTATGCCTCTTTGATCCCCAAAAATAGAGAATTTACCAATAAGCTTTGCCGCATTTGTAGCATTTAACTGCAGCTATGTAAACATTTTATTTCACTAATAAATTTTTGCATTTCTGTGTGAGCTACTCAGCCTCCAATTCATCAAACGATTCCCTAGCATGAACTTGTCCCTCCTCCAGGAAATGTAGCATAAATAGATGACCAGAGGACCTTAACTAATGGGAATGAGATTTAATTTAGGAGTATGAGTATGAGCGCAAGTTATTTAGAATGAAACATTGCTTCATTTCAAGGATTAAAGAAATAATAATGAATATAAATCACCAGACCGTCAGCTATTTTCTTTTTGCTTTACTCCTCCTATTTACTTTTTGCCTTCTTTTTCATTAGAAGGAATAGTTTGCTAGATGTTACATATAGCTAATACTTTTCCTACAGTGGGCTCTAACAAGGACAGAACTCCACGTTTTCTCCTTGACAAACTTGGACTAAAACTCTTCTAACTCTCTTTTCCTTTTCCATTTGCTCACTACACAATTGTTGATGTGCAATTTTTGGGGAAGTGTGTGTGTTTGGGGGGGGGGGATGGTGGTGGAATTTCACACATGAAAATCAGAACCAGGATTTTGGACTAACGATCTCTGGAATTCTGAACAAAGAATTCCTTGGCAGTGATGAATCAAAATTAATTAGAAATAGAGAGCTTATTACAACAATTTTATCGATGCATTTTGAAGCTAAATGGACATATTGGTAAGCTGCTAAGAGCTGTCAGGCCCTGGTCAAACAGACCATTCACAAAGGAGCCGGACGGTGGTATAGATTCATTAGGAGCATCTGGGACTCCACACTTGCCAAAAAGCTGGTTCATTAGTAAAGTGTCCTGGTGTTCATATGGCCATTAAGAACAAAATGGTTTTTTAGTGCAATTAAAGTGTACAAAGAAAAGAAAAGTGCTAAGAAAAAGAAAAAAAAGTGCTATTACTGTATGATAGTCGTTCTCCTACCAGATGGAGACTTGGCTATTCCTAGAATGTAGGCTTGCATGCTGTCCATGTATCCAGACATCTTCACTAATTGCTCACACCATGTATTTACACTTAAAAATAATAAATAATAAATTATTGGGAGATATGATCTTTGCAATCCTTCATATAAATGGACTTTTGTAAAACCATCAATCAGAATATACCGATTCTTTGAAACTTGCATTCCTCAAAATATTGTGCTCCGTTTCCTGGCTTCAAAAGGTAAACCAGAATGCATTTACAAATGCAAATGAAATGAAATGAGAATGCATTTGGCGCTTAATATCTTGAGCAAAAGTCCGTTACATAATAGTATTTAAATTTGAGTTTTCATGCAGATTGTTTTGAGGGAAAATGGCAGATTAAGATGAAAGAGACTAATGAATGGTGGATTGCACCATCTACCATGAAAAAGAGACATAGTTTATAAGAAGATAGAATCTATAATGTATAAATACAGATATAATATATAATCATGTGTATAAAGATTAGTATTAATAGCTAATAGGCTGTTAAAGAAGCATGATTTCACTGTTATGGTTTGTATTAGTCGGCGTTATGTTTGTAGTTGATTGCGTATAATATTTGCTTACTGTAGTGTTTTCTACAGTTTTTGTATTTGTTTTTTTCTGTTGTGTTTATTTTTGTTGTGTATATTTAATTGTTATGTTTTTAAAGGAAAATTCAATAAATATTATTTTTTAAAAAAGAAAAAGAAAAAGAGGGAACTCAAAAACATTCCTCAGTTATTTAAGTTAGACAGAAGAATCCTGTGTTCTGACAATGAGAACGCCTTCAAAATATTCTTCTAAAAATGGAAGCAATTGTTTATCAAAGAGAATGATTAAAAATAAGTAGGCAAAGCTGACAGAAAAGTACTGTACATTTTTCTTTTCTGAAGAGGACTATTCTGGAAGTAAGAACTCAGATGTTGACTGAATTGAATGATTATAAGTTGATATTAAATGGCAAGTTCTTTAAGGAGGACTTATTTTCAGGCTGTGCTTCTTAGGCTGAATGTCCAGAAATGGGCAATAGGATCACGAAAGAGTAAGAAAACCATCAATATATTCTGTGGTGAGGGAATGCGCCTGTTTCTACTTAATTTTCAGGAGAACCCTTTCTTCTGTTTAGATGAAATATGGTCCTTCAGACATTCGCCACCATCACCCAATGAAGGACATGCAATCTGGAACTGTATAATATTCTTTCCTGAAAGTGCATATTACCATAGAAGATATATGGCCAATATCAGTAAAAACCATCCTGTTAAGAGCAGCTAGTGCTAAAAAGAGATTATTTTAGTAGCTCCTAAAAGCTCTCCTGAACTGGAGATAAGGATCTGCCAGAGTTTCCATTACACATTTAATAATACATTTCAAAAAGTTATAAATTATTCCCTTTAAGCATCTATAACTCATTGGGCTAAAACTTTTGTAACTTTTCTCTGCCAGAAAGTTGACAAGTACATTTACCACCAGCTATAAAATAGAATGAAGGATCATTGGACAGCAGGAATAAGCAATCATTTTGGACTGGTGAAAATGTTTGACATTTTAAGAACATGCTTGTGGGAGCTCCCACAAAATGACTTCTATGAGAAGGTGCCCTTTTGGAAACCATCTGCATTGAGAATATGCCAGTCAGAAAATAGCCCATTACCAGGAGGAAAACTGATATGGCTGTTCCTTTGTTACCCCAAATTTTCTTCGTCTTTGTTCTGAGCAGATGAACAAATTTTCAAACTAACTTTCAAACAAACCATTAGAATGCAAATATATATATATATATATACATATATACATATATACATATATATATATATATATATATATATATATATATATATATATATATATATATATATATATATATATATATATATATATATATACACACACACACACACACACACACACACACATATATATATATATATATATATATATATATATATATATATATATATATATATATACACACATATATATATATACATATATATATATATATATATATACATATATACATATATATATATATATACATATATATATATATATATATATATATATATATATATATATATATATATATATATATATATATACATACATATACACACACACACACACATATATATATATATATATATATATATATATATATATATATATATATATATATATATATATATATATATATATATATATATATATATATATATATATATATATATATATATATATATATATATATATATATATATATATATATATATATATATATATGTCTTGGGGACTGGTGCAATAGCCTAGAGGTGGAGCTCTCACCTCACAATCAGGAGGCTGTGAGTTCAATCCCAGGTAGAGGTAGATATTTCTGTCTCTGGGCACAACGAGAATATATCTGCTCAACAAATGTGTATACATAGAAGAGCAAATAGAACTATGGATATAGAAAAGAAGCTAAATATTTATAGTATATGTGTATGAAATTTGATGAACTGATCTTCAACTGTATTTAAGAGAGGAACCAAGATTCCTAATATTATGTGTTTGTATGTTATGTTATGTTTTTGTGAATAATAATAATAATAATAATAATAATAATAATAATAATAATAATAATAATAATAATAATAATAATAATAATAATAATAATAATAATAATAATAATAATGAGGAGGAGGAGGAGGAGAGGAGGAGGAGGAGGAGGAGGAGGAGGAGGAGGAGGAGGAGGAGGAGGAGGATATACCTGGAGTCATGGAGATAGGAAGGCTGAGCAGAAAAAGATATATTTCTTTTCCCTACACCCAAATCTTTGCTATTAAATATGGATTTATTACTCTGACACCTTGCTGATAAATTCTGCATACTGAAATCTTAGGAAGGGTTTCTCGGGGAAACTCCATCATGTTAAATGAGATCAATGAGAAGAAAGGAGAATGGTCATTATGCTAGAAGAATGCTTTCTCCAGAGAAATTCACCAGGGACCCACCTTGATGCTTTTTCAATGCTAGGCAAATAATGTATTTGCCCTGAACTTTTCATAAATGTTTATAATTTTATTTTTTATTTGTCTTGAACATGAAATCTTAAAATAATCAAGACATCTTAAACTAATTCTTTTGCTTATTCAGCATTGGTCACAGACAGCTTTTCATATTAAAAGAATCTATTAATCACAGCAAAGTGCTTATTGGATTCTGCTTACAACACTGTTGCTCGATCTTAGCAACTTTAAGCTGTGTGGACTTCAGCTCCCAGAATTCCCCAGACAGCTTGATGCTTCCTGCCTGGAGAATTCTGGGAATTGAAGTCCATACATCTTAAAGTTGCTAAGGTTGAGAAACATGGGCTTACAGTTTTCCAAGGTAGATAAAGGGAAATGCTAATGAAATGCATATATGATATGCATATATGATATTTTCCCTTACAATTCACCATTAAATATAATTTCCTACCTTTTTTGCTCTTTTATACACACAACCAATTAATTCAGTATAACAACCACAGGTGAGTTTTTTTTCAATTTGTTAAGGAAAATGCAACACTAGACAATCAGTTAGATTTTCCCACCTTTTCAATGGTAATTATGGTCATAGGAAGTTTTTAGCTGAAAATATAGTCATTTGCAAACAATTTTTTTTTAAAAAAATCTCCAAGTCTCGGAAAGAAAGAGAATTTTAAGGGCTTTTTTTCCTTTTAATGCTGGAAAATTAAAATGAATCTTTTTATTTTAATGCTGGGAAATTCAGCCTTGTTTTGACATTCTGAAAACCATAGTGGTAATCTTATTCCATAAAGCATTTATCTTTATTTATTTCAGCACTGACATATCCTGCCTTTAAAAGCTATTCTCAAGCATTTCATAAATACTTTAATCAAATTCTTTAAAATCACTATTTGTTTATTAAATTTCCATCTTGCTTTCTCTTCAAGAGTGCTGATTGGATTCTTTCTTGATTTTATTTCCATAGCAACACAATGAAAGTATCTGATCTGAATTTAGTGCCTGGACCAATGTCACTCACTGAGTTCCCAAAGCTTTAGGCAGACTAGAGCCTAGGTCTTTCTCCTCTTAATCCATTACTTTGATCACTTTCTCTGTTCTCACCCTCCTTCAAAGAAGCAAGAAACAGACCCCCCACATTTTTATTTACACATTGGGAATTAACTGCATTCACCCACAGAAAGTCCAGGCAAGAGTCCTGCAAGGAGTTAACTGAAACAATAGTCTTTTATCAGCTCATTATGATAAATGCAAGGTTGTGATCTCCCAGTCGGAGGCTGCAAATTAAGTCAGTTCAAAGAGAGAAATAGACAAACCTCAGTTCTGGCAAGGCAGTCTTTGTCACACGAAACACACAAGGAACAAACTTTGACAACCAAACTACTCCCCTTTCCTCCTATTTATTCCCCAGCCAGGGAGGGACCATGTTTGTTTTGCTTCCGAGCAGGCTCATTGTCCTTGTTCACCTCTCCTATCTGCTCTGTGCATACGAGCATCTGGAACAGGCCCCAGCTGTTCCTCCTCCTCACTCATCTCTCATCTCTGACTCCAAAGGCAGCTGCCTCTCTGGCTGGGAAATGCCAGATGACCATGGCTCTATCTCTGTGTCCAACGCTGAGCATCCATCAGAGCCTTCCCCAGGCTCCAGAACTGGTCCAAGTTCTTCCCTAACCTCCTCATCATCTGAGTCTGCCGCCAGCTTTGCTGGCGGCTGGCAGGCCACAACATTCTCACTGGCTTTGGGGCAAGAAGAAGAAAGTGTTTGGACTAAACACACTGTCTCCAACCTTCGCTTTGTGGTGAAGGTTGTTGAGAGTGTAGTCGCACGACAGTTTCCCCAGTACTTGGAGGAATCATCATATCTAGATCCGTTCCAGTCGGGTTTCAGGGCCGGGCACAGCACGGAAACGGCATTGGTCGCATTGGTTGATGATCTCTGGAGGGCTCGGGACAGGGGTTGTTCCTCTGTCCTGGTCCTATTAGACCTCTCAGCGGCTTTTGATACCATTGACCATGGTATCATGCTGCACCGGCTGGAAGAGTTAGGGATAAGAGGCACCGTTTTTCGTTGGTTCTCCTCGTTTCTCTCCAACTGGTCGCAGTTTGTATTGGCAGGGGGGCAGAGGTCGTCATCGAGGCCTCTCACATATTGAGTGCCCCAGGGGTTGATTCTCTCGCCCCTTCTGTTCAACATCTATGTGAAGACGCTGGGTGAGATCATCCGTGGCTTTGGGGTGAAGTACCATCAGTACGCCGATGATACACAGCTGTACATTTCCACCCCAGGCCACCCCAATGATGCCCTTGAAGTGATGTCCCGGTGCCTGGAAGCTGTGCAGATCTGGATGGGGAGAAACCGACTCAGGCTCAACCCTTCCAAGACGGAGTGGCTGTGGTTCCCAGCATCTCGATATAGTCAGATGATTCCATCTCTAGCCCCTGCCGAAAGGGCTCGCAACCTGGGTGTCCTCCTGGATTCACAGCTGTCCTTAGAGGACCATCTGACAGCTGTGACCAGGGCGGCCTTTTATCAGGTCCGCCTGATACGCCAGTTGCGGCCCTTTCTGGATCGGGATTCCCTGTGCACTCATGCCCTCGTCACGTCGCGTCTGGACTACTGCAATGCTCTCTACATGGGGCTCCCCATGAAGAGCACCCGGAGGCTCCAGTTGGTCCGGAATGCAGCTGCATGGGTGGTTTCGGGGGCTAATTGGCGCTCCCATATAACACCCCTCCTGTGCGAGCTGCACTGGCTTCCGGTGGTCTACCGGGTGCACTTCAAGGTGCTAGTTACTACCTTTAAAGTGCTCCATGGCATTGGACCTAGGTATCTCCGTGACCGCCTGCTGCCACAAACTGCCTCCCATTGACCAGTGCGCTCCCACAGAGAGGGCCTCCTCAGGGTGCCATCAGCCAAGCAGTGTAGGCTGGTGACACCCAGGGGGAGGGCCTTCTCTGTGGGAGCACCCACCCTCTGGAACCAGCTCCCTCCATATTTAAGAACCATTCATGACCTGGCCACCTTCCGCCGTGCCCTCAAGACGTACTATTTTTATCAAGCCGGGCTGGCATGAAAAAGTTTTTGGGTTTTTTAAGATTTTACCAAATTTTAATTATATTGTCTTAAATCAGGGCCACATCTAATATTTTCTTTTAAATGTATATATATTTTAATGTTTATATTGTATTTTTACTTGGCTGTTCACTGCCCTGAGTCCCCGGAGAAGGGCAGTATATACCGTATTTTTCGGAGTATAAGACGCACCTTTTTCCTCCCTAAAAGTGGCTAAAAATTCAGGTGCGTCTTATACTTCGAATGTAGCTTTTTTCCCCAGCCCTAACTAGGTGCTAACAGATCTTCCCAGCTCTTACCTTGCAGGCTTTTTCATTGTTACTCTCTCCAAAGAATGTTTTTCCAGCCCTAAGTCTTTGCAGGGTTTTTTTTCATTGCTCTACTTGCTCCAAAGAAATTGTTTTCTAGCCCTAACCAGGTGCTAACTATCTTCCCAGCTCTTACTGGCTTGCAGGCACTTTCATTGTTATTCTCTCAGAAGGTTTTTTTTAAGTCCTAACCAGGAGATAAAATAATGTGCTGAAGCTGCTCCGAATAAGTTTTTTTTTTTTAGCCCTAACCAGGTGCTAACTATCTTCCCAGCTCTTACTGGCTTGCAGGTTCTTTCATTGTTATTCTCTCAGAAGAAGGTTTTTTTAAGTCCTAACCAGGAGATAAAATAATGTGCTGAAGCTGACCAGACTAAGGATGCTAGCCAGATGAATACCTGGTAGGCAGATTGTTTTCCCCTATTTTCCTCCCCAAAAACTAAGGTGCGTCTTATACTCCGGTGCGTCTTATACTCTGAAAAATATGGTAAATAAATAAATAAATAAATAAATAAATAAATAAATAAATAAATAAACAAATAAACAAATAAACAAATAAATAAACAAATAAATAAACAAATAAATAAACAAATAAACAAATAAACAAATAAACAAATAAACAAATAAATAAACAAATAAATAAAATTATCCACTTAGCTTCCATTGCTAAGAATAGATTTCAACCTGTTTTTTTTTTTCAATGTGTCCAACGTCTTAATATATCGCTTTGGCTTTTAGGCTGAGAAAACATAACTATCCGAGAGAAGTCCAAGTTTTTGTGATCCTGGTCCATTGTACAAGGTTGGAATTAGTAATTTCACAAAACTTGATTTTGTGCCCAAGTATGGGACCATGGGATGTAGCTGTTCTCCTGGCCAGATGAATAAGGGGTTTTATGATATCCAACTGCTATTTCATTTTATATTATATGGTTCATCACACATGAGCCAAATGTTCAAACTGGATCTGGCACCCACTTATCAAGTCCCAAGAACCTAGTATAGGTAGATGTCAATGTTTGATGGTGTTAAAGTTATTGTTGCAGTGTGTAAGCTGTTCCAATTAAAGCTGCCTTTTGCAATTGACTGATGATGATTTTGTCAATGCCAAAGAAGTTGAAGTGGTGCTGTAATTGTTTTGGAATTGTACCCAAAGTGCCTATGTCTTTCTTTTGCCATAGTCATTCTATTTCTATTTGCAGGTCTTTGTATTTTGATATCTTCTCCAGTCCTTTCACTTCTTTTATTATTGTAATATTATTTTATTGCAACCTGCTTACAGTAATGTAAAAGTCATATGGATGGCTGTATAAATCGAATGAATGAATGAATGAATGAATGAATGAATGAATGAATAAGTCATAATCACCATATCCAGAACAACCCAAATGAAATGAGTGCTTCAGAATTGCAAGCATTAAATGGGGTTTCAGAAAAGCAACTATTGTAAAATAGATAGATAAAACTAAAATGTCAATTTCTGGTATAAATACGTGTCATCAGTAGTGGGTTCCTACCAGTGCGGTCCACTCCACCGCACCGGTAGCGATTGGCTGGTGACGTCATCATGCCGGTGCCGGTCCCTGGGCGCCGCCATCTTTTTTTTATTTTTTTTAATTTTTTTTAAATTTCCTTCTGAGCATGTGCAGAAGCCGAGTTCCGGCACTCTGCATGAGGTCGCCATCTGTTTTTCAGCCATGCCGTGCAAGCGAACTGGCAGTGAGGTAAGTAAAAAAAACCCTCCCCAGCCAGCATTTCTCCTAAAGGCTGTGGGGAGGGGGGGATAAAGAGCAGCCCAGCAACTTTGCAGGGTCCTTAGAATCCCCTCTCCCCAGCCAGCATTTCTCCTAAAGGCTGTGGGGAGGGGGGATAAAGAGCAGCCTTTAGGAGAAATGCTGGCTGGGAAGAGGGGATTCTAACGACCCTGCAAAGTTGCTGGGCTGCTCTTTATTCCCCCCTCCCCACAGCCTTTAGGAGAAACGCTGGCTGGGGAAAGGGGATTCTAACGACCCTGCAAAGTTGCTGGGCTGCTCTTTATCCCCCCCGCCTTTAGGAGAAACGCTGGCTGGGGAGAAGAGGGTCGTTAGGAAACCTCTTCTCCCCAGCCAGCGTTTCTCCTAAAAGCTATGGGGAGGGGGGGGATAAAGAGCAGCTCAGCAACTTTGCAGGGTCCTTAGAATCCCCTCTTCCCAGCCAGCGTTTCTCCTAAAGGCTATGGGGAGGGTGAGACAGAGGGCAGCCCGGCAACCTTAAATGGAGGGAGCGGGGAGAGGAAAAGAAAGAAAAGGAAAGTGGGAGGGAAGGAAAGGAAAGAAGGGAAGGGGGAAGGGAGGGGAGGGGAGGAAATGGAAGGAAAGGAAAGGAGGAAAGGAAAGAAATGGAACAGGGGAAAAGAAAGGAAAGGAAAGAAGGAAAGGAAAGGGGGGAGGGGAGGGGGGAAAGGAAAGGGAAGGGAAGGGGGCAGGGAGGGGAGAATGGAGGGAAGGGAAGGGGGGAAGGGAGGAGAGGAGAGGAGAAGAAATGGAAGGAAAGGAAAGGAATGGAATGGGGAAAGAAAGGAAAGGAAAGAAGGAAAGGAAAGTGGGAGGGGAGGGGGGGACTACAACTACCGCTCTGGAATATGGGACTGACTTTCCCACCAAAATCAGCAAGCCACTCATTCTGCCCATCTTCATTTTCCTTCACTCAGATTGACCAAGCTTCTTGAGAGAAGGAACACAAAAGAGGTTTCCAGGCTGTGTGCCTGGACCAGGCACTTTCTCTTGCACAAGCAGACAGGTAGGCCTGAAAGGCAGCTGAGCTCCCCCCCACCAGTGGTCCGCAGGATTTAAAATTATGAATTTGGTGGTCCCTGAAATCCAAAAGGTTGGAGACCCCTGGTCTATCACTCTCTTGGGCAAAGCATGTGAGCCATTTCCTCCTTTCATTGGTCCATGAAACTACATCTATAGTATGTAGATAATAAAGTTGAAAAATGGTGAACAATATTTTTACAGAACTCTAGATTCATTGAGGCTGGGTGTGACAAGGAATGGCTGGGAGGGGAGGGGCCAGGCGAGGCACCTCTTGACGTGAGTGACATTCAGTTGGCCACGCCCACCCAGTCACATGACCATCAAGCCTCGCCTGCTGAGTCACATGACCATGAAGCCACGCCCACCCAGTCACATGACCATCAAGCCTCGCCTGCTGAGTCACATGACCATGAAGCCACACCCACCCAGTCACATGACCATGAAGCCACTCCCACCTGGTCACATGACCATCAAGCCACACCCACAAAATAAGCCACGCCCACAGAGTGGTAGTAAAAAAATTGGGAACCCTACCCTGCGTGTCATCCTCAGTTTATGACCACAATTGAACTCAACATTCCTGTTGCTAAGCAAGACAGTTATTAAGTGAATTTTGCCCCATTTTACAACCTTTCTTGCCACAGTTGTTAATCACTGCATTTGTTAAGTGGGTAACAATATTGTTAAGTGAATCTGGTTTCCCCATTGACTTTGCTTGCCAGACGGTCACAAAAGGTGATCATACAATTCCAGACTATTATAAATATGAATCAATTGCCAAGCATCTGAACTTTGGTCACGTGACCTGGAGATGCTGCAATGGTCGTAAATGTGAAAAATGGTCAGAAGTCATTTTTGTCAGGGCTGTTGTAACTTTGAATGGTCACTAAATGAACTGTTGTAAGTCGAGGACTACCTGTATACCCATACAATGGTTCTTTAAATATCAGCCACTGTAGGACAATGTATTAGCTGCATAAAATGTTGAGAGTCTACAAAAAAAAGCTAAAGAAAATCCTCTTTTCCTTCCTTCTAGCAGTTATTCAGATTTGCACAGTCCTTATGTAACTAGTACTAGAATCAGCACAGAAAAAGCCTTGCCTGTAGTATTTACAATGTAATGCTTCTTGATGAAGGCCAGACGTGGAAATGGACAAGTATTATCCAAGTGCTAATAAGTTTGTCACATTAGCAGAAAAAGCTGGAAAGTAATCTGAATTGGTTTTGCTTCATTATTAGCAACCTACTGTGTGGGAAGAAAGAAAGAAAGAAAGAAAGAAAGAAAGAAAGAAAGAAAGAAAGAAAGAAAGAAAGAAAGAAAGAAAGAAAGAAAGAAAGAAAGAAAGAAAGAATTTAATTTAATTTAATTTAATTTAATTTAATTTAATTTAATTTAATTTAATTTAATTTAATTTAATTTAATTTAATTTAATTTAATTTAATTTAAAGTTCTTATAGGCTGCCCAATCCCGTAGGACTCAGGGTGGCATACAACAAGAATAAGAACAATATACATGATACATACTAATTTAAAAAAGACAATTATATAATTTTAAAAACCATTCATTCATGGGGGAATCCGATCTTCACCCCGCCTGCCGGAAGAGCCATGTTTATAACGGCTTTCCGGAAGGCCAGTAGAGTGGGGATAGTCCGGATCTCTGGTGGGAGTTGGTTCCAGAGAGATGGGGCTCCCACAGAGAAGGCTCTCCCCCGTGGACCCGCCAACTGGCATTGTTTGGCTGATGGGACCTGGAGGAGGCCAACTCTGTGGGACCTAACTGGTCGTAGGGAGGTATGTGGTAGTATGCGGTCCCAGAGGTAACCTGGTCCTGAGCCATGTAGGGCTTTAAAGGTCAAAACCAACACCTTAAATTGCGACTGGAGACTAATAGGCAGCCAATGCAGCAGGCGGAGAATAGGTGTTACATGGGTGTATCTCGAAACACCCACCACAGCTCGCGCAGCTGCATTCTGTACCAATTGGAGTCTCCGGATGCTCTTTGAGGGTAGCCCCATGTAGAGCTACCCTGAAGAAAGAAAGAAAGAAAGAAAGAAAGAAAGAAAGAAAGAAAGAAAGAAAGAAAGAAAGAAAGAAAGAAAGAAAGAAAGAAAGAAAGAAAGAAGTAAAGTAAAGTAACAACAACAACAACAACAACAACAACAACAACAACAACAACAACAACAACAACAACAGATTTGGAAGGGACCTTGGAGGTCTTCTAGTCCAACTCCCTGCTTAGGCAGGAAACCCTACACTACTTCAGACAAATGGTTATCCAACATCTTCTTAAAAACTTCCAGTGTTGGAGCATTCACAACTTCTGGAGGCAAGCTGTTCCACTGATTACTTGTTCTAACTGTCAGGAAATTTTCCCTTAGTTCTAAGTTGCTTCTCTCCTTGTTTAGTTTCAAAGTAAAGTAAAGTAAAGTAAAGTAAAGGAAAGGAAAGGAAAGGAAAGGAAAGGAAAGGAAAGGAAAGGAAAGGAAAAGAAAAGAAAAGAAAAGAAAAGAAAAGAAAAGTAATGAAAAAATGGGTAAATGTATTCTTGAGGAATAAAGAAGTAATATTCAGGTCATGCATTGCACTGATATTAAAGATAGAAGAGCAGATGTTGATTACGTGACAACTATGTTGAATTTCTTTGCCTGCTCTAATATTTCTGGAAAAGGATCTTTTGAGGAGGCAGGCACCATCATAATGAAAAAAGATTGTTGTTGTTGTTTTAAATTAACAAAAGGGTCCAAATTAAACACTATTAAATTCTTATGAGACCCCATGAAAGAACTCAAGTATTATGCATAATAGCTATATCATACAATCTGATACATTTTTAGGTTTACTTAAAATAAGAAAAATAGAAGTCATCCAGTAGTGTCAATGGCTCCCCTCTGGCAATTTTAGAGAGCTCACAGTGTCACTCTTCCCCTTTGTATGAATACTGAGAAATGATTGAATATAGAATAGTTGACAAGTCTGAACCTGAATTAGACCAGTTTAGAGTTCATGGTCGTCTTCTACCAGCTAGTGTCAATTACATTTTGCTGTCATTCTGGAAAAGTAAAATGACAGCCAGAAGGTGACAGCTGCTTTAAAAAAAACCTCTGACACTAGAGGAAGAAAGACAGTGTCTGATGTGAATTCTGAATTAGCATAAATGGGGTAAGAATGTTGTCATCACCTCTGGTGGAGACTTCAACTGTGTGTATGGCAGAGGCAGTACAACTCTTGGTGACACCTCTGAGATCTTCTATAGAGATCAGGTCGACAAGCTTCCATGAAAATCAACTTCTCAGTTTCATTAACTAGGATGCAGAGGCCAAAGGGCATCATTACAAAAGGTGGAGGATTACTTCCAGGCAGTTTTGTTCCTAAAGAAGCCCAAGTAAAACACAATACGGTTTGGGTGGATGTTCTCAGAGGCAGTATAAAAATCATAATCTGAGAAAAGTTAAGTAAAAGAACAACATTGGTATCAGCCTTGCCGTGTCACTGTATCAGAGGTGGGTTCCTGCCGGAGCTGCCCAGTACGCAGCTCCAGTAGGGAGCGGTGAATTTCGCAACCGCTCCGGAGCCCTCTCTGCCGGTCCACCCGGCACGTCAACATTTTTTTCCGCTGATTTCTGCTGATTTTTTGGCGATTTTGCTTCTGCACATGCGCAGAAGCAAAATCACGATGAAATGTCGCAAGGGGACGCGCGCATGAAATTTCAGTGAGATTTTGCCTCCGCGCATGCGCGAAAGTAAATTGTGCCAAAATCTCTCTCTCTTGCGCATCCCATCGCAAGATTTTGGCACAATTTTGCTTCCGCTTATGCGCGGAAGCAAAATTGTGTGAGGGGGCATGCGTGTGTAGCGAGCGCCCCCCCAAAGTGTGGAGATGTGTGCGCATGGCTCCGGCAGCGAGGTAAGTGAGCAACCCGTCCCTGCACTGTATGTATCCTCTTAATACCACTTCCCCTCTTAGATTTTCTTTGTTATTGTATCCTGATTTAGATTTCTGTATTAGGAGTGGTGCGGTGGCCTAGAGGTGGAGCTCTCACCTCACAATCAGAAGGCTGTGAGTTCGATCCTAGGAAGAGACTGATATTTCTCTCTCTGGACACGCTGGGAATATATCTGCTGAACAAAACTCTGCATTGGTGACAGGAAGGGCATCCGGCCATTAAATCACTCTATTAGCTCCATTCAGTTGCCCAGACTCCACCCCGCAAGGGTCGTTAAATGAAGAAGAAGAAGAAGATGATGATGATTTAGATTTCTGTTCTAGGACTTTACTTGCTGGCTGGAGGTTAAACTGACCTTTGATTTCTGTAATATTTTCACCACTATGGTTCTAGTTCTCAAGGGACTTTATATTTCAGGAACTCATTCTCAGCTTACGTAGAGCAGTTTGCTTGATTCCATGATTATTGCACTCCTGAGTCAGAACAAAGAGACCTTGCATCTACGTACGTAGTTCTGGCATTCCTCCTGACTCCATAAAACCTCTTCTCAGTCTCCCACCCTGCTAGCTTTCACCCTGATATATTTTGATTCTCATCATTTCCACTTCTCTGAACACGGAATTGAGAATGAACCCTACTCTGATCTTAATCAAAACACGCCTCCATTAAGCCCAGGGAATGCTGAACTCATTCACAGAAATTTCATTCAAGTTCCAGGCTTACGGAAAGCAAGATGTAATTTGTGGTTTAGCATACCCTACATTATGTTAAGCCCTATTAAGAATGGGGAACTTTTTTTTTTAGGAAGTGCTCATTGATTATGCAGCAGCTTATGTTGTTGGAGGCTGAGTCTGTCTTTTGTCAATACCACAATGTCCTGCCTTTGTGGGGGGGGGAGGGAGGTGTTGGCATTGTCTTAAAATGGAGACCAATTTGCCCTCCCATAAACTCAATTGCTCTTCTTTTATTACAAGCATCACAATGACAAGCAGCATTCTCCTCATCCCAACTGATTCTATTGCCAGTTTCTGACAGAAATGAGATCATGCCTAACTGAAGATATGGGAAGGAAAGGGGGGAAAATCCATTTCCCCCACCACTTTTGTCTAACATGCTCTGTGCTTTTGTGGCGAACTATCGCCGTTTTGGCATTATTAACACTCAAAGTTTGACACAATTCCAATCAGTTTAAGCACTGGCCCACTTCAGATCAGTGAGAGCCAGGAAAAAAAATAAAAGACCAGGAACAAAATTTCAAAGGCTCAGCCACTCATCAAAGAGGAATCATTTCCAAGTTTGCTACTTCCCGGTCAATCCATTCATCAAACAGGGGCATCTTCAGGAGAATTGCTGATGGTATATCTGCATCGAAATCAGTCAGATGATGGCTGGAGTGTCAACGATTCAAGCCCTACTTCATTTGAATCTGGGTCCAATATACGCACGTGCGCAAAGAATTTGAATTTGAATTTATTAAACTTTCTATGCCGTCCAACTCCCAGGGGGACTCTGGGCGGCTCACAACAGGGCATAGAAACAACAATCAGTAAAAACAATTTAAAAACATATTAAAATGCAAGCAATATTTAAAAAGAACTTTCACTCCAACATGCATATATGGGCCGATCTAACAAGACCACATCTTAGGGTCAAACGAGGCGAGGCTCGCATTGCAATGCTCCTCCTGCCAATTTCTGTGGTTGCTTCTGATTGCCGGTTGGTTTCCTTATCACTGGGCAGATAAATTTTTGCCTTGCCTGCCTTTTATGGCACAGTCCTCTCATCAGCAGTCTGCAGTTTCCCCACCTAAATTACATCCCAAGGAAATGCATTATGTCTGAACTGCTGTCATCAGGTATTTCTAAGCCTAGGACCGATGTCACTGTGCAAGGTGTGTCCTTCTTTTTGAGAAAATGCTTGCTGACATAATACATGCATACATTTTTTTATCCCACAGATTGGTTCCGTTCTCAACAGGACAAATAGAAGTCCTAGGTTTCCTATCCCTGGGCCAAGGATATGCAAAGTGAGCCACGTGCACGCAGAGAACTGAATTCTACCTTTGTCACTTTTAAAACACACACTTCCCTCCAGGCAGCGCTATCCGTGTCATACCAAAATTCCCAGTTTGATGGCCTTCAGGGCTAGAATTACATGAAGAGAAACAGCAAGGCGAACCATTGCTTGTAACTTTGAGGAGGTTTCTTATAACACATTAGTTAATAATTCATGCCCTTGTTCTGACCTAGGCTTCCTGATAAATCATAAAACACAAACATAGTCCCCAAAAACCTCTTTTTATTTCAACGGCTGTGAATTGTGTTCATTCCCAGCCGTAATAAGTCCCAAACAGTGTTAATTAGTCTGACAGAAGTCTGCCACAGTCTTTCGGAAGATGGCTGATAAGCACCAACCTTTATCTCTCTTGAGACCCTGCCAAAGACTTAATTGGCAAGGAGCTTTGCAAGGCCAAACAGAGCACAGAATCAGAACGGAGCTGCTGAGTTACACCGACCAGAATTGAACCAAGTTGCTTCCTGCAACGAGCACATCTGTTTGCTCCACTTTTATGTCCTATGGAAGGGGCCAATCATCTCCAAGGCTTACTCTCGAGTAGTCCTTTTCTTCCGTAACTGTTCTTGCCTTCTGGCAGCTCTACGCATGTGTGCATTGGGAACAGGCTCCCCCTGTTCCTCTGCCTCGCTCATGTCAGCCTCTGGAGGCTCTGAAGTCAGCACAGAACTCCCAGATGGCCTGCGCCCCAACTCCAGCTCCGACACAGAGCCTTCTCCAGACTCTAGGCCTGGCCCATGTTCCTCCCCAGCTGCCTCGCTGTCCAACTCTGCTGCCAGCTCCGCAGGCCGCTAGCAGACGACAACAGCCCTTTGATTGTGACTTCCGAAGACATGAAAGGTTGGAATGATTTTGCTTTAATCAGCCCACCAAGGTCTCAAGAACGATGATGGTAATTGATGCTTCGGTGCAAAGTTGAAGATGTTTTTGACTGCCTGCTTACAAGGTGTCCCTCAGATAAATATAGTTTGTAGTAGGAAGGATGAATCAAAATGATACTTGCATGTCTTTGTACGCAAGGCAGAAGAGAGAATTTTCACTTCTTGGTGCCTTGTGGTAGATAAAATGAACTCTGTGGGTAAGGCAAAGAGCAAGAATACGAGGCTGAATGAGCTTCGCCAAAAGCACGCAAAGCCAAGGCTATCATAGTGATGAATTTCTACCTCCAGGACAAAGTTTATGCCACTATATTGATATAGCACACTGTCCAGAGTAATGCTCATAGAAATGCAAGGATTCTCTTTTCGTTTTAGAAAGAGATCTGGCTTTGTTTTTAATGTTTTCTTTTTACGGCAAGACTTAACTGTAGCTCACATAACTATGTTGATACATTTGTCCCAAATGAAGCATACTTAAACTAACATTAACTTTGTGTCATGGGTATGTGAAACTGTTGAGCCATTGACCATGACAGAATAGGAGGAAGTGTGTTCTCTTTTTTTAGCTTAGGTGACAGAATTCTTGGATTGGTCCTGGAAATGCAACCTGAAGCTTGGGAGGTATGAAGTGTGATGGCATATCAAGAAGATATCCACCTTTTGCAACATAAAAATTAAGCATTGAGGAAGAGAAGGGAACTGTACACATCATGCAGTCTAATTGAAGAATCAGTCCTAAAGGAAGTACCAGTTGAATCTTAGCTTGCAAGCAATCCCCAGAAACATTAAAATCAAGAGAGTGATTTTGAGGGGGAAGGAAAAGGAAAGAAGTCATGTGGTAAATACATCCCATGCTCATCTTATTTTTTTGTTTATTCAATTAGAGTTTTGGCATTATTGTTTCAAATAGAGAATCGCAGATGTTTCATCCCAGATTTATTTATTTATTATTTATTACTTGCATTTATATGCCGCTCAACTCTGCAGTGACTCAGAGCTAAGATTAAGATAAGGTACTATACAAATTTGGTCTTTAATGGATAACTCATAAGACATGGTGGGATCAAGGCCGGGCTCCCTGAAAATAGTCATTTATTCTTTGTCTCTGTCTTTTTTAATGATATATTTTTTAATTTTTTTAATTATGTATCTATAATTAAAGCGGGGAGGCAAGGAATATTGTGGGTCCCATTCCCTAGGAAGGTACATCTGGTGGGACCCAGAAGAAGGGCCTTCTCCATGGTGGCTCCCTCTCTCTGGAACATCATTCCCCCAGACATTAGACTGGCCCCACTCTGACACTCTTTTGGAAGGTGCTGAAGACGTGGTTCTGTCAGTGAACCTGGGGAATCCAGAGCGGGATGGGGCCCATTAAATGGTTTGTATGAAAGTGTTTTGTCGCCTGGGGGAGTGGGAGGTTATTATTTTACTATTTTTTATTATTTTATTCTTCTTTTTATTATTATTATTATTTCTTCTTTATGGTTTTTATATCCTTGCAAGCCGCCTTGAGTCTCCATGGCGGCAATATAAATTTTCTAAAATAAAATAATAAATAAATAAATAATCCTTAAAAAAACATAGTAATGCAAATCAAGAGAGAAAGTGAGAGAGGGAGAGAGGGAGAGAGAGAATAAGAATGAGAGGGGAAATGAAAGAGAAAGAGAATGAGAGAGACAGAGAATGAGAGAGGGGAGAAATCCTTAAAAAACATAGTAATGCAAATCAAGAGAGAAAGTGAGAGAGGGAGAGAGGAAGAGAGAGAATGAGAATGAGAGGGGAAATGAAAGAGAAAGAGAATGAGAGAGACAGAGAATGAGAGAGGGGGGAAATCCTTAAAAACATAGTAATGGAGAGAGAGAGAGAGAGAGAGAGAGAGAGAGAGAGAGAGAGAGAGAGAGAGAGAGAGAGAGAGAGAGAGAGAGAGAGAGAGAGAGAGATCTCAGTGCAAAATGTTCCTGAACTGATTGGCTGAACTGATTATTTCCATTTATTTTGGAGCAGGTATGCTTAAGGATGCACTGTGTTATACCTGTTGCAAAAGGAGTGGGAAACTTAATGATGAGGTACAGCCACATTACCTGTCATCCCTGCTGTAGTTCAGAAGATCCTGATGAAAAACTTCTTCACTATTCTAAATTGAGGCATCAAGTATGGAAAGGCTGCATATGCCTTTATAAGCGAAGTAATTATAGTAACCTGGAGATAAACGGCTTAATATTTAATAAGTGATTTAATTGCTCTCAGAGAGATACTTAGCTTGGCATGGCAGTGAAATACACAATGGCTTGCCTGAAAAAAAATATATATTATTTTTTCATTTTCAGGATTTAACCTTAGCCTCCAGGAGTAAATTTTAATCTTATGTTTTTTTCCTTGCTACATCAGAGGTAGCTTCTGGGCAAAACTCTTGTATTTCTACATCCCTAGCCTTCAGCTTGCAAGGAAGGTTAATGCCTTTAAGATTCAACAACTATCATTTTAGTTACACAGAAAAGCAAGCAGCAAGATAGGATCTAAGGTCTGCATCATCCGTCTTTTTTTCTCTCTTCTTTCTTCTCTTCCTCCTTCTTCTCCCATAAGAATTTTCAGATTTTGGTTAGGGAAAGGGTAAAAAACCTCTTTTTTAAAAAAATAATTTTTATTGAGTTATTTACATTTAAAAACAACAAAAAAGACACATATACAAAAAATAGATAAAACAAAACAATACAATACCATACAATAACCATACAACTACACTACATAACCTCTAGGGTTATAATGCAGCAACTTATATTGACAATAAATTCATGCTTATGTAATCTTTTTCATTAACATATTTATATAATCTTTTTCATTAACATATTTAATTATTATTCATTGATATAATTGTTCCATTTTAACATAGTTGAAAATCATCATATTTACACAACTAAGTTAATTATTTACTGATTTATTTTGCTTTCTCTTTTCAAGCCAATCATATAATTTGTTCCAAATCTCATAGTATTCTGAGTCCTCCTTTTCATTTAATTCCATCGTCATTTTTTCTAATTCAGCACAGTCAAGAATTTTCTTAATTATTATATTTTCAGTTGGTATATCCCTTTGTTTCTAACATTGTGTGAGGCTGATTCTAGCTGCGGTAAGTATATGTAATACAATGTTTTATTTATTTATTTATTTATTTGTCAAACATGTACAGGATAGTAGTTGTTTGTATAAACATAACATAAGTAAAAAGTTCCGATAAAAGAGGACAATAGGACAGTAGGACAGGGATGGTAGGCACAATGGTGCACTTATGCACACCCCTTACAGACCTCTTAGAAATGGGGAGAGGTCTACTGTAGACAATCTAAGGTTAAAGTTTTGGGGGTTTGGGGAAGAAACCGCAGAGTCAGGTAGTGCATTCCAGGCATTGATCACTCTGTTGCTGAAGTCGTATTTTCTGCAGTCAAGTTTGGAGCGGTTTACATTAAGTTTGAATCTATTATGTGCTCGTGTATTGTTGCTGTTGAAGCTGAATGTAATAATATTTTTTCTCCATTTTCAGGTCCAGTATTCCCAGAAGAAATGTTTCCGGTTTCATAGTTATTTTCTGTTCTGTAATTTCCTCTAACCATTTCCAAATTTTGTACCAGAATTTCTTTATAACAGGGCAAGTCCACCACATGTGATAGTAAGGTCCGATTTTATAATCCCATTTCCAACATTTGGGGGCTAGGTTTGAATACATTTTGGCTTGGCGGGGGCTGGAAACACCTCTTACTCTTGGAATTCTGAACATGAAATTAGGTATTTCTTCTTGGGAATTATAAAGCTCATTATATTTCAGATGAAAGGCCACTTGAACTGAACTTGACTGAAATATCCTCCTTGTGCTCATTCTTTAATACACCATGTATCAGAAAAGATAAACAGTCTTTCTGCAGCTTTGTCACATGCAAATGAAGACTTCTAAAGAAGAAGCTGAGCATATTAATAAGTCACTTCTGCCTATTAAATGTAAAGTCTTTTTCCCCCAAGCAACTTCCCACTAGGATTGAGGAACTACTGTGCAACGCACGAATAAAATTCTATGCATATTTACTAAGAATTAAAGCCTCCCGGTGTTCTTTGTTCAATGCCCAGGTAAGTGTGGATAGCTGAGCAGAAAAAAAAAGATGCTTATTTGAACCTGATAACCATTCTCCCCCCTCTCAAAAGGTTCTCTGTATTTTAAACATCTGATCAAGAAAGAGGTATACAAATTATTCATGACTCCTATATAGGCCATTTGCTTTCAATTGTTTTCTAGCATAGTTTAGCCATCATCGGAGACAGGTCTTATATCACTTCCACAAAGTGTGAGTGGTGCTATAATGTGCTCTAAGTCCCTAGTGAGAAAGAACACACAGCCAATTCCATATAAAAAAAATAAACCAGGTATCAGAGCCGCTGATGAGCTTTAGTTTCCTTTAATGAGATTATAGGGAAAGTTCACCATTGTCCCTCTGGTGAGAATGTGAGAAAGATGCACTTCACTCCTCTATGAAGCAGAGTTGCTATTTTTATTCTTGCCTGATCATTTTTATAAACAAAAGTAAGTGCATTTTTTTAAAGAGTACAAACTCTCACCTATATTTTAATGTAACTACAGTATACAGTCCTGAATTGTGTATAGATAACTGTTAAGCTATGCATTTCATCTGAACTATGTTCAGCTTATTATTTAGCATACATAAACATGACAAAGAGAACATACACACGCAATCCATGTAATTATATTCACAACTTCTATGGGGTATGGCAATGGCCTCATCACTGGATGTCCAATTCAGTTATTCAAGTGATTGCCTCTGGTGTTGCTTCATGCAGATCTTTTAAGGAATTATCGAATACACATCATGAGTAGTCTTGCACAATATGTATAATAGTTTGGAAGTTAGCACCACAGTCACAACAAGGGGAATCTTTCCAACCTATTGATTCAGGACAGCGCTATTTCTTCCAGTGTCATATCCATTATTTCACCTGGTTTTATGTTCAGCTAAAACCAGGTGAAACCTTTCATGGATCCAATCTGGATTGGTCACCGGGACCAGAGGTTTTGTTTTCTGAGCTTTCGGACTAGGGCTGGAGCCTATCTTCAGGGAACTTCACTCCCTTAAGTCCTTCTAACTATACTGGGCTTCCAAGCTTCCTGGCGAGAGAGAAGTTCCCTGAAGATGGGCTCCACCATGAGTCTTGGAAGCTTGGAAGACAAAACCTCTCATCCCGGTGACCGACCCTGTCAGGCAGTGATTTTATGTTGCCTGTTACATGTATATGCAGGGGGATGCATCCCTATCAAATATAATGGTTTATTCCTGAGCACGTGATTAATACGTTCCTAGTACGCATGTGTACATTCCTTTCTTTTGTTCCTCCTCTTTTCTCTTCAGCTTCTGTAAGAAGCAAGACCTATTTTATAGCCAAGATGTGATTTATTATTTTTGTACCGAAATAAATATCTTATACCTTAGCGTTTACACTGCGGTTTATTTTTATAATGTCAGAGTTTCAGGAAAAGATTCATTTCGCCTCTGATGAGAGTAATTCTTATCTTAACAGACCCAGATTGGATCCTGCAACATTATCCTGGGACATGTATATTCACCTTCATTCATGAAACCTTTCATATTTTAGCCTGAAATACATACAGTACATCGGGCTGAGCCATGATGTGCAATACAAACCAACAAATAGCTAAACACAAAACCCAGTTCTCATAAAATCATTCCATTTATTATTTGAGAGGGGAAAATCCATTTTACCATGCCTGTTTTTAATATGAAAAATAATTTATCTCAAGTAAAAAAAAAACCACAGTAAACGTTTGATACCCTTCTGCAAATTTAGATCATAACTGCTTTTGATAAAAGTAATAAAGAGAAAAAATTGGATTTTCTCTTATATTTTGGAAGTAAAACAGGTAGAACAGCATAAATGAAAAAAACAATCATGAGTTGTGACTGAGAAATAATGAGAGGCCAAACAGCGTAATAAACATTTCACTGTCACACAATTAGATAGAACATTATTCTCTACAGTCAAATGACTATATAATTTTCAGTTTGGGAATATAAAGTTATGGATAGTTGCTGATTTTTTGAATTGGTTACATTAAATGATGTGAAGCCAAAAACATCCCCATATGGAATTATCTTGTTCAAAGCCCCTGATTTAGCCACAGAGAACAAATCTTTCAGCAATGAAGTGCTGTCTACACCGTTTTTGAAAACTATTCTCTAGTTAACATCATTTTATTTTAAATTATTTGCCTACTGTTATTTTTCAAATATTATAGTACATCTCTTTCCCCCAGAGTTCTGTTTTTTGTTCAATTTACAACAGTACATCAAGTGGTTTTGAGAATATATTGACTTGAAATAATATTCTGCAATTGTACATAAGACTGTGTGATTCTGCCTCATATTGCCTTAAGCTCTGTTTACTGTTGACACATGGACACTGTGGTCTCAGAGTGTCTTAGGGGAGGGTATGTTGGCAGGGGTGGTTTTTACTTACAATCCCTACCAGTTCGCAAATGTAAGCGCACGTGCGCTCTCTCGCTATGCTGGCACAACCTCCACACATGACCACAGCCTCCCGCGCATGCTCATTACTCGCACGTGTGCCTTTCGCGCATGCGCCCAGACACATAGACACCGGCAGCATACCACCTTTGTATGTTGGTCATATAAATATTAAAATAGCAACCTAGAAATGGAACCAAGGTCATTTGGACTTTAAGCCAAAGCCATCACATTCTTGTCAAATGCATTTTAATACATTTAATACCTTTTAATAAATGCATTTTTTCTCTTTAATGGTGCCATGACTAACATATAAAAAGGTGCAGTGGTTAGAATGCAGTATTTCAGGCTAATTCTGCCAAGTCACAGCAGTTCGATTCTCACTAGCTCAAGATTGACTCAGCCTTCCATTCTTCTGAGGTCAGTAAAATGAGGACCCAGATTGCTGTGGAGAATAAGCTGACTCTGTAAACCACTTAGGTATTTATTTATTTATTTATTTATTTATTTATTTATTTATTTATTTATTTATTTATTTATTTATTTATTTATTTATTTATTTATTTATTTATTTGTTTGTTTGTTTGTTTGTTTGTTTGTTTGTTTGTTTGTTTGTTTGTTTGTTTGTTTGTTTGTTTGTTTGTTTATTTATTTATTTATTTATTTATTTATTTATTTATTTATTTATTTATTTATTTATTTATTTGTGAGATGTATATGCTGCCTCACAGTGCAAGCACTCTCTAAGCGGTTTACACCATTAAGCAATGTATATTTATATTTACATTGCCCCCAACAATCTGGGTCCTCATTTTACCTACCTCGGAAGGATGGAAGGCTGAGTCAACCTTGAGCCGGTAAGATTTGAACCGCTGACCTGCAGATCACAATCAGCTAAAGTGGCCTGCAGTACTGCCTCTAACCGCTGCGCCACCTCGGCTCATAGTAGGGCTGTAAAGCACAATGAAATCAAATATGCTATTGCTATAAAAATGGTGTATAAATTCATTCTGCATACTATTAATAAAGTGGGTGCTGTGACTTACAGAACCTTATTACTTTAAAAGGTAAAGGTTCCCCTCGCACATAATGTGCTAGTCGTTCCCGACTCTAGGGGGTGGTGCACATCTCCGTTTCAAAGCTGAAGAGCCAGCGCTGTCCGAAGACATCTCCGTGGTCATGTGGCTGTCATGACTAAATGCCAAAGGCACACGGAACGCTGTTACCTTCCCATCAAAGGTGGTCCCTAATTTTTCTACTAGCATTTTTTACGTGCTTTCGAACTGCTAGGTTGGCAGAAGCTGGGACAAGTAATGGGAGCTCACTCCATTACGCAGAACTAGGGATTCGAACCGCTGAACTGCCGACCTTTCGATCGAACAGCTCAGCGTCTTAGCCACTGAGCCACCACATCCCTCTTACTACTTATTACTTTATTACTTATTACTTTAGACCTACATAATTCACAGATGCAGTTTGAAACAACATCCCAAGAACCTCTTTGAGGTTGGAATAAATACTCCATAATGGATTCCTTTGTCCTATTTTCAAAGCTGGCGTTTTCAGAAGTTCTGACTGAACTTTCATGTTATAGCAGGGATTTAGGAACTTAGATGGATCCTAACTCCCTTTGGTACTTCCTATCCAGAGGCAAATGCTTGACAAGGGAAGGAAAAATTAAATACCAATGGGAAATATAAAGGGGACAATTATCTCTCCTCTGGTGATTCTGTTCTGCTGAAATGCAGGAGTTCTAACTATTCTTGAGAAGTCTTTTGATAAGACTCAGATTCAGGACTTGCAGAAAGCGGTGACATCCCAGCCACTGTTGAGAAAGAACTTGAGGCAATGAACTTTCCATTTTGGCACAGCTGGAGATAAGTTTGTATTCTATTCAGGGCAACTGAGGTGCTGGAGAATAGACAGAATGTACACTTGAATATAAAAGAGGAATCGGGACTTTTCTGACAGAATAATGACAGCTAGTCCTGAATTTACAAATAGACATTTAGGGAGTGTTTGAAGTTACGACAGACCTAAAAAAAGGTACTTATGACCCAGATTTAATGTTCCAACAGCCAACCCCCCCTCTCACATGGTCACATAACCTTTGGGTGCTTGGTAACTGGCATGGACTTATGGTTTCTTGAAAAACAATGCCCATTGAGGATAATAGGTTTGCTTAGCGCATTCACTTAATGACCACAAAAAAGTAATAAAATCACATTGAACAGTCAACCAGATGTTTATACTGGCATTTTTATCCAGCTATCATGACCTCCCCAGGACCTGGGATAGGCAGAAGTTGTTTTCTGATGATGTTAAAGTATTATAACAGGATGTATTATTATTATTATGATGGTGATGATTTATAAACTAATCACACATGTGCAGGAAAAATGCAGAATACTATCGACCGTTAATTTTGTGAAAAAAAACATTGCAAAACACCATGGGAAGCTGTATAGTTGCTAACAGATTGAATTCATGGAAACTGATCGTATGCATTCCCCAAAATAAGGATCCCCAGAAGAAGTTGTAGATATTTAGCAAGTTTTAAAAATTAATCTGACAGATTTCTAACAGCCCTAAACAAGATGGCACTTCTGTCTTTCAGATTGGAGGTGACAGGCTGCTTTGGTTCAGCCAGTTCTCTTTGGCCCTTAAGTGTCATCTGGGTGTTTATGAGCTGAAGGCAGAAGCTGCTTTCTTTGAAACAAAACAGGTGCTGGAATGGATCAGCCCTCCTTGATGTTTCATTTTGAGTATTCCTGTCATTATCATCACTCAAATAACTGGAGCATCACTGGAGCAGATAACCTTTGCAGGGTCCTTGTGCATACTGTCAAAATAACAAACATGTCTTTTCATTCTATTTACTAGGTCTATTGATTAGGGTACTTTTGCTGTCAATTAGATTTATTTTACTAAGTCATTAACTATGGTGCTGGAGAAGATTCCTGCAAGTCCCTTGGACTGCAAGGCCATCAAACCGGTCAGTCCTAGAGGAGATCAACCTTGACTGCTCTTTAGAAGGCCAGATCCTGAAGATGAAACTCAAATACTTTGCTACCTAATGCAGTGCTTCCCAACCTTGGCAACTTGAAGATGTCTGGACTTCAACTCCCAGAATTCCCCAGCCAGCATTCGCTGGCTGGGGAATTCTGGGAGTTGAAGTCCAGACATCTTCAAGTTGCCAAGGTTGGGAAACACTGACCTAATGAGAAGGAAGGACTCACTGGAGAAGAGCCTAATGCTTGGAAAGATTGAGGGCAAAAGAAGAAGGGGATGACAGAGAATGAAGTGGCTGGATGGAGTCAGCTTAGCCGTGAGCTTAAATGCACTCCAGAGGATGGTGGAGGACAGGAAGGCCTGGAGGAACGTTGTCCATGGGTTTGCGTTGGGTCGGACACGACTTCGCAACTAACAACAAAAAATTAATGAAAATACTTTTTCTTTCAATTATATAAAAAAATCGCCAAGAAGACCGACAACTTCAACAATATTGTGTACTTTAATGGTAAATTATCTATCTTTGTACTGCATAGAAATAAGTCATTTCTCTGAGAACAGTCCTCTGTTTAGAATAATAATGGGTCATTGTGCCAAAAATTAAAATAAAAAAGAGAAGATTGAAGATACTGTCTCCTCCTTCTTCCTTGTTTAGAAATTCTCACTCCTGTCTATTTGAAAAGCTGCTGAGATCAAGGGATGTCTGCAACTTGTATCAAATATGTAAAATTAATATGTAAAAATGATTTGGAATCATATTTTTATACCATATTCATATTATGTTGCTTTCATTGTATCTTCACCTCATGAGCAAGATAATCTGAATTTGTGCTAACAAGTACCGGTATATTGTTTGTTGGGCAATATAGTATAGATCAGGGGTGAAATGCTCCAGTTCGGGCAGGCCGGTCAGTCGTCGTAGAGCTGGTAGCGATTGCAGTGTGAGGCTTCCCCCACCCTCCCGGACGCCACCCTTTGGGTTAGTTTACCCTCTGCGGATGTGCAGAATGCTTTGCGCATGCACAGAGGGTAAACGAATCCAAAGGGCGGCGTCCGGGCGGGTGGGGGAAGCCTCACACTGCAATCGCTACCGGCTCTACAACAACTGATTGGCCCGCCTGAACTGGGAGCATTTCACCCCTGGTATAGATAGTCCTCGACTTACAACCACAATTGTGTCCAATATTTCTGTGGCTAAGTGACTACCTATATTTGCAGACCAGCTTTCTCTGTTTAACTTTGTGCACCACACTTTATCAGAGTTTGTTGCAGACAAAACAATTTCCAGAAGCGCACACAGATGACCGATTCAGCTGGATTCATTAACTTCTTTATAAACATAGCAATATATATACAATACCACAAGTAGATTATTTCTTCAAGTAAACACAAGCAGGAGTTAGTTTCATTTCAGCAGAGCAGACAAGCACAGAGAGGGCTGAGAGTACAGAGAGGACTAGAGAACAGAGTGGACTGAGCCACGCCCAGCCTTAAGCTTAGGTTTTCAGTTTCGATTCTCTGCAGACTCAGAAGTGTTTAGCTCCCATTGGCTGACTTAGTTGCTCTGCCTATTCATTGACTGACCTTGTTAACATGGCTCTCCCAGACATGAATATCTTAACACACTCCAAAAGAAATTTTCAGACAATTTTGCAGTGCAAAAATGATAATTAAGGACAATCTAGAAAAGAAGTCTTAAACTAAAGCAGGGGTGTCAAATTCAAGGCCCGGGGGCCAGATCTGGCCTGCAGGGTGCTTAGATCTGGCCTGCAGGGCAACTCTGGGAACAATAAAGGACCAGCCCGTGGTGTTTCTGCCAGCAAAAATGGAGCTTGGGAGGGCCGCGGGTGGCCCTCGCGAGCTCCATTTTTGCTGGCAGAAGGTTGCAGGAAGCCATTGCAGTCAAAAACAGAGCTTGAGAGCCCGTTTTCGCTGGCAGAGCATTCAGGCCACCACAGGCGCCCCGGACATAAGTGACATCAAGCTGGCTAAGCTCATCCTGGCCACACCCACCCCCGCCCCCTGAGGTCAAACACACCCTTGAGATAAAAGAACTAAATCACTTTAGTCTTGGCAGTAGAAGACTGAAGAGGGTTATGATTCCATTTCTCAAGTGTCTGAAAAGATGCTATGTAGAACAAAGCCAAAACTTGGTCTGTGATGTATCCCAGAATAAAATACAGCCTCAGATTGCAGGAAGGCTGATTCTGTTTGAATATTAAGAAAAGCTTTCAAAAGATGAGAGAGTTTCAGAATGACATGAAAGATTATGAGAAGAGGTGAGTTCCTCTTCATTAGATGCATTCAAGTAGCGGCAGTACCATTTAAATACTAATCTGTTAGGGATGCTTTAATCTGAATTCCTGCAGGGAGATGGACTTTATAGCTTCAGTTGATCCCTGACAACCTACAACTCTATCATTCATCTGTGTGATGAATCTAACTTCATGGATATGAGTAAGGAGGGAAGTGCAACACCAAAACCTACGTTGCAAGACAAGAAATAAGACTTTGATAACAGCATAAGATATTAACACAGCACATTTAAATTGAAATAGCCAGAAAAGGGAAAAATAGCCATAGTTCAGTCATACCTTTGGAATTGTGATGAATTCCCAGAGACTGAAATAGAAAAATGTTGTACGCCGCCCTGAGTCCCCAGGGAGTAGGGCGGCACATAAGAGCACTAACTAACTAACTAATTAACTAACTAACTAACTAACTAACTAACTAACTAACTAACTAACTAACTAACTAACTAACTAACTAACTAACTAACTAACTAACTAACTAACTAACTAAATAAATAAATAAATAAATAAATAAATAAATAAATAAATAAATAAATAAATAAATAAATATAAATAAAATCTCTGTTCAGCTTTCCTGATAATGTTTTTTTTAAAGAAAATTCTCATGTTGGTGTTGAAATGGACAGAGACAAAGAGGAGGAATTGGTCAAGTTAAATTTCCAGATTAGAAAATTACAATACAATGCATTTTTGTTCCTCATTTCTTGCTAGATGAGAGAGTCTAAAAAGCATCTTAAAGTTTATGTTAAATCCCTTGGTAGGACATGCCATTTCTTCCAAAAGCACAAGTGGTTTGGTGACATCCTCAGCATGCATTAGTTATCACTCAAGTACCTTGGAGGAATTAACTGGAGATGGAAAAGAAAAGCATTCATTTGGGTACTCCAGAATATATTACTTGAAGGGTTATTTCATTTTTTTTATTGGACATTTACAAGCTATTGGACTTATCTCTGATTAATTACTCTAGCTTCCCATTTCATCTTGGCACAGCTGGGCAATGAAATTATCTGGAGAAAGAAAAAATATTTCCCTCTGGATTTCTTGAGGTAGTTCAGCCAATAAGGATAATTGTATATTAATATACGTTATTAAATAGAATGATATTATACTGTGTTTTGCCCCTGTTCAGATACTAGGGATTGCTGCTTCATTAGAGAACAAAAATGTATAGTGTATCATTTAATTGAGATTTTGACCCATTGTTTACTTTTCAAGACTCCCTAATATTTTGATAAGAGTAGCCTTTTTAATTCAAAAGAAAAAGAAAAAAAATCCATGTGCTTTTACAGAGGACCAAACTTTAATTAACTGTTCATTGGCTTTCTGATTTCCTGATGATGCTCCATAACTTTTTTCTTTCCAATATATTAGTCTAAGTTTCTCCAGTCAATTCACTCCTCATCCAGTCAAGTCACTAGCACAGAATTATATAGACATTTAATTATCCAAGCATATTTTGTAGTATAATACTCATTATTCACGTTTGCTTTGAATTCATCATTCAGATATGTTAATTGGAATTCAGTATATAATTGTAGATGCAGGATTCTTTTTCATACATAACATATGCTGAGTGTATAATAAAGAATAAAACATTAATGTAAACATTCAAGTAAAACTCAGTATTATGTTTAACAGACACAAGTGGAAACGCTTTTCTTTCCAATTGATTGATTCAATTTAAATTATGGTGGTGGACACTGAATGTTTAGACATTTAAAATAGGACAGGAACACCACTTCCCAAAACCTCCTAAGTTTTATTTAAATGTATAATAAAGAAAATAGCTTAGAATAGTTTCCTGGCTGTTTAAAGTTCTATGCATACAGTAAGTTTGCAATTAACAGATTTGTATGAGAGTTGCCAAATGTACTGAGAATTGTATTAAAGGGGACATAAAAAGTATGGTTCTATGATTCTGTTGCCTAAAATGAAACAATCCTAAGAAAATAATTGAAGGCCCATTAATTTCATTCCTCTCTCAATCCATGGGAAATTTTGAGATGGAAATAATAATAAATCAGAAACCTATTTACAGTTGAAATCATCCTTTATCAGCCTCAAGAGTGGCTTGTGAGAATATGCTTAAATTTTCAAGTTTAACCTGTGAAATAATTCCTAGAACTTGCTGTTATGGACTACTTGTTTATAACAAAGGTAGTCATTTCTCAGGTAGATCAGTGGCTTCATTTTGGAAGCATTGAAGGAATTTCCGCTTAACCTCTTCTGATCAGTAAGGATGTGAGATTTGTCACAATAGTCATTAGAACGATGGCTTGTTTATCATGCAGTCTTGACAGTTAGCTTACCAAGGTGATAAGTGTCTGTGAAATACCATTGACAGTAGAGAGAGTAATCGGATAATTAGGTTTAATCAAGAGCAGGTGGCAGTGGATAATATTGGGCAATGATAAAACTCCTTGAAGTCCAATCTGTAACACATCAAGCTGCGTTAAGCCATCTTAAGAGGAAAGATGGATGATTGGTTCTCAGAGTAATAATGCTATTTCTTCTTCTTGGTTCTAAGGGTGAGGAATTAGATGAAATCAGAGTTTAGATTCTCTTTCTTATTATTGCAAATATTTTCCTTTCACAATAACAGATTCTGTTGATGGACAATATAATATCTTTTGGACAAAGACATCAAGAATACTTGATGAGTTTCATGAGACTATCATAAGAAAATATCACCCTATATTAGATGAGGTTTGTTCCAGCAGAGACCTCAATAGAATTTCCTATACTAAACTTTTGTGATAGGGGTTTCATTCTTTTTTCTTTTCTTTTAATGCTGTGCTTCAATAAAACACAAATTTCTGAAACCATATTACAAAGTAATGTCTTTCTGTGTACAGGCTCTACATATTAGGTAAATAAATATTTGGAAAGATGTCCTCCTTTAGAACAAGACCCAAATATTGAAAAGTAGATGCTTCATGGATTTGTTGAAGGTTGGGATATGGGATGAAGAGATATCTGCTTAACCTCAAAGGGATGAAGAATTAAATTTGTTTATACTTAAGAAGGTTGAAGGTCTTTTTATATATATATTTATTTATTGCATTCTTCCTTTTCTTTTTCTTCTTTCTTTTTATCCTGAACTTTTTATTTGGTCATTTCAATTCTATTTTCTTTCTCTAATTTTGGTTTGTATTAGTTTCTACTTCTTAAAAATTATATTTAAAAAAGAACAGGAAATAATACATTGTTTGACATCTTTTTACTAAAGCAAGAAATTGAGTTTGACGCCAAATGTCTGATTCAGAATTTATTTAGGTTCTGAAATAGACACTGCATTTGCAGCCCAGTATAGTTAGAAGGACTTATGCTTACACATGTAAAGCTCATCTTAAATCTTTTTTTAAAAAAATAATCTTTATTAAATGGTTTTAAAAAACCCAAATATATACATATATACAAAACAAACATACATCTAACTCTATATGACATCAATACATAATACATAGACTAACATAGAAAAAAACATGAACCATTAATGTTAATATTTTTGTAGCGTTGTGTACCGTTATATTGATGGTACCATTGGTTCTTTAACTTATCTATCTTAAGATATTTCCTTAGTTTTGTTATATCTTAAATCTTAAAGTAGTTTAGTGGATGTCCTGTTACTGCAGGATGGGATCAAACCAACTATGGAGAACATAATCATGTTAGGACAGGTCTAATAAAATGGAGAGGTGCAATTTTGCACAATCATGAGATGAAAACAGAGTTCCAGTTTGCTCTCATTCTGAATTCAGCTGGCTCTACTGGCACTGCTAGTAATATAGCCAGAAACAGGGCCTTTAACACATTCAGCACCACAGGAATAGTCCCAGGAACATAGTCTGGTTTTTAGGGCATTATGAAAGGGAATGGGACAATTTGCCATGGCCAACTCACTGCCGCCAACTCACTATGGGCAACTTGGGGCAGGACAACTCACCATAGCCAATTCACCATGAGACAACTCGTGGGACAATTTAACAATTCTATTTAATTATTTAAAATAAATAAAAATTACTTTAATTTTTGTCATTCACATTTCATTCTGTCCCTCCTTTTTCATTCTTTCTTTAATGCAGGGGTCAGTAACCCGTGGCTTTGGAGCCGTATGTGGCTCTTTCATCCCTCTGCGGCAGCTCCCTGTCACTCAAAATATGCATCACAACCGCCAATGTGTGATACCCGCTGACACGCGATTTATTGAGCTTTTCAACCCCCGGTAGGCCAACAATGGATAAATCCAAGAAAAGAAAAGTTTCAGAAGAAAACAGAATGTTTAATTCAACTACATATGCTAGTTCTGTGGCTGCTCAGGAAATAGTCAGGCACGGGAAGGGTTTTGTGGCTCCCGGTGTTTTCTTTTCTGTGGGAAATGGGTCCAAATGGTTCTTTGAGTGTTTAAGGTTGCCGACCCCTGCTTTAATTATTCTATTCTACCATTTCTTTGATATCAGTGTAACTCTTGTTATTAGTGAGTTGACTGTGGTGAGTTGTCATTTGGCAAATTGCCTGTGGCGAATTGTCTTAGACCCTCATGAAAGCCTAACAGGGTTGAGGGACATTCTGATCTCCAATGGGAGGATGTTCCACAGAGCAGGGGCCACTGCAGAAAAAGCTCACCTTCTGGTCCCTGCCACCAGCCAACACTCTTTGGCTGACAAGATCTGAAACATGCCCATTCTGTTCTTCCTGGTTGGAGACACTCTTGGAAATGGCAATCCTTCAGGTACCCTGTCCCAAGCCAGGTAGGGCTTTAAAGATAGCCACTAGCACCTTAAATTGCATCTGAAAATGCTCTGGTAATAGTGCAGCTGTAATGGATTTCACTTACCTTTGCTACTGGTTCGGGAACGGGAGTGTGCGGGTGCGTGCATGCTTGCTTTCCATGTGTGCAATGCTTCCCGCACATGCGCAGAGCATTTTTGATGATGTCTGGGCAGGTGGGCGGAGCCTTCCGCCGCCGCTGCTACCGGTTCACCTGAACCGGTGCGAACCGGTAGCAACCCACCACTGCAGTGCAGCTCATGCAAGAACTGGGGAATGATGCAGAAGAAAACATTATTAAATGTGCAGACAAAGTTTATTTAGAAAACTCGATTGTCACATATTCATCACTACCATCTTGCAGTCCTGGGTCTAGTAACATCCAGTCCGTAGTTTAGTTTCAGCTAGGATACTTAAATGGCAGCAGGAGCAACAGAAAACAGTATTTTAGCAGCTTGTCAAATCACTCCTGTCAAAGATTTGGTTTTCTCAACCTGAAAATATTATAGCCTTTTTTTCTCTCTCTCTCTCAGTTAAAGGGCAGGCTTTCTGGAGTTATTTCTTAGAGAACCGTAGCACCTTTTCAACATTAAGATAAAGCTGGTATTTTATTCTATGGTTGCCTAATGATTTTCTTCCTGATTTTATTTTAAGTGATATTGGTGGGATTTATATCACTTTGGAGAACTGGTACTTGATAGTTCTTAAGTGTTTACCTATATTCAGCCGTCTGCCATTTTAAAAAGTTGACACGACAACCAATGTCTGGTGCATATATTAGTATGCAGGTAGATCACTGCACAAGTAGTTTCAAGTACTCAACAGACTGAAATTTTTGTTTAGGAGAAAGTGGACAGCTCTGGGGTCATTATACAACATGCAAATATTTACCTTCATTAACTGACACCCTGGAGTTTATGTGGAACCTTGTGCATAGAAGATGATTTGTTTGCAAGAGTCAGATTACCAACACTTGTCACAATACTTGGCTCGTATTATTTTATTCTGTGCATCTTTTGTTACTCATCTTCTATTTTTCTATATTGCATCGTATGCCTAGAAGAAGACCATATGGGTGGAGATCCACATCAGAAAAATCTGCTGGCCTTATCTTGTACAAATTAAATGGGAAGAAAATTCTGGGTCTGAAGCAGGGGTGAAATCCTCCCGGTTCGCCCGGGCCAGTCCTTCGGCGTATAGCCGATGGAACTGGCGGCGGTTGCGGCGCGGAGCTTCTCCTGCCCGCTTTCCCGGCCCGGCTGAACACAATCACCGCTTTCCCGGCCCGGCTGACCACAATCATTTGGGTTAATTTTCCCTCTGTGCATGCGCGCGCATGCACAGAGGGAAAATTAACCCAAATGATTGTGGTCAGCCGGGCCGGGAAAGCGGTGATTGTGTTCAGCCGGGCCGGGAAAGCGGGCTGGAGAAGCTCCGCGCTGCAACCGCCGCCAGTTCCATCGGCTATACGCCGAAGGCCGGGCCAGGGTGAACCGGGAGGATTTCACCACTGGTCTGAATATATTTTTCTTGCGGAAGGATGCAATATTTTGTAATTTCCTGCCATACTTTTTGAACCAAGCAATTTTTGTTATAGGTTCATTGTCCTTAGAGAACTTTCTACGGGGGTTGTTCTTGAACACCACTTAGAAGCTGCAGTTGCTTTGGAATGCATATAATATCAGTGCTCTATTAGCTGCATTGGCCCTGTAGGCTTCCAAGTACAATTGAAGGTGCTAGCTACTATTCATAAATCCTTTACTAACTCAGGAATATGTTATTGCTGTATCATCGTTCTCCAATTGTTTTCACCTAGTCATTAGATCTATCAGAGTGGGGATGCTTCAGATCCTATCTATTAAGCAGTGCCATCAGGTAGAACCCAAGAATTGAGCCATTTCTGTTACAGTCCCTGCCCTTTGGAACACTCTGCCCTTGAGCCTCAAAATTGTTTGGTCCTAACACAGCATATACATATTTACCTTAATTAGCTGACACCCTGGTGTTTATGTAGATGTGCCTAGAAGATGATTGGTTTGCTTTGTAAGTTGCTTTGTAAAACTTTGATGACCTGATGTTCTCCTAGGCATGAGGCCTGCAGATTAGGTGAACCCATCATTGTGGTTGTTTCTGACATGCCATATATGCCAGTGAGACATGGACTGTATACAGGAGGCATGCTACTTCCACACGACCTGCCTCCGTAGAATTCTGAGGTTCCGATGGCAGGACAAGTTGCCAGACACAGAAGTCCTCTCCAGAGCTGGCCTGCCATCAGTTCACACCTAGCTGATGAAAGCCCAGACATGCTGGGCAGGCCATGTTGCAAGGATGCCAGACCATCACATCCCCAAACAGCTCCTCTATGGTGAGCTGTCTCAATGAAAACGATCGCACGGGGGACAAAGGAAGCGATACAAAGACACATTGAAAGCCTCCTTCAAGTCCCTGGATATCGACACCACTTCCTAGGAAACCCTGGCACAAGATCGATCGAAATAGTGCATGCTGATCCACCAAGGCTTCCAGACATCTGAGGACAGAAGAACAACCATAGTACAAGAGAAGCGAGCTGCAAATGCTGCAACAATGGGGCCCACACATGTCTGCCTGACATGTGGCAGAACATTTCATGCCCATATAGGCCTTACCAGCCACCTGCGGACACATTGTGGACAGCCCACAACCTGTTAGATGTCAAGATCCTCTTCGAACACGATGGACAAACATCATGGTGCCATTATTGTGTTATTTATTATTTTTGTTTTGTTTTTAATCCTGTGCTTGCTATGTCATGATATTAAAATGGACAGCTATATAAATCAATAAACTAGCTATCTTGACAGAGACAGAATTGTCAAGCCCTGCTGGCTAGTATCCCAGAGGGCGACACACAGACGCACACAGACACACAAAAGTATTTTGTTCTCACTCAATAGAAAGATGGAATACAGAAATGCTGGAATCTCAGTACATTCACACATCCTTAACAGAAATGTATGTAACAAGACACAATGGTATCAGAACAATTGAATCATGATGCCATTATAAAGATAAGTCATTTTTGTCATTTGTGTGATGTCAAATATGCATGTGTTATCCCCTGTTCCCAATTGTCTCTCCTGTGCACCTTCATGATCTAAGCTATCTATGAAGATAACCTAGCTAAGCAAATGATAATCCAGGGCACTAACTGGTTCTTATCCACCATTGATTATTTCCTTTATTAACGTATTTGGAAGATCTTTTTAAGAAACTTTTGGAATCATGTAGTAAATTATGCATATTAGAATGTTTCCTATAATCACTGAAGGCTTTTTTCTTTATTAAAAAAATAGTTTTTATTAAACATTTTCCAACTTTAAAATGAGAAAAAACAAAAACAAACACAAACACAACAATGTACAGCTTTCCGTATCAGCATGTATGTTCTGCTTTTGTAATTCACTATTTTACAGCTTTCCGTATCAGCATGTATGTTCTGCTTTTGTAATTCACTATTCTACATTTGCCTTCCCATAGGTTATAACAATTGTAATAATATAATACTGATTATAACAATACTGGTCATACATACACACACACACACACATATATATACTGTATATATAGTATATACTGTGTGTGTGTGTGTGTGTGTGTGTATATACACACACATATATATATACACACACACACTGTGTGTGTGTGTGTGTGTGTGTGTGTGTGTGTGTGTGTGTGTGTGTGTGTGTAGCATTTTTTGCTGATAAATGAAAATAAAGGGAGATTATTATAGATCTATTTCGAGCTATTTAGCTCTCGTCAGATAGCCATACCCTTACTGGGATTTGAACCTGGGCCGCCTGCCTTGTAAGGTGGCCCAGGTTCGGCCCATATATATATATATATATATATATATATATATATATATATATATATATATATATATATATATATATATATATATATATATATATATTTATATATATATATATATATATATATATATATATATATATATATATATATATATATATATATATATATATATATATATATATATATATATATATATATATATATATATATATATATATATGGCTTTTGGCTTTTGTTCTCTAGCCACTTATACATTCTACTCCAAATTTTATAATAGTCTGATTCTTCTCTTTCTTTTAATTCCATGGTCATCCTATCCATTTCTGCACACTCAAGTATCTTCCTATTTACCATTTCATCTGAGGGAGTATTTGTGTGTTTCCAGTTTTGTGCGAAGGCGAACCTTGCAGCAGTTAGTATGTAAGATACAAAACGGAGAAAGAGACAGTAAAGGAGACAATGATAAGTTGGACCAGGAATTTTGGCTATAGTATAGAGCTAGAACATTGGGATAAATTATGGGAAAGAAATTATAAACTTACGATGGTGGTAGCCTATAAGGAGAATCTTTATAAAATGTTTTATTGATGGCATTTGCCCCCAGCGAGATTGACCAAAATGTTCGCAAATCTATCCCCTAAATGTTGGAGATGCTGCCATAAATTTGGAACGTTCTACCATATGTGGTGGACATGCCCCAAAGCCAGGAAATATTGGCTCAAAATCAAGAAATGGCTGGAAGAAATCACGGAACATAAGATAGAATTGAAACCAGAATTGTTTCTATTAGGAATATTAGATCCAAAAATGGGTAAAAAGTTTCAATACATAATACTACACTGAAAGCTTTCAAGAAGAGACTGAATAGCCACTTGTCTGAAATGGTATAGACCAGTGATGGCTAAGCTTTTTCTTGTAGAGTGCTGGCACCCATAATGCAATGTGCGTGCGAACCCCCCCATGTGCCCCACCCCCCACGCATGCACGTGCACCTCCCACATGCGCCCCGCCCTCCATACATGCGAGGCAGATACCCAAAAATCAGCTGGCCAGCAGGAGGCGCACGTGAATGCACGGTGGAGCTGAGCTGGGCGACGGCTTGCATGCCCACAAAGAGGGCTCTGCGTGCCACCTGTGGCACACATGCCATAGGTTCGCTATCTCAGGTATAGACTCTCCTGCTTGAGCAGGGGGTTGGACTAGATGACCTCCAAGGTCTCTTCCACTCTGTTATTCTATGTTCTATATTGTAATGTTATTTATTTTTTCTGTTTCTTATAGAAAATATTTTTATCTCCCTGCAGAATAGTTGGGCAAAGATTAAATCTTGACAAAATTCATGATGTTATCAGTACAGTACATATTGGTGGAAAAGGCTTTAAATTGGTTGTGGTCTCTACCTCACTTAATCTCCTCTGCAGGAGTCCAATAATATATCAGGAAAGCAAGGCAGAAGGTACTGTATCAAGAAAGATGAAGATAAATTTTGAGAAGCATTGTTCTGGGGTCCTAATAAAAAGAATAAATGTGACCGAGTGGGAGATACGTATCCAGTATGCATACCACAGATCAGATACCGCAAATGGTTATCTAGAAGATTCAGATTTGTAAATAGTATGTGTAGGAATACTAAAGTTATCTCAATAAAACACTGCTAAATTTTGATTCTAATTTCCCAAATATTTTCTCATCCTGCAAAATGATGTATAGTTCTACATTTTTAGGCTTAATATCAAAGTCTTTAGTATTCAGAATTTATTTTTGTGGTGTTTCTAAACCAAATAGATGAATATGAAGTGAGAGGAGGTTTTTGAATTTTTTATATTGTTACAGGTTGTTCCCATTTCCTAGCATCTGCAATAAATAGAAGAGGTAAAAGAAGAAAGAAAATAGGGAAGGGAAGGACAGCACAGTTTATCTCCCTTTCTCCATCTATTATATTAGTAGGGTGCCTAATATTTTAGGAGAAGAAGTAAATTCTTTTGGGTAGCTCCTGACTGATTTGAAGGGAATTGCCTCCTCCTCCTCCTCTTCCTCCTCTTCCTCCTCCTCCTCTTCCTCCTCCTCCTCCTCCTCCTCCTCCTCCTCTTCTTCCTCCTCCTCCTCCTCTTCCTCCTTCTCCTCCTCCTCCTCCGCCTTCTCCTCTTTTTTTTTTACATTTTTTGATTGCAGAATTATCTTGTTTCCAAAAAATGTAAAGCTTTTAAAAAACAATGTAATTGTTCTTATTATTTTCCATCTTTTTTGTGCAATGCAAGGTTGTATGCCTGATGGTTCAGCTTCCTATTTTCAATAATAATAATAATAATAATAATAATAATAATAATAATAATAATAATAATAATAATAATAATAATAATAATAATAATAATAATAATAATAATAATAATAATAATAATAATAATAATAATAATAATAATAATAATAATAATATGAAGTGGGTATCTGGGGAAAGGCCAGATAAAGATTAGCATAATAGGGAAACAAATGCATATGTGCCAATGCATACATATATTTATTACAGTTTTAGATACAGTTAACCAGTCATCAACTATTAGTCCAAAAATATAGATCTAGTTCTTGCAATATAATTACAGTACTTGCTTCCACTGTGTTGTAGTATATATATCTTCCTGATGCTGTTAGCATCAAATGTTCCAGCCCATTAAAAAAATGCCTAGACAAGCACAGAATCAGAAAGTTTCCTGTGAGGGAGGTATTTAATATGTAAGCTGCTGGCAAGCTCTCTCAGAAGAAATCTCCAGATGTTTGACTCAGCACAACTAGGCTCACTTGCTATGCTTGAACTCAGCCAGGGGCACTCAGATACATGACACCGCATAGCAAGGTAAGAATATCAATGGGCTTTTTTACAATTCATGGCTACTCGGTCCTGAGAACCCCTTGTTCTCAGCTTAACTCTTGCACCATCCACTTGTAGCCTGAAATATTGCAGATCATTTGTAGGGTGATCAGTTCTGAACTGGGACAGAGCGTGGCATGAAGGAACATGTGTATTTGTATAGTCCTTGTGATATTTGTAACAAATTGCTAGAGTCATATCAACAGGACTATTTACTGATGTGTGGTCGAACTGCAACTTTCAGAATAAGCAGGCAGTATAATCAAAGGGACGCAGTGGCTCAGTGGCTAAGACGCTGAGCTTGTTTATCAGAAGGTTGGCAGTTCAGCGGTATGAATCTCTAGTGCCGCATAACTGAGTGAGCTCCCGTTATTTGTCCCCAACTTCTTCCAACCTAGCAGTTCGAAAGCACGTAAAAAATGCAAGTAGAAAAATAGGGACTACTTTTGGTGGGAAAGTAACAGCGTACTGTGCGCCTTTGGCGTTTAGTCATGCCGGCCACATGACCATGGAGATGTCTTCAGACAGTGCTGGCTCTTCAGCTTAGAAACAGAGATGAGCACCAACCCTAGAGCCGGACATGACTAGCACGCATGTGCGGGGGAACCTTTACCTTTATAATCATGCACTTTCTCTTTACTCTTTACTTCACAGAATCACAGAGCTGGAAAGGATCTTGGAGATCCTTTAGTATAATATCTTGCCCAAGGCAGGAGTCCTTATACCATTCTGGACAAATGATGTCCAATCTTTTCTTGAAAACCTCCAGTGATGGACCATCCTACAAGCTAGGCCATTGACTAATTATTTTCACTGTCCAAAAAATTCTCCTTAATTCCAGTGAGGTTTTGTCTTCAATGAGCTTCTACTTGTTTTTTATTGTGCCCTCAATTTCTACCTTTTGCTTTTATTTTTATTCATGTTTAATTTGGGGAAACAGAGAAAGATAGAAAGACAGACAGACAGACAGAGAGATATTTTAACAAATATAACTAATAAAACTCTGGGAAGCAAGTAGGCAATAAAAGTACAATGCACAATCAAAATCAGTTAAAAGGAACAAGTAGAGACTACTATGAAAATCCCCATACCAACATTATAAGCCAGGCTCTACTGACATTGTGGCCCTAATGCCTGGGTCTTTATGGCCTTCTAAAATGCAAATAGTGTTGGAGCTGTCCAAATCCTCAGGAGTAGATTATTGATAAACCAGGTGCCATGACAGAAAAAGAAAAAACCTGCTTCCTAGGACCCACCAAATGGCATTGCTTCACTGAGAGGAATCAGGGCAAGTCCATATTGTCAGATCTGGTGGGATGAGTAGAAACCACCAGGGATGGGAGGTCACACAAGAATCCTTCCTCCATGCCATATGTATCATTAAAGTTGACAACATTTTGAATTGCATCCACAATTGCTCCCTCAGCCCGTCAGTCTTGTCAGGGTGAAGTTAAAGCCCGTTCTTCCCCATTTATACCCACATAACCTTCAGGCACTGGAAAGCATCGCAATTTAGTGTAATCCTCTCAACAGCCTCACAAAGCTTTCCCTGATCTCTCCTTACCTAAGGACAATTGAGTCACCCAAAACAGCATCAATTCTCTGTGAATGCAGTTACCATGTTTCACTGTCTTTTATTTCCACAAGGCTATCCTTAATAAAGATTTTTCTTTGACTGAATCACTCACTCTTCGTTTTTCTCCAGTGGCATTTCCAGGTTTCAAGGCTGAATATGTGGGTTTTCTGTTCTCATGGTGGGAAAAAGGAGAAGCAGGAAAAAAGAATGCTTTCTGAAGGAAGTCAGCTGAAAGGGGACAACCTTCAGAATCAAAGTCTTCAAATGAGGAAAAGTAAACCCACTGGTCTGCTTGCAACCTGTACTTCTAAATGTCTCTAGTGGTTAATGGGATGAAAAGTGCAGAATAAATGCTTTCAAGCTGCATTTCCAGTGAACCTGGTTTCCCCCCCACTTTCTGCATATGTCACCTTATCAGAGAAATAGTGAAATAATTAAAAAAAACTTGTAATGGTTTTATTTGCTAGATTCATTAACTGTGGCTTTAAGTATCATTTTATGATTTTTGTCACCTGTCTCAGATATGAGATGGAGCAGATTAAATATAGGGATTAAAACAATATCTAGCTAGGGCATTTGCCTTTCAAGGATAATTGAAATTATCCTATGGATAATTCCACAGCTGTTTTACATATTAAGCACAACCTTACAACATTGTGAACTTGTAGGGTTGACCTAAGATGGAACTCAGAAAATAATTGTGCATTCCGTGATATAGTCCTAAGAATTGTAATACCATTTTCAGTGTTTTAGCTGTTCCTGAGAATACTGAAGAAATGCTATGTAGGAGTGGAATGGGGGAGTAGGTTTTCTCCAGAGACAGACAGAATTATACCTATCTGTAAGATAATGTGCAAACAAGCCTAAGGTACATTGGTGAGTTCTGAGCATTTTTTGAAATTACGAAGGTAATTTACCTTCAGAATTTAATTGAAGAATTCCCCAGGGGTTTCTATGCTAGGATTGGTACATCATATGGTCACCCTTAGGGGGTCATGCAAAACTCCATTTAGCTCATAATTGATAGAATTATTTTTATCACTTTCTCTCAGAACTATAAAACTAGTTAAAATTGTTCTCTAAATGGAAAGCAGAATAATGTTTCTCTATATTTATGGGAAGAAAAACAAGAAAAGCAAGATGCCATTTCGGAATGCATAAAAGTTTCATAGGAGTTAAGTTTATAAAAGTTAAGTATATTGTTGAGATGGTATGGGATAAAGATACAGACAAATCTTGGTATACAAGTTAAGTAAAACACACTGAAGTGTGTATGATATGGGTGAGAGCACATATGTACATACAAACAGACAGATTATGGAAGATGCTATATGCTAGATCAGATACAGTACTTTACAATTCTAATTTAGCATTAACTTCCACTTACTTGCACCAACCTTTTGTAAACTCACAGGTCCCTTATACCAACAACCAGACAAGGACTGAACGTGGGGCTTCCATACAAATAGTATGTGAGTTATGCAGTATTCTTTTTCCATAGCGTTTGCTATCAATTCTTCAAGTTAGGAGTCTTTCTAGATAAATCCTTCATGTCCTGATCTAAGATTAGTAATCTTGTCAAGGAACCAAATGTCCACTCAAACATATTCCTGATCAGAATTTTGAAGATAGAAAAGATAACAAACATTGGTTATACATCATTTGCTCAATAATTAAGAAGCCCAATTAACTTTCTTCAAAGGAACCAGATGTTTCCATCGTAAACTACCAAAACTGGATTATTTTTATTTATTTATTTATTTATTTATTTATTTATTTATTTATTTATTTATTTATTTATTTATTTATTTATTTATTTATTCATTCATTCATTCATTCATTCATTCATTCATTTGTAGGAAATTAGCACCCACCCCTCTCCTAGGAAATGAGATATCCTAGGAGATATTAAAAGGCAGAATATATTCTGTGGAATATCTCTGGAAACATGCTTGTGAGCGGACAAAAGACTCCCCTTGGAAAACCCCCACCCCTTGAAAATGGGCCATTAAGGAATGGGCCCAGCTCACACATTCTTCTCACCTAGCCTGAAAGTCTTCTGCATAACAGAACCACAATAGGATTTGCCGAAGGCCCTTTCATTCAGCCAAAGCTGGGACAGACAAAAAAAACTATAGAGTTGCCCCAGCATGCCCCTGGGGGGGGGTCTGAGAGCCAATGGGATACATTTCTATACAGGAACAGGAAACTAAGAGGTGGGACCCAACAGAGAGTATAAAACAAGGAACTCAGCATCTCTTCTGTCTTTTTTCTCTTCACCCACATCTGGAAACATGTAATCTACCTTTTCTGTACAGGGGCTCCTGCCATGTGCTCCTGTCCACCATTAAACCTTCTTTCCAAGCAACTTTCATGAATCCAGTGTCTTTTTCCCCACTTGGAAATGAACCCAGAAGGATATTCCTTACAACACATTCTTATAAGCCGCCCAACTCCCATGGACTCTGGACAGCGTACAACATGCAAGAAGAACAATTTATTAAAAAGAAACCCAATAATAATAATTTAAAAACAGTTATAGAAATTAAAAAAAACATTATCATCATTTATACCATGTATAAAAACATGGTATATCATTTATACCATGTATAAAAACATACATGGGAAGACCACAGATGTTCTCATTAGTCTTATTTTAGCCTGCCTGCTTGAAAAGCTATGTTTTCACCGCTTTACGGAAGGCCAGTAGGGTGGGGATAGTCCACCATTTGTGATGAACCAATGCTGGTTTGAGGTCTAACTTCAGTGCAAATCTTTTTATCTTGAGCCCTGGGAATTAGGATACAATTCTAAGAAAGCAACACTTCTTGCTTTCTTGCTGACTTTTCTTTTTCTTTTGGTTCTATGCTGGATGAATGTTAGATTATGGTCTTCCATAGTATTGTAATGAATGCATCAATTATTAGTGGTTACATGCTGTTCCTTCCCCTCTTCGTGTTGGGAGCCAATTGCAAAATTGCTGAGGACATTTGAGAAAAATATGATGATGCAGATATGAGTGAGCAATGGCTTTAACTGTAGTGGTGCAGAAATACATCACCATAAATGCACCACAGAAAAAAGTGAGTCTCTCAATATGTTTAATCCTACCTATGTGATGTTCTTGTTAAGCTGTTGATTCAGGATTAAGAAATTAAGGTGAGTTTTCAACATATTTTATATAACAGAATAACAGAGTTGGAAGGGACCTTGGAGTTCATCTAGTCCAACCCCCTACTCAAGCAGGAGACCTACGTCATTACAGACAAGTGGCTGTCCAATCTCTTCTTAAAAGCCTCCAGTGATGGAGCACCCCCAACTTCTGGAGGCCAGTTGTTCTACAGATTAATGGTTCTCACTGTTAGGAAATTTCTCCTTAGTTCTAGGTTGTTTCTCTCCTTGATTAGTTTCCATCCTTTTTTTCCCCTTGTCTTGCCTTCTGGTGCTTTGGAGAATAGGTTGCCCCCCTCTTCTTTGTGGCAGCCCCTCAAATATTGGAACACTGCTATCATGTCACCCCTAGCCCTTCTTTGAATTAAACTAGACATCAGCAATTCCTGCAACCATTCATCATATGTTTTTGTCTTCAGCCCCCTAATTTTTAAGCCAAATCTACCTCACAGAACTGTTGCAGAGGAGGGGAAAAACAGAAGAAGAAATTATACTTGCCTACCTTGAATTCCTGGTGAAAGGACATGCATTAATGTAATTAATAGAGCAAATTTATAAAATCTAGTTACTGGCAGCCGTAGCCTCTGGAAATAATTTGGATTTTTCTCCTAGGTAATCTCTCAACATTATTTGCAAAATGGGCCGTATATTATAGAAATGAGTTGAATTTTTTTTAAAAAAATAAATAGTTCTTTCTCATTCTTTTTTCATTCCTTTGTCCTATAAAATAGTAACTACTTTGAAGGTTTTCTCTACATATTTCCAACTGTTTTGGATGGATGTCTCCATGGTTTCACACTCCAATACCATGATAAATGATATAGTCCAGGATACCACCGACTGATGCTTACAAAAGCAACAAAACAAATGTGAAAAAATGAGAGAAAGTGAATTCCTGCTACTACTAAGAAATAGTTCCATCCCTCTTTTTAAGAAACCATTAGAAGATATATTACCCCACCCCCCTATACATTTAGTGGAGTCAGCATCCCAGCATATATTTGTGCACAGCTCTCAAGATGAAACTGATGTGCAGGATTTACAGGGTCAGTAAACATATTGCTTTTAGAGAGGCAATAATGGTATTGTAATAGGGATACAATGTGGAACTGATCTTAGGTGAACTTTTTATGGTGAGTTTATCACATGGAGAGGAGGTTGCTTAGCTTAGTAATACAGCATGTGCTTTGCATAGCGAAAATTCGTGTTTAAATATGAATTTAAAAGATACTTCTTCAGTATCTCCTTGCAGGGTTGAAAATTGTTTACTCAAATCCTGGTCAGAGGTTGCTGATCCAATGTTATGGTTCTGTATAAATTGATTACTTCTATTTTTATATTTATTCATCACCAGTAGTTAGGAAGAATTTCAATTTTTAGTGTACAAGTAATCCTTGACTTACAACAGTTTGTTTAGTGACTGTTCAAAGTTACAACGGCACTGAAAAATGTGACTTATGACCGTTTTTCACAGTTATAACCTTTGCAGCATCCTCATGATCATGTGATCAAAATTCAGATGCTTGCCAACTGATTCATATTTATGACAGTTGCTGTGTCCCAGGGTCATGTGATCCCTTTTTGCGACCTTCTGACAAGCAAAGTCAATGGGGAAACAAGATTCACTTAACAGCCGGGTTACTAACTTAACAACTGCAGTGATTCATTTAACAACTGTGGCAAGAAAGGAGGTAAAATGGGGCAAAACTCACTTAACAAATGTCTCACTTAACAACAGTAATGTTGGGGTCAATTGTGTCCTCATAAATTGAGGACTACCTCAGAGGTGGGTTCCTACCAGTTCTAACCAGTTCTTTAGAACCATTAGGAAACCAGCAGTGCTGTCACACTGCCATCTTGTTTTTTGCTTCTGCGCATTTATTTATTTATTTATTTGTGAGATTTATATACCACCTCACAGTGCAAGCACTCTCTAAGCAGTTTACACCACTAAGCAATGTATATTTATATTGCCCCCAACAATCTGGGTCCTCATTTTACCTACCTCGGAAGGATGGAAGGCTGAGTCAACCTTGAGCCGGTGAGATTTGAACCTCTGACGTGTGGATCACAGTCAGCTAAAGTGGCTTGCAGTACTGCCTCTAACCGCTGCGCCACCTCGGCTCTTCAAGCTAAATTTGGCTTCTGCGCATGCGCAGAAGCCAAGTTTTTGGCACTGCGCATGCACGTGTGAAGCATGCGCACGCACGTGTGGCACAGCCACACGGTGCGCAATGCACACACAGCCACGTGGCATGGGAGGAAGCGAACCGGCGGCGAGGTAAGTTAGGACCCACCCCTAGACTACCTGTATTCTTGCAGGTATCAGTATCTTGCTTGTATCAGACAATTGCTTCCCAAATATTTAACTTTCAAATAAAGTTCCCATAAAATGTTAAGGCATCTCTCTCTCCCTCTTCCCATCCCCCCTTCTCTTTCACAATAGGGCTTATTTCAGCTGGAGATGTAGAACTTCATATTTGACATAGGTCAAAAGCAGAATTGAAACAGATGGCTCCGGGAAGTGCATTTCCCCCCACTAATTTAAAGATTAAAGTCTACCTTTGGGGAAATTTGGTTGATCACAGTTGGCATCTAAAGCTAGATTTCAAAAGGAAAGAAAAAGGCTTTATCTCTAGGGAAGGTTTTGAGAAGTGTCCTTTTGAACAAAGCAAATGAGTCCTCACCATTCACATTTTAATTAATCTCCAGATATTCTGTGAATAGGCACTTCCCAATGCCTTTCCAAAAAGCCACTGGATTTCAGAGAGAATTTTTGAAGCCCGCTTCAATGGCAGAAGGTTGTCCCCAAAATTAAAATAGAAATCAAGATGGTGGCTACAATTGCTAGATTGGGAAAAAAAGAAGGCATGGCTTCAATTGTGAGATGTCATCCTGACTTTTATCATGCTTGCTATCTTTTGCATCATCAGCCTGCAAATCATTCAATATATGACTTCTTTTAGTAGGAAAAGTATCCATCACAGAACATAACACAGCAACAAGAAAACTTTCCCTGTATGATAAATAGTTTCCATGAAAATTGTATACTGATTGATTCCTTCCTTCCTTCCTTCCTTCCTTCCTTCCTTCCTTCCTTCCTTCCTTCCTTCCTTCCTTCCTTCCTTCCCTACCTACCTACCTACCTACCTACCTACCTACCTCAGTATCTGTCTCCTTCTTTGCTTCAGTTCTGTCACTGCCATCCCAGGAATATGTTTTATAATCAAATAATTATAAAATATCAGTGTGTTTGTTTCAGAACTTAATTACCCTCTTTGAACTTTCATGCAATAGAATAAAATTTAGAAGAACAGAAGGTAAATGTCGGTAGCTCTCTCTATATATGTAAACCAACATCTGGGAAATTTCATTTGATAAATAGTCAGGAAAATTCCCATGGATTTTATTCCAACTCTGTGTACAAAATTGCTGGCTAAATTCTCCTACATACAAAACTCTCTCCCTGTGTCTACATCAGTGGTTCCCAACCTGGGGGTCGGGACCCCTTTGGGGGTCAAATGACCATTTCCCAGGGGTCACCCCGGCATCCTCAGCTCCCCCCCCACTGCCACAAGCCTGGCCATATCGGCTCAACTCGCCCGAGCCCTCCAATTGGTTGCCATTCGGTGAGAGGCGTTTGTGACGCCTGGCGGCTGAGCTTTGACAGCATCAGCTAAGGGGCAGGACATCGCAAGATTGCGCGCTGGAGAGTACATGGCGGTGCTTAAGACATCTGTGGGCCCCCCTGTCTCCTGCTCGCAGCGGCAATTTCTTCCCGCTGGTGTCGAAGGAAAAGGGAGTCACGGGAGGGAATGGCCAGCCAATGACCACTTAAGTTTCACAGCACATGACGGTGGGAAGGAGGACAGCTGGGTCGGAATCGTCTGTCTGCCCTCTCGCCCTCGGCTGGCGAGGAGACCCAGCGAACAAAGAGGCAAACAGGGAGGGAGGGAAGAGAGAGACTGAGAGATATTAGCGCAGGGCTAGCTTGATCATACAGCATTGGTGCTGAGGGCGCCACCGCCGGGGGCAGGAGGAGCTAAGCCGGAGGGAACTGGAGAAGGAGGTGGTTCTGGAGCATGGTCCATCGCCGCCGCCCTGCTCCATATGATCAGGCTAGCCCTGTGCTAATATCTCTCAGTCTCTCTCTTCCCTCCCTCCCTGTTTGCCTCTTTGTTCGCTGGGTCTCCAAAATAATTTTATGGTTGGGGGTCACCACAACATGAAGAACTATATTAAGGGGTCGCGGCATTAGAAAGGTTGGGAACCACTGGTCTACATCAAATGGACAAAAGCAGTAAACATATTTTTATTTCACATTTTTTCATTTTAAATTTTAAAACATGTCCTTATTCTCTATCTTGTTGTGTCTTCAGCTGAAGCCCTTTGGCTTCCCTATATTAAGGAAATCCTACATCTCTAAATTCATTTTTTACTGAAGGTATAGAAAAATGAAAGAAAAGTGCTCTCAAATTAAGCCCAGTTACTATATTGGAAAGGGAAATATAAATTTATAGTTTTTAGTAATCTGGATTTTGAAAATCCTAATTTGGTGAGATGTGAAAAAGCACAACAAAGAATGTTTTTTCTGCGCCAACTCAGGAAGTTCAAACTGCCCAAGGAGCTGCTGATACAGTTCTACAAAGGAATCATTGAGTCTGTCATCTGCACCTCTATAACTGTCTGGTTTGGTTCTGCAACCCAACAAGACAGACACAGACTTCAGAGGATAATCCGAACTGCAGAAAAAACAATTGCTGCCAACCTGCCTTCCATTAAGGACCTGTATACTGCACGAGTCAAAAAGAGGGCCGTGAAAATATTTACTGACCCCTCGCATCCTGGACATAAATTGCTTCAACTCCTACCCTCAAAACGTTGCTATAGAGCACTGCACACCAAGACAACTGGACACAAGAACAGTTTTTTCCAAATGCCATCACTCTGCTAAACAAATAATTCCCTCACCACTGTCAAACTATTCACTAGGCTGCATTACTATTACTATTAGTTTTGCTCATTGTTCCTATCACCCATCTCCCACTTATGACTGTAACTTGTTGCTTGTATCCTTACAATTTATATTCATATTAATTGTTTCCTGATTGCTTACTTGAACCCTATGACAACCATTCTTGACAAATGTATCTTTTCTTTTATGTACACTGAAAGCATATGCACCAAAGACAAATTCCTTGTGTGTCCAATCACACTTGGCCAATAAAGAATTCTATTCTATTCTATTCTATTCTATTCTATTCTATTCTATTCTATTCTATTCTATTCTATTCTATTCTATTCTATTCTATTCTGAATACAAAGTGGCTAGTTTGTATTAAATCTAACTGGGCAGGGCTTATTTTCAGTTTTTCTCTCAGTGGCTCTTGGACGAATGAGTTGATCTCATGTGTTGATCCTGTCTCCTGATTTTCTGACTCTGATAGAGACTTCAAATTAGAGGTGGAATAGCAAGACCATGCATTATTTTTGTATGATGCAGTTCTTTCTGATTTGAGGGAAAAGCTAAAATACAGTGGAAGAACTAAGCAATTCATGATGCCTTTTTTCTTCAAGGACTGTGATGAACCTTCTAAAGATGAAAATGCTATGCTCTTTCAGTACTACTGTATATCATATCCATGTTTTGTCTTTTTTATTTCCAAGTATCTTTTTTTATGTTTCATAAACATTAAAATGCAAACTAACCTAAAGGGGAAAAGAGTGAGCGAACAACGAGACAGATTAAAAAGTGACAAAGAAATACATCAAACCAATATCAAACAAAAGTGACCTACAATTTTTTTCAGTAGAAAGGAAATAGTACAATACAACAACCTTTCTCTAGTTTAAATGAATATTCAACATTTAAATTAGCTTAAAATTCTAATAGTCAACATTCTAAAAAACAATATTCATATTATATTCTTCTGTTAATCTAACATATAGTAAATTGTCAAATATGAATAACCAAAGATTTAAAATACTCTAAGCTTAACCCTAACCATGTTATTTCTCTAGTCAGATAGATTTAATACGTCCCGCGCAGCTGGTCATGGATCCTGAGGCTCGAGAGGCGATTGTGGCACGCTATCATCGGCCCGTGCACCTGGCACCCGAGTCCGATAGCGAGGAGGTCGGAGAGGACTCGGTGCCAGAGGCTGAAAGTCAACCAGGGCCTTCTGCACCTCCTGATGTGCAAATGAGTGACTCAGGAGAAGAGGAGGAGCCTCTTCTTGATGCTAGGACACGCAGGGCTGCTAGCAGGCAAGAGTGGCTATGTAGGAGGATGTCTCCTCGTGAGTAGAGCTGCAGGCTAAATGGCCACACCCTTAGACTATTTAAGCCTTAGCCACGCCAAGCTTCAGTGCTGGAGACAACTTTCATTCTAACCCAGGTATTGCTTCGTTCCTGAAATCTATCTTGTTCGGCTTTTGGATTTAACCGACATTTCTTCTCTGCTAATTGAGCTCCGGGCTTTCTGCCAGTCTTCGTAAGTTCAAAGTGAACCATATCGGATGGACTAATCTTGTGGGATTGTTTGCTGTGTTTGGTGCTTGGCCTCTGGCCAGCTGTTAAGCAGTAATTAACAGCTGGGGCTTTGAAAGAGACTTATTTTATGATTTAAGGAACTTTTCAAAGAACACTGCTGCTAAGAAATTATTAATAGTAAACAGTTTATGTTTAAAACAGTTTGTGTGTGCATATTTCTGGTTGGACCCAACGCTGGGGCAGAACAGATATTGCAAAATCTCCATTCCCACCTCACTCTGGGGCCAGCCAGAGTGGTATTTGCCGGTTCTCCAAACTACTCAAAATTTCCGCTACCAGTTCTCCAGAACCTGTCAGAACCTGCTGGATTTCATCCTTGATTAGAAGGGACCTTGGAGTCCAAAGACCTTATACTATTCTAGATAAATGGTTGTATAATATTTTCTTGAAAACCTTCAGTGAAGAAGCACTCACAATTTCTGAGGGGTACGCTGTTCCACTGATTACCTGTTTTCACTGTCAGAAAATTTCTCCTTAGTTCTAGGTTGGATCTCTTTTTAATGATCTTCCACCTATTACTTTTTGTCCTGCCCTCAGGTGCTTTGGAAAATAGGCCAACCCTCTCTTCTCTGTGAAAGCCCTTCAAGTACTGGAAGACCACTATCATGTCATCCCTAATCCTCCTCTTGTTTGTCTGTCTGTCTGTCTGTCTGTCTGTCTGTCTGTCTGTCTGTCTGTCTGTCTGCCTGCCTACCTACCTACCTACCTGCCTACCTACCTACCTACTGGACATTCCTGGTACAGTTTAGCCTCCAGATACCTTCTCATCTTTGTTGCTCTTCTCTGTACACTATCTAGGGTCTCAGCATCATTTTGTATCCTGGTACCATAATATTCCAAGTGTTTACTTCAGTTCACTTCAGCACTGTATTTCTTTTTTTAATTGTGATTATACTTTTAATTAGCCAAGAAATATTACCTAATCTAGAAGTCATTGTTTTCTTAAACTATTTGGATATACTTTTCTCTCTTCTGATATTAGTTGATATTTACACATGTCTCAAAAATGTCAAACTCATTTTCCTCTCTCAGGAACTGAAATGAATGCCAGGTTTGTATGTATTCCTTCCAAATCTTTACATTGTAGCTTTTTCTGAAAGTAGTTATATTATTCATTTATTATTCATATATTATTCATTCCTTGTGTGTCCAATCACACTTGGCTAATAAAGAATTCTATTCTATTCTATTCTATTCTATTCTATTCTATTCTATTCTATTCTATTCTATTCTATTCTATTCTATTCTATTCTATTCTATTCTATTCTATTATTTTTTCAAAGGTTTATCCTGTCATTTCCTTTGAGCAAAATGAGGATGCAATGAGGTGCTACAGTTGCAGAAGATGCAAAATAAAATAAAAAATAAAATAAAATAAAATAAAAAATGAAGGCAAAAAATTAGGAAGATCAAAATAAACTGAACTGTAGGATGTTGTCAAGACTGATACATTTTGGGAAATACAGATAAGATTAAGTTAATCATATTTTTCAGAAGAACTTATAAAACAAATGTTGTTTTTACCATAAATGGAAAAGAAATAACTGTACTATTCTTTTTAAAAAATTAATATAGAAGAAAGCAAATCTAACATATTTGCTTATCTAGCCAATATTGGCCTTAAAAATATTGGCTTTGAGTTTAGGCCAAATCAAAGCAGTAGATAATTTTCCAATTCAAGATGCACAGGAAACAAAGCTATTTACTTTGGTAACTGTGGCAGAAAATCCTTACAGCACTTCCTCCATTCATACACATAATTATCGTAATGAAATGGCTTCCTTTTTAATGACTTCCACAAGACTGGTTAATGAAAAGACTAGGTCCATACAAATGGACCTGTGAGATTTCATGATATGTATTTATTTGTGTTTGTGGAACTAGTGTAGCCGAGATGGTGCAGTGGTTAAATGCAGCACTGCAGGCTACTGCTAGCTCAGCAGTTCAGCTATTCAAATCTCACCGACTCAAGGTTGACTCAGCCTTCCATCCTTCTGAGGTCGGTAAAATGAGGACCCAGATTGTTGGGGGCAATATGCTGAACTCTGTAAACTGCTTAGAGAGGGCTGTAAAGCACTATGAAGCGGTATATAAGTCTAAGTGCTATTGCTATTGCTATCTTTGTGTTTGTAAGGTGCTCCTGACCAAGAGATATAATATAATCCTCGCCATTAGGGCGTGTCAAATTTTTCAACTTTCAATTTCCAAACATTAGGAGTGCTCAAAAGATGTGACATTCCTTGGGGATTGTAAAGATATTTCGGTTACTTTAATATAACTTAGATATGCTTGGTAAGTAACTACATAAATATCATAACTTTTTAGCATTTTGTTTGTTTCATTTCTAGGGCATGTCAACTTTTTCAACTTTCAATTTCCAAACATTAGGGGTGTTTAAAAGTTGTGACATGCCTTGGGGATTGTAAAGACATTTTGCTTACTTTAATATAATTTAGATGTGCTTGGTAAATAACTACATCAATATCATAACTTTTCAGACCAGCAATTCCCCAGCAAACAATTCAGACCAGCAATTCCCCAGTACCATCAAAGAAGAACCTTACTCTGGGTGCATTGAGCTGAGTGGAAAGTATCTTTATCATTTCACACCAGAGAAAGGCTCAAAAACAGGAAAAGCTGCTGAAGTGATTGCAGATAATCTGGTGCATTTCATGAAGAAGAAAGGCACTGACAAAAGCTTGAAGGCCATTGGAGGAGATTATATAAATGTTAACACTGGCTATGAAGGTGTTGTCATGCACTGGGTAGACGTCATCTACTCTGCTGGAGCTAATTGACTGGTCTGACTCTGAAGCAGTGGTGGGTTCCTACCTGTCACGTAGTGAATATTGTCAGTTGTATGTCTATGCAGGGTGATGCACCCCTATCCTAATATTATGGTACATTCCAATGCAGGCAGAACACGTGATATGAGTTGTACGCATGTGTGCATTCCTAAACCACCATTAATTCTCTTTGACTTGGCTCTTGACCTAAATGGTCACGTTTTCTTAGCAAAAATGTAATTATTCAGGATTTATTGTTTTTGTACTGAAATAAATATTTTCTATTAGACTTTTAATCTCGGCTTTATTTCTAACTGTCTGAATTCCAAGAAAAGATCTAAATCGCCTCTATGAGATATTATTCTCACCTTAACACTACCGGTGCTGTGTGCACAGCTCTGGTAGGAGCCCAGCGATGACATCATTTTTTCGCGCTTCTCCACGTCCTGAGCTTCAGGAAAAAGCCCTCCCACCCGCCCTTGTTTCAATACTGATCTTTATTCTTCCTCCGAAGCACATCTGAGAATCTCCTCAGCTGTGTTTCGGCTTGTAATGTCATCCCAAGCATGCATGGAAGTGAAATCGCCAGATGGAATGTGAGTTCGCTTCTGCGCATGCTCACGATGTGCACCACGAGCGAAAATAACCAGAACCCTCCGCTGCTCTGAAGGTGTATATGAGCCACCTTTGACGTGCAAACTGACTACAGTGGAAATAAAGAAATTCATTGACGAACCAATGCAAGTACCACAGTGGCCCAGCATGCCCAATCAATAGAGAGATGTGTGAAACAGGTCACAGAGGCAGCAAGCAGAGTGTATACACATGAGAAATGTGAGGATTATGTCAGAAGCCAAGAAGCAAGTTGGTGGCTGATGTTGAAGAACGAATCAGAACAAGACTTGATGAAACTCGCTTAAACATTCTTGTAACTCAGATAATTGCTTTTTGATGTTAGTTTATGATTGCATAGATTATTTTTTGCTTAGCTAGATAAGAGCCGAGGGGGCGCAGTGGTTAGAGTGCAGTATTGCAGGCTACTTCAGCTGACTGCTAGCTGCAGTTTGGCAGTTCAAATCTCACCAGGTTCAAGGTTGACTCATCCTTCCATCCTTCTGAGGTGGGTAAAATGAGGACCTAGATTGTTGGGGGCAATAGGCTGACTCAGTAAACCGCTTAGAGAGGGCTGTAAAAAAGCACTATGACGCGGTATATAAGTCTAAGTGCTATTGCTATTGCTATTTGCGCAGAAAAAAACTTTAATTTTTGTAGCACAAAGTGTAATTTTAAGAAGACAAACAATATAACCGGTTCATGCGAACCAGTAGTTCCAACCATCAGCTGGCCCCACCCACCCACCCCTGCACTAGCCTGTCCTATATTTCCTTCTTTCTGGCTCAGCTGATTCGTGCAAAACAGCTGATGTCCATGCCTCCGCTGTTCTACCTACCTGGGCTGCCTTAGAATGTAAGCAGCTGAGCTTCAAATTGCTGTATTCTGAACGCTGCATGCAAAGCGCGCAATCACCGGACCAGTTGTTAAACAGGTTTTAGCCCACCACTGGGCATATGATCAGATGTGGATTTACCATACCAGGCTAAATGTTGCGTAATTGCAAAAAATAACAGCAGATTTGAATTCTTGGTGCAAAAACACATATTTTTTAGAACTCCTCACTGAAAAAAATGCACAAATTAATATTCACCCCATTAAATGACATGCACTACTCCCCATTCTAGCACCTTAACTCACAAAGTTTTTTAAAAAATATTTTAAACTCTATTTTTTGACTTAATATAAGTTGCACAATCCTTCACAGGCATGAAGAGAAGTAACCCCATGCAAATCAGGTTTGATCTGATTCAAATCTATCAAATATGATTGGGGATTTGAACAGCATATGATATGATTTGAGCCTGCATTTTAAAAGCAATTCAGTTTGATTCAAGCTGCTTCGAGGTTCAAGATTCAAGGTTTAAAATAAAAATAAAAATTCAAAGGCCACAACAGAGCAACATCAAAAGGCCTACAGCTGTTTCAATTTTTACCAGAGTTGGGATGAAAATAGCAGGGATTGTAGACTCTAGAGGATCTGACAAGTTTCATCTGGATAGTTTGAAGGTTTTCACTGCAGAAAGGTATGAAATATTGCCCTGCAATTTTGCCTTTGGCCTTTTAAGACAGACATAGCAGGGAAGAGAAAAGGACAGCACAGCAGTGTTCAGAATGTCCAGATCTATCATCAGAACCAATGAAGAAATAATCCTGTGGTTAATTTAAAACTAAACTTATAAAATTATTTAAAAACTAAGCTATTACTTTTCTATATCCTTTGGGGAGGTTAATAATGATGGCACATCTTTGAAGTGTGACCATTTGTTTTGCATGTGAGGTGATGCTATTCCTTGCTGCTGATAGCCATAGCACTTAGACTTATATACCGCTTTACAGCCCTTTCTAAGCGGTCTACAGGGTCAGCATATTGCCCCCAACAATCTGCGTTCTCATTTTACTGAGAAGGATGGAAGGCTGATCCAGTGTTTCTCAACCTTGGCAACTTAAAGATGTGTGGACTTCAACTCCCAGAATTCCCTAGGGCCAGGCAGTCTTGCAGTCAGGGCATGATTTCTAGAGAACCAAGCAGCTTATTTAGAACAAACAAGGCCAGAGCTGGGATTCAGCAGGTTCTGACCAATTCTGAAGAACCGGTAGCAGAAATGTTGAGTAGTTCGAAGAACCGGTAAATACCACCTCTGACTGGCCCTGCCCCCATCTATTCTCTGCCTCCCGAGTCCCAGCTGATCGGGAGGAAATGGGAATTTTGCAGTAACCTTCCCCTGGAGTGGGGAGGGAATGGAGATTTTACAATATCCTTCCCCTGCCATGCCCACCAAGCCACGCCCACCAAGCCATGCCATGCCCATCAAGCCACGCCCACAGAACTGGTAGTAAAAAAAATTGAATCCCCCCACTGAACAAGGCTACCAAATCTGATATGCAATTCAGTAGCTTGAATTCTTTGCTTCTTTAATGACCACTTATATTTTTGCCATCCAGATATGGTAGCTCTAATGTGTAAACAAAACTACACTTTATTTCCCTTCAGATAAATTTCATGCACCACTATAATTTGCACCACATGGAAAATGCAGAAGTGTGAGCTACTCCATTGTTCAGACTGTCTCCAGTTGTTTTAGAGCAGGAGGCATCTTTACATCTCAAAGTAAATTTTATCTACAAGAAAATGTAAAACAAAAGTGTATATCCACTTAAAGAATCTCCCATCCATTGCTAATAAAATTACCTCAAGTAGTGGAGTGTGAAACTCACCATATAATGTAGTTGAGTTTGATTTCTATTCCCAGTGAAGTCAGAAGAAGCACTAACAATTTATTCAGTAGGAAATCATCTGGCTAAAAAAATAAATAAACATCATGAATACACAGTGGGATTTAAGAAAGATAAGAATGATTAAAGCCATTAACTAAAGAAGTAATCTGATTTAAAATTAATTGTTCAGCCACTCTCTCTCTCTCTCTCTCTCTCTCTCTCTCTCTCTCTCTCTCTCTCTCTCTCTCTCTCTCTCTCTCTATATATATATATATATATATATATATATATATATGTATTGCTTTTAACAAGTCCACAATTGTCACACATTTCGTCCCTCTTTAACAGTAGTAATAGTAATGGAAGAATTTTTTCATTCAGCCAAAGGACTTGTTTTTAAAAAGAAAATTTGTATCATGGATTCCAAATTGAAGGATTTGCTTGAAAAGGAAAATGAAGCAGACCTATCCAATAGCCTCATTTTTTTTCTTGCTCTGCAAGGTAGGTTAGATTAGGGGAAAAAAAGATTGATCCAAAAAGTGTCACGGGCAAGCCAGGACTTAAAGGTTAATCCATAATTCTTGTCAGAGCCCATGTCCTGTACTCTTTCTCAAAGAATCAGGATGAATAAAAAGGAGATCTTGGAGACCACTGACAGACATGTTCCCTGATTTAGTTGAGAAAACTAGGAGGAATTTTAGACTTTGCAGATGGTCCTCCAGCTTCAGATCATGACTTAAGTTCCTTAAAGCTCATAAAAATTAATGTCAATGTTCGGCTGAGAATAGGGTAGCTGAGAGGGCTTAGAATGTAAGATTGCAAAGATGGAACAATTAGCTTGATCTGATTAAACTACTGCTCTACTGCTCTTATACCATACTTTTGCTTCAAGGTCTTATACTATTGTGACTTTGAAAGAATTTTTGGCTGGCACACATATTAGTCACCTCCCTACTTAGAACCATCTATGGAGATAGGACAAACCTTATCCATCTAGGTAAAAACTCTGGCTTTCTTTGGACTTACAAGATAAACATTCTCGATCTGCGCATTTAGTTAGGAAATAATTATTTTACATTCTAAGTTGTCATGATTCAGTGTATCATAGTAATTCTAATTCCTAAAGTGCCATCTAACAACTGGAGAATATCATTCAAGGAGACATCCACAGAGGGTGAGATGGTGCAATAATCATTATAAAAGATGGCCAGAGAAGCTCCTCTTCTTTCTTGTCTGCCCTATTCTTTCTACCTGGTTGTATCAGAGAAGATACTCACCTGTGCCACGTACATCATGGACTGTTCTGAGAATCAGCTTCACTTGGGTTTTCCAACCAGTGTCAACTCTGAAGCAAACCTGGCTGAAGCCATCTTTTGCTGTCTCATAGTTGCCACGAACCCTGAGAGGGGGAAGGGAGGGGTGAAGCAGTTAGACCGGCTATCAGTCAAAACAAAAAGTTTTCTTGTGGGAACCAAGGTCATCTCAACAGGTGTCAATTGAAGGAGAGGAGTGACCAAGCAGCCTGCCAGTTACTTCCATTGGACAATGTGACTGGTGACACCTGGGAGGGGGAACTTTTGCTCTTTTAATTAGGTGAAAACAGCGGGAAATGTTAGAGTTGGTTTTCACCGGCTGTGCTGATATGATGTATCCAATAAACATGTTCTTTGAAGAATCTACCTGCCTCAGAGTTCTGCTTTCAATGGGTGCGTTACTCGGAACAGTGACAACCATTGGTAGAAGACTAAGCAATCAAATAAAGAAAACAAGTCTAAAGCAGGCACAGAACTTTAGGGGAGATGCTTCAAAGAGGTTATTCTGCAGCCTCATTGCCTGTAGCATTCAGATCAGAAAACCAAAGCGACCGGAATACTATGCAACCCAGAAGTTCAGGAAGTGACTAGGTGAATATATTTTTCAAGTGGATTCGCACCCCAAAATAGCTGCAAAAGAGCCCTTTGAGGAAGCAAGTTTAGAATAAAGAATGCTGTGCTCCATCCTCAGTCCTAGCTGGTGTTAGCAGTTAATGGTAGCACAATCCTTTCTTGCCTCAGGATAGATATTTTAATGCAAGTGCAGACATTGATGTATTACGGCAAACAACCATTTCCAGTTAAAAGTGAAAAAGATAGTAGCCTTAAGCAAAAGCAAACTATGTTTTCCATCAGAGGATTACAGCGTTCATAGAAGACATGTTTTTTTTTATCCCCAAATGTAATTACCTTGTACCATTGATTTTTTTTAATTGGAATCACCTTCCAAAACGGGCACTCATATCGCTCTGGGTAAATTTGCTGTGAGTGTTCAGTTGGGCTTCTCTAATCCCCTCTCTTCATTCAGACGCATATTTTGGACGAACGGGAAAATGAAAAGTCAGGGGAACTTTCTGCATAATTTTAGCAAGAAGCTACAGTCAGAAGAGGGAAAGGATACACCGAATATTTTTTTTTTAATATGGCCAGAGCTTTCTGAGAGTTCTCAATATTCTGGGGAAACATTCTAGGAGCTTTATTAGGAGATTGCACTGCCCCAGTTTTGAAAGCAAAAGATATTTAGGAATATGTGGGGGAGTGCATATGCCAATTTGTTGCTTTTTAAAGCAAGCTCACCCTTTCCAAGTGTTGAAGGGCAATGCTGGAGGGCTAATACAGAAACCTGGGAAAAGACATAGCAGCTTAAAGGAATTTCTTGTGTTCCCTGGAGCCTCTTTTTCCCTTCTGCTGTCCGTCCTTATTTGTTGTGAGCTTTATATTACTGAAAGAGCAAAATAACTACATTTATGATGACCTGAAGGAAAATAGAAGGGAAAATGATGTTTCATAACTCAGACCCTTTCAGAACTCTGAAGATACTTTATCAGTTCAGGTAGACCGCAGTTAACGATGGAAATTTGGATGGGAATCCCCATCACTAAGTGATGCAGATGGAAAGCATGACATCGTGTCATGCTTTACATTGCTTGTCACGTAGTGAATATTGTCAGTTGTATGTCTATGCAGGGTGGTGCACCCCTATCCTAATATTATGGTACATTCCAATACAAGCAGGACACGTGATGTGATCTCCTGCGCATGTGTGCATTCCTGATTCTCCATTATTATTATTCTGCCTTTGACTCGGACCGGGAGCGGTCACGATTTATTAGCAAGAATGTAACTATTCAGGATTTATTGTTTTTGTACCGAAATAAATATTTTCTATTAGATTTTTAATCTCGGCTTTATTTCTGAATGTCTGAATTCCAAGAAAATATCCACAATCGCCTCTATGAGATTTATTCTCACCTTAACATTGCTTTACATTGCTTAGCGATGGCAATCCTGGCAGGCAGGCAAGTCGCTAGTGCAGAGCAGGGAAAAGTGTGAGCAATTTACCAGAGCGACTTGCAACCTGCCCCACTGACTCTTCCCCATTGATGTTGCTTGGCAAAGAAAGTCACAAATGGTGATCATGTAACCATGGGATATACTACAACTGTTGTAAGTGCAAGCTCATTTCCAAATGCCCAAATTGCAATCATTTGGTTGTGGGGGTGTTAGGAAGCCAGAACTTCAACAACTAGTCATAAGTCCCCCTTGTTCAGCAGTGTTGTCAGTTCAAAAGTTTGCTGAACAAGTGGTTGTTAAATGAAGACTACCTGTAGTCTGTCTACCTGTAGCAGTCTGAGTCAGAAAACTGTTCCAACAAATACAGATAGCCCTCAACTTACAACAATTCATTGAGTGACTGTTCAAAATTACAACGGCACTGAAAAAAAGTGACTTATGACCATTTTTCGCACTTACGACCGTTGCAGCATCCCCACGGTCATGTGAATAAAATGTGGATGCTTGGCAACTGACTCATATTTACAAAGGTTGCAGTGTCCCAGCATCATGTGATTCCCTTTTGCGACCTTCTGGTAAGCAGAGTCAATGGGGAAGCGAGATTTACTTAACAACCATGTTCATAATTTAACAACTGCAGTGATTCACTTGACAAATGTGGCAAGAAAAGTCATAAAATGGGGCAAAACTCATTTAGCATATGCCTCACTTAACAACAGAAGGTTGGGCTCAATTGTGGTCAAAAGTCGAGGATTACCTGCATATCTATTCCATCTATTCTATCATTGAAAACTATCTCATGCCCTGGGTAAGCCAGAAGATGACAATAGTGTCATGGTGGTAAGACTCTAGTAAGATATTTTACTTAGGGCTGCTCTTGAAGATGATTCTGAAATCAGATGCCTATTTGTTAATTGGTACTGATCAGTTCAGCAAAAAGCCTTCTGTTTTGCCGGGCTTGCACTGGTAGCCATCAGAGTTAGGTCCTTGTTACCTTCAAAAATACACTGTCTATAATCTAGCAGTTGGATAATGCAGTGAGTACCTGTCTAGTGAGAACCTGAAAGGCTTACGACCATTTTTGTTATCAGACCTCTCATTCTGGAATGGTGTGATCCAGAGGTGGGCTGTTGCCGGTTCGGATCGGTTCGGGCGAACCGGTAGTTTCGACCAGCAGCTGGGCCTGCTCACCTGCCCTGGCGCTATCCCGTCCTATATAATTTTTTTTTTATGCCACGTGCATGCGTGGAAAGCGCAAGAGAGAGTGAAGCAAGCGTGCACGCTCACATTTTTGGTTCTGGGTGAACCGGTTGTTACAGTATGTGATGCCCACCTCTGGTGTGATCCATGAAATCAACTTGAGCCCCACTTTTTTGTCCTCCAGGCAACTGTCAAAGACAGTTCTCTTCTTAGATTCAGAGGATTTTAATTAGAATGGCAACATTTTCTCTTTTAAAGTTGCCTAGTTCTTGTAGATGTTTTTAGATCTATGTCTCAAGTTGTACAAGTAGGTGACATACAAGTGTTGGTCTAAGTGTTGGTGTACATAAATGAAGCAGTGTGGTAGCTGTAGCCCTGGGGTCGAAGCTCCTGAGAATCCACAGTGTTCCTGATTATGTATTTCACATTATAGCTTTTGTTTCTTATAAAATTTCCACACTAGTAATTCCATCCCTGTGGTGATAAATCATGAACTCAGACAGGCTTTTTATCACCTTGGTGATGGCTGGGTGATGCTATAAATTGCTAGTGCAGAAATGTTCCTGGTCACCTTAGAACGTGAGAGAAAGTTGAGACTTTAGCAGCATGCTGAGGACAGACTGGTAAAACTTTATTTGGGGATGTGTGTTTTAAAGTGAAAATATGACAGGCAGATATACGATCCATGACATTATTTATTAATCCTTCATTCTATGTTTATTTTGATGCAAAATAGCACTCTCACCCATAACATATCCTTCTCCCTCTCCAGTCGATTCAAATCGCATTCTAGAGACTTACATTGCCATGGGTATTCCATTCCATTTTCTTGTTCCTCCTCCAGGTTGCAGTGATGCAACTTATCTTCTATCTTCTGTGTTGCTGGGATGCTTCTCTCTACCCATAGATTAGGTAAAGGTAAAGGTTCCCCTTGCACATATGTGCTAGTCGTTCCCAACTCTAGGGAGCGGTGCTCATCTCCGTTTCAAAGCCGAAGAGCCAGCGCTGCCTGATGATGACTCTGTGGTCATGTGGCCAGCATGACTAAATGCCAAAGGCGCACAGAACACTGTTACCTTCCCACCAAAGGTGGTCCATACTTTTCTACTTGCATTTTTGCATGCTTTTGAACTGCTAGGTTGGCAGAAGCTGGGACAAGTAACAGGAGCTCACTCCGTTACACGGCGCTAGGGATTTGAACCGCTGAACTACCAACCTTTCTGATCAACAAGCTCAGCATCTTAGCCACTGAGCCACCGCATCCCACTGAGATTAACCCATAGATTAGCAAGTCCCCAAATTTTACCCCATCAAACCTTTGTTTGTTGATTTGGCTGAATAAAATTGTCGCTAGAACTTCAGACTGGTGATGGAATGAAGAAGAAAGGATGATGTTTCCAGAGTCTCATTCTTAGATTGTTGCTGGTCAGAGGTGGTGTGGCTGGATAATATAAATACTGGCAAGGGAACGATTTCTCAGTATTAAAAGGTTCAAACAGCCAGGTTTGGTATTCATATAAAGCTTTTTTTTCTCCAAACAAAAGGAAAAGGCAACCTAGTCAGATGTCCACTTCTTGGAATACGGTTCAACAAGATGCTGAAATAGCACAAGGTAAGCTATGGCTCATTTTCCTGTATTGTTTTCCTAATCTCTCAAACAATTTTATTTGGCTGACCTATTTCTTCTTTTTTGAGAAAACCTTCGAATGAAAAAAAAAAGCTAAGCAGCTTCCAGCATAGTTTCTGGATCAATCACAAGCTTTGCTTGGGTGAGTAAGGGCTTGGTACTGCTGCTGGTTTTGAGGCCTTCTTGTTTGCAAAAATCTGGAATTTTGTCTATACCTTACCACCGTGGTGGCGAACCTATGGCACGCGTGCCAGAGGTGGCACGCGGAGCCATAGAAGCCGGCACGCGAGGGTTCCCACCGGCAAACCGGAAGTGCGAAAAAAACGCACTTCCGGTTTGCCGGTGTGCTGTTTTTTGCACTCCGGAGGGTTCAGGGAAGCTCCCTGAAGCTCCGGAATGCAAAAAACTACAAAACGGACAAACCTGAACCCTCCGGAGTGCAAAAAACAGCATACCGGCAAACCGGAAGTGCGTTTTTTTCGCACTTCCGGTTTGCCGGTTTCGTCATTCCAGGCTCCGGTAAGCCTTTGTGCGGGGGTGGGGGGGGTGCGCATGCGCAGGGGGCAGCATGGGGGGGTGTTGTGCGCATGCTTGGGGGGGGAGGGAATGGGTGTGGGCACGCAAGCGCGCACGAGCGCGCCCCCCCTTTTTTTGGCACACGAGCCGAAAAAGGTTCGCCACCACTGCCTTACCACAATTGCTTGCTTATCATCTTCCTCCTCTTTCTGTTTTTGGCTTCTTGTCCACTCCTCAGTGGACAAGACTACATTGTTTGTAAAATCAATGTAGTCGGAGAAACAGGCTTTTCCTAATATTATGTTCAAAGAATGAAAGGACTGCTTTGGCTTCCACTCCATTTATGAACTTAGTTTAATTTAAAACAGCTATTTAAAAACAAACATCTAGGGGGGAAAAGGTATGCGATCAAGATACCTGAAAAAGAATATCAGCTTCCAACCAGTCCAGGCACTGAGGTTACTCCTGAGGTTCATCTCCGGCTTCCTTAGATATCACAGGCAAGGCAGGTAAATTTCAACAAAAATCCTAAAAATTTCCACAGGATACAAATGAATTTTATTTATTGAATCTGTTTGTATACCAGTTCCTATATTAAGAAAATTGTTGAGAGTGCCATTGGAGTGGTTAAGGCATAAGGCTGGAAACCAGGAGACCATGAGTTCTTTTCATCCCTTAAGGGCAAAACCAATAGAATGACTTTGAATCTGCCACTCACTCTCTGTTAGCTCCAGTAGAAAGGCAATGGCAAACCATTTATGAAAACATTGCCAAGAACACAATCTCCTGTGGCCTAGAGGTGAAACTCTTGCCTCACAATCAGGAGGTTGTGAGTTCGATCGTAGGTTGAGGCAGATGTAGGGCCTCCTGCTTGGGCAGGGGGTTGGACTAGATGATCTGCAAGGTCCCTTCCAACTCTGTTAATCTGTTAAAATTGCATGGACTTATGAGAGAGAGAGAGAGAGAGAGAGAGAGAGAGAGAGAGAGAGAGAGAGAGAGAGAGAGAGAGAGAGAGAGAGAGAGAGAGAGAGAGAGAGAGAGAGAGAGGTATTTATATTTATTCTGATGAATTTCATTAAAGTTTGTTAGTTATGCTTTGTTTATTGTTTGGGCTTTCCATTGTGCAAAAGTAGTTGAAGTCTTGGGTAGAAATCTTTCAAACAAATAATAAATGTTTGTTTGTTATGTGATCTGAAACATGATGAAATAGATTATGTCTAAGTCGTCTCTCTGCAAAGTAACATGGTACATGTTTTTGAGGCACAACGAAGTTTAAATATTGTTAAAAATAGTAATTTTGTCTCTCTACTGTGGCAGATTGTTCTGAAAAGCATCGTAGGGATCCAGGTGAAAGGAATACATATTCCTTGTTTCTTCAAATGGTTAGATTTTTTTCCTTTTTTAAAAAAAACATCTCCCTTTTCATTCCTGTGAATAAAGGTCAGCTTGATTAATTACACTGTGTTACCATTTCTGTTCATTGTGTGGAAGATTAATTGAAAACACAGAAAGGCAATTTGCTACTATCATGGAATAAATAGCAAAGTCCATGTCAATTAAATAAAAACAAAACCAGCAAAGAAGACTCTAATGGAAACAAAATTTAAATTTATCGTCAATTGGTTAGGTTAACCAGTCCCCAATTGGCTTCTTATAGAAATATTGGATTTTCAGAGTTTTAATTCCTGACCTGTCCTACATGTTGCTGATTGGAGAATTGGAGACCTGATAAGCAATTCATTAGAAGAGTCCTTGCTTGGGTTATAATGGGTCATGTGATGCCCAAGAGATTTGGCCCACATGATTACGCAATCAAGAATGAAATATTTTCTGCCTCTTTGTAGTTCTTTCCTTCCAGCTCATGGGATGCTTGCAACTAAAACAGAGAGTTGTGCAAGTCAATTGATTTCAAACTACATTATGGGATTGCTCAGTTTAAAGATCAGTAAGACCAGATGAACCATCTTGAGCAGGGGTCCCCAAACTTGGCAACTTTAAGACTTGTGGACTTCAACTCCCAGAATTCTCCAGCCAGCATAGCTCGGACTCGGACTCTGATTTAATTTTGGATTCTATTTGGAACCTTGACACCATTTCAATTCTTAAGCATAGATTCTGACTGCTTTCACTATAACCCTGATCTATAAAGAAAAGGTTGCTAGATGGAAAATAGTGCCTCAGAACACCCAGAAATGCTATTGTAACAAATCCCAAGAGAATGGGAAACAGGAAACTACAACTCCTTTTAATGACTTCACATTTTTCAGTCAAGCATGCTCTTGTGGGTCTCCTGACAATACACCAAGTGCCAAAAGCTGACTGTGGAAAGTTATAATTTGTCCCATCAAAAAAGCACAACAAAGAATGTACTTTCTGCACCAACTCAGAAAGTTCCAACTGCCCAAGGAGCTACTGATACAGTTCTACAGAGGAATCATTGAGTCTGTCATCTGCACCTCTATAACTGTCTGATTTGGTTCTGCAACCCAGCAAGACAGACACAGTCTTCAGAGGATAATCAGAACTGCAGAAAAAACAATTGCTACCAACCTGCCTTCCATTGAGGACCTGTATATTGCATGAGTCAAAAAGAGGGCTGTGAAAATATTTACAGACCCCTCACATCCTGGACACAAACTGTTTCAACTCCTACCCTCAAAATGACGTTGTAGAACACTGCACACCAGAACAACTAGACACAAGAACAGTTTTTCCCCGAACGCCACTCTGCTAAACAAATAATTCCCTCAACACTGTCAAACTATTTACTAAGTCTGCACGATCTTCTCATCGTTCCCATCACCCATCTCTTCCCACTAATGACTGTATGACTGTAACTTTGTTGCTTGTATCCTTACAATTTATATTGACTGGTTCCTAATATGATTTGATTGCTTATTTGTACCCAGACTATCATTAAGTGTTGTACCTTATGATTCTTGATGAACGTATATTTTCTTTTATGTACACTGAGAGCATATGCACCAAGACAAATTCCTTGTGTGTCCAATCACACTTGGCCAATAAAAATGCTATTCTATTCTATTCTATTCTATTCTATTCTATTCTATTCTATTCTATTCTATTCTATTCTATTCTATTCTATTCTATTCTATTCTATTCTATTCTAATGAAATCTGGCTATTTTTATAAATGAATGCCTGAGAGTCTAGTGAAAACAAGTAAAAAAAAAAAAGAAGAGAAGCAAGAGTGAGAAAGTTTTTGCAATGCTCAGCCAACTTCAACCTGGTTGGATAAATACCAAAGTGAGTGGATTTTATTTATTTATTTTTGTATTAAAAAGTTTTATTAGTACAAAGTACAAACATTTTTCTCTTTTCTCCCCCCTTCCCCCCTCCCCCCTCCCACCCCTCTTACCCTCCCCTCCGGTTCCCCCCCCGACTTCCCAGAAAAAACACAAGGTATAATTTCAAAAAACATAGAACTAAAATATGCTAAAAAGTTATTAATTCAAAAAAATTTCTAATTCTTTAACTCCTTATTACTCAAAACCTTTAAAACATAATCTAAAAATTAAACATTTATCATTAATAAACTATTTGGGTCTTCTTAATCTGATACTTTTTTTGAATATAATCAGTCCACCTGTTCCATTCCAATATATATCTTTCATTTGAATGATCCTTAAGATATGATGAAATTTTTGCCATTTCAGCCAAATGTGTAACTTTTAATGTCCATTCTTCAATAGTAGGTGTATCTTCCTTCTTCCAATACTGTGCCACCAGTAACCTGGCAGCTATTATTAGATTCAAAACCAAGTTAGTTTCTATAACAGAACAATCCGTGATTATTCCCAACAAAAAGAACTGTGGTGTGAACTTGATCTTTTTCTTTAAAATATTTTGTATAATCCACCATATTTTTATCCAAAAAGCCTTGATTTTTTTACAAGTTCACCATATATGAAAATATGTAGCATCCTCACATTCACATCTCCAACATTTAGGTTGTAAGCTAGTTTTTTTGGGTCTAGATGCCATCTGTAAAACATTTTATAAACATTCTCTCTTAAATTTTGAGCCTGTGTAAATTTAACCAGTGAGTGGATTTTATTTTCAGTTGAGGTTGGATACAATCTGTCTCTCTCTGAGTCTCAGTTTCCCAATGCACTAAGTATAAAGTGACCAGATTTTTTTTTAAGCGGGACATTGACGGGGGGGCGGGGCCTCCTGGACGCCGTCATTTGAGTTTTGCCCTCTGCGCATGCGCAGAAGGCAAAAGATGCTAATGGCGTCCAGGTGAGTGGGTGGGGAGGCGGGAGGCCTTTCCTCGCCTCCCGCCTCCACTTCGGGAGCCGGCAGTGGCTTGGGCTGGCTGGCTGGCAGGCAAGCGACGCAAGGCGTGGGGCACCCGCCGGACGCCGCCCCGGAGAGAAGACCAGGCCCGGCTGGCAAGGGCCAGGAAGGATTTTTCCCAAGCCGCCAGCCAGCTTGTCCTCCGGGTCAGACGCAGCAGAGGCGAGCCCCGGCCATGGCATTGGTAAAGGTGGTGGTGCACAAAGCTGCAGCCTCTGCTGCGTCTGCCTGGAAGACAAGCTGGCTGATGGCACGGGAAAAATCCTTCCTGGCCCTTGCCAGCCGGGCCTGGTCTTCTCTCTGGGGCGGCGTCCGGCGGGTGCCCCACGCCTTGCATTGCTTGCCTGCCAGCCAGCCAGCCCAAGCCACTGTTGCTGTCAAGCGGGGCCGAGCATGCTCGGCCACGTCTGAGCGCGGTGGGGGGGTTTTCCTTGCCCGGCACGGAGCTGTTTCCCTCAAGAAGATCCGCTTTGGCGAGCGCGAGGCAGAGAGTAAGGAAACCTAAAACTTACCAGTCTGGGGAAAGGTTCCCACCACCGCTCTGCAAAAGCAACATTCGCCCAGACTCCACCCCTGCCGGAGACTCCGAGATGGGCCGAAAAGAAAATAATGAGCCCTTCCCCGGAGGGTCGCCCCCCAGCCGCCCCCCTACCCCTCCCGTGGCAAACTCGGCGAAAGAAGCCTTCGCCGTGACAGCTGAAAAGTGACCTCATGAGGCGGGAAGGCAGGGCTGGCGGAAAGTTGGGCGGGGTGATGGTGGCGGAAAGCGGCTTTGGGGTGTGTGGAAAGTGAGGGGTTTGGCACCTCCTCCTCTTGATTCCTGGGGAGGAAAGGAGCTGGAGCCAGGCCAGCCTGTCTCTGCTCTTTCCGGGGGCGGGGAGCCGCTTCTTGGGAGCGATCTAGTAAGGTGACCAGACGTCCCATTGTTTCCAAAAAAGCGTGACTTTTTTGAAACAATGCGGGACGCGGGACACACGCTTGAAAAGCATGTCTGTCCCGCCAAAAGCGGGACGTCTGGTCACCTTTACTAAGTAGTATGAGGATGCTCTTTGAAAAGGACATGGTTTTTATCTACGCTGAAGAGAATCTGCTGCAAAAAAAAAAACCCCAGGTTCAACAGCTTGAAATTTATTTTAAAGAAAGAGTAAAGAGAGGAAGGAAGCAAATCACCTAGGACAGTGATGGCGAACCTTTTTTGGTTCGCGTGCCAAAAGGGGGGGAATGTGGGGGATCACGTGTGTGCATGCCCACACTCATAATTCCATGCACCCCCGCACATGCACGCATACCCCCCTGCTCCCAGCATGCAATGGCACTCCCATTTTTCGCTCTCCCCAGGCTCCAGAGCCTTTCTAGGAGCCTGGGGAGGGCGAAAACGGCCTTCCCCACCCCCTCTGGAGGCTGGAAACAGCCTGTTTCCTGACTCCCAGTGGGCCCAGAAGGCCCGAAAATCAGCCGGCTGGTGCACACATGCACGCCGGACCTGAGCTCGCGTGCCCACCGATATGGCTCTGCGTGCCACTTGTGGCACCCGTGCCATAGGTTCGCCATCACGGACCTAGGATCTATCTCAGGGGTGTCAAACTTGCAGCGTCATGGTGGCATCAAATTTTTCCCCTTTGCTAAATTGGGCATGGTTATGGCCAGTGCGTGACACATGCGGCCCATGGGCTGTGAGTTTGACAGCCTTGATATATCTGAAATATTGCAATTAATTATTTTAGCGAGCCAGATGAACCTCAACGGATACAGATGTGGAGCTGCATAAGACCATTAATTCATTAAAAGCTCTTACAAAGAAGGAAGGAATTTCCACTTCCCCGAATATGCCTCTACATAATAGACCTTTTTTTTAAAGGTGGAGAAATAAAAGCTGCTAAAATTGAAATGTGAACCAAAAGTCAGTTTTCAAGTCCTGTAGATCTTAAATGAAATGGAGATATGTGTGTACAGTACATTGTGATTTGGGAAGAGAGAGTACTCAAATATGGCAGAAATGGAAAGATATACCTTTGGGTAGGAGAATGGCAGATTTATGCCGTTCAGAACTTCGATCAAGACTTGGAAAAGTATGAGTGAATGCAAATAAAAGAAATCCTTTTTGAAATATGCCATTTTACTATGAGTGGAAAAGTATGAGCAAATGCAGATAAACCCTTTTTAAAGATGTCATTATTTTATTAGGAGTGGAAAAGTATGAGTGGATGCAAATAAACGAAATCCTTTTTTAAAAAATGTCATTATTTTATTAGGAGTAATACCAACACCACAAGGAAATCAATTTTTTTTATACAACAAACATGGTTCATTTATGTTCATTAAACCAAGTAAGTACACAGTCTTTTGTACCGGAGATTTGGCAAATCTTGAATGGGGATTTATTTTTCAACAGCATTTTGAGGACACTATTCCCTTGAAGCTGTTTTACCTTGTTTCTAAGACTAAAGGACAGTGGCAATGTTGCTTCATTTTGCTCTGATACACAGATGTTCACAGCTGGCAATGTTACCCAAGCTTTGGCAAAAGCTGCTGAGGAAAGTATTGTTCAGCTTCTTCCAGGCAGTTCAGCTAAAGATTTGGAGAGTGTTGCAGAGGATATAGCACTGTGTCCACCTGCACTGCTTGCCCTAAGCTTTGATGAGTTGCATCAGAAAACATATTCTTGGTGTTCCAAAATATGTCCTTGCCAAAGCTTGAAAAAAAGATCTCTGGTTTTGTCAAATGTCAGATAACAGACAGGGAGAAGGTTTCGACCAGTGGGCTGGGGATTCTGGGGATTGATATCAACACATCTTGAAGTTGCCAGAATTGAAAAACACTGGTTGAAATTATGCAAAATGCTGAAGGGAAGCAAACCATGTTGACTCTGCTTTGACAAGGAAAACCTTGCATGTGGTGTGAATGCCTCCATCAAGGAGAATCTCTGCTGCCTCACAGAAGCATATCTGCACATCTATTCAGATATAAGAAGAGTCTGTAGAAAGTTAGCACCCACCCCTCTTAGAAGAATGAAATATTAAAAAGGCAGAATATTACATTTCCCCTAAAAGAGAAATAGAAATCTTAAGGGAGATGGAAACTCAGAGCTTCAGTTCCATGTCTCCAGCAGACATTTGGTGCCCATTGAGAAGGATTGGGCCAGCCTATCTACAAAACAAAAGACCTTCAACTTCAGGGTGTTGGGATTAAGACATGACCCTCCAGGACATAATAGGATTATCTAGCAGCAGGGCTCACTGCATTGCAAAATCACCTAAGGGCATTGCATCACCCTCCAGGCTTCAACCAAACCTGATTCAGACAAACATGACCCCACATAGCCCCATGGGAATCTGATTACAGCCAATAGAATACATTTCTTGCACAGGAACAGGGAGCTCAAAGGCAAGGCCCTAGAGAGGGTATAAATAACCCTCACTCTCCACTCCATGTGGTCAGCTGCACCAGGACCATGTGTGTCATGGTGTGAATATTGTCAGTTGTATGTCTATGCAGGGTGATGCACCCCTATTCTAATATTATGGTATATTCCAATACAAGCAGAACACGTGATATGATCTTGTATGCATGTCCACATTCCTGATCCACCATTAATCACTTTTGACTTGGCTCTTGACCAGAACAGTCACGTTTTCTTAGCAAAAATGTAATTATTCAGAATTTATTGTTTTTGTACCGAAATAAATATTTCTATTAGCCTTTTAATCTCGGCTTTATTTCTAACTGTCTGAATTCCAAGCAAATTCTAAATCGCCTCTATGAGATTTATTCTCATCCCTCAACAATGTGTTTGATGGTTCTGCTTCATTAAACCATCTTTCCGATCAGCCTCCATGTTTCCAGTGTCTTTCTCCCCGCTTGGAACTGAACCAGATGGATATTTCTTCCAACAAGTCTTAAAAAGATTGCAAGCTTTGGCAAACTAGAATTATGTACCAAAAAACCAAAAAGGGATATCCCAAATATGCTTTTACAAAAGGCAAAACTTTTTCTTTTGAAGATGTTTTGCTTCAGAAGCTTCTTGTATGAGAAGCGATACATCTTCAAAGGAAAATAAAAGTCCAGTTGCCTTTTGAAAAAGTTCCTTTGGGACAACCATGACCTGGATGACTGAGAATCTCCATAGAAAAAGGGATATATTCCAATACTTTCCTTCCATGTCAGAAGCAGGAATTCCATTTCAATTTGAAAGTCTAAAATATTAAATGAGGTTTCAGAACTTTTGATAGTTTTACTTTATGTCAGATAGCATGGTCAACTATAAGAGATAATGGTTTGTGCTTTGCATTTTTTTACCAATAGGTGTAAATTCAGTATTATCATTCTTCCCAAGGTACCTGTAAGCCACAGATACAGGAACATTTCTCTGTTCAACTCATAGTAACCTGGTTGTATCAGAAGGCTGATAGCTGAGTTCTATTTTAAAGGCTTCAGTAGTATCATCAGATCCAGCTGTTCAAAGAAAGCACTGTTAGAACATCTCTTCCATTCCTTCCACTTTTATTTAACTTTCAAGTGTGAAAAGATGTAGAAATGTTAAAACATGATTGAAAAATAACTGGCATTTTCCCAGATGTTCAGAATGTCTCAGAATGCAAAATCCTGAAATGGTGTGTACTGAACTATGGTGGGGAATAAAACATATTTTCAGTTGGCTGTATTTTTCTCCCTTGTGACATAATGCATTTGTGGCCTTTATCAAGTAAAGGATTTGACATTTTGTACTCTTTTACCAAGGCATCAAGTACATATCAAAGGTTCTGTGATATATTTTTCCTTCTGCTGAAAACATAAAATAATCCTCATTTTTTTAAAGGGCCAAAAGAACAGTGAAGTTCAAGGAAGCAGTGTTTTAAAAGACATTATTTTAAATTATGGAGTTATGAATTTTAGTAAGGTGACTTCATTCAATACACTTAAGGTTTAATAAGTTTACAGACATTGGATTTAAGATGCATTTCGGCAAGAAGTCACCACTGTACTATTCAGACTTCAGTGCAGTTTCCTGCACTATCACTAAAGTTGAAGAAACATGCTACAGTGTGTGCAAATGATAAATAGATATCTTAAAGTATGAATATTTGGAAAAATAAGATTGCTGAAAATATTTGGAATATGTATTTACATATGGATGGATGAACTGATGGATGAGCTTTGTATAAAGTTAGTTTTTTACTTGACCTGTTTATTTCCTTCATCTCTCTCTCTCTCTCTCTCTCTCTCTCTCTCTCTCTCTCTCTCTCTCTCTCTCTCTCTCTCTCTCTCTCTCCCTCTCCCTCTCCCTCTCCCTCTCTATCTATCTATCTATCTATCTATCTATCTATCTATCTATCTATCTATCTATCTATCTATCTATCTATCTATCTATCTATCTATCTTTTTTTAATTATTTTTATTGAACTATTAAAACATTAAATGCAGAACATACATATACATTTGCGTTCTTCATTCCTGAGACATCGGTTTAAAGTCAATCTACATACATATTTTTCTATATTTTTCTATATATACTATTTACAATCATTCAGACATTTTCTTATTCTTTCTGATTTCTAACCAATTGTAAAATTTATCCCACACTGCGTAAAATTCTTTCTCATCTCGATTTTGTAATTCTAGTGTTAGTTTTGACATTTCTGCACAATCCATTATTTTTTTTTAATATCATGTTCTCCGTTGGGGGTTTTTCATCTTTCCATGTTTGGGCATAGGTTATTCTGGCAGCCGTTAGGACATGTATTATCAAATATTGGTTCTCTTTCATCTGTTGCCCTCTAATAATACCCAATAAAAATGTTTCAGGTTTAAAATCCATTTCAGTTTTTATTATCTCTTGTAACCATGTCTTAATCATGCTCCAGTATCCTCTTGCTATCGGACACGACCACCACATGTGGTAATATGTGCCATGTACTTGTTTTCACTTCTAGCATCTTGGGTTCATATTATCTATCTATCTATCTATCTATCTATCTATCTATCTATCTATCTATCTATCTATCTATCTATCTATCTATTATCTATCTATCTATCTATCTATCTATCTATCTATCTATCTATCTATCTATCTATCTATCTATCTATCTATCTCTTATTTATTTATATCTTGGCTTTATTATTTTAAAAAATAATTCAGGCAGTGGACACACTCATATTCCTTCTTCCTTCTATTTCCCCTGCAATAACAACCTTATGAGGAGGTGGGTTGGGCTAAGAGAGAGTGACTCTCTCTCAAAGTCCATTCAGCTGCATTTCATGTCTAAAATGGGACTACAACTCACAATTTCCTGGCTTCTGTCCTGGTGCCTTAATCATTAGACAAAATGTGTAGATCTGATTATCTAAATATCTATAACTGATCAAACCAATATATCTTCAATTTAATGAAAAAAAAGTATTGAGCAAGGAAAGCAAATGTATGTTTGTGATTATGTTTGTATGTGTGTGTGAAGTTTCCTGCTTATCGCAACTTTAAAGCTTTGCAAGTTGACAGTATGTATATGTATACAATTTATATTAACTATTTGATCCTATACTTTCCATGTATATGTATTTTCAGGGTAATTTGGAACATCGACCATCAATAGAAAATTTTAAATGGTTAAAATGATGTTCGTCCATCGTATTCAAAGAGGACCTTGACATCTATCATCACAGGAATTAGGGGGGATGTCAAGACTTGCGCGTGAATTGGATTAAAGTGAGGGAGAGGTGCGCATAGTCAGCCTCACTCTCTCTTCCCAGATTCCATCTTGCTCCAAATAGCAGGACAAGAATCGAGACAGTTGGAGATGGGCTGGGCGCAGTGGTTGACATTATTTTAAATTATGGAGTTATGAATTTTAGTAAGGTGACTTCATTCAATACACTTAAGGTTTAATAAGTTTACAGACAGTGGATTTAAGATGCATTTCGGCAAGAAGTCACCACTGTACTATTCAGACTTCAGTGCAGTTTCCTGCACTATCACTAAAGTTGAAGAAACATGCTACAGTGTGTGCAAATGATATATAGATATCTTAAAGTATGAATATTTGGAAAAATAAGATTGCTAAAAATATTTGGACGTCTTTTGTGTCTTGCCGTGCTCTTAGCATACCACATTGCTTGCAGAGACCGCCTTCATGACCGTTGTCCTATTCTAGTAGATTTCATCCACTCAGTCCGCCGGAATCTGTCTTCACATGCTCGGGATAGAGAAGTCCCTATCTCACCGAAGGTCGGTGACCCAACAGCTACTCTCAACCTGGTTTGGCCAGCCTGTTGAAGCTGTTGCCCAGGTGTGGCCGCTGCACATGCTACAGCTGCTAGGAGCCACAGGTGAGAGCTGAGTGACAGGTGGGGACCAAAGGTGAACGAGCTGCCCTAAAAGCTGCCCTAAAATGAGCTGCCGTAAAAGGACACGACATGCCCCAACACCAAATGCTTAAAATACACACACACACAAAGCACAAAATGAGCAAAAAACAGAGATATATGTATATAAAAACAATTGAAAAGTATCTACGAAGATTAAAGCAGAAAGAGGCAGGAGGTGACACCTTCTAAAATTTATGATGCTTGTGGGAAAATGTGTTTTAAAAAAGGTTCTTAACTCATTAGCAAAATAGCAGCCAAAAAAGTATGGACTCCCTACAGGTATGTGCCATTCCAAAACATAAATGTGACTACACAGAAACTCCTTTTTCTTGCTATAGTTGTGAAATCAATGTCTCAGATATCCACATATCTTAAAGCAGTGTTTCTCAACCTTGGCAGTTTGAAGATGTGTGGACTTCAACTCCCAGAATTCCACAGCCAGCAACGCTGGCTGGGGAATTCTGGGAGTTGAAGTCCACACATCTTCAAACTGCCAAGGTTGAGAAACACTGTCTTAAAGCATGAACATGAATGACAAGAATCCACCATCTCTAAAGTTGTTTGGCTTTAACTTACTTACAGCTTGAAGGACCACCAATACTTTGAATTGTGCCCTGGAACAAATCAACAACTAAGATAAAAATCTAATAAGTAAACACATTCCAATATGCTTGTAACTGTATTCAGAACCAATAGCAGTTCCTAAAGACTCTTTAAGGTTTACTCAAAATAAAGGAATTGTTCTAATTCAATACAAATATAATATTTATGCATATTTAGAAAATAAAACATCTGCTGGAAAAAGGACCATTATTAATAGGACTGGGTCCTCCATGCTATCTAGAACTCTGAGAAACAGAATTTCGGCTTGTATGAAATCTACCATGTATGCAAATGTATGCTAACTTCATCCAGAGCCAACAAAACCTGCTCCCCTTTGATTTTCAGCCATTCTAATAATTATGGATTGACGATGGCTTCATATTTCTATACTTTAACCATCCCCAAGTATAGAAGAGTCTTTTTCCTAGCCCGTTTTAATGTTTTGCCCTCAGCACTACTCGACGGGCGATTCAAGAGGATCCCGATTAGCGAGCGACTATGCCCCTGTGACAGGGCTGAGGTCGAAACTGTGGAGCATGTCTTGTCATACTGCCCTATGTATAACACAGCCAGAATTAAATTATTGTCTCTTCTTGGAATTGATCCCTCTGGTTCTAATGCTAGTAATTTGGCCTTATATTGTCTAGGTGATGACTCCTCCTATATTACTTCTCAGGTTTCAATTTTTTTTTTAAGAGCTGTAACGATTAGAGGAAAACGTTGTAATTCCCTTTAGCCAAGGCTTCTGGTTAATTGTTTGTGATTGTATTTTTCTCTTTTTTTGTTGCATTTGTATTTTGGTCTGTGACTATAAAATAAAAATTATTATTATTATGCTAACTTCAAAGGTCACTTGCTTTTTTTACCCAATTGTGCTGAATAATAGAGACATTCTGTATAGAAAGACATATAATTGTGTCAATAAATTATATTTATTCTAACCCTAAGAACAAAAATAGCAAAAGAGGTGATCAAAATTATTTGGAGAACTTTCCCCTACAACTCTGAAATCCTGTGGGATCATGCCTAAGGAGGTGGTAGAATGGACCATTGCATCTCTAAGTGAAGTTGGAGCAAATCTCTTTAAAAAATCATCATCATTCCATATAAGCCTCATATAAAGGAACAAAAAAATTAAAATGCCTGACATTTTACATTCACTTTCTAACTTAACACCTTTATCTTATTACCTTTAAATGCTAAAGAGTTCACTGTCATGATGATGAATTGCATTTTATTGTGTCAATAATCAATTCATTTAGAGTCCCTAACATTTGTTTTTGACCTGGTAAATTTGCAAAATAGTCTGATGATTATCGTTTGTGTATTTTAGTAAGAAATCATACCTGATTAAACATACCTGTAGGTTTTCAAACTAGGTCTGAGAACCTTGCATCCCTTTTCATATTTATCAATGCCCTCCCCCTCCCCATGAAGGTTAGTAATTACGGACTATGTTTTCAGAAGATCCACTTTATATTAAAATATTATTTGAACAGCATATTTGGATAATATGAATAGTTGTCCATAAGTTATGATGCCAGAATAGAATGTATTAGATGCCATACACTGTGACCTGCAGATCCTTGGCAAACTACTATTTTTGTATTTTGAAGAATTCAGCCAAAATGAACATCCCAATTTGTAATGTATTAAATACAATTATTTATTTCTCTTGATTTATTCCCTGTGATTTGTGGGCTGTAGAAGCCAGGATTTGTATATCTTCCTTTCCTTTAAAAGAAAGGATGCTTTAAAAAAAAATACTCAGAATCTCCTAGATTAAATACACAAAGGCAAGGCTCAACTCCAGCATTCATATTGCAGGATATATAATAATTTATATAGTTGGGTTACTGAAGTAGGGATGTTCGACTGATTTGGACTTCAGTGTCACACATAGCTTTTGAGCATCAAAGCGTAAGAGTGTTGCTGTCTGTTTATGTTCGTAGTTTTATTGTTTTAGTTATGAATGTTTTCAAAGTTTTGGACATTTGGTTTGTTGAATTTAAAAAAAATCATAAAACAAGGAAAGAAAATAAATTGGATTAGGACAGAAGAATGAGTGAAAAAATGGATTTAATTTTGATTCAATATGCATTCATTATTATCAGATTTATCACTCAATTATCAAGAATCAGTTTCTCAAGTCAAATTGTTCTGAGTTTAATAAGCTACCTCAATGGGAAGATAAGTACAGGTAAGGTAGAATACAAATAACAGAATAACTGAGTTGGAAGGAACCTTGGAGGCAGGGGTGAAATGCTCCCGCTTCGGGCGGGCTGGTCGGTTGTCGTAGAGCTGATAGAGCCGATAGCGATCGCAGCGCAAGGCTTCCCCCACCCACTCCTCCCACCCGCCTGGATGCCGCCATTTGGGTTCTTTTACCCTCTGTGCATGCACAGAATGCTTTGCGCATGCACAGCGGGTAAAAGAACCCAAATGGCAGCGTCCAGGTGGGTGGGGGAAGCGGATGGGGGAAGCCTCGCACTGCGATCGCTATCGACTCTATCAGCTCTACGACGACCGACCAGCCCGCCCGAACTGGGAGCATTTCACCCCTGCTTGGAGGTCTTCTAGTCCAACCCCCTACTCAAGCATTTTAGACCATTTTAGACAAAACTATCAACATAATTTTTTGTTGACAGTACTGCTGGGCTAAAAATGGATCTCAAAGGCATATTTACAAAATAAAAATAGTAGCTCATTAGAATCCAGTGCTTTGTTGGAAATGAACCCACCTGCCCAAATAAAAAAGGAAACATATTTTGGGAAGGTAGAAATCTTCTTGGATAAACTGGAAGAATAATGGGGAGCAATCTTATCAGTTTGCCTATTAAAAGAGAATTTTATATTAGCAGGTTACATGGGATCATCATCATGGCTGGCATTTTCTATCAAGCTAAAACAATCATTTTACAAGGCTGCCTATGACTCTTAAAATTCCAGAATTGAATACTATTTGAAAAAGTTTGCTGATTCTTGTATTATGCGCTTTATTGCCTTAAATGTCACTCCTGTTTCTGCTAGAGCACAGTCCAGTGTGAACAGGTTTTCAATAAGCTTTAGTTGTCTCAAGAATTATTAAATATTTCCCTTCCTCTCAATATATTCATAATTCATATCATAATCAGGGAACTTTGAGTATATAAAACAACTGTATACCCAATTGTATTTACCAAAGTTGCCAAAAGTTTCTTTCCATTTCCTATAGAAAGTGAATTGTTTTAGCACATTAAAGTGTCTTTGAATTTCAGCTTGGATCAAAGAAGATTTACTTTTAAGTCCATTTTTATTGTTACTTTATTGACTTTAGACTACAAGGACACATATAAACCAGTGTTTCAAATATCTGTAAGACAAACAAACACATACTTTCCCTTCTCTCCCAGAAAATTTGATGTCCAATATATTCCTTTTCACGATGGATAACAGAAGAATTAAAACATATATATATAATTTATTAAATGTAAGTACTAATTAGAAAACATCATCTAGGCCAGTGATGGCGAACCTTTTTTGGTTCGCATGCCAAAAGGGGGGCATGGGGGGTCACGTGTGTGCATGCCCACACCCATAATTCCATGCAGCCCCCCTGCGCATGCACACGTGACCCCCCAGCATGCGATGGCATGCCTGTTTTTTGCTCTTCCCAGACTTCAGAGCCTTTCTAGGTGCCTGGAGAGGGTGAAAACGGCCTTCTCCACCCCCCTGGAGGCCTTCCGGAGGCCAAAAATGGCCCATTTCAATGGAACTTCCAGTTCAACCGAAAGTTGGCAAATGGAATGTTTCCAGCCTCCGGAGGACCTCTGGGGGGAGTGGCGAAGGTCATTTTTGCCCTCCTCAGGCTCCTAGAAAGCAGGCTGAAAGCAGGCTGTTTCCTGACTCCCAGTGGGCCCAGAAGGCCCAAAAATCAGCTGGCCGGCGCACGCATGCACGCCAGACCTGAGGTCGCGTGCCCACCGATATGGCTTCGTTTGCTACTTGTGGCACACGTGCCATAGGTTCGCCATCACGGATCTAGGCTATTCCCAGTAAAGATAATATATTCAATGGTAATAATGTGATTATAAAGAAATGAAAAACAATGTATTAATACAATAAAATCATTTTTCAAAAATAATACATTGCTACTACTGAAATCTGTTAGACCAAAAGCATACGAAACTAAGGCATGATTTAAAAATATGATACATTTCCTCATTTTATATTTTTTGAAGACTTGGCAAAAGCCTTTTGTACCTTGATGTAATAAAAGATTTATTATATTTTAATTTTCTATAATGCTTCAAGTGAATTCTTGCAGCTAGCCGCAAAAGCCAGGTGCCAATTCCATTCTTGCTTTCAAGGAAAGCATTCAGTCTATGGCTTGCAGTTAGCAGGCTGAGAGTCTGCTTCCTTTGACCAGCCTTCAAGTGATTGTCCATGGCCTTGCATAACTCAATAACATAGCTAAGGGAATCATGAATATTTAGAAGTCTAGCAAGCCTGCGGTTTTTAAGTCACTGTAGAACTGTATCTGCCATCATTTCTTACAATTGTTTATGGTTATGGATGCTAGATGCTATATAGTGCAGCAAAATCTAGAGGCCTGCAAGTTCTCCATCAGCGATATAGGACAATCTGGTTAAATGAGGGAAGAGTATCTGCATGTGCCAGTGATGGATCTACCATATCACAAGATCTGCCTTGTTTAAATCTCCCAAAATAATGGCCAGTGAATCGGGGTATTCTTAATGCCTTGTTTACACAGGCTTGTGGCGGGACATACACAGCAATTAGTAGAAATTATGAAAACTCACGTGGAGAGTAAAATGGTTTACAGTTGATAGTAAATACTCTAAGTTTTCATCACAGAATTTATATATTATAGTTATATCCTGAGACCAGCTGTTGTTGATATATAAGCATAAGCCTCCTCCCTTCTTTTTACCACATGTTCCTGCAATTCTGTCTGATCGTTGAATCTGGAACCCTGGGATATGCAGGCTGCTATCATCAAATGATTGATTTAACCAGGTTTCAGAGAAGCATAATATTGCTGAGTTGTAAAAATCAGAATTGTATCTGTTTAAAAAGGAGTATATCATCCATCTTATTTGCAAGTGAACTTAAGTTGGTTAGGAAGATTGATGGTGGTGGTGGGGGTTATTTCTCCTATTCCTTAGCCTGTTTAAAATTCCCACCCTTTTACCTCTCCGTCTTTGTTTCCTCTGTGTGGTTTTTTTTTGTAATCCATAGCTCCGGGGAAATTGCTTCTTGGTGTGTTAGAATCTCTTCCGCATTTGTAAAGATGGGGGGGGGATCACAGAAAGTTGCTCCTTAAAGAAACATTCCTTAATTTTTAGCAGATGGTCTCGTGAGTATGAAGTCCATAGTGAGTCGCAGAGAATAATAAAAAATAAAGAAACCATTAGAGAGCATTTCACCGAGGCAGCCTTCGGCGGCGCCATCTTGGATCTAGGATGCTCAGTTTCCCAGTGGAAACTATGATTATGTCCATGTATTGTGAGAATAAGGAACTGTCATTATATCTTCTGACAGTTCATGAATATGCTCTGCTAATCTTCTGCCTGTCTATCCTACATAGTGGCTGTTATACTATAAAGGTTGCACACTGTGTGTTATAGAGGACAACTGTTCCCCCCCACCCCCGAGCTATTAGTCTTTGGATTTACTAAAGACATTTTGGAGGCCTTTGGTTGGTTTGTGTGCTGTAATGATACCGCATGGTTGTAATAGTCTGTTGGTTATTTCTAAGATGTTTCTGATGTATGGTAGTAATATTGTTTTCGTAGCTTAGGTTGGTTGTGCTGTAGTGGTTTGAGTGCTCAGGCCCTTTTTGACTAAATTGCGTGGATTCACATTTTGTTGGAGGATGTTATATCAGTGGTCTGTTTTCTTTTTCTGGTGTTCTGGGTTGCTGCAATATGTTTGTGCTGATCTAAATAATTTTCTTAGCTCCTCTTGTGGGAGGTTGGGTTGCTACTTTAGTAATGGAGCACTTGATTAGTGTGGGTTGTTTTTCAACACTGCCCTGCCCCATTCACGATAGGGGCAGGGCAGACTGCCTATAACATAATGGGCAAAAGAAGAATAACAGATTGTATCTATTTTGTAGGTCCACTGGGTATTGTTGGCTATAAATTTTTCCTATTTGACAGAAAATATGGTGCAGTCCTTGGTGTTCTCTGAGCTTGGTTATATGCTTGTAGATATTTCATTCCCAAACTAGGTAGTGCTGATGTTACCTAGTTGGGTAATGAAACATCTGCAAGCAAAGCAGAGCTATTAGATTCTCCATCCCATCTGCTATGAGAATAACCAACAGTATTTTGTCTTTATATAAAAGGAAGCAATGCTATTTTTGTGGGCTGCATGAAAAATGAAGTAAGGGTAAATTTACATTGTAATACAGTTGTTTTACATTCCTAAATAACCAAGCTCAGACAACATCAAGTACTCCATTGTTCAACCGTAAGCTCAATATATTCTCTTTTATTCTTCCTTACCTGAAGCAAAGGGTGACAGTTTTCCTTGATAAAGAAATCACTCAGTTTATTTGTGTCTGATTATTATACCCTTGATAGCTAAAGGAATGCAGCACACTGACTCTATTGAGAAACACAATAGCTCAGGTATTATAATTCTGTAGTTACCTTGAGAAGATGTATTCACACATGCCAATCATTATATGTTTCTGTCAACCGTTAACAAGCATATAGGTATGCATCAACTACAGTGTGAAATATTCAAGTAAGTTGGCTATGTCATGTATATACAGTTGAGTTACGATCGTGCAATATATAATATGAGTTTTATTCTGTTTGTAATTCTTCCATTATGTACTGTAACAATTGAATTGTGCTATTGATATAAAATTCTATTTGAACTTATTAAACAATGTACAATGAAGTTTGCTAAATCTACTCCAGGTGTCTGTCCAGGAACATCAACCTACATGTGAAAAGGAAAGCATGGAAACAAATTTGGGATTTTATCTATTCCCAGAACAACAGAGATGTCTTACATGAGACTGTATAAAATGCTGTCATTCAGAACTATTAGATTCTCTATTCTGTCTGCTATAAGAATAACCAACACTTTATTTATCTCTATATATAAAAGCCAAATGCCACTCATTCATCACGAAATCTCCAGAACTGTAAAGCCTACAAACTTGAAACTTGGCACGTATGTTCCTCTTGTCTTCTAGGTGCTTGCTAAGAAAGGATTTTTCGAAATGACCATCAGATCATTAGTATTTCTTAGACAATATTATATTAATTAACATGCTCTGATGCTAAGGAGTTAGACATTCTACACCTCCTCCCCACCTGAAAAGAACTCTGTTCCAACTGCCAGTTGCCTTATATTAACATGCTCTGATGCTACCCCTTCGCTAAACCGGGCATGGGTGTGGCCAGCGTGACTCATCCGGCCTGTGGGCTAGGAGTTTAAACATTCTACTCCCCCTCTCCACCTGAAAAGAACACTGTTCCAACTTCCAGTTGCCTTATATTAATACACTCTGATGCTAAGGAGTTACACATTCTACATACATTTTCAAGCTTTAGGTGTCAATGTATCAAGCCCGATCGTAACTAATCATTAATTTTCAAGCTTTAACTGTCAATTTATCAAGTCCGATCACATAGTTTTGTAGCAAAGCACGGGTATCCAGCTACTAGTCTTTATATAAAGGGAAGCAATGTTATTTCTATTAGCTGCATGAAAAAGACAGTAAGGGTAAGTTTATATTACCTCACAGTTCTTCTACATCCCTAATCAAGTTATCGCACAAGAACAATTTTAATATAGTACAGAATTGTCAGTGCACTTTTCATAACAGATACCGCTGCAGATATAGTAATAATAAAAGGGCTCCTATCTCCCAAGAAAATTACATTATTTTCTCTTGGATTGTATCCAGTATCAGACTTTACTTTGATTACAGTGAAAATTGGAAATCATTTTATTTCAAAAAAAAATTCTACTAGAGTCAGCAAGCCTTTGCCAAATGTTTGTAAATTGTCTTTTAAAGACACTGTTGATGCTTATTAATATAATTAGAGGGTTTCTGATTTATTTTTCAGGATGTTGACTAGCTTATTCCTCTTTGGAAAACAAGGACAAAGAGGAAATTGTTCTTCTCTCTCCTCAGTCTTAATATTATAATCTTATTTCTTATGAGGTAAGTTTTCTCATGTGAAAGCCTGAGTACGGTCTTGTCCTAACTCTGAAAAACACGACAATTTAAAGTTGGGAAACATTTTTTTTCTACAATCATAGAACTGGAAGGGTTGTTGGAGGTCTTCTAGTCCAGTCCCCTGTCCATGTCAGGAGACCTTATTCCATCCAAGACAATTGGATGTCCAATATTTTCTGGAGCATTCATAACTCCATGAGGAAAACTGTTCTATTAGTTAATTGTTCTCACTGCCAAGACGTTTCTCCTTAGTTCCAGGTTGGATCTGTCTTTTATGAGCTTCCACCCACTGTATAGTGTTTCATATCTTTCATGTCTGGAGCAGAAAGACTGCAATATCATTCAAATCCAGATTCAGCCATGAGGTTCACTCGGACTATTCAACTCTCTTTCAACTTTAATTATATTGAAGGATTGTGGAGATTATAAAATAGGCATACTGAAGAATATACAATCTCTCCTGAATACCCTAGAGCAGGGGTAGGCAAAGTTGGCTCTTCTATGACTCATGGACTTCAACTCCCAGAATTCCTAAGCTAGCATGATTGGCTCAGAAATTCTGGGAGTTGAAATCCAGAAGTCATAGAAGAGCCAACTTTGCCTACCCCTGCCCTAGAGGAAGGTTGAATAAATATTATGATCTTCTTTAAACTTAGTTAAGTTTAATAATCTTCATTAAATGCTTAAGCTTATGTTGTCATAGGTTCTTCAGGTCGTGTGAAGGGACTGACTGTTTTGACGAAGCAGGAAAAGATCACCAATAATTCTACTTCTACTTGATGTGTCCCTGATTAGTTTTTGTGCCTTGTTTCTTGTCTTCTGGTGCTTTGGAAAATAGATTAACCCTCTCATCATTGTGGCAGCCCCTCAACTATTGGACCACTGCTATCATGTCTCTCCTAGCCCTTCTTTTCATTAGATTAGACATACCCAATTACTGTAACCATTCTTTGTATGTTTTAGCCTCCAGCTCCTTAATCATCCTTTTTGCTCTTCTCTGCACTTTTTCTAGAGTCTCAACATCTTTTTATATTGCTGTGACCAAAACTGGATACAGTATTCCATATACTATTCCATATTATAATTATGGAATAGTATTCCATATAGCCATTCCAAATGTTGCAGTATCGAATAATATCCATCTAGATTTCTGGTAGCCAGTTAAAATCCTAGAATTATAGAATTGGGAGGGGCTATTTATGTCACATGGTCCAATTGCTTTTCAGTTGGAATTACCCTTGTCTTGAATTTATCTAGTGAAATGGAATTCACCAGCTCCCTTGCTTGGGTGAGAGAGATCATCTTTCTTCTACACATCAGGGTCCTGGTCACTTACAAAATGTTTTGGAATTAGGCTGAGAGTTGTATGTAACCTTTGGTTGTATATTTGTGCCTCAGGGTGTAAATCATAAGGAAAGCAAGCAGGTTGTCCACCACTTCCTCTTGCATATTGCTTCCAAAGTGCGCTGAATGTTCCTTCACTATGGTTGGACTTTTAAACTTTTGATGCACATATCAACTTGGACATTTGTATGTATATCTGCAAATGATGGGTTTCTTCAGCATGCAGATCCTTCTTGTTTGTTTACCCAATACATGAGAACCATAAAGAAGAATGTCTATGGAGATTCCCAGTCATCTAGGTCAAAGTTGCCTTGAAACTGCTTTTTCAAAAGGCAAGTGGTCTGTTGATGGTTTTTGGTTTTGGTTTTGTTTTGTTTTGTTTTTTTGAGGAGAAAGAAGAAGAAGTTTCATTTCTCATCCAAGAAGCTTCATCAGCTTCATCTGTCAGTGGGCCTTGGGAACCCAGAGCAGGATGGAGCCCCTTAAATGGTTAGTATGAATACTTTGGCCACCTAATGAGAAGGAAGGACTCACTGAAGAAGAGCCTAATGCTGGGAAAGATTGAAGGCAAAAGAAGAAGGGGATGACAGAGAATGAGGTGGATGGATGGAGTCACTGAAGCAGTCGGCGTGAGCTTAAATGGACTCCAGAGGATGGTAGAGGACAGGAAGGCCTGGAGGAATGTTGTCCATGGGGTCGCAATGAGTCGGACATGACTTTCTAACTAAAAACAACAACATGAATGTGTATTGTCACTAGGATGGGGGTGGAGGGTTATTATTTTATTTTTATTTTTTAAAATTTCTTTTATATGGTGTTTTTATATCTTTGTAAGTCACCTTGAGCCACCATGTGCGAGTAGGCAGTAATGTAAATCAATTCCATCCCTCCAGTCACTATCCAGTCACAACTGATGAAGCTTCTTGGATGAGAAGCAAAACATCTTCTTCCTCAAGAAAAAAACATAGTCCAGTTGACTTTTGAAAAATCACCTTTGAGACATAAAGGAGAATGTATTTTTTTTGTTTTGGATAATCTTGAGAGCATTTAGTTCAGTTCTCCGACCCTGTCAAATGAAGGCAACATTTCAGGTGGTCAGAAGTCCTGAAAAATATCTATCTGCCTGTCTACCTATCTATCCAGAGATACAGATATACGGATACAGATTCATCGGCTTGCATTTGGAAAGAATATTGGAAAGAATCGGAAACCTGTGCTTGGAATACATTTTCTGTACAATATTCATTTTTATGTAAGTTTTTTCTTAAGTGTCACAAGAATGCTTCTGGTGGATTACTTCAGTTTACAGGATCAGGATGGAATAGTTGTTTTGCAGTTGAAGCCCAGCTGGAAGCCGGCCTGAATCAATATTTTCTAAATTCGCCACAAGCAGCTGTAAATTTAATTTATTTATTTGAAAAAAAAACCCACTTATTGTCACAAACTGAGGCCAGGGGGATGTGGATAGCACATTTTTCACATTTTTAAAAGAATATGTTAGGAGAGGACTTTTGCTGAGGACATATGAAGGGTGCTGATATTTAGGTCCAATGTTAGTGTTTATTGTTGTTAACACTGTAGGGTGACCATGCACATAATTTCAATTAAGATCAAGAACAGGAGAGGGGAAATGCATATTAAGAGATGCAAACATGATTTGCCCAAAGATATTCAGTAGCCTGTTACTTGTGGTTTCTCAAGACATAGCCACATGCTTCCAGGACATTAATCCAAAAGAACATAAATCTAATGCCAAGATATACAACATTAATTTATATACCACCTAATATTTTTTAATGTTGCTTTTTATTAAAGTCAAGGAGCATTATGAATTTATCCGTTCATTTCAAACAGCCCTTTTCTTATCTTCGGGGAATCTTTTCTGTATTAATAATTGATAAAGGACCCTATCAGATCAGTGAAAGTCTTCTCTTGTGCGTCAGGGAAGATTACAGGATACTTCAAAGACTAATATTTGATTTTACTATACATTGTTAGCATGCCACTTTAAAAAAAAGCATGCTGTATTCCCCATAGGATGGCTACCAGGGAAATAGCAAATGGGATTTGATAGTAAGAAAAGAATAAAACGAGCAAGACTTACAATGATTGCGGATTTATTTATTTATTTATTTATTTATTTATTTATTTATTTATTTATTTATTTATTTATTTATTTATTTATTTATTTATTTATTTATTTATTTATTATTTATTTATTTATTATTTATTTATTTATTTAGTCAAACATGTACAAGATAACAGGTATAAATATACACATGGACATGAGCACATGAAATGAGTACAAATAAATTGGGACAGTAGGCATGCTGGTGAGCTTATGCACACCCCCTTACAGAGCTCTTAATAATGGTGTGAGGTCCACGGTAGGCAGTTTAAGGTTGAAGCTATGGGGGTTTGAGGAAGTAACAACGGAGTCAGGTAGAGCATTCCAGGCATTGATCATTCTATTGCTCTATTGCTCTATTTTCTGCAATCGAGTTTGGAGCGGTTTATCTTGAGTTTGTATCTATTGTGTGCCCGTGTCTTATTACAGTTGAAGCTGAAGTAGTTGTTGACAGACAATTTTGTAGCAGACAATTTTGTGTACTATGTTTAGGTCAGACCGTAGGCGATGTAGTTCAAGGTTGTCCAAGCCCAAAATTTCAAGCCTGATGGCATAAGGTATTCTATTGTGAGCAGAGGAGTGGAGTATTCTTCTCGTGAAATACCTCTGGACCCGCTCAATTGTATTAATGTCCGATATACAGTGTGGATTTCAGGCAGATGAGCTGTATTTGAGGATTGGTTTTGTATGCCCTAGCTAGCAGTACAGTGTTACCGGAGAAAAAGCTTCGCAAAATTAGGTTAACAACTCTTAATGCCTTTTTGGCAATGCTGTTACAGTGAGCTCTGGGGCTTAGATCATTTGAGATGAGTACTCCAAGGTCCTTGACAGAGTGAGGGTCATCTATGAGGTCGTATCTGCCCAGCTTGTATTTGGTGTTCTGATTTTTGTTGCCAATGTGTAAGACAGAGCATTTGTTAGTTGAGATTTGGAGTTGCCAATTGTTCGACCATCCTGACACATAGTCAAGGTCACTTTGTAGGGCAGCAATATTGTCGGTGGTGCTAAATAGTTTTACATAATCAGTGAAGAGGACACAGCTGCTTATAATACGATCGCAAAAATCATGTATGTAAAACAGAAAGGGTGTGGGTCCTAATAAGCTGCCTTGGGGGACACTGCTGTTAACTGGTATGTTTTTATGTATGTTAATATGTATGTTTTAGAAGGCTAAACTGAAGATTAGCGACACTTTCCAAAAGTTTGTTTGTCTGATGAATTTAATTCTTTTTGTAACGCCTAAATAGGGCTTCTTTCTGTTTCTCTGCCCCATCTCCCTCCCTTCCTATCAAATGCAGTTACTTCTTTTCCTTGCCTTGGCACCACACAATTTTGTTTTCTGGATTAGGAGGAAATCTCCACAATTCATTTCATTTGGAGTTGGCAACCTTATGCTGATAAAGTGATGAACCTGGGTTTTTACACTTGATTCTTTTCTACCCGATGTCCTTTCTCATTTTAAGGAGGAGGGTCATTTTTATACTCAGGGTCAACTTTTGGGAGAGGGATAAATATTGTACACCGACCACACTGGGTGGAAATTTTAAGAGCTGAACTCCTGATGCAAACTGCCAAGTTGACCACATTGCCATATTGCAAGAAAGACAAGAGATGAGACCAAGAAAGCTCTCCTGGAAAGCCTATTCAAATAGTAGTGCTTCTTCTTCTTCTTCTTCTTCTTCTTCTTCTTCTTCTTCTTCTTCTTCTTCTTCTTCTTCTTCTTCTTCTTCTTCTTCTTCTTCTTCTTCTTCTTCTTCTTCTTCTTCTTCTTCTTCTTCTTCTTCTTCTTCTTCTTCTTCCTCTTCCTCTTCCTCTTCCTCTTCCTCCTCTTCTTCCTATTCCTCCTCTTCCTCTTCTTCCTCTTCCTCCTCTTCCTCCTCCTCCTCCTCCTCCTCCTCCTCCTCCTCCTCCTCCTCCTCCTCCTCCTCCTCCTCCAAGAGCCATCATGATGCAGCCTTCCAAGGTGGGTAAAATGAGGACCCTGATTGTTGGGGACAATAGGCTGACTCTGTAAACCACTTAGAGAGGGGTGTAAAGCACTGTGAAAGGGGTATATAAATCTAAGTGCTATTGCTATTGTCGTCTTCATCATCACCATCATCATCATCATCATCATCATCATCATCATCATCATCATCATCATCTATATCAAATTACAGCATTGAGAAAAAGGTAACCTGTTGATGAATAGGCTGCAAAAGGATGAGTTTCTGCACTTATAGAGAAGGCTATTTGCTTTTAATATGAATTGGGGAAAGTGGCTGTCGATTTCTCTTCTAATAATCTGCCTGCTGTGTTTTCTTAAGCCTATGTTTCCTTCAAAACAAATAGATTAATACATTTACAGAGCTTATTTTATTTATTGTTTACCGAACTCTATTACTTATTGTTGCTAAGTAGAAAATGAGAGGGAAAATGTCAACCTAGAACAAAACAATTACCTTTGCTTGTCTTTCAGCTAACTCTGTTGTATTTAGAACACAAACAGCAATGTACCATTTTTTTACATTTAAACGGAAGCACAGTGCTTCCTACTGAATGGTGGTCAGTTGTGCTGGCACACAATTTTATCTTACAGAACTACCACTGGTAAAACTAAATATAGCAAACAGAACAGGGATTCTGAAGATGTTCTGCAGTGTCTCTTGTATAACTATATTGTTGCTGTTGTTGTCCCAAATAAATATAATGCAGGATGAAGCCATCTTGTTTGAAGGTCATTGAATGGAATCTACTATGCTGATCCATAATCCTTGTGTGGGATGGTGGATACATGTTTTTAACTTATTAGCCTAGATCTAAGAGAGACATTCTAGCCCAAAATTAACTATTTCCCCTATCATTCAATTCTTAACAGAATAACAGAGTTGGAAGAGTCTGCAAGCAGGAGACCCCATACCATTCCAGACAGTCTCTTCTCAAAAGCCTCCAGTGATGGAGCACCCACAACTTCTGAAGTCAAGCCATTACACTGATTAATTGTTCTCACTCATAGGAAATTTCTCCTTAGTTCTAGGTTGATTAGTTTTTCTTTCTATTTTTTTAAAAAATATTTAATTCTCTCTAGTTTTTTATATATTTGCTTTGAAATACAGGGTTATTCAAAAAGAATGAACCGATTTCATGGCGCATTGCTTCAGTTCTCAAGCATCGTCATGTAATGAGTCAGTGACCATTTAAAAGAGGAGTTATCTAAGTTTTGAATGGCTGCCACAGGGGCGATGTAGTCGCGTCGTTGTTCCGGCAACATTCAGTTGTTTGTTTACCCTCAGAATGGCAAGTCATCAGGAAAAGGCATTCTGCGTTGGATTGGTCGGAAGGAGGCCCAAGACCTTGCTCTTTGTGCTTGGCCTGCGAGAGCCCCAGACCTAACCGTGTGTGATTTTTTCTTGTGGGGCTATGTAAAAGATCGTGTTTATGTTCCACCACTACCCACTAACCTCGATGACCTTAAACATTGAATAACAACAGCGATCAACTCAGTGGATTGTGATATGCTGATACCCGCCTGGGAAGAATTCTCTTATTACATTGATGTTGACCGTGCTGCAGGTGGTGGCCACATTGAATACTTGTAAGACAGGAAATATAAGTTGATTGTGAGTAGAATACTTGTGACTAGGCTGGAGTTTTGTATTACTTTTCCTTAATAAAATATTGTGTCATGAAATCGGTTCATTCTTTTTGAATAACCCTGTATAGTCACCGCTATCTGGAGAATATTAGGGAAGATTTGAACAGACATTTATTATTTTGCATTGGATCAGTTTTACCTTAACCATCCAGATTATTTTTTGTAACAAAATACTTAAGTATCTCTATTTTCATCACAGTATGCTATTCCACAGCATGGCAAAATTCATCATTAGAAATAATACAGTATTTTTCTTTTTCAATATGGCATTGAGGCTAGATGTTTGTGCCAGAACTGGTTGTTAGTGAGCTCAGTATGTAGAGAAGGAGTGAGAAGGATGATTTGCTGGAAGTGTTGAGGATTGATAGTGGGTTTCTGTGAGATTGTGGAGTGTCAGTGCAGAATAAGGAACTGAGGCAGGCAGGCAGGAGTTCTCCAGAACGGGATCAGCTGGCAGGCTGGAAAGTGTGGGGTAGCTGAGCACAGAAGTGGCTCCTGGGTCTCTGCAGAGAATTTGTAGCAATACAGCATCTTTTTTTATATATTCTTCCTGTAAACTGTTTGTTGATCAGCTGGCTGGCAACAGGCACAGTGCAGGAAACAGGAGGAAGGAAACAGCAAGCCAAGGAGTCCATTTGGTACCAATGCCAGCAGTAGTTTCAGAGGTGATCCTGGCTAGGAAATGCCCATTTGTATAGGGATGAAAATCATGGTCATCCCAACCCTGATGGGTTGGGATGAAAAGGCAATCAAAGCAGAATCCTCTCCTCTAACAATACTGACCTGCATCCAGTAACTGCCATCTGCAGGCCACATGGGACAGCAGTATGTTGAATAGTTTTTTGTCATCTTTTTAGTTTCTCTCAGTTTTATTGTGAATGTCAAAAACAGGAACTGGCTGTTTGTGCCATGCCATTTGACTTGGGGCAACTCTAATGTTATACTTTTTCTGACTATAAGACTTGGGACTAGAGGATTTGTGGGGGCATTTCTTTTGTTTCTTTGTTTTTGGTAGGTGCTGTTGGGAGGCAGCTGGAATTTTACCTCTTTTGGGATGATAGATGGGGGAGTTGGGAATTGCAAGCCATTGAGCCATGTGGCAAAGTGGTTAGAATGCAGTACTGTAAGGCTAATTCACTGCTCACTCCAGGAGTTCAATTCTGAGTGGCTCAAGGTTGACTCAGCTTTTCATCCTTCCGAGGTCAGTAAAATGAGGACCAGATTGTTGGGGGCAGTATGACTCTGTAAACTGCTTAGAGAGGGCTGTAAAGCACTGTGAAGCAGTATATAAGTCTAAGTGCTTTTGCTATTGCTATTCTCTGCTCCACCAGGTAAGATGGGGGTGGGTCATAGAAGAGAGGTCGAGTAATTGGATGGAAAATATCAAATAGATTCATTCATGTGCTAATGTTGTGGTAATGGTTATGTCTGGTTGTTCTCTTGAATTAGTTTGTTGGAATGCAGACTAGCCTCTCTTCCAGAGCCACTTGCCTCTTGACTGTTTTGGCAATGGGGTCTTCTAGGCTTGTGATTCTAGAGACTTCAACCTGCTTTTTCTAGGTCTCAAGCTGGAGGTGGCTCAGGAGATGTTGGTCACCATATAACTATGGACCTGGCCCAGAATGGATAGATGGTGAGCAGCTGAATAGCATAATGGATAGAGCACTTTGATGCAAGGGACTGGGTTTAAATTCCAGCTGGAACTTTCCTTACCAATATAAGCCCTTGGGCAAATCTCCATCACATCACCTGCCTACCATAGATATCAGAGTAACATGAACTAGGAGAGACATGCTGGCTGGGATGTCATTCGGTCCATGTCACATTTTGGGAAATCAGGACAATCTGATGATGACAGCAATAGTAATATCACTTAGACTTACAGTATATACCACTTCATAGTGGTTTACAGCCCTCTCTAAGTGGTTTACAGAGCCAGTGTATTGCACCCAACAATCTGGGTCCTCATTTTACTGACCTCAGAAGGGTGGAAGGCTGAGTCAACCTTGAGCTGATGAGATTCGAACTACTGAATTGCTGGCAGCCGGCAGTCAGCAGCAGCATCCTGCAGTACTGCATTCTAACCATTGTGCCACCACAGTGCAGTGCGCTACTGGAGTAAACTATACATGGATAAGTCAAGAGTGTCCCCTAAGTTTCCAGTTGATGTTGCTAGTAGGAAATCTGTCTAGCGCTAGACTCCTATTTTGTGGATCCTATTTTGTGGATGTCAGAGATACTTTACAAGAAGAGTCCTCCACTCCTCTACCTGCAACAGAATACCTTACGCAACCAGACTTGAAATCCTGGGCTTAGAAAGCTTAGAACTACATCGCCTTCAGCATGACCTAACCATAACTCATAAAATTATCTGCTACAATGTCCTTCCTGTCAATGACTACTTCAGCTTCAACCACAACAATGCACGAGCACACAACAGATACAAACTCAAAGTGAACCGCTCCAACTTGACTGTAGAAAATACGACTTTAGCAACAGAGTGGTAAATGCCTGGAACTCACTACCTGACATTGTGGTTTTGTCACCAAACCCCCAAAACTTTACCCTTAGACGGTCCACTGTTGACCTCACCCAATTCCTAAGAGGTCAGTAAGGGGCATGCCTACCATCCCTGTCCTAATGTTCCCTCTTATCTGTACCCATCTTATGTATATAAACAATGTTATATCTATGTATATTACCAACACGTACTCCACAAAAATAAATAAATAAATAAATAAATAAATAAATAAATAAATAAATAAATAAATAAATAAATAAATAAATAAATAAATAAATAAATAAATAAATAAATAAATAAATAAATAAATAAATAAATAAATAAATAAATAAATAAATAAATAAATAATAAATAAATTTGACTCTCTCCCAATTCCTACTTAACATCAAATAAATCCAAAGGTTGAGATAATCTATTAGCATGGGGTTAAATACCATCAGTACATTTTTTGCCCTGCGTTGCTCAAGTGATGACATCAAGGTTTCCCATCCCCCAAATGCTTGGAAACTAAGAGGAACTGAATGGGGAAGTACAGACTTTGGCTGTACATTGAAGAGCATTTGAAAGCTGTGGTGGCGAACCTATGGCACGCGTGCCACAGGTGGCACGCGGAGCCATAGCAGACGGCACGCGAGCGTTGCCCACCGGCAAACTGGAAGTGCGGAAAAACGCACTTCCGGTTTGCCTGTGAGCTGTTTTTTGCACTCCGGAGGGTTCAGGGAAGCTCCATGAAGCTCCGGAATGCAAAAAACTACAAAACGGACAAACCGGAAGTGCATTTTTCCGCACTTCCGGTTTGTCCGTTTTGTAGTTTTTTGCATTCCGGGCCTCAGGGAGCTTCCCTGAACCCTCCGGAGTGCAAAAAACAGCTCACCGGCAAAACGGAAGTGCGTTTTTCCGCACTTCCGGTTTGCCCGTTTCGTCGTCCCAGGCTCCGGTAAGGCCTTTGCGCGGGGGTGGGGGTGTGTGCATGCGCAGGGGGCAGCATGGGGGGGTGTTGTGCGCATGCGTGGGGGGAGGGAATGGGTGTGGGCACGCGAGCACACGCTAACGTGCGCACCACCCCCTCTTTGGCATGCGAATCTAAAAAGGTTCGCCACCACTGGCCTAGAGCTTGTTCAGATGATGGTGGTGGCATGGGAAACAATGTAAGCACCAAAGTATGCCCATGTAAAAACTATATGAGCTTAACTGCCTTCCTGTAATCCTCCAAGTACAATTCAAAGTGCCAATTGTCACCATTAATGTTTTATATTACATGGAGCCTCACCACTTGTGGAAACCACATGCATCCAATGGTTTCTCCCCATTCAATTAGATCTAACAGTACTGTATGTGTATATTTGATAGCTGGCAGGGCAGTAACTGAGGCTTGATGAGGAGACTTGAACAACGAATGTTTTATCAACACCATTAGAGAGCAACTCACAAAACAACATCTGAGGTAAAATGCTCCTGACAGCTCCTTAAATAGGCAGCTGTCAAACAGAGTGACCAATCATCATTAACCAACAATTCCGCTCCTAGAGCGGCCTCTAGAGAAACACCGGAACACTGCAGTATGACATGCTCTGGGTCCCCTCAGTGAAACAATCCCACATAGACAGGTTTTAAGAGATACTTCTTAATCACAGTACCTGTCCCTCCGCCTGGAGAGTGGATGGCTCCAACCCTCTGGTCCTTCAGGGCAACAGTGAAGATGTGACTTCTCCACAGTGAACTGGTGCTGACATAGGGTGAATAGTGGATGAATGCAAATTTAATCAGAGTCTCAATGTTGCTTTTTTTGTTTTAAATTGTATTTTTCATATACTGTGTCCTCTTCATTGCCCAGATTTGTTTCTGGTAGAAGGGTAGTTGTAAAAATGTGTGCAATAAAATATTACAGTATACAAAAGTAGCCCATTATGCAAAGACTCTATTGAGATTTTATTCAAACCCTTTTGATATAATTTATAAATTGGATTGACTTTCCAAATTAGATGAACAAATTGATTCAAGTAATTGAAGCTCATTGACCCACTCCAGCACATCAAACTGAAGCATCACATTGATTTGACTTGATGTGAACTGCCAAATTTGATTGTGTCAATGGTCTTGACCAAAAGAACAATTCACATTATGTCAGAGCTAATCTATATACCCCTATTGGCTATGGTGGTCTAAAATGTTTACCTTCATACATAATTTTGTGACATAGCTTTATGGGTTTTTTTTAACATGAAAAGTGCTTTCTAGTTTTGCTTTAGTTTGTGATGAACTTCTCCACCCAAAATAATGATCTTGAAATTTGATCCCCTCAGGTGTTTTTTTTTTGCCATTTCAGTTGTAACTTTGATTGTCATACAGTAGAAAGTAAATACAATATATATTGCTTGTCAGTCATATTGAAGACAAACAAAGGAACCAACAAGCTGCAACTACCTATTTTGCTTTGAAAACTCAGGAAATTTTCTGAATTGACATATGAGATATATAGTGTTCCAGGGAACAATTAATCATCACAGCTACCCAGTGGACAGAGAGCAATCACAAGCATAAAATGATTTGCTGGGGACTGGATAATTAGGATACAGATCATTTTTCAGCAGAGGTATTAGAGAGAAAATACTTATCTGGAGGTATCCCTTTGCAAGCCAACACAGGTAAATATTTGTATGATTTGGCAAGGTAACACATTCTGCAGATAGAACTACCTGGGAAAATTAAATTGCACTAGATTACCAGGAACAGGAAGTGCTCAACAGAGATGCTTGAGGGAAATGTATCTAAACTCCAGTTATCTAAACTCCATTAAATGTATGCATGGTAATTTGTCATTTGAAACAGTTGCTTCTTTTGAGAATCCTTTAATGTCTAGAGGAATACCTCTTTTTATGACATTTGAGAAGACAACGTGTTTACGATCTACAATTTTGCTAGTCTATAAAATGGGAAATCCAAATCCCAGTGCTTTTGCTACATGAAGAATAGGAGATAGACGGTATGAGTGGCTCGAAAACTTAAAGCTTAAGTTTTAAAGCTTAAAACTTTAGATTATAGGGGATTGCTATGTGTGTTGGGACTGGTCTTGAAGCATGTGAATTTTGTTGTATGGGTGTACTGTGTATATACGTACAATAACAATAAATTATTAATTAATGATATATAGTTATATAGTTATATAGTTATATAGTTATATAGTTATAGTTATATATAGTTATATAGTTGTTATATAGTTATATAGTTATATAGTTATATAGTTAGTTATATAGTTATATAGTTATATAGTTATATAGTTATATATATAACTTAGTGGAAATGTGTATCAGAGCATGCACTAAAATCCCATTTTTCAAATATATGCTTGGAAAATAAATCAGCTGGTGCCACAAATAATGCATAAGCCAGGTATGTGCATAAGCCAGGTATGTGCATAAGCCAGGTATATGTATCAGAAGGATAACAGATAACAACAAATATTGGAGACATGCACAGTTCTTTAGAAACAGGTTTGCTTGCTATAAAGATACAATCTTAAGACCACTTGTTAACTCTATTTCTGCCTGGTGGCCACATTGATCCAGGAAGAGAGTCTATATTCATATCTTTCAACATGTGAAGGTTCTTCTAATCTAGCAGGAAGTCTGTCAAATCCTTTACTATATTTGTCACTACTGAATAACAACTTCAATGGAGTTTGTACACGATACATTAAACTCATCTGTGAAATTTAATTATCTATCAATGAACTCAATGGATTGCACTGTCAGATTTGTTTCCATTATTCATGATATCCTTTCCAAACCTGTAGAGATGAAGGACTTGTGTTTGGTATTATCTTTTCAGTTCTGTATAAAGAAGGATTGGAAAAATGACATCTTTCTATAATAATAATGTTGAAGAACCAGAGAAGGATAAACTCTTTAATGACTGTTACGTTATTTGGTGATGATATAAATAACCACCAGCTCTATTACTAATTACACAGAAAAAATAATTATTCAAGACCATTGACTGGGGAAAAGGACAAAGCTTCCCAGATATTCCCCAGTCATCTTATTCATTTAGGAATAAATTTATTAATTAAAAATTCTATATTGTCATTTTGAGGCAGAAATGACCAGACTCAAATTTTCCTTCTTTGAGCACATTAGGTCAAGACTCAGCTCTCTGGAAATGGCTCTAATGCTGGGGAATGGAAAGAAACAAAGAGAAAAACCAGCAGCAAGGTTATGGAGGCTGTTACAGTGGTGATGGTGATATCTTTGGAATTACTAAAGGACAAAGGTAGGGACAGATCATTATGGAGAAAATCTATGAGGTTACTAGAAGTCTAAATCATCATCATCAACAACAACATGATCATCATCATCGTCGTCGGTTATGAAATAGGTATCTTGGTTTTTGGAACATTTGTCCACAAAAATAAACATTACTTGTCCAATGACAATGAATTATTTCAGTCTGTAACTGGAGTTACTTCTTTTACATATATACGAGTCATATATTGGACTGGAACTAGAAATACCAGATTCAAGTTCTCCCTTTGTAATAGAACTCTGATGGTGAACCTAGGGCACACGTGCCCGAAGTGGCACATGGAGCCATGTCGCCTGGCACGTGTGGTGTCGCCCATTCTTCTTCCAGGTTTCTGGGGCGCATGCGCGCACAACGATCAGCTGGCCTTCGTGCATGCGGCAGTGCCGGAAATGGGAAGAGCTGGTCTTCCATTTTCCTGTGTGAGCATGTGCGCTGGCTTGCTGATTATCGCACGCACATGCAGGCCAGAAACCTGGAAGACAAGCTGGCTGGCGCGCATGCACATGCTGGAAACCAGAAGTTCATTTTTGGGGGCACATATGCACCCTGGGCATCTCCTCTTCTGGGTTGTTGCCCAGACGAGCACCCGCGTGTGTGCGTCAGCACTCGGTGCCAAAAATGTTCGCCATCACTGTAATAGAAAGTCACCAAGTGTCTTTGAATCAGTCACTGGCGGGCCCCAAACTCCCAAATGACATGTGGCAAGTTTTCCAGTTCTTTATTATTTCACACCTATAGACAATATCTTGCCAAACTGAGAACTCTACTCATTGTATCTACAATATACTCTTTCAACTGTTAGGGAGGACATGTCTTTACCTTCTTTCTTTTACACATAATATCTAAGCTGAGTTACTTCTCTGGAAGTCACCACCTTCCTCCTGGGAATCCCTTGCCTCACTACAATCTATCACAGTCACCCTCTTATATCCCAATCTACCTCATATTTGTTGTTGTTGTTGTTGTTGTGGGAAAAAGCCTAAGGGGTGAGTGCACTACATATGCTATCATGATCTCAGTTATGACCGGTGGGAAATAGAACTAACAAATAAATAAAATAAAATGCAATGTAGCTGATACATTTGATACCATCAGGGGATGTTTACATCACTATTGTGAGCTTCAGTGTCTAAATTAACAAAACGAGAAATATGTGGCCAAGTTATATTTTGAGATATTACATGTTTTTGATTTACACCTAGCATTTATGCTTACAAATTCTAACAAGTATGGTAGATGGGATAAAGGTGTCAAATTCATGTGTTTTTTTAATAGACTTCATGATCTATGTCTTAATATCCTCTATGTTGGCCAGGCCAGCTGGGGATTGTGGTAGTTGGAGTTCATCATCACAGCTAGAGGACATCTAGGATCCAGCAGAACTGTTTTGTAGTTTGCTCATTGTGCCATCATTTTGTTTCCATGGCCTGATTTATTGCGATCTTGACAGTTCCCTAGATGTCAGTGGCTTTGTTTTCCTCCAAACAATCTCAATTTTTATAATTATGTTACGTGATAGCTCAAATATTCAAGTCACATCTTAGAATGAGTTAAGTAGCTAATGCCATTTTCCTTCATTTATGTTTGATAGAGCAGTCAACCGTTTACAATTGCACTTATTATTGTTCAACGTCTCTCTCTGGTTATGCTTCATCCTGGGAATATTCTTAGCACATTTGATAAGTCGTAAGATTAATGAAAAGATTTTAAGGAAAACTCCAAATTTGCAATTCTCCATGGGGAATGAAAACATTAACACTGATTAATTGTATCTAAAACCCATGATTTAGAAAATACTGCTACCCATCTTCTGTAATCTGGGTTCAAACCAACCCATAAATAAAGCAAGTGGAATAGCATAATTGGAATAGGGTAAACTGGAATAGGCTAATAGGGAATAATTGGGATCAAAAATCACAAAAATTACAAAACACAATGTCACAGAGTTCTATTCTCCTGCTCTTACTGGCCATTCAACATGATCAACTGACCAAAAGGAAAATAACTACTGGTTTTCTACTGCAGTTTGATTACCGTAGCCCTCCACTTGATAATATCAGAAAGAAATTTATGATTTGAAATGGGTGAAAAGAAATAAGGAAGAAAGTGTGCATGAGTTTATACATGATGTATTCTCATGAAGGAGAGTAAGCATATGGATACTGGAATGGGTGGCATTCTCAAAGCTTGGCTGCTTATGTGCAGACATGTTATTACCCAAGAAGGTAACGTCAACAGTGCACACTGATGATATTACCTAGTTGGGTAATGAAATGTCTGCAAGCAAGCAATCGAGGTCAGAGACCACCAAGACTTCCACCGTTCAACCCTGCCTATATTCTCTTCTATTGGAATTGAAATAGATGCTTAGGAAGGCACTTTCAAACTGTAACCCAGAGAGATCAGTAAGCAAAATATACAAGTGGCTTTATAGTACTTCCATGATTTTCTCTTCTTTTGTATTTCTGAATCTAGTGTTCAATGCTGCAATTTCTTGCAATTTGCCCACCCATTTACGGATCAGGTTTAATCTTGCTCAGCTTCCTAGAATCAGACAACATCTATGGTGCTGCCATGGACTGTAATATATTCCTCCCTAGGATTTTAATGCATTGTTCATCAGGCTGTTATGTCTCCTGTGGAGGTATTTGGTGTGCTAGTGTCAAGAAATAACAATCTCAGTGTGCATATCCTTTATCTTAAAGTTTGAAATGTATTCTCTATCTGTGTGTATATATTGGCAGTAGGCATCTATATAATATTTGTCCAGAGCATAAGATAAGATAAAAGCAAAGCTAAACATAACAAGAATGCACTGAAGTAAAATAAAAATGTTTTTAGTGAAAAGTGAAAAGTTTAGTTAGTGAAAAGTTTAGAATATTTTTCCTTCTGTCTCCTTATTTGTATGCCAGTACAAATGCTACATTTGTTCTTGAGAATGCCTGCATATTCTTACTTTAATAGCTTGATCACATTCAGCTTTCTCATTGATTGCAATGATTCCATGTTGACATTTTGGTACAGACTCTTTCCATTAATAATATTGCACAATTTTAAAAATCTAATGAATATTTTGTCAATAGAAACTCTAACTCTCATTTAAATCTGTCAATATCTTAATATTTTAAAAAAGATGACGGGAGAGAAATTATGAATTAAAACTGTGATGGCAGCTTCGTCTGAAGAGTGAAGCATTTTTCAAAATTAAAAGTTGGTTTTGCTTTGGTTAATTTATTCAAAGCATTTTCCAGTGAGGTAATTACACCCAATCAAGGTCTGTCAATACAATTTGTTATCAATTGTCACTTTATATCAAGTATAATCAGTTCAGCTGCATAGAAAGAGTAATTTGGAATGCATGCTTGAGGTTTTTTTCTTCTTCTTAAAAAGGAAAACAGATAGGAAAGCTAGTTTTGATTAGCATACCATTTAATCTAGACCCGATTTGTCATAAGCCTTTTAAAAACTTCATTTTAACTGACTTCAGCATTGGGATACAGGGTGACAGCACTGCATCTTCACATTTTTATTATGCAAAAATTATTTAGAAATTATAGTAGTGATAATAAGCTTGGCAAACTTTGCCACGGGCTTGCAGCTGCATGTCATAGATTTGCATCCAGGAATCGTCTCTATTAATGCTGTTGGCACTGCTCTTTTTAAAATAAATAAATTCAGTGCTAATTATTCACATTTGTTTTACTGTTTGCATTGGATGTAGACAAGTGTCAGCACTGTATGTATGCATCAACTACTAATCGCAATAGCAATAGCACTTAGACTTATATACCAGTTCACAGTGCTTTACAGCCCTCTCTAAGCGGTTTACATATTGTCCCCAACAACCTGGGTCCTCATTTTACCCACCTCAGAAGGATGGAAGGCTGAGTCAACCTTGAGTCTGGTGAGATTTGAACTGCCAAATTGCAGGCAGCCAGTAGTCAGCAGAAGTAGCCTGCAGTACTGCATTCTAACCACTGCGCCACCGCAGCTCATTTACAGTTGCTTCCTAATGTCAGGTACAAGTATCTACCGTATTTTTCGGAGTATAAGACGCACTGAAGTATAAGACACACCTTAGTTTTGGGGGAGGAAAACAAGGAAAAAAGGCCTCTGCCTCCAGGCAATTTGCCAAACAGCAAACAGCAAACAGCACAGATGATATACACTGTTTGCTGTGTATTTCTGTGCATGTGTGCCTGACCCATAGAAATAGCAAAGGATTGGAGAAATGTACATTATGCCAGAAAGTTTTCTTAAATGTAGTCACACTAACTTTTCCCAATTATTTAAATAGATCTACTCCAAGGTAACTAAACTTTAATACTAAACAGGACACTGTTGCATTTCAGACTATACTTGTACAGAGCTGTTAAAATTAATTAAAATTTCTGGAAGTATACATTATTCTCTATTATTTGAAAGAAGATACAATAGCACTGGGCCTCTTCAGAGCAAGCATTTATTTTAAAAAGCTTCTTTATTTTGTTAAGTTGTCTAGATTTACAGGGATCTCCAACCTTGGCAATTTTAAGACTTGTGGACTTCAACTCCCAGAATTCCACAGCCAGCAAAGCTGGCTGTTGAATTCTGGGAGTTGAAGTCCACAAGTCTTAAAGTTGCCAAGGTTGGAGACCCCTGGCTCTAGAACAATAATAAAGCAATCTTTAAAAAATAAGTCTAATAATTTGAACATTCTACAGACATTTATAGTTATTCACTTATCCCTTTGCAGCCAGTTCAGCAAAAAATAAAAATCTGCCTGTCTCTCCCAGCTATTTGCCTCTTTGTAGTTAGTTTCACTTTCATTTTCCCACATGGCAAACCTAATCAGCTGTAGATCAGGAAACTGCTACTGACTTGCTTGGCTTTACAGGCTCTTCCCTCTTTCCTGCAAGCAGGTAAATTGCTGGAAGACAGAGGCCAAAGGTGGGGGTGGCTGGGTGGCTGGGGCTGCATTTGGTGTATAAGACGCACCCAAGTTTTCACCCTCTTTTGGGGGGTAAAAAGGTTTGTCTTATAATCTGAAAAATACGGTAAGTTCCAGGGTTTGCATCAGGATGTCACAAAGAACAATTTTTCCCTCTCCCCCACTTGTCCAGTCCCTGCAGAGACTTAAGAAGTTCATTTGTTAATTTCCATTGTTTGACCTAGATTGAGGTAGCCTCAACAAAAATCTATCCCTGAATGAGATTTGGAGGATCCAATCTAATTCGGTCACTGGACCAAAGTTTTTTTTTCCTCACCCCAGTGCCCAATTTCGATTGGATACTGCAACATTATCCTGGGACATGTATATTTATCTTCATTCATGAATCGGATTTGCCACCTATATCTTCCAGCCATCTCTGCACAAACTTTCCAATGGAAGATACAGTAGAATTCAATTCATTTTCTCTTTCTGTATTAGCTAACTCAGATTTAGCTAATTCATGTTTTTCAGCATAAAGAAACACAAATATTGAAGAAGACTACAAATATATGTCAGCTTAAACAACTGCAATTCCATTTTGCAGTATTAACTGAGATATTACCAGCTATCGTATCGATCCTTGCTGTATAAGATCAGTCATTGAATCTCTAGTAAATAACCTGTTATTATGGTCTCACTGATGCTGGAAAAATCTTCTAAAAATCTGTTAATCACAAATGTTTTGAGAATACTTTTAATACATTTCTTGAGATATTGTAAAAATAGTGAACAGGTATTTAACCATCTGCTATGTACATATAGCAGTTCAAATTGGATTTGTGTATGTATATTTGTGTATGTATATTGTGTATGTACATTGTGTATGTATATTGGATTTGTATGTATATTGTATACATATTTCATCTTAAATAATACTGTAGCTATCTGCTATATTCAGATGGATACCATATTATTTAACATGAAATGTTTAACATGTTTAACAGCATAACGTGTTTAACAGCATAACATGTTTACAATTGTGCAAGCATTAGAACATTGGACATCTTGGTCATATGATCATAATGCTAAGAATTTTTAGCATTATATAAATGTGTAAATATTATGCCTCTTTTTAAATGTGAATCTTTTTTTACATATATATGACTTTTTATTGATTTTTCAAAATATACAATACAAAGAAAAATTTAAAAAGTAGTGAAAAACTAAAAAGAGGGGAAGGGAGAAGAAAAGAAATATAGTGTAAAGGGAAAAAAGGAAAGAAAAGAAAAAGGCACCAACGTCCGACTCTTTTTAGCACAGTAGAAGCTACAGTAACAACATTACAACCACAACTTTTTGCTTTTACACAACAGTATGTACAAACCATTTCTCTAACAATCAGGCTATCTAGTTAACAAAAACAAATCAACATTTCAATTTTTTTTCATTGCAAGCACAGAATCAATTTCAGAATAAAAACAAAGTTAGATGTATTCTCTTCTTTGGATTAAAAAAAAATCAATTTGACCATCTCTGCTTCTCTTTGCTATGGGGAGTGATATCTTTTGGTCTTTTGGTTTTTAAATTTAGCTTAGTTCCTGTTGTACATAACCTAGAGAGCACACAGCTCAAACAAAAGTAGCAATCATAGCCATCTACCATTAAAATCAATTAAAACAGCTAAAACCTACATTAAAAAAATATAACAAAGGCAGGCAATCTATCTAGATTATACTCAAATATATTTCATATAACATTTATATAAAAATGACATATCAATATGCATTCCTAGCTCTTTCTAATAAAATAAGTAATTTTATTTGACAAATGGGACTCACAATTCTAGCTGAAATTTCTAGAAGACTTTGATCAGAAACCAGACACTCATCAATAATATATATTTGGCTATGATATCCTCATCATCTGTAAACTGCCTGGAGTCAGTTAAGATTCTGACAATAGATAATAAGAAAATAAATATGCTAGCAATCACTCTTCACTGTAGGCTGATACCTGGTGATTGGAGGTTAAATGCCACATATCTGCTGACTCATATATTATGTTTCTATCATCAAAGGACACAGAATAGAGCACTCTTTACTGTACTTTTCTTTCTGGAAGCCAAGTGATTTCATCCCAGTCATCCAATTCACTTAATAGAATTTTAAATAGATTTTGGAGGTCAGCTTCTGTTTGGAAGGGCAGCATATAACATTTTTTAAAAATGAAAGGAAAAAGGAAGAATGAAACTAACTTTCTCAGAATCTCCTTTGAAGTGAGACCCAGCAAACTTTAAGATTGACAAAAGAAAATACTTTTTGTGCAATTCATAGAATAACTATGGAAGCTGGAGTCATCAGAAGTGATGATAGCCATAATTTTAAATGGTTGTAAAAGACCACAGTCAAATTCATGGAAGTTAGAGAGGCAGGTGCAAATATTTTTAATGATATTGTTGTGTCCTGGGATTTTCGTGTTAGCTGAGAAGTTTTCACACAGGTCCGCTCTATTGATCATCAATGGTAATCACTGATTGGTTCTTCCCAGCCGGGGGCTCTCTATTTACACTGAAGCCTCCGGCTGGGCTTTTGGCTGTTGTTGCTCATTGTAACTAATAAAGAGCTGAAGTCACTCAACCTGCCTCCTGCCTCTTCAGTATTGCAACCCAACAGATATTAAACCAGTGGTGGGTTCCTACCAGTGCGGTCCATGCTATAGCACCGGTAGCGGCCCGCTGGTGACGTCACAGTACCGGTGCGGTCGGTTGCCGGTGCCTGGGCACCGCCATTTTTTAAAAAAAGTATTTTTAAAAAAATTTTCTTCTGCGCATGCCCAGAAGCCGAGTTTCCGGCACTGCTCATGCTCTGCCTTCCTACCCCACAGTGAGTCCAAGCAGGGGAGGATGGCTGAGGGAGCGCGTGAGATGCTGAAAGAACGGGCGGCAGGAGCTATCTCCATTCCCCTCCCTTCAGCAGTCCGAGAAGCCACAAATGCGTGGTGATGATCCTAGGCATTTTTGCACATTCGAGGCTTCTCGAGCTGCTGAGGGGAGGGGGAATGGGCAGCAGACCTATCTCAGTTCCCCTCCCTTCAGCAGTCCGAGAAGCCACGCCCACCAGGTGACATGGCTGGCAAGCCACACCCACAAAATAAGCCACGCCCATGGAGTGGTAGTAAAAAAATTAGGATCCCGCCCCTGTATTAAGCTACCTTCACTTGATATAGCTTTCTTTCAAAATCACTTTTAATGGTTATTCAACTGGGTCTAAACAAACATCAAACAGAAAAAGGCAATGTTATTTTAGCTCAATAGCACCCAGAATGGATCTTTGCAGTTTGGGCAATCCAGAAACACGCAGTGATTTATTAAAACAACACATAGGCAAGGATATCACTTTAGGCCTTCCTGGACTATTTCCCATTTACCAGAACTCTTGACAAATGTTAAGAAACAAAACTTTTAAAATCCTGAACAATTTGCAATACCAGCATACATCTCCAACACCAAAATGTCCATGGAAAGGTAAGGAAAATACACAGATCATAAAATAAACCAGCCAAAGACTTCTCCCTTGAGGCACAAATGACTAGTCTCAAGTCATCATAAGTTGGACACATTAATTGAGAACCCATACTCAATATCAATGGGTGCATTTTTGGAAGAGGCAGGTTGTGGACCGATCATCTGGAGAAGGTTTTTATATATTTGGTCACTAAGAGCCAATACCAACTTGATGGCACATGATCGGTTCATAAGCCTTTCCCTCCCTCCCTTCATATCCTCCTCTTTTTTATCCTACCAAACAAAGTAGACCAGCCAGCAGGGCCAGGATCTTCCTTCAAGTTGTTCATAATCAGAAGGAAGCATTAAGATTAGGTGATCACTTCTCATTTGCAGCAAATGCCCCAGTCAGGAAGACTTGAAAATCCATATTTCTAAACAGTTCTAAAAAAATATTTAGAACTAATCATTAGGAAGATTGTTTAATTACACATCTTCCAAGTCCAACACTTCACATTGTTGTCCATTTGGTTTTGTCAATTGTCTATGGCTGGGAATGATAGGAATGATAGGAGGGATCTTGGAGTCCTTGTGGACAACCATTTAAATATGAGCCAGCCGTGTGCAGCAGCTGCCAAAAAAGCCAACACGGTTCTAGGCTGCATTAACAGAGGGATAGAATCAAGATCACGTGAAGTGTTAATACCACTTTATAATGCCTTGGTAAGGCCACACTTGGAATACTGCATCCAGTTTTGGTCGCCATGATGTAAAAAAGATGTTGAGACTCTAGAAAGAGTGCAGAGAAGAGCAACAAATATGATTAGGGGGCTGAAGGCTAAAACATATGAAGAACAATTGCAGGAACTGGGTATGTCTAGTTTAATGAAAAGAAGGATCAGGGGAGACATGATAGCAGTGTTCCAATATCTCAGGGGTTGCCACAAAGAAGAGGAAGTCAAACTATTCTCCAAAGCACCTGAGGGTAGAACAAGAAGCAATGGGTGGAAACTAAACAAGGAGAGAAGCAACTTAGAACTAAGGAGAAATTTCCTGACATTAAGAACAATTAATCCGTGGAACAGCTTGCCTCCAGAAGTTGTGACTGCTCCAACACTGGAAGTTTTTAAGAAGATGATGGATAACCATTTATCTGAAGTGGTGTAGGGTTTCCTGCCTAAGCAGGGGGTTGGACTAGAAGACCTCCAAGGTCCCTTCCAACTCTGTTATTCTATTCTATTGTAATCTGACCTCTGTAAGGCACAACACTGTGAAAGTCTGTTATTAGTCATTTATGTAGCTATTTAAGTCTATATACCATGACAGGCACATTCACAGAGAGGGAATCAAACAAGTTAAGATGGCGGCAATAACTCACCCACCCCTTTTTCTTATTTGTTGCCTGATGAACATAAAGACGGTGTGGCTTTCATCATGAGGTCACACAGCTGCCATATTGACTTTTTTGACTCCATGCAGCAGACACACTTTGGTACTGTTTCTCACACCTATCCCAAATCTAATTAACAACAACAATAAGCTATCACAGAACTGTTTTATAGTACTCTGATGAATCATTTTTGGTTTTGCTCCTGCTTGCATATAGTGATTTTTTAACCTGTTATAAGCTATTTCCTTATCTTCTTATGACTATAACTTCCTTGCTTGTATCTTATGATTTATATTGATTGTTTTTATTTATAATCCTAGCATGATTAATGTGATTGTTTATTTAGTATCCTATGACTATCACTGAGTGTTGTATCTTACGATTTATGATGATTGTATTTCATGACGATGATCATGATTTATTCCTTGTTGCTTGTATGTACACTGAAAGCTTATGCACCCATGACAAATTCCTTGTGTGTCCAATCGCACTTGACCAATAAGAATTCTATTCTATTCTATTCTATTCTATTCTATTCTATTCTATTCTATTCTATTCTATTCTATTCTATTCTATTCTATTCTATTCTATTCTATTCTATTCTTATTCTTATTCTTATTCTTAATGCTATGCTATGCTATGCTATGCTATGCTATGCTAGTTTGTAAGTGTGTGTGTGTGTCTGTGTGTGTATTTATATTTAATTCTCTATAAACTTTATTTAATGCCCCTGCATGGTGAGAGAACCTTATACAAATGTATGCTGCATGAATTGATGATACACATTGAAAAAAGTACATTTAGAACCTGCAAACTGACTCAGTAAGCAGTAATATTATGCACTATAAGAAAAAGTAACACAAAGTAGTTTAACAAACCTTGAAGGTTCCCCTGAATTCTCTTCAGCAGTATTTGTTTTATTTTTAAAGTTTTCACCCACTCAACAGAACAACATTTTTTTGCATGAAAGGCAAAATAGCAGTCTTAAACATTACTACCCTTGAAATATAATCAGCTGCTCTAAAAAGATAGGAATCCAATAGCACACTTAATACCTTGAGATTAAGTTGGAATCTGTCAGTTTATGTTTTCTTTTCTCAGAACATGACAGCTTCCTGACTGCTATCGAATACAGTGATAATGGTTTCGTTTTTTACCCGAGAGACATTGTCCTAGCTTTTAGAGATGAATTAATTCACCTTTGCAGAAACTGATGTTCACAGCTCTGACATCTCATGAAAGTTTCTGAAAGTTTCTTCCCACTTCAGAATTAAGGATTTGCAAGGCCATAAATATTTCTCTAACCAAGCAAATTTTCTGCAAAGATTTTATTGAGCCTACCGGTAGTATGCATGAACGGTACAAGTTTGGCTACAAAGAATTCATACAGCGAGAATGAGTTTCCTGTTTGGCTATAGATTGGATCTATATAAAAGAGAACATCCACATTTTATTGCAAATCCCCATTATGATCATACTTGAGCATGACTGATTACTGAAATTCAAGCATTTTTGGGGTTCACAACACTAACCAATCTGAAGTGGGCACCTATGCATCCTACCTGTATCATCAAACCTACACTTGCACACTGTAACTTAGTATAGTTACCATGATTAATTAAATGTGGATCAGAACACTCTAGTATTTTGACTTACAATCAGTGGTGGGTTCCTACCGGTGCCGTGTGGAGCGCAGCTCCGGTAGGAGCCCGGCGATGACATCATTTTCTGGCGCTTCTCCGCGTCCTGAGCTGTTGGGAAAAAGCCCTCCCACCCGCCCTTGTTTCAATACTGACCTTTATTCTTCCTCCGAAGCACAGCTGAGAAGCTCCTCAGCTGTGTTTCGGCTTGTAATGTCGTCCTAAGCATGCGCGGAAGTGAAATCGCCCGATGGAATGCAAGATCACTTCTGCGCATGCTTGCGATGCGCACCGGTAGCAAAAATATCCGGAACCCTCCGCTGCTTAAAATCCTAAGATCGAACTATGCTATAAGATTATAATATTCATTCACTCCAGTGAATGAGAAAGCTGAGGAACACCTGAGCATGCAAACCAATTTCACAAGTGTGCTGGCATGGTGTAATTAATCATGCTTTATTGAATAAACCACAATTGGTGGTTTACCAATTGAAACCACAATGGCTTGGTGTGGTTACAAACCTAGTCTTTCCTATCACTCAAGTTGTCTAATTTCTAAAGTCAAAGTAAAGTTTCAGAAGGGTGTCTTCATCATTGAAAATTATCTGGTTGTTCTTACACTGGGTACATTGATTTCTTTCCAAGTGTACTGCACCGGAGAGAATGGCAATCAATCATAGGTTCCTTTTGCTGGACAGCTGAAGCAGGGATGGGCAATTAATTTTTCCAAGGGGTGATGTGTGAAATTGGGACTGTTGTGGAGGGCCCATCTAATAAGAATGTGAAGGTGCATAGGCATGTATGCATGCACATATGTAATTTTTTTTTCAAAAAAAGAATAGCAGTCACCTTCAAAATAAAAGCAATGCAGTTGTATTTTATGAATGGTCACACCTTATTTACATTTGACTTCTAATTTCTGATTGACCTCATGTGTGCCAGAGAGGGACAGCCAAAAGGTTGGATGTGGTCCAAGGATTGTAAAATGGTTAGCTCTGAGCTGGAGAGTAAGAAATACCTCACCTCATCCATGTAGTTTGTGTCCACAACAAAAATTCCACTATCCTTTCTGTTGTGTCCCCCTTTCTTAATCCTGAATTCCTGCTGCCAGAGTTGGAAGCTTGGGAGAAACCTCTTCAATATAATGTTCAATACAATCTCAGAGCCTCAGTGGTGAAATTGGAACAAACTTGGTGTTTTAGGAGCCGGGTGGCGCAGTGGTTAAATGCAGCTACTGCAAGCTACTCCAGCTGACTGCTGGTTCAGCAGTTCAGGTGTTCAAATCTCACCGGCTCAAGGTTGATTCAGCCTTCCATCCTTCTGAGGTCGGTAAAATGAGGACCCAGATTGTTGGGGGCAATATGCTGAACTCTATAAACCGCTTAGAGAGGGCTGTAAAGCACTATGAAGCGGTATATAAGTCTAAGTGCTATTGCTAAGTGCTATTGCTATTGTGAGTTGAAGACACCAGGACATAGTATGGTGGTAAGTGCACAAAAGCTGTGTTAATTAACCAACAGGGGACTCCATTCATGATACAATCAAACCCACATCTGATATTGCCCTGTGTTCCAGCCTTTACTGCCAAAAACCCTCCGTGAAAATGTGCTGCAGTGCACAAATTACACACAAGGCAGGTGTAAGCAGATAAGGGATGACAGTATGATGGGATTTAATAAAATGGATAGATATACCGGTAAACAGCATTCAAAGCTAGCCCAGCCACATCAGCACCATTTCCTAAGACATCTAAGGAAAACGAGACTTGAGAAATTACCAATCTGCTGGAAAATCAGCTGGCTCAGATTCCTCTTTTCCCAACACTGTATCCAAGTCAGCAATATTTATAAACTAGTGTTTACTTTTAAAAATATGTATGTTTTTTTTATTTAGATTTATTATTAGAGTTGGAGGGGACCTTGTAGGTCATCTAGTCCAACCCCCTGCTCAAGCAGGAGTTCCTACACCATTTGAGACAGATGGCAGTCCAGTCTCCCCTTGAAGTCGCAAGTGTTGGGGCTCTCACAACCTCCACTGGCAAGCTGTTCCACTGGTTGATCGCTCTCACCTCAGAAAGTTTCTCCTCACTTCCAGGTTGAATCTCTCCTTGGTCAGCTTCCATCCGTTATTCCTTGTTTGGCTTTCTGGTGCCATAGAGAACAGCCTGACCCCCTCCTCTCTGTGGCATCCCCTCAAGTATTGGAACACTGCTATCATGTCACCCCTGGTCCTTCTCTTCTCTGCTGGCTCATATTTAGTTGGTTGTCTACCAAGACTCCAAGATCCCTCTCGCAATCGCTGCTATTGAGTGTGGTTTCACCCAGTTTGTATGTGTATTTTCCTTTCCTGAGTCCTTCGGGAGTTGGGCGGCATATAAGAATAACAAAATAAATAAATAAATAAATATTTTTGATTCTTCTTACCTAGGTGTAGAATTTTAGTTTTCTCCGTGTTAAATTTCATTTTATTGGTTTGGGCCCAGTGTTCGAGTCTGTCAAGGTCCCTCTGGATTTTGAGTCTGTCCTCTGGGGTGTTTGCTACTCCCGCCATTAATTTACAATATTTCTAATTTGTCCCAATTCCAAGCAGTCTGGCCATGAAACATCATCAAATCAAGCAACAACAATAACAGTAAATAATTTCTACTAACCCAATTACAAATAACAACACTATTGGGTATTTCTTAAATAATTGGGTGCAACCTTTATGATGACAAAGTTCTTGATAGAAACCATGAAGGAAAAAAACTGACCAACCTCAGTTGTGACATATCATTGTGGAATTGTAATTATAATAAATAATGAAACACAAACGAGTAAAGAACAAAAGATAACCACAAAAACGAAAAGCAAAAACGAAACACAAGTTAGGAGGCCGTAGTCTGGACGATGTTGAAAAAAGGCAACTTAAAATCTTTATGGAAAGATTTTTAGTAAAGGTATAATTGTGCATTGACATTATGGTCCTATGTTATTAATGCATTTTGCAACAGCTGTAGCTTCCAAGTTGTCTTCAGAGCAAAGGCACGTAGGGAAAATTGCAATAGCACAAGCAAGTGCTTGAAGATGTTCTTTTTCCCCAGCTTATTTTCTTTTCTGTAGCAGAAATTCTTAAAACTCTCTCTTTCTCTACCCCTCCCCTTCCCCCCTTTCCTCTACCCCATCTCTTTCTCTGTTTTTATTTGTAATACAGTACTCACAGCAAGGTACTGGAAGCCTTTTGTCATGGCTCCAAGTAATGGCCCAATCAATTCCAGGACTCTGAGGCTGTGGCTTTTCTCAAAGATCCATTTTATTGGGTACAATAAAAATACACAAAATACAAGCTGGCCGGATACTGTCAAGGATCTTGGAGTACTCATCTCTAATGACCTAAGTGCCAGAACTCACTGTAACAGCATTGCCAAAAAGGCATTACGAGTTGTTAACCTAATCTTGCATAGCTTCTTTTCCTGGTAATATTGAACTGCAAACTAGGGCATACAAAACTTTTGCTAGACCAATTCTTGAATACAGCTCATCTGTCTGGAACCCGCACTACATATTAGACATTAATACAATCGAACTAGTCCAGAGATATTTCACAAGTCCTCCACTCCTCTGCTCGCAACAGAATACCTTATGCCACCAGACTTGAAATTTTGGGTTTAGACAATTTAGAACTTTGCCATCTTTGACCTAAGTGTAGTACATAAAATTATCGGCTACAATGTCCTACCTGTCAATGAATACTTCAGCATCAACCATAACAATACACAACCATACAATACATACAAACTTATGGTAAACCGCTCCAAACTTGATTGCAGAAAATAAGACTTCAGTAACAGAGTGGTCAATGCCTGGAATGCACTACCTGACTCTGTGGTTTCTTCCCCAAACCCCCAAACCTTACCCTTAGACTGTCTACTGTCGACCTCACCCCATTCCTAAGAGGTCTTTAAGGGGCGTGCATAAGCGCACCAGCGTGCCTACCATCCCTGTCCTAATGTTCCCTTTTATTCGTATCCATTTCATATATTCATAATCATGTTTATACTTATATCTGTTATCTAATACACGCTTGACAAAATAAATTAAATTAAATTAAAAACATCATATCGGCACGTTCAAATATGAAACCAACTCTAAATATTTCCTGCGTTTTGTTATAATAAAAAGAATAGATATGACCCACCCACCCTAGTGTCACTGGTCACGTTAACCAACCAGGTGAATGTCAGGCTGTTCAGCTACTCCCTCTGGCTGTTACGAGCTCTCGTTGAGATGACCTTAATTCCCACGGGCCTTATCGCTGTTATGTCTGGCCCCTGGGTGGAAATTATCACACACCCCATAGTTCCCCCTCCCCCAATATGTATGGCAACTAAGAAACAAAGTGAAAGGAATATGGCTTCAGCTAAAGTCATTTTGAGAGTTGACACCTTTTCTGTAGAAAAATGAAGTAAAAATATTACGGTATACACAAATTTACATCAGCCTCACCTTAACACTTCCTTTTATCTTTGGCTCCCTTTTCTTACTTTTAAAAAAAGTTGCTCTCTGAAGCAGTTTGGTGATGGATATTTACCAATAGATTTACTGGGCACAATCTTTGGGAAAATCACAATTAACGTATTTTTGATACACCCAGTTGCCTTAAGGCACAGAAACTTTATAGTTCGTTCCTTATTTAAACCAGGATTTCTGTTGTTATTTTTAAACGAAAGCTTATCATTTTTTTAAAAAAACCTTGTATTTTAATTCTAGTTATTATAGGAGCCTTGCAGACAATAGGAAATTCTGCACAGCAAGCTGAACTGTTTGTCTTCCATGCTACTTCTGATAATTTCTTAAACCAAAATAGAAATTGTAGTCTCAAGTGCAGTGACTTGGCAATGGGGTTAGCACAATTTCTTATTAATTTTTTATTACCAGTGTCATAGCATTGGATGGTAACATAAGGGGACAGAGATAAAGGGTCTGTATTAGTGTCAAAGGAGATCACAGAGAAATGAATGTATTTGTGCAAACATCTGGAAAGACTAAAGAAAGGTAGGGGGATGAATCAGGAGTGAACCATCCCCAAAAGGAAGATGAAGGTCTTAGAATGATCCATAAAGGAGCACAATCAGTGGTGGGTTGCTACCGGTTCGCCCCGGTTCGGGCGAATCGGTAGGGGCGGGGGCGGGAGGCTCCGCCCACCCTCCCAGATATCATCACAGACGATATGTGAATGCGCAGAAGGTTCTGCACATGCACAGAAGTGCCACGTGCGAGCGAAGCAAGTGCAAACGTGCGTTCACAGTTCCGAACCGGTAGCGAAGATAAGTGAAACCCATTACTGAGCACAATGGAAAGGAGAAGCAGGAGAATAACCAATACAGTAGCTCTTGTGCTGATCATAGTCCAGACTGGGGGGGGGGAGTTTTGGGAGAAGGAAAAGAATGTCTGGGTGAATGTAAATTCAGCATTACCTGATCAGTATCAAAGAACCCTAGATCAGAACTGCTATGGAAAAAAATAGGAAAATTTTTTTTACTGTGCTTCTTTGTTTGCCCCAAATAGACACCATTAGCTGAAACTGCACTATGTGGGTGAGAAAGCAGACTTCAATGACATCTTTACGGCTGACTAATTCACAACTCAAGAGAAGTAAGGTCAGGCAGGTAGTTAATTGACACTGTCACAAGTCCTGCATGTTATGTACAGCATCATGTTTTCTGCACCTAGAAGGTTGTTAACACCAAATAACAGTAGAATAGAAGAAGTGATTTATACATTGCTACATTCCAAATTAAAGATCAATTGTTATAACTCACACTGGGTTGTTGGGAAGCTGATTAATTTGAGATTCTGCCTTTTTTTATCCCTTATGTTTATTCGTCCAGTAAGTTGTTCCATTCAGTTGGTGTGTTACTCTTTTCCTAATAATTATTTGCAGATGATGCAGTGCCCAGTGCTGCTGTTTAGGTTACAGTTGTCTTAGAAGAGATCACATTTGCTTCTTAAATTAGCTAGCCACAAATTAAGTCAGCCAGCAGCATACTTTTAAAAGTAATCCTTTAGCTTCCATCCTATTCTTTTCAGACTAAAGGAATAAAACTGCTTCAGGCAAGATGGCTCCAGAGGTGGGTTCCTGCTGGTTCGGACCGGTTCTATAGAACTGGTAGCAGGAATTTCCCCCTGCTCACCGAACCGGCAGCGATGGCCGGCTGGACACGCCCCCGAACTGGCTCTCTCAACTTGGTTTTTGCTTCTGTGCATGAGTGCGCGCCCGCGCGGTGCATCAGGAAGCAAACCTGCAGCGAGGTAAGCCAGAACCCACCCCTGGATGGCTTTATTACAGGAACTGTATTTGCAAAACTTGCTGATTGCAGCCACACAATAAGCTAAATCTGTATTGTTTTAACCTTGGCTAGATTCCTCCCTCTCCCCCAATTTAACATGTTATGTAAACCCAGCCATGAAATCAATTTTATGTGCATTGTGGAAAAACAATATTGTCTATCAGGATGACTCCACAAACTGTTTCATCCTTATTAGAAATCATTAGACATACATATTCAGTTTTTATCCTATAGGCTTCAAAATCTCTAGTGAAAATAAAACTCATAGTCCGTTGCACTTTAGATGGGTAGTGCATTAGCTTTAGGAGCTATCCAGGTAGTGATGCTTCTAAAGGAAGGATCAAGTGTTGAAGGAAGCAATATATATAATAGATCAGAATGGTACATATTAATGTATACTGGCTGGGGAATTCTCGGAGTTGAAGTCCACATATCTTAAAGTTTCCAAGATTGAGAAGCATGAGTATTTAGAGTCCATCTACCATTGAGTTCAAAGAGAGAGAAGTCACAAATGTTAAAGTACATCATACATATAAGAACATGTTCATGGGGGCATGACATATCTGTATCTCTTTCTCTCCATTAATGTGTGAAGGCTTGAATTTGGTCTCTCAAGTCTCAGTCCAATACTGGTTGGGGCATTTATGTTTTCTTATAGCAACTAATTGCTGAATTAAATATAAAATATCAGTTCAAAAAGTGAAGTTTAAAAGACACTTATGTGGCCCACAGTCTTAGTATTTGACCTCAGCATCTGTCACTTTACTACAGGGCTGTCAAACTCGTGGCCTGCAGGCCGGATGCATCATGTACTGGCCACGCCCACACCTGGTTTATCGAAGGGGGAAAAAAGTCTTGATATGTCACATGACGATGCCATAATGATGTGAGTTTGACATGCCTGCTTTGGTACATTCTTGTCTGAGCAGAGCAATGGGAAAAAATGAGATATTAGATTTAACCCGCTCTCTCTTTTTTGGAGGGTACCATCATACAATACATTCATGTGCTGATTGATGCAATCTTATGAAACTATTTAAAAAGAAATATACTCCTAGGTACTTCTGAGATAGTTAAAATTTACAGATGGAGATGGTTTTGGTCAGTCTCAATGGACCAACTATATTCTTCTTCAGATAGCTCTTCTGAGCCAGTGTGAATTGCATAACCAGACTATTGATCCTATAAGGCCCTCGACCTTCTTTTCTTTTCTTAATAGTTTCTTTAGTACATGTTATTGTTTAAAAGATGAAAGAAGACTAGAAAGAAGGACCTTGTATATTTCCATACAATTCTCAAAGGCATAGGGAAAGTGTACATTAAATGAGAACAGCTAGATGATTTAGAGATACCTTTGAAAAGTGACTAGGTCAGTCCCCTAATCTCTTTTAGCCAGCTGAAGAAGTGAGCCATGGAAAAAATGAGGGGAGGGATTTGCACATAATATTATAAACAATAAATGAAAGAGAGAACTCCATTTATAGAGTAAAACATTTTAAATGTTGTATGGGCATGCACTAAAGGAAATACTGTGGTAATCTTGTTATTTGGACATGTAGTAGAATTGCTGTGTGTGTATCAGAGGTGGGTTCCTCCCAGTTCCCACTGGTTCTATAGAACCGGTAGAAAACCGCTGGTGACATCACAGAGACAGTTCTATCGGTGCCGGTTCGTGGATGCCGCCATCTTTTTGGGGAATTTTTTTAAGAATTTTTTTGGGGGGGGGGATTTTTTGCTGATTTTTTTCTTCTGCGCATGTGCAGAAGCTGAGTTTTCAGCACTGCGCATGCACCACCATCTTGTTTTTGGCTTTTAAAAAATTTGCGCATTTTCAGCACTGCGCATGCGCGCGCACCAGCATGAAGTGGCCACACGCTGCGCAATGCGCACGCAGCCACACGGCCCGGGAGGAAGCAAAGCGGCGGCGAGGTAAGTTAGAACCTACCCCTGGTGTCTGTGTGTGTTTGTGTGTGTGTGTGTGTGTGTGTGTGTGTGTGTGTGTGTGTGTGTGTATCAGATATTCCTGATTACATCTCTGGCATTTCTAAGTAAGGCTTGGGAAGCCCTCAGAGAACCATTACCTATCCATGTAGATAATATTAAACTTTAAGGTCCAGTGCATGATACATCTTCTTCCATATGATCCTGGGGCCAATTAAAAAGGATGAAATCTAGTTCAAAACTTCCAAATCAAGTCCACCGAGTAAGATATTACAGGACTGTAGGCATACAGAATTACTAACTACAGTATACTTTTCCATGAAACAAATGTAGCTTCCCCACCCTCATATGATTTAAGACAAGTTAGTATTGATCTCTAAACCAAAGCCAATTGAAATATGATGTATTTGCCAAGTACATAGGTTATGTTTGATCCAAATGGGAAAATATTACATTTCTCACATTTTAAGATATTCACTGAATTTGGGGAAAGTGGTATTTTAGAACATGGGGAGGGCCAATGCATGAAGCTATTATTTGTTTAAGCATGATTTATTAAGTAACCAAGAGTTGGCTGGTATCTCACAAATCAGAAAACAGAGATAACTGTAGGTAGTCCTCAACTTAAGACCAACAAAGGAGCCCAAAACTTCGGTTGCTGAGACAGTTGTTAAGTGAATTTTGCCTCATTTTACAATCTTTCTTTTCACAGTCATTAACCACTGCAGTTGTGAAGTGAGTAACACGATTGTTAAGTGAATCCAGCTTCCCCATGGACTTTAACTGTCAGAAGGTCGAAAAAGGGGCTCATATGCCTCCCCCCCCGGACACTGCAACTGTCATAAATATGAGTGAGTTGCCAAGTGTCTAATTTTGATCACGTGACCATGGGTATGCTGCAATGATTGTAAGTATGAAAAATGGTCATATATCACTTTTTTCAATGCCACTGTAACTTCAAATGGTCACTAAATAAGCTGAGAACTATCCTCATTTGGAGGGATAGGGACACACCTTGGTGATATATCTTTCTGGAAAGTTGGGTGAGAATTTCTTTTCTTTTTTTAGGGTAGGATTCTTTTCCTCCAAATTATCGTGCCAAAATGTTGTAATGCTATATGGCAGGGGTGTCAAACACAAGGCCTGGGGGCAGAGGTGGGTTCCTCCCGGTTCAGACCGGTTCTATAGAACCAATTGTAACTTGGCGGCCTGGGTCGCTGGAACTGGCAGCGACCCAGGCCTGCCATGCCCCCGAGCTGGTTCTTTTGGTGGCGCCTATGGCGCCACCATTTTTTTAAAAGTACTGCGCATGCGCATGCACAAAGCACACACACCTGCACAGCACATCCCTGAGTGAACCAGCAGTAAAGGAATCCAGAACCCACCCCTGCCCAGGGGCTGGATCCGGCCCTGCCCATGGCCTTTGGCCTAACAGCGTAGGACCGGCCCATAGTGCCTCTGCCACGAAAACGGAGCTCGGGAGGGCTGTGTGCGGCCCTTCTGAGCTCTGTTTTCACTGGCAGATGGTTGCAGGAGGCCATCACAGCCAAAAATGGAGCTCAGGAGCCCTTTTTCACTGGTAGAGTGCTCAGGCCACCACAGGTGCCCCTGACACGAGTGACATTGAGCTGGCCATGCTTGAATATATATGTAATAGTACAAGCATGAATAAGAGTAAAAGAGGTATGAATATATGGGTACATTAGGACAGGAACGGTAGGCACGATTGTGCGCTTATGCACGCCCCTTACTGACCTCTTAGGAATGGGGTGAGGTTGATGGTAGATAATCTGAGGTTGAAGTTTTTGGGGTTTGGGGAAGAAACTACTGAGTCAGGTAAAGTGTTCCAGGCATTGACCACTCTGTTGTTGAAGTCGAATTTTTTGCAATCAAGTCTGGAGCGGTTTACATTAAGTTTGTATCTATTGTGAGCTTGTGTATTATTGCGGTTGAAGCTGAAGCAGTCGTTAACAGGTAGGACATTGTGGCAGATAATTTTGTGAGCTACACTTAGGTCAGCCAAAACAGAGTACTTTCTCCTGGGAACCAAGGACATTCCCACAAGTGGTCGGAGAGAGGAGGAGTGAAGTTTCCAGGCAACCGGATGACACCTTGATTGGACCATGTGAGTGATTCTTTGGGGGAGGGAGAAAACTTTTACCAATTCAGAGTTGGTTTTTACCAGCCTGTGCCAATATCATATATCCAAATGAAACTATTATTTGAGGAATCTACCTGCCTTGGAGTTATGTTTGCTATGGGTGTATTACTTGGAACCCTGAATGTTCCCGTGAATGTGTCACAGTCAATGTTGACTTAGCACAGGGGTCTGCAACCTGCAGCTCCAGAGCTGCATGCGGCTCTTTGGGCCCTCTGCTATGGCTCCCTGTCAGGTGATCCCATCACTGATTGTCCCTGCCCTCACCCTCCCCTCCCAGTCACTCCTTGCCTAGCCTGAGAAGATAAGGGCAACGGCAGGAGATGAGAGGGAGATACACACACACACACGCACACACACACAGACGGGGGAGAGAGAGGTGGGGAGAGTGAGAGAGATACACAGAGAGATACAGAGAGGGAGGGGGAGAGAGAGGGAGGGAAGGGGGGGTCAAAGGGTTTTGTGGCTCCCGGTGTTTTTTAACAACCAGTTGTCTGCCCTAATGATTGGCTGGGTAAGCATGGCTAGGGGGTCATGTGATTGGGTGGGAGTGAGTGACATTGAGTTGGCCACGCCCACCCAGGTTTTGTGGCTCCCAGTGTTTTCTTTTTTGTGGGAAATGGGTCCAAATGGCTCTTTGAGTGTTTAAGGTTGCAGACCCCTGATTTAGCATGTTAACCTAACCATTATGATTATGAAACACTGGATAATTTCATGTTACATATGAACCAGGCCATTGTGGGTCATTCAACAAACCACAGTTAAAAGCAACTATGGTTTAGCATCCTGAATAGATCTAGCCATATAAAAACAGTTAATAAACCCAGGAAGGGAGGATTATTAATCTCCTTTATTGTCCTAATAACCCATTCATTCCTTCTGCCATATCACAAATCACTTCTGAATCTCCTCCAGTTTTGACATGACGGGTGAAATAAGACCAACCATGTGAGATGCTTTCACTTACAAGATTTACAAGCTTGATTATTTCAGGCACAGCGGGATGTGCTTCTAAATTGTAATCTGGCTTAAATGAAATGCCCTGAAACAAGGGGAAGATAATTAGTATCGGATATCCAATCTAATTAGTAAGGCGGCCTTGCACTCCACAGCCTTATTCCAATGGAAGTCAATAAAATAGGATCCATCTTAAGTGGGGTGGCTAAAATGGAAATGCATGAAAGCAACTTGTAGGGCTTGGTTTCGGGTATTTGAAGTAATTAGCAAGGTAAGCTTGAGGCATGAAGTCTGGTTAAGGGGGAAAAATCAATAATATAGAAGTGGTTAAGAAGAAAATCAATATAGAATTACAGTGCTTCTCTGGAAATCTCAGGCCCTAGAAACATTTTGGCTGCAATGCTTCATGCCCCAAGAGATCTGACAAATAATAAAATATTAAAGGCACAGTTTTTTTTTCTTCATTGCAGGCACTGGCCCAGTCTTACCTGCATGCTGTCATTCCCATCATCTCTTGTCCAACCCTAACCCTAACACATCTTTGGGGGAAAAACATTAATTCTAATGTTATATAGAATGCTTAACCCCTGTAATTCGAAGAGACCGTCAAAGAAGTGAGACAAATAGGTGCAGTGGGATTTTGAAGTTTCAGGAATCAATTGAATTTAAATAACATAACTTTTTTTTGCTAAGGGGTTTACACAAAGAAGAGAGAGTCAACTTATTCTCCAAAGCACTTGAAGGCAGGACAATGGATGGAAACTAATCAAGGAGAGAAGTAACCTAGAACTAAGGAGAAATTTCCTGACAGTGAGAACAATCAACCAGTGGAACAGCTTGCCTCCAGAAGTTTTGAATGCTCCAACACTGGAAGTTTTTAAGAAGAGATTGGACAACCATTTGTCTGAAATGGTGTAGGGTTTCCTGCCTGATCAGGGGGTTGGACTAGAAGACCTCCAAGGTCCCTTCCAATACTGTTATTCTGTAATTTTTTTAAAAAAATCTGAAACTCAGTCTAAATGATATGTTTGAAAGTGAGCTGGTTTTTACATCATTGACTCAAGAGTTCTAAACAGTAGTGGGTTATAAAACCCTTTTCTACTTGTTCATGTGTGCACATGCGTGACACTTCTGCGCATGCACAGAAGCATCCCATGTGGGTGGGCGGAGCCTCCCACCACCAGCGCTACCGGTTCTTAGAATCGGGCTGAACCGGGAGCAACCCACCTCTGGCTCTAAAGCAAATAAAACTCAAGTATTAGAGTCTTGAGTTCATTTTAACTTGTTCTGTCCAACGATGTGGACCAACTGACATTTTAAATAAATAACCTCTACAGCATCTGCATTATTGTATTATTCTGCATCTGGACATATCACAAGTTCTGACATTCTCCACATTACAGTAAATGTCTCTTTAGAGGGAAAATTAGAGACCATATAAGATAGACACTCTTGAAAAATGCTAGTTTTCCATAAGCAAGGACTTTATATGAGAGAAGTGGCAACATACGCAATTCCCCATCTGTTTTATGATAGCAATCTTTTAGAAATGCGTATCACAAACTTCCACACAATCCTATGCATATTCATGCAGAAATCCCACAGCATTTAGCTGGCTTTGCTGCCAGTTAAGTGTGCAGAAGATTGGATCCTTAGTCCTCATGTTTGCAAATTGAATCAATTTATTTACAGATTGTCGTTGTTCACCAATTTGTTTTTATGGCCCATGCATTTCGCAGGCTATAACAGTATCAATATTGAACAAGGATGAATCCTGACATCTTCTGATAAACATTTCTTAACATTTATACAGAGGAAAAGAAGTAGTTAAGTGGGGAAAATTAATGAAAAAAATATAGTGCTCCTCTTTTATCTGGACATTTTAAAATGGATACTGAATTCCATACGAACATGTTTTATGCAGTCCCATGTTTCTCATAATATGACATTGTAATTTTAAACCGTTCCTATTCGGGAAAACCTTACAACCTTACAAGAAGGAATAAATTATAAATGATCTCCCCACTCCATCTGAGGGGAAAAATTGCTTCGATAAATAGATTTTGAACTATGATTTTCAGTCCTAATTAAGAATTTATTTAAGAGTCTCTCAGCCAGTGTATACCATATTAGAATGAACAGCTGCTTAATATTAGTAAGCCTAAATTAGTTGCGTTATTCATGAGAAAAGTAGACCTATTGCTGGATATAGATAAATATATGTCTCCTGGGCTTTTAATTGCCAAATGGATTGCTGTTGTAAACTGGACTGCTATAAAATAGGGAGTGGGAAATTTGTTGGGTTATTCATGCAATGGATCTTTATTTTGAACAAAATATTCATTACAGTATGGGTAGAAGGGTAGAATTCTGGATCAGGAATTGAATATTTTCTACATTAAATGTGAAAAATAGCCACAATCCTATACTAGGCTTAAGATATGCCTACTATATGTAGCATCCCAACCCAATATCCATCTATCTATCTATCTATCTATCTATCTATCTATCTATCTATCTATCTATCTATCTATCTATCTATCTATCTATCTATCATCTATCAATCAATCAATCAATCAATCAATCAATCTATCTATCTATCTATCTATCTATCTATCTATCTATCTATCTATCTATCTATCTATCTATCTATCTATCTATCTATCTATCATCTATCATCTATCTATCATCTATCTATCTTTTACCTACCATCTATTCATCCAGCCATCCTTCCATATTTTGGATATTCAGCCTCACCCAGAAGTGCTTCTTTCATGCATTATTCAAGCATGAGATACTCCTTTAAGAAAGATCTCTGGATGAAATATGAGAGCTCTAGAATCAAAGATCTACTGGGGTTAGAACTGAGCGAGCAAATCCTGACCAGGGTAATAGCAGCAACATCCTGGCCATTGTGAAATGTATTCCACTTTGTTACTATACCCACTGATACCATACAGGATAGAAATGATGACTGAAGAACATGGGCAAAAGCAGTATTAACAGTGAAACAAGCCTTGTAGATACTTTGTAGCTTCTCAATCATATCCTGAATTCTGGTACCTGGAGGACAACAAGCTTCCTGCATCATGATAGTAGGTGAGGCCTCAATTCGTCTTGATAGGAAATCTTAACTAGGGCAAAATAAAAGCAGAGCAAATCTTTGTAAGTTAGCATTTCCTGTAATATGCTGGGAGCTACTGCATAAGCAGAAAATACATTCATTTTCTAAATACCTCAGCAAAAAAAAATGCTCACTAAAGGAAAGGTACAATAAACTCATGAATTGTAAGATACAATTGTAAGATACAAGTGGAATAAAAGATTCATCCAATGAAAGTGAATATTTCAGTTGTTGACAGCCAGCACGATATAATGCTTAGTATAAAGAATAAAATATTATAAGTAGGGCTGGTTTCAAACCCTATTCAATCATATAATTTGATGGACAGTCTCCCAATATTTCTGAATGTGTGAAATGCATATTTGGTAGTATGTCCCTGTTGCAAATGTCAGACCTACTCAACTTAGGCTTTTAAATAAAAATGATCCTTAACACTATCAGGTTGACAAAGGTATGGTTTACTAGAAGTCAAGTGAAATACAGTGGTGCAAAGACAGAACTAAATTCACATGCCAAAAGCCCAACTGAAAACTTTTCCCCACTTAAGAACTTCCCATAGTTGATCCTCCACTGTCCAATCAATTTCAAAGAAGATGTTTTAGAACATCATTGATTGTAGGCTGGCTTGCAGCTGCATTCTTCTCATCAAGGAACAACCTGAAACATTGTGTCAGGCAGGCATCTTCAGTTTCTTAACTTTCACTTTCCCCCCACGTGCCCCCCTCTCCCCCTTCCCCCAGGGTTAATGGCAGACTGGTACCCAAACGATTGCAGAGCGCAGGCAGGAGGTGGCAGTTCTGACAGTAAATATGTATTTGCTCTTTTGTAGGTTTCCTACATTTCCAGTAAGGGATAGGAGTTTACTTCTTTCATGAGATTCATTACAAATTTCATTACAAATTACATTGTACATTGTACATTACAAATTACATTACAAATAAAGAAGAATGGGGAAGTGGGGAAGTACGAAAACATTTGGGGGACTCATAGAAAGAAAAGATCACACATTCTCTGACACATAAGCTCCTTGGAGAATTCTCAGCTGAAAATGCCCAGTAAATCAGCATTAAGCAACCAACTACAAGGCCATCTTCTACCTTGGAGATCTGAAAAATGTAACTATGGAATTTTGAAGGATGCCAAATATTGTTGCTCATTATCAGGTATCATAGACCTGCTATGGAAGACAGTGGGCAGACTGAGATAAATATTCTGACATGTACTATCTATTAGACATATCAAAGAAACCATTCCTGGATATCAAGTATGCATTGATAATATCAGAGAATTTGAAGCAGCCGGTTAATTTATTGAATTCAGTTCTCAACTGAGGCCAGTTCATTTTATATAGAGCAGTGATGGCAAACCTTTTTTCCCTTGGGTGCCGAAAGTGCATGAGCGCGTGCTATCGCGCATGCGCGAGTGCCCACACCCATAATTCAATGCCTGGGGAGGGCAAAAACGGCCTCCCACACTCCCCCGGAGTCCCTCTGGAGGCCAGAAATGGCCATTTCCCAACTTCTGGTGGGCCCAGTAGGCCCATTTTTCATCCTCCCCAGGCTCCAGAGGCTTCCCTGGAGCCTGGGGAGGGCAAAAACACCCTCCCCAGTCACCCCGGAGGCCCTCCGGAAGCTGAAAATGCCCTCCCAGAGCCTCCGTGCGAGCCAAAAATCAGCTGGCCGGCGTTCACATGCGTGCTGGAGCTGAGCTAGGCAATGGCTCATGTGCCGGCAGATATGGCTCCACGTGCCACCTGTGGCACCCGTGCCACAGGTTCGCCATCACTGATATAGAGTATAGCAAAACTGGAACTTGATTATCTGGAATACTGATACCCTCGGACAAATTGATTACATTAGCCCATGTTACCTGAGCTTTCTGATCTGTCCCACACAAGTTTGAATTGCAGGCAAATAGACTGTATCTCCAGGTATCTTGGTGTCCAGGTATCTTGGTGTCCCACATGAATACCCGGAGATATTGGAACAATTGCCAAAGGATTGTTCTGACATCAGCAGTTTTGAACAAATCAGCCCAGTATTATTTTTCACTTTTTATAGATAACTATTATCTAACTATTATCTAAAGACCCTGACTGCTCTTCAGAAGGCCAGATGCTGAAGATGAAACTCAAATACTTTGGCCACCTAATGAGAAGGAAGGACTCACTAGAGAAGAGCCTAATACTGGGAAATATTGTCGGCAAAAGAAGAAGGGGACAGCAGAGAATGAGGTGGCTGGATGGAGTCACTGAAGCAGTAGGTGTGAGCTTAAATGGACTCCGGGGGATGGTAGAGGACAGGAAGGCCTGGAGGAACATTGTCCATCGGGTCATGATGGGTCAGACACGATTTCACAACTAACAACAACAACAACATTAAGTAGGGAAAGGTGCAGATTGAGCTAGAAAATCATCTTAAACTCATGTAAAAAGTTACATATTCTATTTTCTGTCATATGTCTGTTCATCTCTTAGATTGACATATTGCCAGTTCTCAAATTAGCTTAGAAGATGTTTTCCAGAAGATCTGCCCATCAATTCTAAGTTCAGTAGAGCAGTCTGTCTCTCCCTTTACCTCTCGCTCTCCCTCTCCCTCTCACCCTCTCTCCCTGTGTACATATAGTATGTGTACATATACATATGTACAAATAACCCAATCTAATATCTGAAATTGTGTATGTACACATTGTGCACTCTTTCTCTAGATGTAGAGTCACAGAAGGGAAGACTTTTCTCATTTTTAAATATTAATTATGCTTCTAATTTTAAAATTGTATCTTGTTTTACAGAACAACTTAAAATTTTCCTCCCGAGCATTCCAGCTTTAGATTGTTCTGATGTTTTCTGGCTGTAGATCGAAAAGGCAAAAAATAATGATTACAGCCAGAGAACCAGAGACAGAATACAATGTATATTCTTTAACAGCAGCAGCCAAATTTAACATACAGTATGTCAAAAATGGCATCTATTTTTTCATATCTTGTAGACTATACATCAACAATATATACCTTTGATATTCCAATGAATGGAGATTTCCCGCTAATGGCCAGTGTTTATATAAATCTAAGGCAAATAATTTCAGAATGTTAAGAGATAAAGAGGTTAAACTTTAATCAAGAACTATTGTTTAACAACTGTGCTAATTTGGTAAATAAATCTACTGTATATACCAAAACATAATGAAAGAAGCTCTTTTCTATCATATACACGCTTCTATTAATAGCTTTTCATCTTATTTCCAGTAAATTCTATTGGGTTTGATAGTGGCAGAAGCATCTCTCGGCAAAAGTATTTCAGGATTGTCAATTATGTTTTATCTATTTATTTGTGACGATTTCTGTCTTTCCAAATCTAATGTAAGATGACATACAATACACTGAAATTCACAAAGTACTCCCAGTTCCCTGCAAGGGATGAATAGACAGACAGACAATGACAAAGAGTGATGATAATTATTAGATGTCTTACTACTCCACTTTAGGAATTACTATATTAAGAAAACTTTACATTTCACCGATCCTTATGATGATTATGTATCTATTATTGAAAAATGAGACTTCAGAATATGAAACCTCTCCACAAAGTAGCAAAGTACAGAGTAAGTAATGAGAAGTTGCAGAAATTTATTGAGTAGATCAGCTGAAGTTCTCGTTTAGAAGTTAAACTTTGTGTGAGCTCAGAATGCTTCAGGCGCTAGGAAAATTTCAAGGTCTGGAGGAGGAAACAAATGATTATGTTATTTTTCTGAACTTCAATATTTTTTTTTTCATTTTTAGGCCTTTCAGATGAGAAGCCAGTGTAATGTGAAGTGACCCTAAATAGAACCAAAGTCTGTGTCTTGATGAATGATAGAGGGAGTTTCTGGAAAATAATCTAAACTAGCTTTGGGCAGATAAGACATAAAAGGAATCATGCTTGGATGGTTAACAAGAATAACGTAACTACCCCTATCAGTATCACCTTTTTAGCACAACAAAGTAATTTTATTAAGGCTCACTGCTTCCCTTGGAATATAAGCAAACATTCCTCTTCAGATTGGTTCACTGAACTCTGATCTCCGGCTTTTGGTATCAGAGGAAAAGAAAGTGAATTGTACAAGATGGATTTTATAGGTCTCTGGCGCTCTGGTGTGCTTTTACCTAGAAATACATGCTGATTTTCTGAAATGTTAGCTTGTCATGTTTTGGCCTTTCTCTAAGGACAGAAGACTGTGGTAAATATTCTGGTTCTATTTTAAAAACTGAACAATAGACTGTTTTCTTTATTGGGATCATTGTGTATGGAAGTTCATATCTTTTTTCAAGGCCATTTGGTGTATAAGGATGACTATATATACTATATCATGAACCAAGAAATCTATACATGTTTTTTTTTAAGTAATGGTAAGGTGTTCTTTGAGTTGAATTAAACTTCTGGTGACTTTTATTGGGTTTTTTTTGTGACAGGACATCAATGCTTCTTCATTGTGTTTTTCCTTTTTTGTGGGAGTGGCTCTAGTTTACATCCCAGAAATTTCATGGAAATTTCCATACGGGGTTGAATTTAATTTAATGCAGTTGACATCAAACATTCAGTGGGACAGGATGAAGAATGTTGGATGAATGAATGAGGACTGTATTCAGAAGTGAGGGATTAAAGATGCTTTTTCAAAAAGCGACTGGACTTTATTTTTTTCCCTTGAAGACATTTTGCTTCTCATCCAAGAGGCTTCTTCAGTTCTGACTGAATTGTGGAGGTCGGGGGGGGGGATGGAAGGATTTATCTTCCTTCCCGTCATCTGGTCATTCACACTCTCTCTAACTAGTTTTCATACCAGTGAGGGACTACTATGAAAGAATACAGAGAGGTAATCTGCTGTAAGGAGAGGATGAATGAGGCTTGGATTGTAAAATAAATATTTAAAGAAGATGTGAGTGGGTCAGAGATGTAGCAAAATGGAGATGTGAAGGATGGATGAGGTTAATGAGTGTGAAAGGCAGTATATCAGAACTGTCAAATTCAAGGCCTGTGGGCTGGATCCAGCCCACATGATGCTTAGATATGGCCCGCGGGGTTGCCCTGAAACAGTGAAGGACCTGCCTGCGGTGCTTCTGCCAGTGAAAATGGAGCTCGGGAGGGCTGTGTGTGGCCCTCAAAAGCTCTGTTTTCGCTGGCAGAAGGTCGCAACGGAGCTCGGAACCCGTTTTCACTGGCAAAGTACTCGGGCCACCACAGGTGTCCCCAACATGAGTGACATTGAGCTGGCCACGGCCACGCCTCCTGGCCATTCTCCCCGCACCCCCAAGGTCAAACACAAACCTGATGCAGCCCTGAATGAAATCGAGTTTGACACCCCTGCAGTATATGAAACAGTGTATGGAAGCAAGGATGATTTCAGGTTGAGAAAGGTCTATAGAAATTGAGTAAATAATACAGGTTTGAACTAAATTTGCTAGTTTTCATTTTCTTTTCTCCTCCTGTTAAACTTCCTCTCACTTCGAACAGTTTTCTATGCATTGCAAAGTGCTGATTATCGTGAAAGGAAAGAACATGATTGGTATACATATAAATGCAGATTATAATGATAATAATTACAAATAGGCCTTGGATCCTTAGCTGTAAGTACACACCGAATAAAACTACTAATATTAATAGTCTCCTATATTTGATAATGTCCCCCTTCTCACACTTTCATTAAATTACAACATTTAGAAGCACGTCTGGGGTCAAAGTTTGAGGAAAGTACATTTCACTCTGAGAGTGGAAGTTTTACTTTCCCATGTAATTTCCATCATTTAAGTAGCAGATGTATGTGGGCGAGTGTATATACTTGAATGGGGAAGCTTTTTAAAGTAATGTAATATATAGCCAATTTTCAACACTGGATTTGGGTAGGGAGAGCTGTAAATAAGATTAATACTGTAGAAATATTTCTCTTGCATTTTTCTACTGTTCACATTTAATTTGTGAAAGAGAATTTACTCATGAATGGTGTAGGAGATTCATTTATTGAAGGCCAGGTTCTTGTTCTCTCTCTCTCTCTCTCTCTCTCTCTCTCTCTCTCTCTCTCTCTCTCTCTCTCTCTCTCTCTCTCTCTCTCTCTCTCTCTCTCTCATCCAATTTTCTCTTCCATGGTCTCTTGCAGAAGCAATCCTCCTTCCTTCCCAACTCCATTTCCAACAATAAATTCAAATTTATCACAAACATTCATTTTAATGAAAATTCTAAGGAATTTATAACATAGAACATAGGATATCAGAGTTGGAAGGGCACTTAGAGGTCTTCTAATCCAAAGCTTTGCAGGACACCCTATACCAGTTCAGACAAGTCTCTTCTTAAAAGCCTCCAGTGATAGAGCACCCACAATTTCTGAAGGCAAGCTGTTCCACCGGTTAATTGTTCTAACTATCAGGAAATTTCTTCTTAGTTCTAGGTTGGATCTTCCTTTGATTAGTTTCCATATGTCATTTCTTGTCTTGCCTTCAGGTGCTTTGGAAAATAAATTGACCCCTCTTCTTTGTGTTCAAATATTGGAACACTGCTATGTCTTCCTTGGTCCTTCTTTTCACTAGACTAGCCATACCCAATTCCTGCAAAGGTTCATCATACAGTATGTTTTAATCTCCAGGTCTCTAATCATCTTTGTTTAGTCTCAACATGTTTTTTTTTTCATAATGTGATGATCAAAACTGGATGGAGTATTCTGGGTGTGGTCTTACTGCATTGGCAGTCATGCAAACCAAATGTGATTTTGTTCCTTCATATGCGGATGAATTCTAGTTTGTTTTGTTTCTATGCTGAAAGTCTGGGGATTTGACTTCCAAACTTGAGGTTGCTTTGAAATCACCCAGCTGATTGCAAGTGAAAGAGAATAGATTAAAGGTGCCATTCAGTATTAAAAGCTTCCAGATAAAGATGTTTTGCAATGTTTTGCAAGGATGCACCTAATAAGCCATGGGGGGGATGGGGGGGGCTGGAGGAAGAAAATTAAATGTTTTCACTTCACCTGCAGACTTTGTGGGAGGAAAGAATTATTCTGGATGAAGATTGCCATTGATCCCACAGTTTTGCCTATTGAAAATAGGCTTTCAGGCAGTATATTGGTATTTCGAGCTCCTTCCTTCCTTCCTTCCTTCCTTCCTTCCTTCCTTCCTTCCTTCCTTCCTTCCTTCCTTCCTTCCTTCCTCCCTCCCTCCCTCCCTCCCTCCCTCCCTCCCTCCCTCCTTCCTTCCTTCCTTCCTTCCTTCCTTCCTTCCTTCCTTCCTTCCTTCCTTCCTTCCTTCCTTATTTCTCAGTGCTTTTTAAAAATAACAATAAGTTGCAATTGCTTGAGGGGCACAAAAGAACTCAGTAATCTCCATTCTTCAAAGGGTATGTCATACCCTTTCAAGAGTTGTTAACCTAATCTTACATAGCTTCTTCTCCAGTTATATCACACTACTAACCAGAGCATACAAAACATTCGCCAGACCAATCCTCGAATACAGCTCATCTGTCTGGAACCCACACCGCATATCGGATATAAATACATTAGAAAGTGTCCAGAGATACTTTACGAGAAGAGACTTCCACTCCTCTACTCGCAACAGAATACCATATGCAACCAGACTTGAAATCCTGGGCTTAGAAAGCTTAGAACTACGTCGCCTTTGGCACGACCTAAGCATAGCTCATAAAATTATCCGCTACAACGTCCTTCCTGTCAATGACTACTTCAGCTTCAACCACAATACACGAGCACACAACAGATACAAACTCAAAGTGAACCGCTCCAAACTTGACTGTAGAAAATACGACTTTAGCAACAGAGTGGTAAATGCCTGGAACTCACTACCTGACTCTGTGGTTTCGTCACCAAACCCCCAAAACTTTACCCTAAGACTGTCCACTGTTGACCTCACCCGATTCCTAAGAGGTCAGTAAGGGGCGTGCATAAGTGCACCAGCGTGCCTACCGTCCCTGTCCTAATGTTCCCTCTTATCAGAACCAATCTTATGTACATAAACAATGTTATATCTATTTATATTACTAACACATACTTGACAAAAATAATAATAATAAATATATGCAGAATAATATAAAGATTATTTAAAATAATATTACAGTAGGACCATATTGGCTTGCATTGTGCATATGTGTTTTTATGTGAAAAGGACGTCAAATCAGCGTATTTCCTTTCTCTGACACTCCAAAATTAAGGGTTTTCACCTCTAGAATACAAAATGTCTGATTTGCTACTGTTTACTAAATTTTACTAAAAGACAGCAAGAAAGAGAGTTGGGGAATTATTACATCCTTTTATAATATGTGCACTCAAGGAAAATCTGTATGGATTTATGCAAAATAAAACAGAGCAGAATGCAGTAGCATTATAGCCAATTTTATTTATTTATTTACTTTTTTACTGCAGTCACAAATGAGAAATTAGCTACATCAGAATTTCAATTTGAGTACACCAGCTTCAGACCTCATCTGTGTATTAAGGAACAAGGAATGCAGGAGGAAAGCAAGAGAAGAGGTATTTCAGTATTTTGCCTGAAGAAATCCATACAAAATATGTACACTGTAGAAATGGATGATCAAGACTATGTTATAATATTGAAAAATGGCTTTCCGAAAGCTTGACATTAGGAAAAGTGAATTCAAAATGTTATTTTACAACAACAACAAAAATCATGCTTGGAGCTGTTAGAAATATTAATACAGATGGAAGGCAAATAAAAAGGAGGGAGAGGCTGAAATGGAACCAAGCAGAATGCATGTTCTTTAAAAAAAAGGTTTGAATTTTCCATCACTCTTCCTGGGAATAATAATAATAATAATAATAATAATAATAATAATAATAATAATAATAATAATAATAATAATAATAATAATAATAATAATAATAATAATAATAATAATAATAATAATAATAATAATAATAATAATAATAACAACAACAACAACAACAACAATAACAATTCCATAGAAAAAAATTCTAGATTTTTTTCAGTCTCTAATTACATTCATGCTATTGTTGGAAGAAAAATCCATCTGGTTCAGTTGTAAGCTGGGAGGAAGACACTGGAAATAAAATGGAGGCTGGAGGCTGATTGAGAAGAGGGTCCATTTATTGATGAACAGAACCGCCGGGGTTTGTTGTTCTGGTGCAGCTGACAAAATGGAGTTGAGAGTGGGTGGGTTTTTATACCTTACTAGCTGATAACCCACCACTTCCTGGGTATTTATAGACGTCGAAATATTTGTCTGACAGGGAGCCATTGGGAGGAGCTTTCCTTCCCCCTACTCCCATGCCCATCATCCTTGCCCTCTCCCTTCCCCCTTACATGCGCTCCTCTTTCCCACCCTTTCTACGATCCTGGCACTTTGCCCCAAATCCACCAGGGGGCGCCATCTGCCTCTGACAGGGAGCCATTGGGAGTGGCCTTTCTTCTCCCTGCTCCCATGCCCATCATCCCTGTCCTCTCCCTTCCCCCTCCCATATGCTCTAGGATGCCGCACTCGCTCTCCTTAACGGCCCAGGCCTTCCAGAGTTATGCTGGAACACACACACACACACACACACACACACACACACACACACACACACACACACACACACACACACACCAAGGGGTGCTAGGGTTGTCTTACCCCCACAATATTTGTTGCCAGAAGGTAAATAATCTGTGCACCAAGTTTGGTTGAAATTGCTCAAGCCGTTCCAGAGCTATACTGGAACATACATACATACATCCTTTTTATATTTATATAGATTTGGGCTTTGTATTTGAACTGTGCAAGAATACGTCTTTTAATATTCTATTGGCTGTTGTCAGATTGCTATGGGGTCATGTAGGGATTAGGTAGGGGTCATAGCTGGCTCTATAGACAAAAGAGGAAATGCAAATTCGCAAATAGGTGTTTGAGCTAATTTGGTTGAAGTTTGGACTTCTTTGGGGATGGTGCAATGAAGAGGCTTGTGTTCTGAAGAGCAGTTGGGCAATTCCTATTGTGTCTTAATGGCTTTTGCCCTGTGTTGGATCTTGGGTGAGGGGATGCTTCTAATCCTATCACTCTGCCTTTGTTAGCTGTGGAACTTTGCTGCAAGCAGTTTTGAAATATCCTATCTAGAATGGATTTCTGCCTGCAGTATTTGCTTTGCTTATGAATAGTGTCATCGAGATAGTTGGCTTCTTCTTTCAACAGTTGGCTTCTTTCTTTATCTCTTAAGTGCTGGCATCTGCTGTGAGCTATTAAGAAAAAGCGGGGGCTGCTTCCTGCCTGTAAAACATGTTTCTCCATTTCTCCTTTAGGGGAACACAATCTGCCTTTTTAATATTCCTCAAAATATTTCATTCTTCTGGGGGGGGGCTTCCCACACTATCATGCTGAAATAAGTACATAGATACAAAATAATATCTAGAGAGCCAGTTTGGTCCAGTGGTTAAGGAGTTAACCTACGAATTAGGAGATTGTGAGTTCTAGTCCCACTTTAAACATTAAAGCCAGTGGGTGACTTTGGGCAAGTCGCTATTTCTTAGCCCAAATACTTCACAGAGATTTGCTATTGTGGAGGAAATAAGAGGAGGAAGAGGTATTAAGTATGTTAGCTACCATAAGTTGTTTATAAAAATAATAATAAGGGCAGGCTAAGAATCTGATAAAAAAATGAAGACATAAGTAGCCATTGGAAGCCTCATCCAATTGAGGAATAAACGCAGACTTGGAGAATTGATTTGTAAGGAAACCTGTCAGGCTGATCTTTTGACCAGGTTTTAGGAAGGAAAATGATTATTATGTTCAACCCATCTCACCTGCAACTCACACTGGGAATCCCTTTACAGTTTCAGACCTTCTTCATATAAAACACGGATCTGGGTATAAATAGACAAGAAGTCTCTTTTATTGCTCAAGTTTTTCTAGGGAAACTTTTAAAAAATGGTTATGACACCACTTTACATCAGGAAATGATGTCGTCTAGTTTTTGCTTTCTCGGAAGACTTTTTTCCCCTCCATAGGAGTCCTATCTTATTTACCAAATGTCTTGTTTATCTTGATTAACCAAACTATTATTTGATGCATAAGCTTTGAGGGAGGGGGCTAGCCATACTAAGCCGTAAATTAATGTTAGTAAACTATAGTGCCAAATTCAGACATCATGCTAAGCCACAAGCAAAGAAATCACAGCATTGCTTACTACAATATAGAAGAGTCTGATCTTCATACCTATCCATGGTGTATGTTAATATTGCACGTACTGAATTAATAGTTAATAGTACCAACATTCCACTGACGCCTCCACATTAAGCAACGTCCAATATTTTTATTCAATTTTCTCTGACATTTTTCTCTGCTTTTTTATTATTTTGCTTCTTTTTCCGTATTTGCCTGTACTTTCGATCATTTCTTTAAAGCTAAAGATGCTTCTGGATTTTGAAATTGTGCCAACTGCAATGATTCACTTAACAAATGTGGCATGAAAGGGTACACATGGGGCAAAATTTGCTTAACAAATGTCTCACATAATTAACAACGTTTGGGCTCAATTGTGGTCATAAATTGAGGACTACTTGCATTGCAGTTTATTAACATGTAACAGAATGACAGAGTTGGAAGGGACCTTGGAGGTCTTCTAGTCCAAAACTCTCTGCTGAGGGAGGAAACCCTATACAGCATGGCTGTCAAACTCGCAGAGTCACATTGCCATCATGTGACATTTCATGACATTTTTTCCCTTCATGGAGCTGGGGTGGGAATGGCCAGCACATGATAAATACTTCCCTTGAGCTGCCAGTTTTATACCTCTGCTATGCAATTTCAAGCAAATTGTCCAATCTCTTTTTAAAAACCTCCAGCGATGAAGCACCCACAACTTCTGGAGCAAGTCATTCCACTAATTAATTGTTCTAACTATCAGGAGATTTCTCCTTAGTTCTAGGTTGCCTCTCTCCTTGATTAGTTTCCATCAATTGCTTCTTGTCCTACCGTTCTTTGTGGCAGCCCCTTAGATATTGGAATACTGCTATCATATCACCCATAGTCCGTCTTTTCATTAAACTTGACATATTCAGCTTCTGCAACCGTTTTTCATATATTTTAGCCTCCAGTCCCCTAATCATCTTTGTTGTTCTTCTTTGCTCTCTTATAGAGTCTCAACTTCTTTTTTATATCACGTTCATAGCAATAGCAATAGCACTTAGACTTATATACTGCTTCATAGTGCTTTACAGCCCTCTCTAAGCGGTTTACAGAGTTCAGCATATTGCCCCCAACAATCTGGGTCCTCATTTTACCGACCTCAGAAGGATGGAAGGCTGAGTCAACCTTGAGCCGGTGAGATTTGAACAGCTGAACTGCTGAACTAGCAGTCGGCTGAAGTAGCCTGCAATGCTGCACTCTAACCACTGCGCCACCTCGGCATCTTAAAACTGGATGTAATATTCCAAGTGTGGTCCAACTAAGGCATTATATAACACTTCACGTGATCTTGATTTTATCCCTCTGTTAATGCAGCCTAGGACTGCCTTGGCTTTTTCTGTTTGAAAGAATATGCCAAGGAAAGTTTCCAATTTATATTTATACCGTGTAATATCTATTCTTATAATCAAATCAGTTATCCTTGAAGGCTATACTTCCTCAATCTGTGCTTTGATTTATAAAAGTGTGACAAGATTCAACTTTATTCTTAAGGAAGCACAGAGAGCTATATTTAACTTTATTTTTCCTGCCCTCTGTTAAAACAAATACGCTTGAAACTTATGTCCTTGGAGACTGTAATTATCCTACAAATTGCATAGTTACACATAGTTACATCGTTTAGAGCATGGTGATGTTGCATTCCACGGTGCATTCCATTTAGCATCCAAAACTGAGCAGGAGCACTTTTTATAGTAAAATGGTTCTTCTTGAAATAACAGCACTTCCACATCGATCCCTTTCTTGAGTTCAAGACACTGCCACTTTCACCAGCATAAAAGGAGACTACTACTAAGTTGGGTGGCGGATTAATGCTTTACTGTCTTTGGTTTTCTGCTGCAATGAAATTGAATTTTTTTCCCCTTAAACCTTGATTTGGATCTCTACCAAAGGTGCTTTTTCAAGAGGCAATTAGACTTTCTGTTTTTTTTTCTTTGAAGATGTTTCACTTCTCATTCAAGAGCTGAAAAAAAGGAAGAAAGTGGTAAGTGAGCCCTACCCTAGACGAGTTCAAATCATCATATGGATTACACCCCAAGGTTCTGAAGGAACTGGCAGATGAGATCTCAAAACCACTGAACTATATCTTTCAAAGATCCTGGAGAACTGGGGAACTGCCAGAGGACTGGAAAAGAGCTGATATAGTTCTCAAAATCAAAAACGAGGAAAAAAAAGAGATCCAGGAAACTACAGACCTAGCCAATACCAGGGAAGATTCTGGAAAAGATAATCAAGCAATGAATCAGCGAACACCTAGAAGCAAACAAAGTAATAACCAAAAGCCAACATGGGTTAATCAAAAACAGATCATGCCAGACTAATATTATTGCATTCTTTGATAGTAACAAAATTAGTGGACCAGAGGAATGCTGTTGATATAATTTACTTGGACTTCAGGCATTTGATAAAGTAGACCATAACCTACTACTGGATAAAGTAGAAAAATGTGGGTTAGACAGCATTACCACCAGATGGATTTGTAACTTGCTGACCAACTGCACTCAGCATGTAATGCTCAATGAAACTGCATCTACATGGAGGGAAGTGTGCAGTGGGGTATCCCAAGGCTCTATTTTAAGCCCAGTACTCTTCAATATCTTCATCAATGTTTTGGACAAGGGGATAGATAGGGAACTCATTATATTTGCAGATGACACCAAGCTAGCAGGAATAGCCAACACTCCGGAAGATAGGCTTAACATACAGAAGGATCTTGACCAATAGTGGGTTCTAAAGCCCATTACTATGTGTTCACATGCATGCTTGCTCACACGTGCAACACTTCTGTGCATGTGCAGAAGCATCCCAGGCAGGTGGGTGGAGCCTCCCGCCACCGACGCTACCAGTTCTTAGAACTGAGCTGAACTGGGAGCAACCCACCGCTGATCTTGACAGACTTGAACATTGGGCGCTATCTAACAAAATGAAATTCAATGGTGAAAAAAGTAAAGTTCTACATTTAGGCAAGAAAAACAAAATGCACAGGTACAGTATATGTGGTACCTTGCTCAACAGTAGTAACTGTGATAGGGATCTTGGAGTCCTAGTGGACAACCATTTAAATTTGAGCCAGCAGTGTGCAGCAGCTGCCAAAAAAGCCAACACAGTTCTAGGCTGCATTAACAGAGGGATAGAATCAAGATCACACGAAGTGTTAATACCACTTTATAATGCCTTGGTAAGGCCACACTGGAATACTGCATCCAGTTTTGGTCACCATGATGTAAAAGGGATGTTGAGACTCTAGAAAGAGTGCAGAGAAGAGTAACAAAGATGATTAGGGGGCTGGAGGCTAAAACATATGAAGAACGGTTGCAGGAACTGGGTATGTCTAGTTTAATGAAAAGAAGGACTGGGGTGACATGATAGCAGTGTTCCAATATCTCAGGGGTTGCCACAAAGAAGAGGGAGTCGAGGCTTCCGGTTTTGGTCTCGTCGGCGTCGCTGGCGCTCCTCGCAGGGCATCCTTCTAACTTTCTGTAAAAGCCGCCAGATTAGCTGTCTGGCGGCTTGAAAATCTCTCCCCGGGCGAAGGGGAGAGATGAGAGCGTGACAGGTGAGGTAGAGCCCCCCCTAGTGCCATAAAATCCAACGTAGGGCGCGTAGGGTGAGGGCTCCCCAGGTAGCCTGTCTACTGCTCCGGGAAGTCGGAAGCCTCCGCTGGAAAGCGGAGCAAGATGCCGCGACCACCGCTGCTGTTGCAAAGGAAGGTACAATTATTTTAAATATATAGAGAGCACCCAGAGAAAGACAGGAGTCCTGGAGGTACCAGTTTGTTCTTTAACTCCATTCCTGGGTTTTTACGATGGAAGAAAAAAAGAAACAAAGTAGCTTAATAATGAGTGGCAACAATATGGCGATTGGAGACGTTGGAGTAGAAGAGAAAGTTATTTTTGCTTTGTTACCAGCCCTTTCCTCTGGAAACTTTTGATCTAAGAGTGATTTTTTTTCCTTTTTTTTCTGAATTAATCTATAGTTTTATAAAAGATAAAATTCAACTGGCTTTGGACTTGGAAAGGAATTTTTTTAAGTAAATCTGGGTTTCTTTTTCCTCTCTTCTTTGTCTTTCTTTTTTGAAAACATTGAAATGGCTTCTAAACTTGAAAAGACTGTAGTGAATAAAAGAACTGAGTACTCCTTTGATCATATTTTAAAGAAGCAATCTATGCCTGATTTAACATCATCAAAGTCTTTAACACCTGAGAGTTTTTTTAATACCTTGAAAGCAATGAAAAATGAGTTAATTTTGGAATTTAATTCAAAACTTGCTGAAATAGAAAGAAAAATGCCGGCTGCTATGGAGAAGATGAATTTACAATTGAGAGCGGATGTGCTGAAAGTTTGCAAAGGATTAGCAGTAAATATGGAGATTTTGGAGAAGGATTTGGAAAAAAATAAGCAAAACTTAACAATTTCAGAGGAATACACAACCAAGGTTCAAAATGACATATTAAAATTGGAAACAGAAGCGATGATGTCCCAATTTTGAGATATGAAATTTGCTATAAGAGTCAGGGGTTTGAAGGAGGAAAAATTTGAAAATTTGAAAGGAAGAATGACAGAAGCACTGGAGCAGGTGTCTGGATTGTCTAAAGACGAATTGGCTACACAAATCGATAAGATATATAGAGCTAATTCTTGGTATGCAAAACAAAACCACTTGCCAAGGGACATTGTAATATATTTCACTACTAGAGCTCTGCGGAACAGAATTATACAGGCGACTTTTAATAACAATCTTCAGGCAAATGGTCAAGAAATAAGGATATGGAAAGAATTTCCTGCCAAAGTGCTTAAAGATAGAAGAGAATATTCCTTTTTGGTCCAGGAATTAAAAATACAAAATTTACAATACAAATGGAATGCACCAACAGGAGTAACCGTAAATTTTTTGGGAAAAAGATATGGACTTAACACAATAAAGAAAGCTACAGAATTCTACATTAATGTTTTAAAGGCTGATACCTCTAAAATTCCAGTAAAAAAGAAGCATGGAAATAAAGGAGGAGGAGAAGGGAAATTCAAATATACGTGATCAAGAGGAAATAATTCCAAAGATTCAAAGTGAGTGGCAGAGCCAGATAGATGTTTGTGATGCGGAAAAGGAGACGGAGGAATGGGATCAGATGAGAGCTGAATCGACAGATTTGAAATGGCCAAAGGACAGATGGTGTTGAAACTTATAGGATGGTTGGAAAGATGAACAAGATTGTAAACATTTTTTTTCTTCTTTCTTTTCTTTTTTTGTATTAATATTGTCTATTGATGGTATTTTATTTTATTTTTAGATTATTTTATATATATATATATATATATATATATATATATATATGTATGTATGTATGTATGTATGTATGTATGTATGTATGTATGTATGTATATATATACATATATATATATGTATATACATATATATACATATGTATGTATGTATGTATGTATATATACATATATGTATATATACATATATATATATTATATATGTATATATAATATTTTGGAGTTATAAATTTGATATAGTGTAATATTCTGTTATCATTAATTTGAGGATTTGAAATATTAATATTGTTTATTGATGGTATTTTCATATCATATATTTTGGAGTTATAAAGTTGATATAGTGTAATATTTTGATATCAATATTTTGAGGATATAGGGATTAAGTTCAAAGTCTTTGAGGCATAAGGAGTTGGTTCTTATTTTTTTATTATCATTATTATATACTTTGGTTATTATCATTAGTATAATATATAATATATATTTTGAAGTTGATACCTTAAGGTATAGGAATATTGTTATTAATGTGTTTGATTTTATGATTTTATGTTTAGAAGAAATGTTATACATATAATATTATGTTATTAATAAGTTGGCGGATTTTAGGTTTAAGTTTAAGGGTTTTGAAATATAAGGGGTTAGTTTTTAATTCTTATTTTTTATTTTTTTTCTTCTTTTTATCATTATTAATATATATATTAAATAATGGGAAGTTAATATTCTGATATATTGTAATATTATGTTATTAATATTGTTTGAGTTTATGATTAAGGTTAGTTTATGAGGTTCATCTTTGTTTCTCTTTTATTTTACTTATTTTTGTTCTTTACTTGTTTACTTTCTCTTTAATTATTAATGTTTTGAATAGTTTAGAAAAATTCGGAGTTAAAGATGCCAAAAAATGGGGGAATTAAGAAGTCATCTTAACTTAATTTAGATTTATGTTACTGAATACTATGCCCTGTACTTTCTCTGGGAAGTCCGGGGGGGGAGGGAAGGGAAGGGAGTGGGTTGTGGGTAGGGGGGATGGGGGGTGAAAATTGAAAAAAATGCTTGTATTTTGTACTAATAAAACTTTTTGAATTAAAAAAAAGAAAAAAAAGAAGAGGGAGTCAAGCTATTCTCCAATGCACCTGAGCGTAGAATAAGAAGCAATGGGTGGAAACTAATCAAGGAGAGAAGCAACTTAGAACTAAGGAGAAATTTCCTGACAGTTAGAACAATTAATCAGTGGAACAGCTTGCCTCCAGAAGTTGTGAATGCTCCAACACTGGAAGTTTTTAAGAAGATGTTTGACAACCATTTGTCTGAAGTGATGTAGGGTTTCCTGCCTAAGCAGGGGGTTGGGCTAGAAGACCTCCAAGGTCCCTTCAAACTCTGTTTTTCTGTTTTTCTGTTTTAATCTGCAAAGAAAAACCAGGAAGTCTAGTTGCCTCTTTAAAAAGCACCTTTGGGACAATAATGATCTGAATAGCAATAGCAATAGCAATAGCACTTAGACTTATATACCGCTTCATAGTGCTTTACAGCCCTCTCTAAGTGGTTTACAGAGTTCAGCATATTGCCCCCAACAATCTGGGTCCTCATTTTACCCACCTCGGAAGGATGGAAGGCTGAGTCAACCTTGAGCCGGTGAAATTTGAACAGCTGAACTGCTGAACTAGCAGTAGCCTGCAGTGCTGCATTTAACCACTGCACCAACTCGGCTCTGAATGACTGAGAATCTCCATAGACATTGATTTGGAGCTGTTTTTATCAATATAAATAAACTTTTGTTGCATTTTATTGTTCTTTGCCATGCATGTCTTACAAATATGTAGTAACATTTCATTTCTTCAAACATGTTAGAGCATCCAAGCCAAACTGGTAGGGGATACGGAGGAAGATGTTGTCTATCATTTTTGTTCTCTTTTTTTAAAAAAACCTGCCTTGCTCAAAGGCTTTTAAAATTGTAAACTTCCATTAAGCACCAAGATTTTCAGAAAAGGGAGTGTGTGACCCATTATAGCAAAATTAAGGGAATTGCCTCCAAACACAGTTATTAGATCTGCACAGAGCTATTAAAATTATCTGAAGGTAGTCCTTGAGCTACAACCATTTGTTTAGCAACTGTTGAAAGTTACAGTGGCATTGAAAACAATGACTTTCAACTAGTCCTTGGATTTTCATCTATTGTACTGTTCCCATGGTCACATGATCAAAATTTAGGCACTTGGCAACCACCATGTATTTATGACAGTTGCATCATTGCAGAATTGAGTGATCTCCATTTGCACCAGAGGTGGGTTCCTACCGGTGCGGTCCAGTGCGCCCTTCTGGTAGGGACCTGCTGATTGCCCAATTTGCGCGTGACGGCTCCGGTGCCGTCTTCGCCAGTGCTGCTATCTTTTTTCTGGAATTTTTCGATGAGATTTCGCTTCTGCGCATGCGCGGAAGCAAAAAATTGCCAAAATCGCGCGCGCGTCCCCTTGCAAGATTTCAGTGAGATTTTGCTTCCACGCATGCGCAGGAAGCAAAATTGCATGAGGGGGCACGCACGTGTAGCAAGTGCATGCACGCGTGCAACATGGCAGCACACCAGTAGCAAGGTAAGAGCAACCTGCCCCTGATTTGCACCCTTCCCAGCCTGATTCCAACAAGCAAAGTCAATGGGGGAAGCTTGATTCACTTAACAACCATCCTATTCACTTAACAGCTGCAATGATTACTTAACAACCATGGTAAAATAATAATAAAGTTAGGGGGTTCCTTGTGTGATGACCCGGGGCTCAGCACGAAAACAACATAGCCAGAGTGAAGGCTTAGCTTCCTTTTATTGCTCCAACTTCCCCTCCCCAAAGTTCCCACAGTTCCTTGAAAGTCCAAGAGCAATGCTCCAAACATACATAGCAATAGCACTTAGACTTATATACCGCTTCATAGTGCTTTACAGCCCTCTCTAAGCGGTTTACAGAGTTCAGCATATTGCCCCCAACAATCTGGGTCCTCATTTTACCCACCTTGGAAGGATGGAAGGCTGAGTCAGCCTTGAGCCTGGTGAGATTTGAACAGCTGAACTGCTGAACTAGCAATCAGCTGAAGGTCGCAATGCTGCTTTTAACTACTGCGCTATCTCGGCTCATACATGCACACACACACCTCTACTTGTTTCTAGCTGCTGTGAGTCCAGAGGAGCAGCCAGTTCTGAGAGCAGGCAGAGTTCAGGAAACTTGGTTCCAAGGAGTCTTCGTCGCATGAAGGAGTCGCTGGGGCTGCAGCACAACCCGAAGCAGAGCTGTGTCACTGAGCACTTGCCCATGACCAGGCTGGGCAAAGCAAGGCAAGTCGAACCCAGGCAAAACAAGGCTAGGCAAAGTGGCAAGACATTGGCAACTGCAAGTGTGGCTGGAAAAAGACAAAGCTTGTTCCTGACAAGCGCCTCTCCCACAGCATCTCTTTAAATCTTATTCTCCAGATATGCCTTGTGACGAAGGGTGGGGTGCCCTCCTCCTGAGTCATTGGTTCATCCTGCTCTAATCCCGCCTCCTCTCCATTCTCCCTTGCTTGAGGGTCAGGCAGCAGAGGCAATTGTTCTTCTCCTAAGCATTGTCAGTCCTCTGCTCCACTGCCTACCCTTCCCCTCTCCTCTCCCCTTGCTCGGTCATCCATCTAGCCTCCAGGGCTAGAGAGGCCACGCCATCTTCCTCCATTCGCCCTGGCTCTTTCTCGTCCTCCTCCTCGGTCCCAACCTTGGAGTTAATCTATGCTGATCTAAGTGCTGATTACTGGTGGAGAGGTGCTGGAGTCTTTTTTTCTTTTGGGATGGCTGATTGTCTCTTTTGCATAGTCTATAGATCTTGTTAATGTCTATGTGTCTATTGATGGCTGATTGATGGTTCTAGAAATCCCCTGGCACTTTTGGACTTGGCCTGATCTAAGGTGTTATTCACTTAACAACTGTCTTGCTCAGCAATGACAATTCTGGTCCCAGTTGTCATCACAAATTGAAGACCACTGTAGTTCATTGGCAATGTCTAGTCGAGCTTGGTTGATAGCAATAGCACTGGTACTTCACTGCTTCACAGTCTCTATAGCTCTCTCTAAGCAGTTTACAGTAGTTTACAGAGTCAGCATATTGACACCAACCATCTGGGTCCTTTTTTGATACTCAGGGCACAGAACTGGTTAATACTTGGATAGGGAATTATCAAAACATCCAATAGACTAGCCTGTGAAGAATGCAATGGCAAACAACCTCTGTATTATTCTACGTATCTATATTTATATCTGCTTATACATTAATAGACATTATGGGCAATAACTTACATTCTGGATGAGCCACACAGGAAGCAACAGGATCTAGAAACTTTGGCTAGTCTTGAAAAACTTAAGCAAACTGCAGGAGACCATAAAACTTCAGGTGGTAGGTTTAACTGGGAAAAGGAAAAATGCAGGAAAGGATAACAGCAAATCACTTCTATATTGTTGCCCAGAAAACAATATTGTCATATCTATGAAATCATCAGAAATTAAGCTTGACTCAAGGGAAATTTCAACTTTTACTTCAAGAAATATTGCTATGTTCTTTTAATTTCTCTCAAAGTTCCCCAGAGATTTTCCTTCCAAATTCACCTCAATATTGCTTTTGAGAAAAACTGGATAGAAAAATTTTGAACACATAGTTCTTATTCAGCTGTTTAGAAGCTAAGTAGCCCTTCTTATTTTTTTTAAAGAAAAGTTTTCTTGTGGGTTTTTTATTTTGTTTTGTTTTACTTTATGCAGTTTATGATTGTCAACTTATTTAGAATGTTTTAATAGCATGACTTTTTGTTGATCTGGTCTTTATTCTTTGTAGCTGATTAATTTTTCATTCTATTTTAGTAAGAACAGTCCAAAAACACTTCTAAATGGATTATTAATTTTTTAAGCAAAAACAAATGGCAACCAGGTAAATTGACCTTAAATATCTGACATATATTCTTACATATCTGACATCTCATATAAGTTCTCTTCTATTGAACTAATCTTAGATGTGCTCCAAAATGCAATAGAAGGAAGAAAGGAAAACACTTCCTGAAAGTTAAAAATGGCCACAATTTTGAAAACTGTTCACACTCATACCAATACTTTCCAGGAGGCAGAATTTAAAATTTTCTCATAGCTTTTCAAATATGCATACTGTATGTACCTAGAACTCACAAAAAAAATAGGTGAAGGAAGTTTGTTCCATATTACCTAGTTGAAGTTTTGGGATATGGTAAAGGAGAATCCAAGGGAATTAATTAAGCAATTATAATGAAACTATCATCTGCTGCCATCGTCCTCTTTTAATGACCCCATAATTCCTTGCGGGTTGGAGTCTGGGTAACTGAATGGAGCTGAGTGTTTACTGGCCGGATGCCCTTTCTGTTGCCAATGCAGGAGTTTTTTTTCAGCAGATATTATATTCTCAGTGTGCCCAGAGAGAGAAATATCTGCCTCTACCTAGGATTGAACTCACAACCTCCTGATCGTGAGGTGAGAGCTCCACCTCTAGGCTACCGTACCACTCAAACTATCATCTGCTGCCATCTTTTCTGCAAATTGAAACTAATTGAGAGTCAACCATTGGCTGCCCTATTAGTAATTATATTATAACATTTTGTTGCTTGAGTGATAAGACTAGTGCTACATAAAGCTTTTAGCATAAGGGACTAAGATTATTCTATAGTTCCACATTTTCACTGAAAGTTACTTATTTGGGACAATATCTGCAGTTTGTACTGCTCTGTACAGTTTGTACTGCTCTGGAACCAGCATTGTGCCACTGTGTCCCCATGACATTACCAGGTTTTTGTAGCTACTCCAGAATGAAGCTAATTAACATTTGATAATAGACACAAAAACAGTTGCCAGAACAGTTCTTGGTTCTTCCCACTCCCCACTAAAACAAAAAAATTAAAAGCCACATTGCTTTGTGACTACTTCTCTGGCCCTTTTAAATTAAGCATCTCTTTCTCCTCCTCCTAGTTGAAGTCAAGGTGCCCTAACACCTAGTCACCACTTCACGGTGCTTCTTGAACAGAATGTCAACGCTTAGTCTAATCAGTCCTGGTGAGAGGACAGCTGAAGTACTTTGTAATGTCCACCACATTGCCAGAAGGATATTGCAAGTTATAGAGGGTTCAGATGCTAAAGAGGTTTTAGGATACATTCTATGAAAATAGGCTGATGGAAGTTGAAATGTTCAGTCTAGGGCAGGGGTCAGCAACCCACGGCTCTGGAGCCGCATGTGGCTCTTTCATCCTTCTGCTGCGGCTCCCTGTCACTCAAAATATGCATCACAACCGTCAATGTGTGATACCTGCCAGCACATGATTTATTGAGCTTTTTGACCCCTGGTAGGCCAGCCATGGATAAATCCAAGAAAAGAAAAGTTTCAGAAGAAAACAGAGTGTTTAATTCAACTACATATGCTAGTTCTGTGGCTGCTCAGGAAATAGTCAGGCATGGGAAGGGTTTTGTGGCTCCTGGTGTTTTCTTTTCTGTGAGAAACGGGTCCAAATGGCTCTTTGAGTGTTTAAGGTTGCCAAATCCTGGTCTAGGGGAAAGAAGGCTGAGAGGAAACATGATAACAACATGCATAAGAGAGTCATTGATGTTGTGCAATTATTTCCCATTGCTATAGAAACAAGGGCCAGGAATAATGGGGATAAGTTGCTGCTACCTAGATTTTATTTAGGTGAATTTTCTTGTTATACGATCTCTATAACAGTCTGTCGATGAAGATTGTGGGTTCCCCATCTTTGGAGGTTTTAAGAGGAGGCTGGATAACCATGTCTCATGGATGGCTTACCGTATTTTTCGGAGTATAAGACGCACCGAAGTATAAGACGCACCTTAGTTTTGGGGGAGGAAAACAAGGGGAAAAGGCATCTGCCTCCAAGCAATTTGCCAAACAGCAAATAGCACAGATGATATACACTGTTTGCTGTGTATTTCTGTGCATGTGTGCTTGACTCATAGAAATAGCAAAGAATTGGAGAAATGTACATTATGCCAGAAAGTTTTCTTAAATGTAGTCACACTAACTCTTCCCAATTATTTAAATAGATCTACTCCAAGGTAACTAAACTCTAATACTAAACAGGATAGTGTTACATTTCCTACTATACTTGTACAGAGCTGTTAAAATTAATTAAAATTTCTGGAAGTATACATTATTCTCTATTATTTAAAAGAAGATACAATAGCACTGGGCCTCTTCAGAGCAAGCATTTATTTTAAAAAGCTTCTTTATTTTGTTAAGATGTCTAGATTTACAGGGATCTCCAACCTTGGCAACTTTAAGACTTGTGGATTTCAACTACCAGAATTCCACAGCCAGCAAAGCTAACAAAGCTGGCTGTTGAATTCTGGGAGTTGAAGTCCACAAGTCTTAAAGTTGCCAAAGTTGGAGATCCCTGGCTCTAGAACAATAATAAAGCAATCTTTAAAAAATAAGTCTAATAATTTGAACATTCTACAGACATTTAGTTATTCACTTACCCCCTTCCATCCAGTTCAGCAAAAAATAAAAATCTGCCTGTCTCTGCCAGCTATTTCCCTTTGTAGTTAGTTTCACTTTTATTTTTCCACGTGGCTAATCAGCTGTAGATCGGGGAAACTGCTACTGACTTGCTTGGCTTTACAGGCTCTTCCCTCTTTCCTGCAAGCAGGTAAATTTATGGAAGACAGAGGCCAAAGGGTGGGGGTGGCTGGGGCTGCATTCGGTGTATAAGACGCACCCAAGTTTTCACCCTCTTTTTGGGGGTAAAAAGGTGTGTCTTATACTCCGAAAAATACGGTAATTGATTCTCCTGCCTAGTGCAGAAGGTTGGACTAGACAGTTTTTGACATATCTTCCAACTCTACAGTTCTATGATTGCATACCTGCTCTCCCTGAAAAAAAAAACTGATTTTGAACAATTGCTTCTTTGGTATGCTGGTGGAAGTGTCACTGAGGCATGGGAGGAAACTAGGTGTTGCAAGGATAACAACAATGAAGGTTTTGTGAGGTGCAGCCATTGGCTATATGGAAATGCCCAGGCATTCACGTTGTAGAAAAAGGAGAAACCAGCAATTGTTGAGAAAAGAGGTAATAATTTCTGGCTAGGCTTCCATGAATTGAAAGTTGAAGTGAATTCAGCATTATATAAAAACAGCACCCTTCTGTGCAAAATTATATAGCAGCCTTCCATATTCATCACCAACTTTCATTCCATAGCCAACTCCTGTTGTTTCTTTATAAATCAGCATGAGACTTTTAGTTGAGCAAGAAAAAGTTAGCTTCTTTACAACAGCAAAATTGTATAGATTTTTTTTACTGTTCTGAGTCAGCTTTTTCTAGCTGAAAGCTTCCCTTCTCAGCTAACTTCTACTTCAGTTCTTTCTTGATTCTTCTCTTCCATGAGAGATGCTGGTTCCTCCTTTTATTCATTGAATAGGTTCACAGTTCACTGTAACTTCCAGCCAGAAAAAATGGAATTTAAAGGCAATTAAAGCAAATGTAGCATTTGTCATAGCATTGCTTATCCTTTGAGGATTGCAATCATGCCATATTATTTGGTGGGGAGTGCATCAAATGTGGACAGTCCTATTTCTATAAGTGTTATCATCAGGCACTTTGTGGTAAATAATCTATAACATTCTCAGAGGAGCTGGAAGGAGATGGTTTGTTCTGCAGATGGCTGAGTGCTGAGTGCTAATCCTTCCAGTGCAATGCATGAGGCTTAAAGACACTGAGGATAGCCTTTGCTCTGATGGTTTGAATCCTAGCACCACATGGTAGAGTGGGTTCCCGTCACTTGCCTCAGTTTCTGCCCAGACTAGCAGTTCGAAAGCATCCTACATGTGAGTAGAAAAATAGGTACCACTTTGGTGGGAAACATGATGGTGCTTCATGCAGATAGTTGGACCCCTGCCAGTGCTGGACCTGCCTGGATGCGACGCCCAACTGTGAGGTGATGTTGATGATGAGAGAAAGTCCTGGTTGATACCGCACAATGCTGTTCATCTCCCTTTCTGGTGTGAAGCTAGTTTGCCCCCTGTAGTGCACCATAGATAACGCGTGAGCACAAACTAATGTGACTTTCACTCTTTGGCAACCAAATAACTACCACCAACACTGTAGTCTCCTGGCTAATCGTGACATCACCATACACAAATAAATAAGTCCCAGTTGGCTGTTTTGTGGAAGAGAGATGAGGAAAAAAAGAAAACAAGTTGACAGTTGCATCACCCAGAGGTGGGTTCAGACCGGTTCAGACCGGTTCTATAGAACCGGTAGTAACTTGGCGGCCTCGGTCGCTAGAACCGGCAGTGACCCAGGCCTGCCACACCCCTGAACTGGTTCTTTCAGCATCGCCATAGGTGCCACCATCTTGTTTTTTGCTTCTGCGCATGCGCATAAGCTTTGTTTTAGCACTGTGCATGCGTGAAGCGCTCACGCACTCGAACGGAGCGTCACTGAGCGAACCGGCAGCGAGGAAAACCAGAACCCAGCCCTGGCATCACCTGTTTTTTTTTAACTGAAGCTAGGGCAAAATAATAGCAATTCCATAAACTTGAAACTTGAAAGACTTGACAAGCAAATGAAGAAGGATTCTTTCTTAATTTGTGAGGTGTGTAACTTTGTAACTATTATGCAGAGATGAGATCCTGAATGGCCTGGGCAAGAGTTACACTTCAGGGGTCCTCAAACCTGGCAACTTTAAGACTTGTGGACTTCAACTCCCAGAATTCTCCAGCCAGCTATGCTGGCTGGAGAATTCTGGGAGTTGAAGTCCACAAGTCTTAAAGTTGCCAAGTTTGAAGACCTCTGAGTTACAATGTGTTAAGAAAAGGAGAGAAGCTTGCATCCAAATTTCATTCTCACTGAAAAATGCCAGCTCAGGTCCACAATAGAAGAATGGATAAAAAACTGAAGGCGGTAGCAGAGATAGCAAAATGATGCTCTACTTAGAGAAAATAACATATCTAGTTTTGTTTTTACTTGGCAACCACTTCTGAATTTTATGCTCAAGACAGGGAAAAAATGAAATGTTGAATTTGGTTTTTGCTGATTAAACTAATTTGCTGTTATAGAAATGGATAATATTTGTTAAATTGGTAAAGTAAAAAAGTTGAATTTGTTGTAATTCCATTTTGTATTTAACTGTGCTAAAAAAATTGAAAGTCAATGCTTTTCTTTTCTTTTCTTTTCTCCTTTCCCGTATACCTTTCTTTCCTATCTCTTTTCCTTTCTCATTTTCTTACTGTCTTTATTTTCGTTTGTATTTTATACGATGATAATCTTAACAAAAATAATTAATAAAGAAAAGAAATGCCAGCTTAGGGATAAAAGTTGAATTTCTAAAGAATACTCCCTGTCCTCCCTTGTGTATCTTTTCCTAAGCAGCTGAAACGGTAGTCAAAATATTCATAGCTTTGTGTGATATAAAAATAATGGGAAATCTCAGACAGGTTGCTGAAGAACTTGTAATTCATAACTGCAAAGAAAAGGAAGGCTATAATACATCAAAGCCAACACATAGCACTTCTTTGAAAGTTTCAGGAATTTTACAAGTTTGCAAGTGGTATTACTCACAGTGATGAATCTGAATGAACAGAGGCAACTGAACCAAAAAATAATTATAGGGTTAATGAATGCAATTTTAAAAAAAGAAAGTAGCATGTAGTTCGTGGAAAATATTAGGCAGAAAAATCACTGGTCTAGCATTAGAACTAATGAGGGCCAGGAATTTTTAGAAAGAAAATTAAGATATGAATCATATTATTCCTAATACGCAACATTACAGAAATAAACCTGATCCAGAAGTCTAATACATTAATTTTCTAAGGTTAATTTTCCTCTTTGTGATTAACATTAATCAGGCTTAGTGTTAATCTGCATTGTCATTAACCAGGGCCAGTTTCATAATTTTGTTAATTTGCCTACCCCATGCCCATTATAATTGTACCTGATCTCTATATTAGATATCTTTTTTTCTTTGAAAAATTAAGTATTACTTTTACTACTTGTTCACTTTCTCCTGGTATATTTAACCCTGATGTTCATCAGCTGATGTTTCCATTTTTATAAATGTCTAGAATAATTCCAGGGGATCTTTCCTCATTTTAAAATTACAGTGCTTTTTGCCCAGCTTAAAAGAAATAAAACAAGCAAACATAGAATTTGCTGTTTCCATTGTTGATCCCTATTCTGTCTTGGAAGTCATTGCTACTCACCTGACTTCCTCCCATAGGTAATGGGTGACAAACATTCCGGATTCATATACCTTGAAGTTGTCTATGGACAGGGTTGTCATAAAAGGGAAATATACACAGGTACAGCAAATAATAATTTAAGCATCTCTCATTCCTGGACAGACCACAGCCAGAAAAGGGGAGGGGAGGAGAGAGGAATAGGAGTAGGAGGAGAAAAGAGTAGAGTAGAGTAGAGAGTAGAGTAGAGTAGAGTAGAGTAGAGTAGAGTAGAGTAGAGTAGAGTAGAGTAGAGTAGAGTAGAGTAGAGTAGAGGGAAGGGAAGGGAAGGGAAGGGAAGGGAAGGGAAGGGAAGGGAAGGGAAGGGAAGGGAAGGGAAGGGAGAGTAGAGTAGAGTAGAGTAGAGTAGAGTAGAGTAGAGTAGAGTAGAGTAGAGTAGAGTAGAGTAGAGTAGAGTAGAGTAGAGTAGAGTAGAGTAGAGTGAAGGGAAGGGAGTAGAGTAGAGTAGAGTAGAGTAGAGTAGAGAGAGGGAAGAGAAGAGAAGAGAAGAGAAGAGAAGAGAAGAGAAGAGAAGAGAAGAGAAGAGAAGAGAAGAGAAGAGAAGAGAAGAGAAGAGAAGAGAAGAGAAGAGAAGAGAAGAGAAGATCTTGTAGGGCCATCTTCTTACCCTATTTAAACGTAAGTGGGGAAAGGCTCTTAGTCTCTCTAAGCTTTAGAATATAAAGAAGAAAGCTACTAAAAGAGGCATGGGCTCCTCCAGTTTGTTACTATTGATACAAGATGACAAATGTCTTTTTAGCACTTTTTCAATCTTGGCCAAGGATTCTGAAATTCAAACCTGGGACATTTTTCACATAACAGGATTATCTGAGTTTTTCTATCGACATCTGTTTCCTCCACGGTTAAGAGGCATTTAGCATTCAAGTATATTTCCTATTTACCTGTAAACAGCATTACACAGCTTTTAAAGGTCATGAATCTGCAGAGATTCTCAGGAAGATTGTGACAAGAAATGTAGGAGAAAATCTAGAAATGTGAACATCTGTTTTTAAAATATCTTTATTAATTTTTTCACATTTTACATACCACAATAGTTTTTAAGCAGATCTACAGCCTTTTTAAACATTATTTTTATATTTATAGAGTTTATACATTATCTTACAATATTTTCTAATTCTACATCTTCTTCCCACATTTTCTCTTCATCTTTCTATCATCAATCCAATCATACCACTTTTCCCATATTACATAATAATCTGAATCTTTTTGTCCTTTAAGCTCTATAGTTAATTTGTCCATTTCCGCACATTCAAATATTTTTTTAATTATCAAGCTCTCAATGGGTGTATTAGGGCTTCTCCAACATTGCATGTATGCAATCCTAGCAGCAGTTATAATATGTAAAATCAAATACTTAATGTTTTTATCATATTGTCTTTTAAATATTCCTAATAAAAGGAGTTCTGGGGTAAATTCTACTGTTAGCCCTATTATTTCTTGTAGTCAACTATGTATCTTTTTCCAGTATTTCTTCGCTTCGGGGCATAACCACCACATGTGAAAGAAGGTGCCTTGCTCTTTTTTGCATTTTCAACAAATCGAATTTAAATTGGGATATATTTTCGCTAATCTTGAGGGGATCAAATGCTTGCGATAAAACATTTTGTAATGATTTTCTTTATAGGATACCGATTTTGTTATTTTATAATTTCTATTCCAAATTTGTTCCCAGTCAGCCAAGTGTATCTTATGTCCCACATTTTTCGCCCATGCTATCATTGTCCCTTTTACTATATCTTCAGCCCTGTCGAATTGTAATAGATGTATATTTTAGAAATAATTTTGTTTTCTGGGCCGGTCAAAAGTTTATCTAATTGTTGTGTCTCTGTCTCGATTCCAATTTCTTCACTGTCTTTTTATATCTTGATTAGAGTTGAAGATAAGGCCACTAATCTATAATCATACCTTGTTTTTCCAACTCCTCTCTACTTTTTAATTTCTCAAATCCATCGAAGATATCTTTATATTCAACGATTCTACTCATATCAATCGTATTTGGATATGTCATCACCTCCATAATGGACAGCTAATTAGAAATTTTCAAATAATGTTTTTTCTTCACCTCTGCCATATTTGCATCAATGAATCTTTAATCATATGTCTATGGAAATATTTTTGTGTTTTCTGAGGCCCACCACCTCCCCATATTTTTCTATTTCCTTTATTAATATTGGTCCTGTCTCCTGTGGGTCTTCCAAGAAGAATACTAGGTCGTCAGCAAAAGCCTGTAATTTATACTCTTCTGATTTTTGTTCCTTTAATGGTTAAATTGGATCTAATTTTATTTAATAGTGTTTCTAAGGTCAAAATAAAAAGTAGAGGTGACAATGGGCATCCCTGTCGGACTCCTTTCATTATTTGGAATGGTCTTGTAATATCACCGTTTATTATTACATTGGCTTTCTGGGAAGAATATATTGTTTCAACCATCTGTTCAAATTTTTCTCTGAATTTCATTTCCTTGATTTGCCAAATCATATACTGCCAATTTACATTGTCGAACGCCTTTTGTGCATCCAGGAAAACAAGCGCCGCTTGTTTTTCTGGATGCGCTTCATAATACTCTAACATATTCAGTACAATGTACAACTGTGTTGGTTCTAATCTGTCTTGTTGGAAGAAAGCCGTTTTGATCAGAATGTATGATTTTGTTTAATATTCTTTGTTCTTTCTGCCATAATACTCATAATTTTTTTGTAATCGGCGTTCAACAATGAAATTGGCCTATAGTTATGAATTTGGTTTGCGTTGGCACCTGAATCAATTCCATCTTATTGTCTAGTTTCTGGATATCTGATTTTAATTAAACTCTAATTAAAATTATAAATGTGAACATCTGTAACAGCAAAGCCAAAATAACCTTTGTCTTCTGTTTAACTTGTTTGGCTAAATTACTTATTTCCTATTCCTGTCTGTAGGAGCAAGTAGGACATTGTTCTATCCACAGAAAATAGGAAGGAATAGTAACCAATTGGATGAAGTAAAGAGAAAAGGTAGGGAAACCTTAACTTCATCTTCTTTCTTTAGAATGGGAATAAAACAGGCTGAGGTTCAACACTAGCAAGACTGAGTGTCTGTGGATTCACAGATGATCTGGTTCCAGGAGTTACAACTTGAGTCTTGGATAGGATGGCACTTTCCAGTGGAATGTATATGTAACCTGGGCTTTTTTATGGACCCATGCTGCTGAAGTAATGAATAGGCACTATAGATAGAAAAGCCTTTAAACATATTTCATCTACTGCACCAACTGTGGAAGGTGGGATCCATTGTTAGTCAATCACCTCCACTGTGATACCCCTCCACCCATTGGAGCCCAAAGCTAACTGGCAAAAAAAGGTCTTTAGGCTCTTCTGGAAGGTGAGGAGGATTAGGGCTGACCTCACACCAAGAGGGCAAGATGTTCCACAGAGTAAGTGCAACAGCTGACAAGGCCTTCTCCTGGATTCTGGTAGCTGGAATAATCAGGCATGCCCACAGCATGCCTCCTCTGCTGGAATGGAGAGGCAGGCCAATTCCAGTGGGATGAGATAGTCTCTCAAGTAATCTGGACCATGTCATGAAGGGGTTTAAAGCTAATTATCAACATCTTGAATTGCATCTGGAAGCAGACCAGCAGCTAATGTAGCTCGAGGAACAGTGATGTTACATAAGCCATTCTTATGAGAATGAGAAGAGAAGAGCCATGGTGGCACAGTGGTTAGAATGCAGTACTGCAGGCCATTTCTGCTGACTGCCAGCTGCCTGCAATTTGGCAGTTCAAATCTCACCAGGCTCAGGGTTGACTCAGCCTTCCATCCTTCCGAGGTTGGTAAAATGAGGACCCAGATTGTTGGGGGCAATATGCTGACTCTATAAACCGCTTAGAAAGGGCTGTAAAGTACAGTAAAGTGATATATAAATCTAAGTGCTATTGCTATGCTTGGGGCTCCAAGAACTGTCTGACCCACCACACTCTGCACCAGATGTAGCTTCTGAATGCTCTTGAAGGGTAGCCCCAAATAGAGCATAATGCCCCCTCCCCCTCTTTTTTAGATGTTATAGTTTAGTTTCTCCAGTTTGGCTGTTTTCTTTCTATTTTAATTGTATTGTTTTTAATTCTGTGTTATCTGCTTAAAATTGTATATTAATAAATTCCAGAGACTCATTATTTTTTTTAGAAACAATAATATATTAATTTATTTGTAATGTAATCAGGCTTTTTATTACCTTAATCAAACAATTCTGAGCAGCTCATGGCCCTACATTTAGTAATAGGGTTGAAACAACGCCAACAATACCAAAAACCTCAGACAAACAATGCACTTCTCCCACTTCAACAGTCTATTGTCTCCACTCCTTGGGTGACTTGGAGCCCTTAAATACAGTAACAGGATGTTTTACTCAAATAATTTATAAAGCATTTTAAAAATTACCTCTTGTTAGCTTCCCCAGAGTCTTTCAGATTGATAAATGTCTGAACCCTTTCGTTGTGACAAGTATGTGCTCTCTATTGCCAAACAGTAAGACGTTTTATAATACCAGCACTTATATGGAGTTCAGTTTATTGAAGAGGGTTCCCCAGAGGCTTATAATGGCCCTTTGGTTTAAGATTTATTGTCACGTATGTGCAGGCTGAATATAAGCATTAATACTCCAATAGATCTCTATAGATGATCACTGGCTGTAATATAGAGATAGAGTTTTCTCAACCTCTTTGCAGATTTCAAGTGACCCAGAGGTTAAGACACTGGACTTGTCAACTGGAAGGTTGGCCATTTGAGACCCAAGCATCACATGATAGTGTGAGCTTCCGTTCTTGTCCCAGCTCCTGCCCACCTAGCAGCTCAAAATCATGCAAATGCAAGTAGATAAATAGATACCACTTTGGTGGGAAGGTCACAGTATTATGTGTGCCTCCTCAGCATATAGTTCATGCTGGCCACATGACCCAGGAACCATCTTCAGAAAATGCTGGCTTCCTCGGCTAGAAGAAGCAGACATGAGCTCTGCTCCCTTAGAGTCAGAAGGACTGGTCAGGAAACCTTAATTTACCTTTTTTGTCCTTCTCCAAATTTTTGCAGCTAAAATGTGTTAACCTGAACTTTTTCCTCATTAGATTTATAGAAAAGTACATTTAGTGCTTTGAAATTTCTCAGAGAGAGAGAGAGATAATTCAGGTAAGTAGATGGAGGAATATATTTTAAAATTGAATTGCCACTAAAATTGTCTGAAATAAGTAGTTCTTTATCTTCTATATTCAGAATCTTCATTGAACGACAGAAAGGATCCTAAACTGAATATCTAATCACATTTTTTAAAATAAAAATTGAACATTGTTATTGTGACTCTAACCACAATTCTTAACCCATTCCAAATGTATTTGGGCTAAATCTTCCAAACAACTTTTTTTCCCTATCATTTTCATTTATAAATAATCTGTAGAAACTGAAGAAGCTCAAAACAATTCTTGAACCTTAAAGTACCATAGCAATTTGTAAGAGACACAGTGCTTGAAAAATTAGTGTTCAGAAAAGACTGACAATTCACTAATCATTCATAATCAGCAGACTTGTACACAAGGACAATAGATGTCTCCAAGAACCCAATCAAATATTACTTAAAGACTTTGAAAAGAAAAGAAAAAACTTTTTATTCAGCTCATTGTCAGCCTACAGAAAACATTTCTTCAGGAAATTTCATCTAATCTTGTAACAGAAATTATAGCATTAGTTGATAACATTCTTATTAAAAACTAGCAGGTATAATTATGTGAGGAGTAAAGTACAGAAATGCATTATGTAAAAGGCCAAGATCTTTCAACATGGTGCACCCGGAAAGGTTTGTGCCACTGCACTCAAAATCCATTCCTTTTGTGTAACAATGGCACAACACTCATTTCATTGTAAGGATCTTTGGTGTGCAGTACTAAGATTTAATTCCGAAATGTTGCTTTGGAGTGCCTGGGGATGCACACACAATATCATCTGCAACTGTTTAAAGTAGCTATATATTTTCCTGGAATCATGTGACAGCTGTGAAGTCTAGCTGTGCCAACTTGGGAAAAGATACAGCAAGTTTAATGAGTCACGGGAGATGTTATTTTCATATCCCTAGAGCCGTGATGGCGAACCTATGGCACGTGTGCCCAAAGTGGCATGCGAAGCCATGTCGCACGGCACTCACAGCCTTGCCTGTTTGTCTTCTGGGTTTCTGGTGCGCATGCACGCACGATGATCAGCTATCCTTCGCGCATGCGACAGTGCTGAAAACCCATGTGCACATGCATGCCAGCCAGCTGATCATTGGGTGCGCATGCTCTCCAGAACCCGGAAGTTCGGCTTTTCTGGAGCACAGCGTGACTTTTCCATGTGACCTTTTCGGCACTTGGTACCAAAAAGGTTCACCATCACTGCCCTAGAGGCTTCACAGCAGCTTTTTGTAACTTAATCAAAAGTATTACACACTCTTTTTTTTTTACCCAGTACTAATATTAAAATCTGTCCAAAACACCCACTGCAGATGTAATCAATTGGCTGATATCCTGGTTGTGATTATCATGTAGGTACATAAATTCACAAAGTAACCATCAGTCTATAACTCTAATCCATTTGACTGGAAAATAGGGCAAGAGAGCCAAAATAAACAGCAGCATCGTAAAACGTTGCATAAAACTTACTGGAAGGCAAAAGAGGAACAAGAGCCAATTCTCTATAGCCTTTTTCATACATCATGCCAAATGATAATGTGGCTGAGCATGTAGTACAAATCTAGAAATTGCTTATAAATAGTCATTGAGAAAACCCTATTGAGAAAACCCTATTGAGTTATTTAATAAACTATGATTGATCAAACACAACTTTGCACCCTACATGAAGATGTCTTTTCTCTTAATCATAGGTCAATTTCATCCTGGTCAGTTTAAAGCCTCCACTAGTTGAGAAAAAAACACTGGATTCCATTCCCACCTCCCTCCATTGTCTCTTTGTTTCAGAACAAATCAAGGTCCACTTGTAGGAAATAAATATAGATCAAAGCAAATATGCCAATGGGGGCAAGATGACAAGAGAGCTCTCTGTTGCAGAAGTGTGAGACAGGCTTAGAAGTCATTCTCCATCTTCTGTCATCAATGGCCCAAGGAAACTGCCAAACAGAACTCCAGTGGAGAAACCTTTCTCCTAGCTGTGTCTTGAGAATGCTAATCACGGTCAACATTTTGGTCTATTGAGGATACCAACTCTTCCCAAAACAACGTTTGATTGAAGAAAAAGGAGAAAAGTCATCTGAAAATATTAACAGCATGGAAAGAGAAATGCACATTTTTATGAGTGCCAGCAGGGATGGGACACTGCTCAACTTTGAGTTACCCTAGAGTGGAAGGCCAATATTTTCTATCTTTTCTGCAGAGTGGGGATGGTTTAAGGGGACTATAAGCTTCAACCTTCAATTTCACAGCAACAGGCTGGCTTTTCTCATTCTGCATGGGATTAGAGACCAAGAAAAGTGATGCTTTCATAAGGTATAGCAACTTAAAAAATACCACAATGTCTATAATTTAAATGTTAGTGCAATTTAATTTGAACATTTGGGTGCAATTCTCACTTAGCATTTGAATTAATTCAGAAAATCAGTTCATGTAAAATGTTTAAATCAGTTCAGAAAAATCAGTCTGGCTTAGGACAGATTTCTTAAAGACCTTGGGCTAAACCAGGGGTGTCAAACTGGTGGCCCACGGACCAGATGCATCACCTGCAGGCCACACCCATCCCAGCTCTGCGAATGGGGAAAACATCTTGAAATCAGGGGTGAAATCCAGCAGGTTCTGACAGGTTCTGGAGAACCGGTAGCAGAAATTTTGAGTAGTTCGGAGAACCGGTAGTGGAAATTTTGAGTAGTTCGGAGAAATGGTAGCGGAAATTTTGATTGGTTCGGAGAACCGGTAGCGGAAATTTTGAATAGTTCGGAGAACCAGTAGTGGAAATTTTGAGTAGTTGGGAGAACCAGCAAATACCACCTCTGGTTGGCCCCAGAATGGAGTGGGAATGGAGATTTTGCAATATCCTTCCCCCAGGAGTGGGGAGGGAATGGAGATTTTGCAGTATCTTTCCCCTGCCATGCCTACCAAGCCACGCCCACCAAGCCGCACCACACCCACCAAGCCATGCCTACAGAACCGGTAGTAAAAAAAATTGGATTTCACCTCTGCATGAAATGTCACATGACGGCAACGTGATGCAGCGAGTTTGACACCCATGGTCTAAATTGATTCAATTAGGACTGATATGAACTATTACAATAGATAGGTACATAATTGGTGACTCTCTGTTCAGCCCTCAGCAGGAAATGGTGGCTGGCAAATGGTGAAGCAGCAGCAGCAGCAGCAGCATGCCTTCCTGAAAGTAGTCCTCGACTTATGACCATAATCGAGCCCAAAATTTCTGGTGTTAAGTGAGACATTTGTTAAGTCAGTTTTGCCCCCATTTTATCACCTTTCTTGCCACAGTAGTTAAGTGAATCACTGCAGTTGTTAAGTCAGTAACACAGTTGTTAAGTCAGTAACACAGTTGTTAAGTGCATCTGGCTTCCCTATTGACTTTGCATGTCAGAAGGTCCCAAGAGGGGATCACATGACCCTGGGACATGGCAACTGTCATAAATATGAATCAGTTGCCAAGCATCTGAATGTTGATCACATGATCATGGGAATGCCCCAAAGGTCGTAACTGTGAAAAACTGGCATGAGTCACATTTTTCAGTGCCACTGTAACTTTGAATAGTCACTGTTGAATGAACTGTTGTAAGTCAGGACTGCCTGTACTTGGCAATGCTAATCCCTACTCAGAGAGCTGACCAGAACAAAAGAATAATCCTTTTCTGCAAGAAGCCGTCTCTAAGATGATGGATTTCACCATCACCACAGAGAGGAGAGGGGTCAGGCTGTTTTCCAATGCACCAGAAGGCCAGACAAGGAATAATGGATGGAAGCTGACCAAGGAGAGATTCAACCTGGAAATAAGAAGAAACTTTCTGACGGTGAGAGCGATCAACCAGTGGAACAGCTTGCCTGCAGAGGTTGTGAGAGCTCCAACATTTGAGACTTTCAAAGGGAGATTGGACTGCCATTTGTCCGAAATGGTGTAGGGACTCCTGCTTGAGTGGGGGGTTGAACTAGATGACCTATAAGGTTCCTTTCAACTCTAATAATAATCTAATTTAAAACCATCTCCTGCTAGTCAGTTTACTGCCATGCTCAATAACCAGGTGTTTCTTAATTTAACTAAAAACAGTCTGTCTCACTTTTTCCTTACTTACACAGAATATCCTACACATATAAACATGCACACAACTTTCTTATAATTGTGGTCATTAGCAAGTTATTTTGCCTTAACTGAATAGATTTGATTCTGGCTTATTAAGTCTAACCAAGTTGTTAAATTGTATATTTCATTTATCGATCTATTTTATTTTATGCCATTGGTTTTCTTGGAGCTCCCAGTTGAGCTGAAAATGAAGGATATTTAGATGCAACATAAATATGCACATCGATAGGAATTTATCGGGTGGGGGAATCAGACTTTCCTAGTTTAATAGTTTAAGTAGTTAATTCTTTTTGACAAACAGCACATTTAATCAGAGTGATTCAAAATAAGATTTTGTTTGATTACAATGAACACCAAGGAGCAGTTCTGGACACCTTTTGTAAACACACTTAAACAGTACACACAACACACAACACATACACACACGCAAATGCTCAAACACTACACACTACGCGCACACACACACACACACACACACACACACACACACACACGAGATCTTTCCTTTAAAATAGAAAGAGATAGCTTCCCAGTGCTCCTGCACATCTGCAGTTGATAGAAAGAGGCAGCATGTTCCAGGTGCCTCTTTCTTTTCTATATTAATGTATTTTCTTATGTTTTTTTCTATGCATTTTTCCCGTGTTTGTTCATATGTAGTAAAAAATCTTTTAAAGAGTCCCAAGAAGATAGTGGAATTTCAAGTTGATGGAAGTTCTCTAAAAATGCCAAGCAAATGCATTTGCACTTGAAAAGGAACAAAATATTGATTTCAAAATTCTATAAATTCCATTTGACTTTCTGCTTTGATTCAGAAAAACCCTCCCTTGAGGCCCTGCAATCAATAATTAAATACTTTAGAATGTAAGGAGGACACATCTCACAGAGAGGGATCAAAGAAAAATAGGTGGGGTTGTGCTGTCAACAAAGTATCTCTTCATTAATGGGAGACCAGACTTCTATGCAAGGAACAGTCAAACAAAGGAAAGAACTAGTTTCTGGTTTTTTTAAAAAAGGAAGTCTGCTAATGTAAATTATTTGCAAAAAAAAAGATTAATATTGGCCAATTGTTGTTTAAAGATTCATAGTATAATGTTTGCTTTATGAAATTGTATAATTTGCATCCCAGTAGTGCAGAATGTAGCATCCTTTAACTATGTGAACCTTTAAGCAACATTACACAGTTCATTACTCATCTTTTCTTTAATTTGCACAATATGGCCTCTATTGCTTTAAAGAAAAAAAATAGAAGTCAAGTCCTCATTCGGTAAATGCCTTATCGACTATTCCACAATAGCTTCTTACTGAAGACTGTTGATTTAAGTATAATTCAATATTTGAAAGCATAGTTTGATGTAGAACCACATTGCAGGTGACTGTGTGTGTGTGGGATGAGGCAGGGATAAAATCCAGCAGGTTCTGACAGGTTATGGAGAACCGGCAGCTGAAATTTTGAGTAGTCCGGAGAACCGGTAGCAGAAATTTTGAGTAGTCCAGAGAACCGGTAGCGGAAATTTTGAGTAGTTCAGAGAACCGGTAGCGGAAATTTTGAGTAGTTCAGAGAACCGGTAGCAGAAATTTTGAGTAGTTCGGAGAACCGGTAGTGGAAATTTTGAGTAGTTCAGAGAACCGGTAGCAGAAATTTTGAGTAGTTCGGAGAACCGGTAGCAGAAATTTTGAGTAGTCCAGAGAACCGGTAGCGGAAATTTTGAGTAGTTTAGAGAACTGGTAGCAGAAATTTTGAGTAGTCCGGAGAACCGGTAGCAGAAATTTTGAGTAGTCCAGAGAACCGGTAGCGGAAATTTTGAGTAGTTCAGAGAACCGGTAGCGGAAATTTTGAGTAGTTCGGAGAACCGGTAACAGAAATTTTGAGTAGTTCAGAGAACCGGTAGCAGAAATTTTGAGTAGTCCGGAGAACCGGTAGCAGAAATTTTGAGTAGTCCGGAGAACCGGTAGCAGAAATTTTGAGTAGTTTGGAGAACCAGCAAATACCAGATACTGGCTGGTCCCAGAGTGGGGTGGGAATGGAGATTTTGCAGTATCCTTCCCCTGCCACGCCCACCAAGCCATGCCCATCAAGCCACACCACGCCCACCAAGCCACACCCACAGAACCAGTAGTAAAAAAAATTGGATTTCACCACTGGGGTGAGGGGACTATTCAATTAAAAAAAATGCTTGGATATCATTTTGAATGACAGGCATGGGCCAGATGTCTTGTCTCCAGACTAGTGTGAGAAGAATGAAAGGCACCTGTAAAAGTTTATTTCTGTCTGTTTCCTTGCAGCCATACTTGCATCATAAGTATGATTCAAACTAGTCTCTGCTATAGGAGCCTTGTTCAAATAAAGAGCCAACATGGATTCTGCAAAAGAAATTCCTGCCTTTTGGAAAACTTCCAACAGAAGGAGATCCAACAAACAATTTGATAAAAGTATATGAGATGTATGAATGTACATTTCTGGAGTTAAAGAGTATAGCACAAAATTTAGGGATCCAGCAGGAGTCCTCCAACAGGACCAGTGTGATGTTCTGATGTTCTATCTGATTTTCCCCCCTATTATTATTATTATTATTATTACAAGGTACTTGCAGCTAATGTTCCTGCAATGGGGATTCAATAATAAAGACACCTGATTTCTCCTACTGTTTCGCAGAAGTGCGGAGGTAAGCATAAAATTTTCAATTAATGATCCATGAAGCTGTAGCATCCCTGATAGCATAAAAAAGAGTAGCTGTAGCATTCATGGATTTTAGGTGATTCTTGTCCTATATTAGAACAAAGAAAAGGTCATAATCATGACCCTTAAGATGATATATGAAAGCAAATGCTTAGGTCTTTCTCCATAGCTTACCATGAGGGCAGCACTTAACATAATTTATTTCATAACCAACCTCTTTTAAAAATGTCCCTGAATGGGGGGGGGGTACCTGATTTAGCATATCATATGTGGGAACTGCTAGAAGTGGTTGCAAGGAATTCTAAAGATAGTGCTTTAAATCTCTTATAAACTTGGCATACCCAGGATGAAAAATTAGTACAAGGAAGATAACTCTTACCTTGACTGATATGTTGAAATAATTGTACCATATATCTGCTAGTTATGGTTTCTCTACATGAGTTAGGTACAAAATAATATAGATGAATAAGCTATGAAGAGGATAAGAACACTTAAACACATTTCTGTTATATGTTTTATCTTGTGTGCAGACTAATGTCTTGTCTCCAGACTAGTGTGAAGAATGATAGGTACCCATAATGGTTTATTTCTATCTGTTTCCTTGCGGCCTTCATCCTTCCTTCCTTCCTTCCTTCCTTCCTTCCTTCCTTCCTTCCTTCCTTCCTTCCTTCCTCTCTCTCTCTCTTCTTCTTTCTTTCTTTCTTTCTTTCTTTCTTTCTTTCTTTCTTTCTTTCTTTCTTTCTTTCTTTCTTTCTTTCTTTCTTTCTTTCTTTCTTTTGTATGATTCAGACTAATCCCTGGTATAGGAGCCTTGTTCAGATATTTTTGGATGTAAATCCTAACACATGAGAAATGGTGAGCAGATCTCGCTGTCTCCACTTTTAATTGGTGACACTGTTGAAGAACCAGTTCCTGGAGTAGTTCACTTGTCCAGGAAGATTTCACATGTTTCAAAGTCTTCCCTGTTAAGATATTCATGAACAGGGAGAGCCATGTTAACAAGGTCAGCCAATGAATAGGCAATAGCAACTAAGTCAGCCGATGGGTGCTAAACACATCTGAGTCTGTGCAGAGAATCGAAACTGAAAACTTAAGCTTAAGGCTGGGTGGGGCTCAGCACACTCTGTACTCTCTAACCACTCTGCTGTCTGTCCACTCTGTACTGTCAGCCCACTCTGTGCTTGTCTGCTCTGCTGAAATGAAACTAACTCTCCTGTTTGTGTTTACTTGAAGAAATAATCTTCTTGTGGCATTGTATACTGTATATATTACTATGTTTATAAAGAAGTTAATGAATCCAGCTGAACCAGTTATCTGTGTGTGCTTCTGGAAATTGATTTTTATGCAACAAACTCTGATATTCCCAAGATCCTGAATCCAGAATTCCAACTCACATGGATGCCCTTATGAGTTACCATCCAAATCACATGGTTGCCCTTTGTAGAACAAAGGGTTGAAACGGGAGACAATCACGATGTACTTTTGGATATGTGATCTTTAGTGACATCATCAATGCAATGTGGATAGCGGAGGGACTGCTCACCTCTTCTCATGTGTTGAATTCTCAATGCAAAAGTATTATCTAAACTATTATTTAATCCTTGAAGCATCTACCTTCCTTTGGAAAGAAGGTTAGTGATTCCTATCAATTAAAGGGTCCAATTAAAGATTCTTATATATATGCATACCTGGAACCATACCTTGAATTTATCTAAATTAGATGGATCCACTTAGCCAATAGTGTACTCTGGGTGGCATACTCTGACTTCAACGCAAAAAGCTTTGCATTTCTGGTTTCTCTACATTATTATTATTATTATTATTATTATTATTATTATTATTATTATTATTATTATTATTATTATTATTATTATTATTATTATTATTATTATTATTATTATTATTATTATTATTATTATTATTATTATTATTATTACTAGCTGATAACCTGGCATTGCCCGGGTATTCCCCCCCCCCTCAGTATTTATTTCCAGAGATTAAGTCATCTGTGTACCAAGTTTGGTTGAAATTGCTCAAGGTGTTCCAGAGTTATGCTGGAACACACACACACACACACACACACACACACACACACACACACACACACACCTCTCTCTCTCTCTCTCTCTCTCTCTCTCTCTCTCTCTCTCTCTCTCTCATACATATATACATATATTTATTTATTTATTTATTTATAATTATAATGCCATCCTTTGTATAATTGTAGTCCCAATAATGCAAAATAATATTTCTCCTATCTCTTCCTTTGCACACTCTGTGTCGCTTTTCCTCCAATTCAGTAAGTCAGTCAGTCAGTCAGTCAGTCAATCAATCAATCAATCAATCAGAATAGAGCTGGAAGGGATCTTGGAGGTCTTCTAGTCCAACCCCCTACTCAAACAGGTGACCCTGTACCATTCTGCAGAAGAAGAGACATAATGGATGAAGCCAGCCTCACCTTTGTACCCACATCCTTTATGTTGTGGACAATAGTTTTGAGTTATGGGCAGATGTTTTTGTTTTACTGTTTGGAACCTAGAAGGTCATAGGAGCATGGTGGTGGTAGAATGACATTTTCAGAAAAATGGAACTTAAACTTTGAACTTTATTTTCTTTTGAGGAGTTCTGAGAGTTTGCAGCATCCTCCAAATACGTATCTGGGAGATTCTAAAATCTTATTTTGTCAAAGAATCTAGGGAAAAAAGTCTCAGTGGAAGATCTTGAGAGTTTCTGTAAGCCACCAAAAAAAAAGCTTGACCCTAATGGTGTATGAAGATTATAAAATTCCCACCCTTCCATTAAAGCGTAGGAATTGGCATTGAATTATTGAGTTTGCCCATATAATTGTTATATTTCTGAAGATTTTTCTACTTCTGTGTAAATGTTAAAAAACAACAACTTGTACATGCATGAGACTTCCTTTCCCCATTTCCTTCTGAAATGTTAATTCTTGAGAACATCCCAAGTAACAAAATTATAAAGGAGACTTCCATTATAATTCATCTATAATGAGCATACCTTTTTTCTTCCCTAATTTATAAAACGAAAATGTTATGAACTGTCATGAAAAGGCTTGTCAAAAACTAGCTCTAATTGGCCAGATGGTGAGGACTCTTAAGGGACAGTATAATTAAAGTGATACACTATAATTAAAGTGATACACTACAATTGATTCAACATGTTCAGCCACTGTGCCACCCAATTCTATCTAATGATAGCCCATTCTTTGCTTTCCTAAACATTAGGAATTAATGTTTAATTCTGGCAATTAAAAATCGAGGGAAGAAATGGTAGGAGAGAAGAATGTATTCGGAGGCGAAAAGAACCTCTTTGGAACTTTAAATTTCAGAAACAAATGAACTCAATATTTAAAAAGTATATTTATGTAGACATGCAACCATGCACTGCAAAAATTGGAAAAATTGGTGTTGTTATCTCACTGGGCTTAGCTCCATGTAGTTATAAAGTCATGTTTTGGCCAATTATCAAGTTATATGTATTTATAGTTTTCCATTTTTTAATTAGGCATTTTTTTCCTGTACTTCTCCTAGTTAAGCACTGTTGAAAAGAACACATTACCTATAAACCTTGAGGGTGTTGGCATTATTTTAAATTTCCCCTTGAAAATTAATGAGCTGCTTCCTACCATGTTTGCTTGAATATTTCACGCAGATATGCCATTCTTGCAATGACAATATTATGATTTTATAGAATAATTCCAATCAGAGACCCTGTACAGATTCAAGTCAAAGTTAAAGAAATCAGCTTGCACTTTATCTCACCTTTGTCTGATGGCTTCCATAACTTTCCTTGATTGTTTATTAAAAATGTTTTCAACTGTTTTTGTTTTCTTCATTTCTAAAACACATACCACTTTCAAATGTGCTTCTATGGGTCTTAGGAACTATAAAGTATTTATCCTAAAGGTTCTTTTTCCAGAGGCAACTGGACTCTCTGGTTTTTCTTTGAAGATGTTTCGCTTCTTATCCAAGAAGCTTCTTGGATGATAAGCGAAATGTCTTCAAAGAAAAACCAGAAAGTCCAGTTGCCTCTGGAAAAAGAACCTTTGGGACAACCATTACCTGGATGACTGAGAATCTCCATAGACATTTAGCGATATAAAGTATTCAGTTTCCAAATTCTCTCCACCATAGATGGTAATGTGAAAATGGTTCAAAGCATATGACCCTGGAGTACTGTTCCAGTAGACCATACGGTAATGAGCAATTTATGGGAGAGAAAATCTATCATACTGTGGTTGGCTCAGTTTCAGGCTTAGCAGTTGGACATTTTTCATGCACATTTCTCTGACATATGTATTTGTGTAAGTGCTTTCCAAAATACATATTTTTGTGTACATTTCTCTGATTTTAGTGTGAACTGAGCTGAAAAGTCCATAAAACTGTGGGTCTCAGTGTATGAGTGTGTGCTGGCATACATATACACAGTCACTAGTTTAGAATCAAGCAAAGTGAGGTGTTCCATTTTATTGGGAAAAGGCCAGGGGTGAGTTCTAACTTACCTCGCTGCTGGTTCGCTTCCTCCCGTGATGTGTGGCCACGCCTTGTGGGCGCACGCATGCTTTGTGCACACGCGCGCATGTGCAATGCCGGAAAATCTAAAAAAAATCCAAAAAATCCAAAAACAAGATGGTGATGCATGCGCAGTGCGAGAAACTCAGCTTCTGCATATGCGCAGAAGAAGAAAAAACCCAGAAAAAATTTCAACCCCCCACCCAAAAAAAATTCCATTTTTTTTTTAAAAAAGATGGCGGCGTCCACGGACAGGCACCGACAGAACCGGTTCCATGACATCACTAGCAGCTTGCTACTGGTTCGGGCGAACCGGAGGAACCCACCTCTGGAAAAGGCATATTGGAAAAAGTTAAAGACTACTGCAGTCTATGCTATCTTAATTATATTAATGTCTTCTTAAAACCTAACTGGCTATTCTGCTCATTCTGTTGGTTGGAATATAAGAAGAAATTAAGCATTGTATGGATTTCTAGAGGTTTCAATTTGTCATATGTTGAAAATAATATTCATATTAAGAATCACCAGCTGATTAATTTGGTAGCCTAGAACAGGGCTGGAGAATTCTGGGAGTTGAGATCCGCAAGTCTTAAAGTTGTCAAGTTTGGAGACCCCTTTGTTTGGAAGCTCATGAGGATGATGTTATCTGTTCAGTCAATCTGATTCTTGGCAATTCTCACAGAATAAATGCTTGGAAAAGAGAGATAGCTGTGGAGAATACTTCCTCTGGCTCATGACTTCTTATGGAAATAATGTCTGTGGCAGAAAAAAAGAGAGAATGGTATCAATCCTGAATAACACACTATTTACAATGACTGCTCCTCAAATTAAGTAGCCTTCTTAATTTTCACTGAAAACATCAGCTGCTTGCTAAATTGCCATCATTTGTATGCTATCTGAGCACGTTTCTCTTTAAGGATCTCCTCCTAGTGTAATGATAAGCAAACCATTCAAAGTACAGTATGATGACTGATTAAATATTCTGTTTTATCCCTCCATTTCAGATTGTGAATTCCTTTGCTTTGCCTGTTAAAATGGTTATATTAGGGGATATGATAAAATATTCAAAAAGTAATTTAGAAACTATTCACTCATGCTTGCAAGAGTCGCTTCAACTACTGCAGAGGCAGAATTTTCCCTTCTTATTCTTGCAGAGAATTAAAATTAGGCATTTGGCTGTCTGAAGAGATAGAGAAATAGCTCATTTTGAAAACGGGAGCAGTCTCCTTTTTAGTGCAGTCAAGCAATCGCATGACTGTGCTGAGATGTTGGTATTGTATTAGTTAGTTGTGCTTCTTCCATACTTAGACATGGATCTTGCATTGAGTTTGGAGACAGCAGGACTAATCCATCAATATCTTGTATCTGTAAGCTAAGTGTGAATTTTCCGAAAGATGCCCTAATTAATTCATGAGCCACGAGCCAAGCTTCAAAAGAAATATGGCCATTTATTAGGAGCGACATTTCGGCAATACTCTGATGTAGTCAGATCTGAGCTCACGTAGGTTATGTGCCCTCATGACCCTGTTTCCCCCCTCTTCAATGGACATGTCATAAATCACATTCTCCAATGAACCACATTGGCCAGCTGTGAAACCCACACTCATCCTGCTGACTCTGGTAACCTAGGACACAATCAGTAAAAGAAACATTTGTGGAATTTAGTTTCAGTTAGGACAAGCAGAAACTCTGTCAGTTCTCCCCCCCTCCTGCTTATGGCAACTTGAAATCTTTGCAAGTTGACACTAAGAATATGTTAAATTATGGGGATCACATGGCCCAGCTTTTGCTCAGAGTGTATATTTTATGGTAGTCTTTGCAAAGTTGCATCAGGAAAGACATGATTGGGATAAAATGTTCTCAATATCAATGTCTGCAGAATCCTGACCTGGACAAATAGATATCAAGGCTGGTTAATGCGATAAAATAATTCACTTACAAAAATGACATTAATAATTCACTTACAAAAATGACATTAATGTCTTATACTAATATGTATATAAGGGAACCACAGTAAACTGAAACATTCAAGTCCCAAAGTTCCACCTTTTACATTCAAGTAAAAGGTGAATTTAATTCGGAATGTAAGAATTAAGCTTCTGATCTGGGTCTTAACAAAAGGAGAAAAAGCACACAAACAAATCTTCCCAGTACCTTATGGCTCTACTTTGAGTCTCACAGTTAGGAAGAAAGAGGGAAGGAACTTTAAAAAAGAGGAAGCATCCACATTGTGAACTGCTGGCCAATTGTCTTTTCCATAAGGTGATTCCCTTCTCTTCCCTTCCCTTCATTTTGAGATTCTTGCCAGATCAACTTACTTTCGAACTTTATTTTTCTTCTGTTGACTTCTCCCCCAACAGTAAATTTGGCTCCATTGTCTTTGGTTCCTAGAGAACATTCCATTAGGTCTTGTAAACAACAGACAAAATCCCAATTATTTCCATAATTTCTTCAGCATAAAGGAGAAGAGATCTAACACTGTTGAGCTCAGAGCCAATGGTTCTTGCCTTATTCTCAAATAAGGACTCAAACAGGAGAAGAGCATGGATGGTTATGAATTGGGACAGACAGGAAGAGAGAAAAAACACAAATAGAAGGCAGAGGAGTAGACAAAGTACTATTGCTGTTTTTGTTAAAGGGATTCTTGTTTTATGCTGGATTTTGGACTCCTGATTAAATATTAGTTAGAATAGAATAACAGAGTTGGAAGGGACCTTGGAGGTCTTCTAGTCCAACCCTCTGCTTAGGCAGGAAACTCTACACCACTTCAGACAAATGGCTATCCAACATCTTCTTAAAAACTTCCAGTGTTGGAGCATTCACAACTTCTGGAGGCAAGTTGTTCCAGTGATTAATAGTTCTAACTGTCAGGAAATTTCTCCTTAGTTCTAAGTTGCTTCTCTCCTTGATTAGTTTCCACCCATTGCTTCTTGTTCTACCCTCAGGTGCTTTGGAGAATAGTTTGACTCCCTCTTCTTTGTGGCAACCCCTGAGATATTGGAACACTGCTATAATGTCTCCCCTAGTCCTTCTTTTAATTAAACTAGACATACCCAGTTCCTGCAACTGTTCTTCATATGTTTTAGCCTCCAGTCCCCTAATCATCTTTGTTGCTCTTCTCTGCACTCTTTCTAGTTGGCTTAAGTCTTTCTATTGTTTGTTTTCAAATGATTTTTTGCTTTAAACTACATGATTCATTGGAACTGGATGAGATGCTCTCTGTGGACACTAGAAATTGCCATTAAAACTTTAATTCCTGGTCCTTGGAATTCAAGAGATGCTAATATAAAATATCAGATTCAATATTTATATATTTGCATTCACTATTGTATTGTATTTTCAAGATTCCTCCTTTTTTGTTATTAACATTTGTAGTATATCCCAACCTTCTTTTTTTGTAATGTAAAATTACCGAGCAATGTTTTATTTGTATTTAATTTGGGGCCCACAAAAGAAAATGTTAGGCTGTGATTTTATTCTTCATTCCCTGGCATTTCCATTATGAAAAATGAAGAGATAGATGAACATATGATTCTTTGAAATGTTCATGGAGTATTTTCCAACTAAGGAAAGAAGTTACATATTTTTGACAAATCTGTCTGAGGGACCATCTCTTTTCAGTTGCATCCATCTGATCCACTAGAGCAAGGAGACAAGGAATTCTGTGGGTCACATCTTCTAAGGAGGTTATATCTGATGGGACCCAGAAGAAGGGCCTTCTCATGGTGGCTCCCTCCTTTTGGAATATCATTCCCACAGAGATTAGACTGCCCCCCTTTGACACTCTTTCGTAAGGCCCTGAAGACCTGGTTATGCTAATGGGCCTGGCGCAGGGGTGGGTTCTGACTTAACTCGCTGCCGGTTCACTACCTCACGTGCCGCATGGGCGCGTGCAATCACAGTGCTAAAAACAGAGCTTTTGCACATGCACAGTGCTAAAAACCAAACTTCTGCGCATGCCCAGAAGTGAAAAACAAGATTATGGTGACTCCGAGAGAGCCGGTTCAGGGGTGTGTCCAGCTGGCCATCGCTGCTGGTTCGGCAAGTGGGGGGGGGGGGAATTCCTGCTACCGGATCTATAGAACTGGTCCAAACTGGCAGGAACCCACCTCTGCCCTGGGGTACCCAGAGTGGGAGGGAGCCCTTCAAATAGCTCATTTGATTGTGTGTTGTCACCAGGGGGGTGGGGTCATTGTTTTTTATTCTTCTATATTGGGTTTTTATTGTTTGTAAGCTGCCCAGAGTCACTGAGAGTGAGTGGGAGGCCATATAATCTTCTAAATAAATAAAATAAGTTGAGTAGTTTCCTTAAGATTTCATTCAGAAATATCAGAATAACAGAGTTGAAAGGAACCTTGTACTTTATTTTTCAACCTCTATTCAAGCAAGAAACCCTATGCCATTGTGGACAAATGGCTGTCCAATTAAAAAAAAAAACTTCCAGTGATGGAAAACCTAGAACTTCTAGAGGGAAGCTGTTCCACTGCTTAATTGTTTTCACTGTCAGTAAATTTCTTCTTAGCTCTAGGTTGGATTTCTTCATGGTAAGTTTCCATCTCTTATTTCTTGTCCTGTCCTCAGGTGCTTTGGAGAATACGTTGACCCCCTCTTCTCTGTGACAGCCCCTGAAATGCTGAAGATTGCTCTCATGTCATGTCTAGTTCTTCTCTTCATTAGACTAGACACACCCAGTTCCTGCAACCATTCCTCATATGTTTCAGCCTCCAGCTTTATTAATACTTAGGCATTCTTCTCATTTATTCTAAAAAAAAGTTTCCCAATGAAATAAATCAAAGAAGTATTTTCAATAACTGCAGAATATTTCCTATAGCATTCAGGTTGATTCACAGTATATGCAGAAGTATGTTTCTTTTATCTTGTTCTATATATGGACCACCATAACACATTTTAAAGGACTATTGCTGGAGATCATGGGCATCAAGAGCCGAAGTGGCGCAGTGGTTAGAGCGCAGCACTGCAGGCTACTTCAGCTGATTGCTAGTTCAGCAGTTCAGCTGTTCAAATCTCACCAGGCTCAAGGTTGACCCAGCCTTCCATCCTTCTGAGGTCAGTAAAATGAGGACCCAGATTGTTGGGGGCAATATGCTGAACTCTGTAAACCGCTTAGAGAGGGCTGTAAAGCACTATGAAGCAGTATATAAGACTAAGTGCTATTGCTATTCTGGTTTTCTCTACCACTCTATTCTTCTGACCCATTTTAAATGTATAACACACATCATACCTTTTTTTCTTTAACATTTTAGATTCTTATCCAAAGAGTTATACATCTATGCCATGTATCTACAGGTAACCTAATGTGTACTTAAAATAATTCAAACAGATTCTTAGGAATGTTTCTCAGATGGTATAAATTGGTTTGACTCTTTTTTAAGGAGCAATGCCAGAAATACGCCAAGATGTGGCTCTTCTCAAATAAAACTGTTATATATTACATATCATCAAGGTTTTTATGAACAGAAGCAGAACAGATGGAATTATTTTTATATGTCCTTCTCATAACTGTAGGCAGTAATGGAGTGTGGATAGCGAGGGAATGGTTTTATAATTTGCCTTTTATTGCATTTATGCAGGGAAAAAAATGACTTTCTACCATTATAATTGTCCCATTTTCAATGCTATATTTATGGAGTCAAATAATTTATATCAGTGAATCTCTTCTCTTGACTATTGTCAGTGAATGTTCCTTCTTTTCTATACTTTTAGTAAATTGAGCCTTAAATTACAGGAATATTTAAAGAAAATATATCACAATACTCCATAATGGCATATTAGTTAATATAGACACGGAATATTACATTTATTGTAAGGTGTAATCAAGTGATAGTTACTGTCCAAACATTTCTCATTAAAGTTTTTCAAAGGCTCTTCTTGGTGTTATATTCTATAAATAGTACTAAAATTATTTAAGGTACTAATTCATACGTTTTATAAATTAATGCACTTCTTCTGGGCTGTACTACAAGAGAAGCCAAACTGTATTAAAACAATCCTCTATGTGTTGAAAAAGAATTATCACAAAGCTTTCAACATTCTTTTCAAATTTTCATGTTTTTTTTAAAAAAAGGCAACATGCCCTTTTTGTGTTATGGTATCCAGAAATGTTATTTAACTTATTTATCAAGTTTCCACACCACCATCTCACATGATATGCTTTTTAAATATATGGGTCAGACTGAATAGCAGTCAAAGTAATGTTTACGCATCACTTTAAAGTGATGGTTGCTTAAGCATGATTTATTGAATAAACTCAAATGGTTGGATTCATTCAATATGCTCAGTGTGGTTTTCAGTGATTGTATTCATGTAACCTACCAAGCCATAAAGCAAACAATCCACTTGATGGCTTAGCGCCAAGTATGAATTCAACCACAAAATTGGTAGAATGACCGCTTGAAATTCAGTTGTGCTAAAGCAGAAAGGATGGGTTACAATTGCACCTTGCTCTGTTGATAGTACAGCTATAGTAAAATGACTGAGTTAGGATGTGGCAAATGAAATCTTAAGTAAAGAGTAAGACTTTACTCTTTGTTATAAAGGTTTTGAAAATACAACATCATGCTATCTCCATTAATACTAGCTGACAGCTATTATGATATTAATGGACACTATTATAATTTGCACCATTACAATTAATCTTGTATCTATGATGGAAATATTACAAATTATGTTGCCTATTCTTGGGGTGAGGGAACCCTTTTCTTCTTTTCTTCTTCTTCTTCTTCTTCTTCTTCTTCTTCTTCTTCTTCTTCTTCTTCTTCTTCTTCTTCTTCTTCTTCTTCTTCTTCTTCTTCTTCTTCTTCTTCTTCTCCTTCTCCTTCTCCTTCTCCTTCTTCTCTTGTTTAGCATATAAAAAAAATGACCAGCATGGTTATTGCTAAGAATTCTGGAAACTGAGATCAATATATCTAAATGTGGGGAAGGCAGACTTGTTTTAAAAATTTAAACTAAGAGAGGATTGATGGTACATAAGATTTATCCTCTACTTTAATCAGGCTTTTTAATTTTAGTATTAAATTAGGTGTGCATTTAACCATTGAAAAGGAATCTATGAAAATTTTGTTTGGACTCCTTCTAATTTGGTAAAATTGCAGTAAGAACAGACTACAGACTGTAGAAGATACTTGGGTAAGCATCAAAATATTTTAAACCAAAAAGAAAAAGAAGTCCAGTTGCCATGACTTAGCATCCCAAAAAATGCTACCTGGATGACTGAGAATCTCCATCAACATATTGCAGCCTTAGAGTTGCCCAATATTTGGACCAGAACTTCATTGCAAAGAACTTTCATCCTTATGTCAGTGGTATGCTGTTCTTGGCTCATCCCAGATCTCATTGCTCCAAAGATCACTCTCACTTTATGTCTGATATATGGCGTTGCAACGTACAGTATTTGTAGGAAGTGACCAGGCGGAGCCTGAGGGAAGGATCAAATGTGTCATCAGTCACAAGTCCCTTCGTGCCCACAAGAGATCTAATTCTAGCCCACCTTGAATTCCATTGATATCTAGCATCTATTTGCTTGTAGAATCTCTACAAGATTCTTGTAGAGAGTTTGTACAAGATTCTTGTAGAGAGCTTAAGCTTGCAATAAATCTTAATGCCCATTTGAACTGCCTGGATCTTGTGATTTCCCTGGTGTTTGACAGTTTTTTGTTTTATGTTCCAAAGATATTTTTGTTGCACTTATGGTCAGAGATTGAGGATAAAAGGAAGAAAATGAGCCTCAAAGTTCTTTTCTCATAACTTTGATAATTTGAAAAAAAACCCAGTATTTCATTATTGGTATAAAGTAAAATAGTGATCTATTTGCCAGCTAATTTTGGAGGAAAGGAATCTGGATTGTTCAAAATATTAATAATTAATATCAAATTTAATATTGAGACTAAGAGTCATCACTGTTGGACTCCTCCTGTGGTTTGTGGTACATTTTAGTACATACCCTGCGTTCTGTATTTCATTCTAAGCAAGGTAATACTATAAAGTGAGTAAAAGAGCAAAAATTATGGTGTATGAGTAAAGAATGCCTGTTTAGATTGTGAAAATGCTACAGACATAATATACTTTGATTTTAGAAAAGCATTTACAAAACTAATTAAAGCTGGCTAAGTGGCATAAAAATTAAGTAGATCTCCAACTGGATGAAACATCGTATTCAAATTGCTAATAATTTATTTTGCATCTAACTGGAGAGAGATGTTAAGTAGGGCACCACAAGAATTAGTCTTAGGTCCATTACTCTTTAATATTTCTTTTAATTGTTAGGTGATGGGATGGAGGGACTATGGATGAAATTTGCTGATGATATGAACATAACAATGAATGAGAGATGGCAGAAATAAAATTTAATATGATCTTGATAATTTGGAGAAATGGGCTGAAATTCAAAAAATTTAACAGTGCTTATACAAAATGCTTTTCACTTGGGAGACAAAAAATGAGAAGTACAGGATTAGAAATATTATCTCATAATAATTGCAAAAAAGAACTTGACATCGTAGTTGATTGCAAAATTGAAAATGAGCCAGAAAATGACATGGCTGCAGAGAAAGCAAATGCAATTTTAGGCTGCATGAACAGAAGGAAGGACTGATTAATTAATTGCATGTATATCCTGTCACAATCAATTCAACTGTCGGAAGTTCACATGATAGAAAAGCAATTTAAAACATCGATGGTAGATTGGTGTCCAGATCATGGACTGAAGTTGGTGTTCAGTTGAATATGATCAGGGATTGTTCCAGGCTTATTTATGTAAGGAGGCTATTCTAGAAAATAGATGTTGAGAACTGAGAACTTCCTTTTCTTCTAGAAATGGAACAGTAGAAGCTGTTGTTCCCTAGATGATCTAATAGGTTTGATTGATTCAGGGATGTATAGCAGTCCTAAAGGTATCCAGGTGCTTAGGTTAAAACAAGGGAAAGGGTTTGAAATAACAGTATCTCCCATCCTCAAACTCATAACTTAACAAAGAAGATTTATTTATTATTTATTTTTTATTTGTTTGATCTTATAGGCCACCCATCTCCCCAGGGACTCAGGGCGGCGTTCAACATAAAGAAGAACAATCAATTTAAAACAACAATAAAAAGCAATTAAGAATACATATAAAAATTAAAAACATTTCCCATCATTCATACGCCTGCCGGAAGAGTCAGGTTTTAACGGCTTTATGGAAGGCCAGTAGGGTAGGGGTAGTCCGGATTTCCGGCGGTAGTTGGTTCCAAAGAGAAGGATCTCCCACAGAGAAAGCTCTCCCCCATAGTCCCGCCAACCGGCATTGCTTGGTTGATTGGACCTGGAGGAGACCAACTCTTTGGGACCTAAGCGGTGATAGGAAGGTATGTGGCAGGATGCAGTCCTGAAGGTAGTCTGGCCCTGAGCCATGTAGGGCTTTAAAGGTCTGAAGCCAAAGCTGCCAGCTATCTAACAATAACCAACACCTTAAATTGTGACCGGAGACCAATGGGTAACCAATGCAGCTGGCGGAGAACAGGTGTTACGTGGGTGTATCTTGGTACACCCACCACGGCTCGCGCAGCTGCATTTTGCACCAGTTGCAGTCTCCGGACACTCTTTAAGGGTAGCCCCATGTAGAGCATGTTACAGTAGTCCAACCGGAAGGTGAGTGGGGCATGAGTGACCATGAGCAAAGCCTCCCTCTCCAAGTAGGGTCGCGTACTATGGTAGCAAACACTGCAGAGACATCTAAAAGGACAAGGAGAGTTTCATTGCCTGCATTCAGGTCCTGATAGCGATCATCAATGGTCATCTTGGTTTCATGGCTGTGCCTAAACTGTTTCATCCAGGGAGCTATATAAGTGAACCACCACACTGTTTCAACATATTTTGGCAAACAAACAAACAAACAAATTTTCAAATCATAAAAAATATTCAGAAGTTAGGTAGCACATTTTCTGACTAACAGATTTTATTAAAACACACATGCTTTCATGAGCTGCCTTTTGCTTCATCAGATGCATGGAGTGCTACCAGAATCTAAATTCTTGCGCCATAAATTAACACAGCTTTCCTCCTGCAAATCATAGGAAGCAATCACTCCACCTGATTCTACTTAGATCAGAATATAATTGAGTAGTCTGTCTAGTTAGGCCCCCCAGAGGATTCAGAGAAATTGGAACATGGGCTGTGAAGATGACCAGAAAGCCAAGTAAAGAGAAGCTGAAAGACTGAGACATGTTTCATTTCACAAAGAAAGATTGATAGGGATATGATGACATTCTTCATATATCTGAAAGGCTGTCACATAGACAAGGGTTCTCCAAAAGGCAGGGTACAGGATAGTGGAACTACATGGGTGGAGAAATGGGTGGAAACTAATCAAGGAGAGAAGCAACCTAGAACTAAGGAGAAACTTCCTGACAGTTAGAACAATTAATCAGTGGAACAGCTTGCCTCCAGAAGTTGTGAATGCTCCAACACTGGAAGTTTTTAAGAAGATATTGGATAACCATTTGTCTGAAGTGGTGTAGGGTTTCCTGCCTAGGCAGGGGGTTGGACTAGAAGACCTCCAAGGTCCTTTCCAACTCTGTTATTCTGTTATTCTGTTATACATTTTATAGAAGATGCAGACTGGATTGGGTGTAGAGTTAGGTTGAGACCACCTTCCTTAATTTAGAACAATTTAACAGTGCAACCAATTATCCCAACAGATAATAAGCTTCTGTTGACTGGATGTATTCTAAGGGAGGCTAGACAGCTAAGTGGAATGTTTAACTTTGTTATCCTGATATTGAACAGGGGTGGAATTGGTGGCTCAAATGGTTCCATATAATACTATGATTTTTATGAAAATACTTTAAGCATGATGTCCCAAAGGTGTTGTTTCTAGAGGATTTCCTTTGTTTTTCCTTCAACACATTTCACTTTTCATACAAGATGTGAACTGAAGAAGTTTCTTGGATGAGAAGTGAAATGTGTTCAAGGAAAAACAAAGAAAGTCCAATTGTCTCTTGAAAAAACATCTTTGGGACAACCATGACCTGGATGATTGAGAATAGACATTTAAACATGATGGCATTGCCACTCTTTTTCTGTTGTTACTTTCCTCTCACAACCTTTTCTATAGACCAAGGTGAGGAAAGTATGGCTCTCCAGGGGCTGCTACACATTAATTTTGGTAAGTAGTAGCAGCATAACAATATGATAATAATTATTAAATCCATACTTTGCCTTGAGTTGGGCATTCTGGTTGATGCTGTTGAAGACTAAAATTTAGCATTATCTTGAAAAACACAGAATTCCTAAATTAAACATATGAAGAGTGTTATTAGGATATTGGTTTAGTATTTTAGTCCAGCATAATGCCAGATGGTTGTGGCTAAATATTTTCCTTCTAATCAAGTTCATAACCTTGATTTTCTAGTATTATAAATAACAATGCCCCTGGAAATGATTTTGTGAAATGTCAAAATGTCTCTCTCCCCTCTGCTTCCAACGTGAGTGTTATTCAGAAATGAAAAATGCTCATTGGAACTGCACTCCTATTTAAAGAACTCACAAAACTTTTCATTTATTTAAAAAGAAAGAGCTTAAAATTCTGACATCTTTCTTTCATTATTTGTGCATAAAATATTTCAATGTATTAGCCTCTGTTCAAAATAATCTGAAAAAAATGAGAGGCTGATAGCCTTGTTGACCAAATGAATATATAACAGAACAGAAATCTGTGGAATATTGTTTTGGGTCTAAAAGTCATGGATTGTCTTTATGACAAATATTATGAAGAATATTTAGAAGAATATTTACATACATACATACATACATACATACATACATACATACATACATGTATGTATGTATGTATGTATGTATGTATGGTAATATGTGCATACGTATGTAATATTTGTCATAAAGACAATCCATGACTTTTGGACCCAAAACAATATTCCACAGATTTCTGTTCTAATGCAGTTCAAAAGGAACCAACATTTCCTTCAAATTGAATTTGACCCCCCCTTATCTACCTATTTGTGCCATTGTAATTGTGAAATTTTTGAATAATTTTCTTGACAATAATTGGAAAATAGTTTGCCAGGCTCTTCTTCCGGGAGGTATTTTTATCTTTCCAGTTTAGCCCGGTCAACTTTGTCTTCCAGGTAATAATCTGCCTCAACTCTGCTTATTTTTCATAGTCATTACAGACAGCTATTCAAAATGGAATAGAGTATACAGTATATATTAAAAATACCACTAAGCTTAGGAAGAAAATGCATTTGGTTCCTTTTGCAATAGATTGCAGTAATTTTATTTATATTATAGTGAACCTCACAGATTCAGCATCTTTAATAGTTATATTGCATGGCTAATTGCACATAAAATAAGTATAAACCGGGGTTCAGTTTTCTGGTCATCGTTGCTCCCCCCATGTGCCCAATTAAAATGAATATAGCTGACATATAGGTCAATGGATTTCTCTCAATAGCACAGCTCCTGAGATATATAATTAGGCACTCTGAGAGCTCCTAACGTTGCCTTCTTTCACTTTCCACCAATGCAAATTGGCAGAATGAGGCTGATAACCCCATTAGCAAATGCTCGTATTCTTTAGGTTCTTGGGGATATTTCTCCTCTATGAAATGATGTACTGTTGGTCACGTTCTATCAAATTCTCTATTGTGCATTCAATAGAAGTATTCTATTGAAAATTTAGTTCATTGAATGTAATGTAAATGAACTGTAGAATAGGCATTGGCATGTTCAATCCAGGTATATACTATGAAGCAGTCAGTATCCAAGGCAGTGAGGAACAAGGAAACAAATAATAAACAACTCAGAGATAATGTAGTACAAAATGAATTTTTGTATCACCACAACAACTGCCACCAAATACCCACTGCCAATCAGGAGACAGCCATAGTGATACAGCTTACTTTTGAAGATACCAAACTATTTTTAAATTATCATAAGACTGTTCAATTAAAAGGTGTTTTTTTTTTAAAAAAAAAGTCCTTGCAATTGTCAGTAAAAAAATATTCAGCCCAGTGCTAAAGGAACATTAGTGTAGGCTTTATCGCAATCTAAAGTTGTCAGAGAAAGGCTTCTATTGATGATTTCTTTACAAGGACAAAGTCGTTGAATGAGGTATCACATAACTTCCCCTCAGAAATAGTTCTTGGAATCTCATTGCATTTCCATAGAGTTAGAGCTCTTCCAAATTTGAGAATGATTATTTGGCTTGCATTATATTCAAGCGACGGGAGTGCTGATTCCCTTTGGATCTTCCAAAAAAGAGAAGGGAATATGCAAGTGGTTAGAATTTAGGAAAGGTCACAAACAGGTCAAACAAGTCAAAGTGGAAGCCTTGACCAATTTAACAGAGGCCTATTATGCCCCCCCGTATAATATCAAATAATATTATAATTTCTCATTAAGAGCCATTTCATCTGCCATGTACTGCACCACATTAACAATTCTTTCCCTTTCCTCAGTATCCTCCCTAATTTATTATCTTTCCTTCCTTCCATAGTTAGATTGTTTCTGTTAATCCCACCATAAGGAGATGTGGTGAATGAAAGTCACAAAACCAGAAGCCTTATTGCGACTTAATTCTCTAACAAACACATGTTTATATGGATTCTGCATGAGGCTGTGGGAACATAGCAGATGTATTTTAGAAAGTAGACAAATGCTTGCATGTTAAAAGCCCTATTAGCATTCACGGTCTAATGAGAGTTCTCGTTTTTGACTAACATGTTTCCTATCTTATGCCAGCCTTTTCTTCTAAACAGTTCACTGATGTTTGTAAATTGCAATCATATTAATAGAACCTGCATTGTCTGGCTCCAATGTGTTCTGTCATTAAAGAGGTTTATAATTGGAAATAAATGCTATGTAAGTCTATATTTTGATTAGCCTTTCTAGATCTGAGGTGTGATAGCTGGGGCTCATGAGAATTGATGCAACACATCCAGATAATCTCACTGCTAGAATTTCTGACCTCACAGTTCCTTTTTTTGGCTAATCATTAGTTAATTCACCTCCCTCTGACATATCTTAATCAAGAACTGTTCAATATCTTCATTCACCTTTATTCCATAATAGTCCTAACCTATAAACTACCCAGTCTATCTCTGAACACAGTCCTAATTTGTATTCTCTATATAAATATCTTACGTTTAAGTGAACCTACAGAACTGTTTGCTGTGCCTTTTTGTTTTTCTATTTGGTGTCTTAACAGAAATATTGATTTATATGTATGTTGTGTGTGTGTCAGGGATGGCTTTCACTTACCTTCCCTACCGGTTCGTAAATGTGAGCGCGCACATGCGCATTGCCTCCCATGCATGTTCTTTACTCATGCGCGAGCCTTCCACGCATACACCCGGCCTCAAAAATGTGCACAAATAGGATAGCATAGAGTCGGGGCAGGTGGGCAGGGGCGGCCCCACCCGTGATTTTCGCTACTGGTTCGGGTGAACCGGTCCGAACCAGCTGAATATCACTGTGTGTGTGTGTGTGTGTGTGTGTGTGTGTGTGTGTGTGTGTGTGTGTGTGTGTGTGTGTGTGTGTGTGAAATCAAACATTGAATTTTGGATATCAATGGGAATTCAGTGGCATTTTCTTTTTTAATTTTCCAAGTAAACTTATTCAGTCAGAAATAACAGTGACCCCATTCAAACAATTGGTTGAGTTCACAGAACCAGTTTTCGAAATGTATGCCAGGGACATCTATCAAGCACGTTAAAAGACTTCACAAGCAGGAGATACTCCATGATGACAGTCCTGCCCTTTTTATGTGCATTTCCCCCCTCCTCGTCCATTGGCTTTGTCCAGTTTTTGATTTCTAGCAACTGTAGTTTTCTTGGCAATGTTGATTTTTGGGAAGACGTTTGCCATTGCCTCAGGGGTGAAATTCAAAATTTTTCCCTACCGGTTCTGTGGGCGTGGCTTGGTGGGCGTGGCAGGGGAAGGATACTGCAAAATCTCCATTTCTACCCCTCTCTGGGGCCAGCCAGAGGTGGCGTTTGCCAGTTCTCGGAACTACTCAAAATTTCCGCTACCGGTTCTCCAGAACCTGTCAGAACCTGCTGAATTTTACCCCTGTGATTGCCTCCTTCCTAAGGCTAATTGAGAATGATTGACTCAAGTTCATGCCTAAGGCAAAACTAAAATTCACAACCTCCTGGCTTCCAGCTTGATACCTTAACCACTATACCAAATTGGTTCTTTTATCTGCATTGCCTGGGTGGAATTATGTAAGATCAGAATTACTTCCACCTAAACACACGTTATGTTTATTAGATTGTTGACATTTAATATTCATACGAAGTCTACTAGATGAAGACTGCAAACATCCAGATTATCACTAGATGGCAACAAAAAATGATACAAAAAATAAATAAATCCTAAATATAGCAGGAGGATAGGTTTTAGCCAAAATGAGTGGTGTGGGGGCCTAGGGGTGGAACTCTCGCCTCACAATCAGGAGGCTGTGAGTTCGATCTTAGGTAGAGGGAGATATTTCTCTCTCTGGGCACAATGTGCATATATCTGCTGAAATAATCTCTGCATTGGCGACAGGAAAGGCATCCAGCCAGTAAACACTCAGCTCCATTCAGTTGCCCAAGACTCCAGCCCACAAAAGATTTGGGGGTCTTTAAAAGAAGATGATGATAGGTTTTTGCCAAAATGTAGATAACAAATCTACATAATAACAAATGTAGATAAGGACAGGTAGGACTTGGATTAAATAGATTTTTTGACCTCGTTTCTTCTCTATTGGAGTACAGAATAACTGATGATATGAAAAATGCCAAAGATGGTCCCTCATTGAAGGTCCATGGTACTCTCTGATCTTGTTTTCTTGCAGATGTTTCATTACCAGAACTAGGTAACATCATCACTGACATCATTTACTACCACTATACTGCTACGAGCAGTGCTACCCTTCATTTCAACTCTGAGCTACAAATATTCTCATGTATTGGTCCCTCTTTAGAAGTGCCTAACCTCACAGTGTGAATAATGGGCAAACTTGAATCTATAAGAAGATTCACAAATGAAACAGAAGATTTGGAAATAATCTAATCATAACCTCTACTCTCATGTTGATGTGATCAGAGCAACATATCAGAATATATGTTTGTCATTCTAAATCTAATTGTTCAAGATAAACCTCTTGACTAAAAACATCTTAGCTTGGGAATCATCAAATCCATTGAGACAGAAGACCACTTGGCAAGGAAAGTCATGCATTGATACTTCTTCGTTTGCAAAATCCAAATCAAGCAAGTTATCTACAAGATTTCTGGGGAAAAAATCTAATGTTGAATGACAGAATATGCAAATAAGAGATTTAGAGGCAACAGCTGGAATTAGAGACATGGAATTTTGTGGTGGACGGTATTGGCTTTGCTTGGAAAACTTGTCCCTATATGAGATCTCTAACATTTCAACTTTTTTAAAAACAAATTATTTGGATTAAATATGTTCTGAGGGTGACAGTGGGCTATTATGAGCTTTACCAAGATATTTTAGATTTTTATGGAGAAATAAATATCCCAAGTAATAAGTAATGGTTTATTCATCTCCTTGCAGCTCTTTATTCCCAGAGCTACAGATCTGCTTTTTTCTAACTTGCCTTTTGATCCATATTTCTGCATTGTAAAATTGAAGTATGATCTCATAAAGTCACAGAATGTATGACTTGAAATATTGCTTATTGATTCCTCTGTTTAGCATAGGAATCACTGTCCCATGACTGTGTCACTCTACATAGTATATGACAAGCCACATTACTGGTGTACAATGTAAGCCATCTAATAATACTAATACTAAACTTAGAAACTGACCAAACAGCAGAGGAATAAAAGATCAGCTCCTAATTCACAAGATGATTTTGGAAAACTGCAAGAGAAGGAAGATAATATTGAATGTAGCTTGGATTGATTCAAGATTCCTTGCTTGGATAAATCAAGTTTTTAGAAATAACAGGAGGCAGTAGAAACATCAGAAAGTTTGTATAAAAAATCAATGGCACAACAGAACACACAGTCACTGGCCTTCCTTCAGGCTGACAACATCAAGCACATTGAGGTCAAGAAGAAGGATAGTAGTGAATACAACAGAAAAGTTAAGATCTTAATGTCCAAACTGAATGACGGACATACTATCAAGACAATTAGCATGTGAGCAATTCCAGTCATTAGATACACAGCTGGAATAGCGGACAGACTTAAGCAGAATTAGAAGTCCTGGATAGAAAAACCAGAAAAAAATAATGACAACGAATCCCCTTAATCCAGTACATTAAAAAAACACACCACCTCATCAACCAAGCAGGCAAAGCACATAAAAAACCTGGCAATGGTAAAGAGCAGGAAAGTTGAAAACAGAAACAGAGGAGATAATTCTGGCTGCACAAGACCAAGCCTTAAGAACATAGGCATTCAAAACCAGAAATGAGAAGACAGCAACAGACAGCTGCCTCTGTAAAGAAGCTGAAGAAACAGTTAGCTGCTGCAAGATCACGCACACTGCCTACAAACAATGGCATAATACATTAGCAACAATGGTGCATTGAAATATCTACAAGAAACACTATTTGACTGCAAGCGAGAACAAAAGGACAAAATAGACAAAGTAATAGAAAATGAAGACGCTATAGTGCTCTGGGATTTCAGAATTGAAAAGACAAGCACCTGCCACATAACTCCCAAGAACACTATCAGCATTGACAAAATCACCACCAGTCAATTGCCAAAGGCAGCTTTACCTGGAACAGCAAATTCAGTTTGAACATCTGGCTGACTGTCGACCAACTATAAGAACATCAACAATAACAACCAGAGGCAAAAATGGCTATATAAGGGACTGTTGCTAAATCATTTAGAAGACTGGAGAAGTGAACCATTAAATGATCAGTACATTTTTTAAAGAAAACCTTCAAACTAAAGATCACAAAATTAGGAACTGGCAATGGTTGCAAGCTGACACCATTAGGAGGAAAACAGAAGGATTAATTTTTGAAGCTCAAGAAGAAGCATTGCAAACAACCTTGATGAAATCAAGGATTCAATATCTATCAGACAGCTGCAAGTGCGGAATTTAAAAATGAAAAGATAAAACCATGCATTATGAATAAATGGATGCAGAAAAAAATATATGCCCAGGCTGAGTATAAGCAGCATAATGACAGAGTAGCCATTGTGAACTATTGGCATTGACGCAACAACTATAATTTCAGAATTTCCTGAATGGGATACGATCACAAAATTGAGAATGATGGAAATGGGATTTTTGCAAAATGCTAATTACCATCTGGAACATAACTAAACGGTTATATAAAAATAATTGCAAAGAGTGACATTTGCAGATGTGGCAATACCAAGAGAGAGAGAGAAATTAAGGAAAAATAAAATAAAATAAAATAAAATAGAGTGCTAACAATGAAACTGAAGGACCTTCCAAAGTCATTTTACAGTTAGTGGTGCAATTGGTGGAAATCAAAATAGGTTAAATAAATGTTCACAGGGACTAAATAGTTCAGCTATATAAATCGCAGATTTGTAAGAAAGAAAGAAAAAGGAAGGAAGGAAGGAAGGAAGGAAGGAAGGAAGGAAGGAAGGAAGGAAGGAAGGAAGGAAGGAAGGAAGGAAAGCAAAACCTCCACTGTATTGGATACATGTTACTCTCAGCCATAGAAGCTCACTTGATGACTTGGCCAGTCAAACCACCTGGACCTCCTGAAGCACCTGAATGAAAGGGCAGAATATACATTCAACAAAAAATATCTGGTGCCATTTATTGTTTACAAAAATGAAAAAAAGTAAAAGCTGGTGGTTTAATTTGAAATGAATATTTAATACAATGATCTGGGATGGGAGATATTTTCCCCTTGGCTCATGTGTTTTAAATGTCACTCATCTGATTCCTTATTTTTTGGACAGCAGGAAGAAAGATTCTAGCACAAGGGATCTACCTCTTTTGAGTTAGCAGACAATAGCAAATTATATTTCTCCGGAAATCTAAAGGAAGATGTGAATATGAGGCTGACTGTCTGACTTCATCTTCTCCAGCATCTTTGACTGTAGCTTGAAAAAAATTAGCATTTTCTAATGAAAAGAAACATATTTTTGATTTCTCATGGTCTGAAAGGAAATCCCTTCCTGAGTGAACTATAAAGAAAGTCTCTAATTATTTTGCTGACTGGGCAGATCTCCCGATCTCAGGAACACTTTTGACCACACTTGCTGAAAAATGTTAGAATAATTTTGATTCTTGGATAAAGACGGTACAGTGGTTTTTATAGTACATACGGACTTTCTAAAATTCTTGCTGAGGCACAGAAATATTCTGAATGTTTAAGTGTCTTTGGGCCATATAGGCTTTACAAATTTAAAGAACTCTCATAGCAATTTTCTTTTTTTCCTCAGGACTGCAATTCTATGAGATTTGAGACAGAACTGAAGATTTATTTATTACTATGGTTGATCCCACAGTCAACCAGATGTTTAGACTGGATTTGTCATTTTTAACCCACCTATCGAGTCAAAGACCTTGGATAGGCAGATGTTGTTTTTTTGATTGTGTTAAAGGTTCCATCACAGGATGATCTGGGTAAAGCTGCATTTTGAAATTGACTGAGGATGATTTTGTCAATGCCTATGGTGTTCAAGTTTCAGATGTTTTGGGATTGCGTAATGGTGCTTCAGATTGTTTTGGGATAATACTATTGGCATATCTTTGCTCTCTTTTGCCACAGTTGTTCTGCTTCTATTTGCGGGGGTGGGTGGGTTGTATTTTTTATTTTCTCTAGTTCTTTTTAGAACTAGCGCAGTGGTTGGAGTGCAGTACTGCAGGCTACTTCTGCTGACTGCTGGCTGTCTGCAATTTGGCAATTCAAATCTCATCAGGCTCAGGTTGACTCAGCCTTCCATCCTACTGAGGTGGGTAAAGTGAGGATCCAAATTGTTGGGGAGAATATGCTAATTCTGAAAACCGCTTAGATAGGGCTGTAAAGCACTATAAAGAGGTATATAAGTCTCTAAGTGCTATTTTACTATCTTCATATATTGCCATGTCCACTATTCATATTTTTTGGTCATACTTTTACTTTCTTATCCACAATTGTTAAGTCTGGAATGTTGTGTGACAGATGCTTGTCTGAATTGTGAAGTCCCAGAGCACTTTAATCTCTTTGTTATCTATAAATTTGTCTTGATGGGGTCCCACCAGTTCTTGCTTGCAGGCAAGTGATAGATCTTGAAAATATTCTAATGCACCATTGTTGACAATACTACTTTGTCATGCTGTTTTAATTATTATTACCATTAAACATGTATATCACAACATTTTTAAGAAATGCACAAAATATCCCCAGGTCAAGGAGCAGTGAAGTGTTAAAAGAAGAAAAAAAGTCTAATCAGACTTGAGAAAGTGAAAAGTATTAAAAAAAAGAGTGGGGGGAGAAATCTTATTTTGTAGGGTTGATGGACAATCTGACGGGCATTCTAGAGCCTGTTATTCTAGCCTACAACTAAACTAGCATTCCTGGAATATCTGCTCTTTCTGCTCTTTGACCTCAAATGGCTGACATTAATTCAGTAATGGCTTCCAGCAAAGGAAAGTGGGTGATCAGGAAACATTGGCCCTGTATTGAAGATTCATGGGAGAAGAGCAATCTACTTTTTCAAGGTGAAGAGCCTCATTAAGCCAGAATGACCTTTCCCCATGGAGGATTGGAAGTTAAAAGTGCCTGCCAAGAGACTAATGCCAACTTAAGTGCATAAGAAATACAGATGGCTACTTGGAGTAATATTTTAAAAGTATAACTGCAATATTATTTATAATCTTAGAGGAAAACTTTGCATTGCTAGTAAAAATGCATGGGATAAAAATAAATTTAAAAAATCTAGTAACCCATTAAACCAGGGATCGTCAAACTACGGCCCATGGGCTGGATACGGCCCGCCAATGCAAAATATCCGGCCCGCAGAGTGGTGGGATTAAGCCCCGCCCCTTGCCCTGCCCCTCACCATCGGCCTTATCTTCCAGCGAGCATCCACTCCAGCTGCACTTCTTTCACCAGTTGAACTGCACTTCTGATAACACAGCTGCTGCCGAAGGTAAGGCCATGCTGAAGGGTGTGGGGGAGGGCCAGCTGAGGGGTGATCTCGCTGGTGCAGCCACGTGATCCAGGGCCAGTGTTTGAGTAGGGGAGAGGCTGCTGCTGCCTTGAAAAGCAGCTCTGGGCTTCCAAAGTACTCCAAAGAACTTTGAAAGTACTTCTAAAGTACTTCCGGTTCTCAGTCTGGTTTATTGTGTGGTCATCTAAAACAGATGATCAAGAGTTATTTTGAAGGAAATCCTGTTTGTTTTATTCTTTTTTTAATGGCCCATTTTAAGAAGCCTGAAGCTGCTGTTGTAATGAAGTTAGGCAAGTGGCAAGAAAGTTTGCACTCTTTTTCCCTTTGAGGGGGGTCTTATTAAGTAAATAGATTCCTTGGGTTGAGCAAGTACAGCTTAGGAAGGAGAAAGGCAAAAAGATGGACTGTTAAATTGACCATGCCCACCCAGTCACATGCCCACCTAGCCACACCCACCCAGTCACATGACCACATAGCTACGCCCACCCAGCCGGTCCAGCCCTCCAACAGTCTGAGGGACTGTGAATCGGCCCCCTGTTTAAAAAGTTTGAGGACCCCTGCATTAAACTGACCTGTACTTCTAGAAATTCACATTTTTTGTCTGGAGATGCTAATATATGGAAGGCATAATCCAATTCTATTGTTCCTGTACTCTGACAATGGATAGTAAAAGGTACATCAAGGGACAGTGTGGATTTACTCTGTTAATCAGTGCAGAACCTGGCTTTACTAAGCACTGAGGTGGATAGAAATAAGTTCATTTCAGAGTGAACAAAAGGTGGTTGGGCCTTAGAGAAATCAATTTATTTTAAAGCTAGGCTGGAAAGCATTGCTGTTTACAAGTGGTGGTGAAGAGGAGATTTTACTTTGTGTTACAGAATAGAGTGTGAAGGGACCATGGAGGTTTTTTTAGTCCAAGCCCCTGCTCAAACAGGAGACTCTATACCAGTGATGGCGAACCTTTTTTGGTTCGCGTGCCAAAAAAGGGGGGGGATGCGTGGGATCACGTGTGTGCGTGCCCACACCCATAATTCCATGCACCCCCGCGCATGCGCATATGACCCCCCCACTCCCAGCATGCAATGGCACGCCCATTTTTTGCTCTCTCCAGGCTTCAAGGAGCCTGGGGAGGGCGAAAACGGCCTTCCCCACCCCCTCTGGAGGCTGGAAACAGCCTGTTTCCTGACTCCCAGTGGGCCCAGAAGGCCCGAAAATCAGCCGGCCGGTGCACACATGCGCGCCGGACCTGAGCTCGCCCACTGATATGGCTCCGCGTGCCACTTGTGGCACCCGTGCCATAGGTTCGCCATCACGGCTCTATACCATTCTGGACAAATGGCTGTCCAAACTGTTCTAAAAACCTCCAGTGATGAAAACACCAGAGGTGGGTTCCTCCTGGTTCGGACCGGTTCGCCCAAACCGGTAGCGGCCCGCTGGTGACATCACAATGATGTCACGGAACCGGATCGGTCAGTGCCGGTCCATGGGCACCGCCATTTTATTATTATTATTTTGGGGGGGGATTTGTTTTGGATTTTTTTGGGAGGGCAATTTTTTTTAAAAAAATTTCTTCTGAGCATGCACAGAAGCTGAATTTCCGGCACTGTGCATGCATCACCATCTTGTTTTCGGCTTTTTAAAAAAAATTCAGATTTTTCAGCACTGTGCATGCGTGCATGTGCGAAGCGCACATGCGGCCATGAGGTGTGGCCACACGGCACGAGAGGAAGTGAACCGGCAGCAAGGTAAGTTAGAACCCACCCCTGTGAAACACCCACAACTTCTGAAGGCAAGCTGTTCACTGAATAATTACGTTCACTATTAGGAAGTTTCTCTTTAATTCCAGATTGCTTCTCTCCTTGATTAGTTTCCATCCATTATTTCTTCTCTTGCCTTCTTTAGCTTCTTCCCTTCTGTATGAATCTATGCATGAAAAGGAAGGGTATATCTCTGTTTCTCAGTAGATTTGATTGAGAAATGCTATTAGACAGCGTGAGTATACAGATCTCTTTATGAGAATAATGAAATTCATTTATATTAATTAAACAAAAGTAATATCAAAAGTATTTACTTAAATTAGTGTTCTTACCCATCCACATTTTTGCATAGTCGCTGTCCACTGCTCAAAAACCAAAAGGACTAAGGCAGGGGTAGGCAAAGTTGGCTCTTCTATAACTCATGGACTTCAACTCCCAGACTTTCTGAGCCAATCATGCTAGCTCAGGAATTCTGGGAGTTGAAGTCCATGAGTCATAGAAGAGCCAACTTTGCCTACCCCTGGACTAAGGAATGTTCTGCATTTGTGATTTGGAACTCAGTATACTTAACGTAAAACAAAATTATTTGTGGGTTTAAAAAAATGGAAATAATCCCTGTTGTATCGTGGTCCTGGCAAATAATAATAGAATAATAAGGGCATAATTAGAAGTTTAAAAAACACACACACACACACACACACACACACACACACACACACACACACACACACACACACACACACAATATTACGAGAGTTTCAGCATGATGCCTTTAATGTTGCTTCAAAAAGACTGGTGTTACAATGATCCAATATACCCTTCAGCATTTTTCCTTTGGGTTACTTCTTAGATTCAGTGGGAAAATAAAGTTATGAATGTTGAAGGTCTCTGTTGGAAAGATTCAATCTGAATTTGAATTAGTTTTTTTTTTTTTTAAAAAAAGATGCAAACAAAATTCAGAGCAAAGAGAAAATGATGCACAGGGGAAAAGTTGCTGCTTCAACCAGTTGCTGATCTGCATTTATCCCCAAAACAAGGTCTTATCCTATGAAACTAACAATAACAACAAACAACAAAACAGATTAGATTGGGGGGGGGGACTGTCCCCCTGAGTTCAGCAAATCTATGATGATTTTATTTAAAATTGATTTATCTGGAAAAAAAAGTATTTGGAGGATATGTGTGTTCATCAACTAGGTTTTGTTAATCTGGTTTTAGCAAATTATATTAATCCACTAATTGCTTCTGAATCAGGATTACAGCTGACCCCTCCTCAAGAATGTAAAGCCTTCACTGTAGATCGTTCATGAGGATGCACATCTTATTCCTCCTCCTGGATATCCAACTATAATTATTTCAGTCCCACAGAAGACAATCTATATCAGTGATGGTGAACCTATGGCACGCGTGCCACAGGTGGCACGCGGAGCCATATCTGCCGGCACGCGAGCCGTTGCCCTAGCTCAGCTCTAGCGTGCATGTGCACTCTGGCCATCTGATTTTCGGCTCGCACAGAGGCTCTGGGATGGTGTTTTCAGCTTCCGGAGAGCCTCCAGTGGGTGGGGGAGGTCATTTTCACCCTCCCGAAGCTCCTCTGGAGCCTGGGGAGGACGGAAAACGGGCCTACTAGGCCCACCAGAAGTTGGAAAATGGGCTGTTTCTGGCCTCCAGAGGGCCTCCAGGGTGGTGGGGGAGGCCATTTTTGCCCTCCCCAGTGATTGAATTATGGGTGTGGGCACTCGCGCATGTGCGATAGCGCGCGAGCACGTGCTTTTGGCACCCGAGGAAAAAAAAGGTTCACCATCACTGATCTATATAGTTCTGAGAGGTCCTTGGTGCTTCCTGAGCTTGGTTGTTTTCTTGCAGATGTTTCATTACCCAAACTAGGTAGCATCATTAGTAATGATGATGACAATAATGATGATAACTAATGATGTTACCTAGTTTGGGTAATGAAACATCTGCAAGAAAACAACCAAGCTCAGAGAGCACCAAGGACCTGTCATTTCAATCCTGAGCTAAAAATATTCTCCTTTATTGATCTGTATATTTCTCTTTTCATTAGTATAGATTGTAACACCTGGAGAGGGCTAAAACAGGAAGCAAATTAGTCTATCCTATCCCACTGTTCTGATTGAAAAATATATATTCTGAAGCATTGTTTCTTTGGAGGATCAGAGATATTAGCATACTTAAAATTAACGATTACCAAAGCTTTAATATTTGCTTCCTATAAAAATGCTATGCCACCTATAATTGAAGAACATGTGGCTAGCCAAATGTTAGTTGGTACTGACCATATTTATTTAGATTCTGTACATAAATAGCCATGTTCGTCCTCTATCTCACAGTTAATCTCATAATATTTGTTAAAACATGGTGTGTTTTTTTGGTGTTTCATTTTTTGAGAGATTTCAGTAATTTAGAAACCCAAATACTCAGGAAAGTGGAGGACTTCTCTGCAGGATAGTTCACAATCATTCTGACTGAACAATGATGCAATATTGTCTGCAAATAAAGTAAAATAAAGAGGAGTGTGTGTTAAGGGAAATAACATTGCTTTATAGAAAAGACTGTGAGGAAATTGATGTTAATTTATGCTGACAATTCCATGTTTTTTTTCTTCCTCAAAATGAAACATATTGGAAAATGCTCATGAGTTTCAATTCAACATGCTTTAGTGGGGATACAACAATCTTATTTTGGGGCTTTTGGCTCACTACACAAATATATTTTAGAATATTTTTTTTCCACCAAAGTAGTATGACGTGGAAACATTCTTCTTCAACACTTCACTCTGTGAGATAAAGGTAGTATTTTAGGCCTCATGAAATGTTGACCTAGATCAATGATAGCAATAGCAATAGCACTTAGACTTATATACCGCTTCATAGTGCTTTACAGCCCTCTCTAAGCGGTTTACAGAGTTCAGCATATTGCCCCCAACAATCTGGGTCCTCATTTTACCGACCTCAGAAGGATGGAAGGCTGAGTCAACCTTGAGCCAGTGAGATTTGAACAGCTGAACTGCTGAACTTTGCAGTGCTGCTTTTAACCACTGCGCCACCTCACCTCAGCTCCATGATCTTTCATGGAGGAATATGGCTTCTGCACATGTTCATCTTTTTGAGGTAAAATAGTAGAGACACTTAGGTCAGAATTGAGGAAGTAGATCAAGCTTTGAGATATGCCTCACTCAAAATTTAATGATGAATTAGGTGGATTTTTGGAGCTTCATACCCCAATAATTACTAAAGGACACTGGCATAGAAAGAATGAATGTGAGGTAGAAACTATATATGTATAATATTCTAGAATGACGCTCTTAGAAATTAATGAATCAATTTGTAAATGGAACTGTTCACAACTTCCTCTTTTGCACTACTATCCTTTAAAGTAGACAGATTTCCTCTTATTTCTATTCCTTTTGCTGTCTAAAAGCAAACAGATGCTTGCTTTCCTCTGCATTCCTGTTCTGTTGCTCTAAAAGTGTTCACCAAATTAAGTTTTGGATCATCATCATAGAACCTTGACATTTGTTTTGATATAGCAACTTTCTAGTTACTATTCTGTCACCATCTTTCTGCCTGGGGAATACCTTGTGGGAACCACAACTTGTCCATTTTACTTGCAAGTAAAGACATACAACAAGAATCATTAAAATAAACTCTTTAGCATCATCTCCTGTATCAATATCTTTAAAGTGTGTGGGTAGGGAAATATAAAACCAAATATACAACCAACTCTCCAAAACCAAAACTTGAATTTTGGGGGCAAATTGTTGTTCTCCAAAATGTAAATTACCACGAAAGAACACGTGTACTCTCTGGAAAGTGTGAATTGAACAATGAATCTACGGTACAAACACTCATGTCTTAAGCCATTAATTCCTTTGAATTCCGGGGTTAGTTATTTCAATTGGAATTGAATCCGATCCTTGTGTTGTCTGTTCAGTAACAAGTCTTTAATAATTTAGCACACATGGCCGTGAATGCCTTGTATTCATAATGACTGTGCATTTAGGAACATTTAGAACAATGATTCAAATGACATGAAAGACCATAAAAGTAAATCCACCTTACTAATTAATAATCATTTAAAAGAACAGTCAACTGAGGTTAATGCTTCCAGTCCAAATGAAGCTTCATTTCAAAGAAATTAATTCAACACCATTCTACCTAAATAGAATAATGCACATCATATCTATTTTCCCAAATTGCTGCTTGACAATACATAACAGTACATTGTTAATACATGCCAACGTTATTTAAACTGTTTTCCTCTCTCTATGCAGAGGACTTCAAAAGGATTTGAACTTCTTTGTATTTAATCATTACTGGAGAGAATTCAAATGATCCTTTTTGGTATTGGTACTTCTCACTCTCTTTGAAAGGCTCCTGATGATTAAAAAAGTGTTTTTCAAATGGCAACTTGAAGATTTGTAGACTTCGATTTACAGAATTTCCAGGCATGCTGGCTGAAGAATTCTGGGAGTTGAAATCCACGCATTGTAAATGTGTGAATAGTTATTTATATCTGTTAAATCAATGTTTTTCAAGCTTGGCACCTTGAAAATATGTGGATTCTTAGGCTAGTGAATTGAAGTGAGTGAGTTGAATCCACATATCTTAAAGATATGTTTAAATTATTAAAGACATCTGCTACAATGTCCTACCTGTCAATGACTACTTCAGCTTAAACCACAACAATACACGAGCACACAATAGATACAAACTTAAGGTAAACCGCTCCAAACTTGATTGCAGAAAATACGACATCAGCAACAGAGTGGTCAATGCCTGGAATACACAACCTGACTCTGTGGTTTCTACCCCAAACCCCCAAAACTGTAACCTTAGACTGTCTACTGTCGACCTCACCCCATTCCTAAGAGGTCTGTAAGGGGCGTGCATAAGTGCACCAACGTGCCTACCATCCCTGTCCAATGTCCCCATGTATCCGTAACCATCTCATGTATTCATAATCATGTTTATACTTATATCTGTTATCTAATACATGCTTGACGAAATAAATAAATACAATAAAATAATAAAAAGGTGCCAGATTTGGAAGACACTGATTTAACAGATACATAACAGGCAGAAATAGAGTCTTGAAATGGCTTTTCCTTTTGGATTTGGTCATGGCAGATGGTGAAAAATCCATATATAGATATGGATAAATATGGATAAATATGGATGGATGGATGGATGGATAGAGAGATAGAGATAGAGATAGAGATAGAGATAGAGATAGAGATAGAAGTCTCTCTTCCAACCTAATTTTATATTTACATACATTACTAAGGACAATTTTCCTGACAGTTAGAACAATTAATCAGTGGAACAACTTGCCTCCAGAGGTTGTGAATGCTCCAACACTGGAAGTTTTAAAGAAGAGATTGGATAACCATTTGTCTGAAGTGTTGTAGGGTTTCCTGCCTAAGCAGGGGGCTGGACTAGAAGACCTCCAAGGTACCTTCCAACTCTGTTATTCTATTCTATTCTATTCTATTCTATTCTATTCTATTCTATTCTATTCTATTCTATTCTATTCTATTCTATCATACATTTTAGATAGATGATAGATAGATAGATTCTACATTCCTAATCCACCATTAATTCTCTTCTGCCTTAGCTCTTGACCTGAACGGTCGTGTTTCTTAGCAAAGATGTAATTATTCAGGATTTATTGTTTTTGTACTGAAATAAATATTTTCTATTAGACATTTAATCTCGGTTTTATTTCTAACTGTCTGAATTCCAAGTAAAGATCCAAAATGTCGCCTCTATGAGATTTTATTCTCATCCTAACAGAATGTTCCTCCAGACACCTGCTCACAGGGCCTCTATTTCCTAATTTAAGCAGCAGAGTGACTTTTTCACTTCAGTTTGCTGGAGAAAACAAGTTTCTTCTCATGAATAGCTAGGAAATAGCACTGAAAGAAGCCATTTATGTGATGCAAAGCACTATAGTGAAGGAACACGTATTTTCCCCATTTTTCAGCGACATACAGCAAAGCACCTTGTAGACTTGAATCCTGAATGCCTAACATAACTTTAGAGGATATGCAAGTAAAATTCAGATCTATGCACGCACGCACGCACATGTGCGCGCGCGCACACACACATACACACACACACCTCTCTCCATTTCCCATTTATTAATTTAAGCATTTAACTTCATTCTTCAACCGAAAATGTTTCCAGTGCAGTAAAAATAGCCACTAGAGTTGATGCTATCAGGCTGCAGGGGGGGGGGGGGGAAGCGAAAGGAATTTTGTGCACAGTAAAGAAAAAAAAAGGAAACAAATTTAGACTCAAGTTCTTGAACTTATAACATCATGAACAGCTTTCATTGAAAATCTTCTGTGGTCCTCTAACTTTAGTATTATTTTTCAATATATTCAGGTCTGCCCAATTCAATTAGAGGTTTGGGATCCTGATGAATACAAAGAAAGATATGGCATATAAAATCTATATCCTTGAAATTCATGGCGTAACAAACAAAACTGCATTGTTTTACCTCCCTGGCTTGTCTTATGATATTTATTCAAATGTAGAAAGCAAATAATAATGTACAGTGCTATCTATGGATAAGATACCAGGCTACAAAGTAGAAGACCATGAGTTCTAGTTCTGCCTTAGCCATGTAAGTCAGTTGGGTGACTCAGGCCAGTCACTCTCTCTCAGTCCAACCCACTTCACAGGGTTGTTGTTATGGGGAAAATAGGAGGTGGAAGCTGTGGTGGATATACAGTATTTGAGACCTTGAGTTTTTTGTAAAAACAATAAAGGCAGTGTGTGTGTGTGTGTGTGTGTGTGTGTGTGTGTGTGTGTGTGTGTGTGTGTGTACATGCATGCTAATTCTAGTTTTCTGCACAGAACAAGATTCACTTATGCATTTTATAATAGAGGAACGTGGCTCTTTTACCAATGACATTCTGAGTCTTTCACTGATTGTAACTTGGGAAAAAAACCTCTCATGTCTATAACATGTGGGTATTAATATAAACCCAATTAAAATGCTTAGAAGTACATTTTACCTTTTCTAAAATGTATATTAAGAAAAAAATCTTCCCTTTTGAAAGGAATGGTGTTTAATGTTGACTGAAGATTGTTCACCATATACAAATTGAGATGTGAGCAAAGTATGGAATCATAACTTTTAGTTTCCCCCCTCAGCTTATTACTCATTACATGTAGTTTACTACTTTCAGTTCTCTAGGCTAAGTTCCCATCTAATAGGCAAATGGGTCTTTTGATGAAATATATTGCACATAATAAATTCTGGAATGAATTTGGTTTTATTTTATTTTATGAACAATTTTCTTTAGCTCTTTTTCTAGTGGTTTTCTTTGTTATTGTCCAGTGATGCCTGGCTGCAAACAACCCATTTTTAATTTGTAATGCTTAGATTACCTGAAGTTTTTAAAAGAATGAATATTCCATTAGTTATGTGCCATGTGAATAACAGAAAACTGTTAATTTTGGCACATAATTTTCAGCAATACCCACAGAGATGCTTCAGTTGTTATGTAATTATCTAATTACTGCAGCTTTGGTATTTTTCTTTACTATCTCTTTATCATGAAGACATTTTAATTGTAGCTTATCACTGAACACTGTTCTTATAGATGCACATGGTGTGAGATTATACTGAAATTCACAGTGTAGATTGCATCTCCTGGCTTCTTAAAATGGGAACTGAGAACTTCTAGGTGAAAGACCACTGTAGGTTGTTATCAATTATTTGCCAAGAATGTGGAATGCCTGTCTGGTTGATATTGATTAAGCACCCTCCTTATTTACTCAGCCCTCTGTCCTGTTTAAGGAAATGATTATTTACTCAACTTCTGTTTATCTAAGTTAATAATCTGTTTGTCTAGGGTAAGAAGTTAATTAGACATTCTTCTGTTTAGTTAGCAATCACACCTTGATATCTGTCTGTATACTATTAGCCATTTAGCATTGTTACTAAAGTTAGTCAAGTTAATATTTTGTACTTGTATACACAAGAAATTTGCTATAAAAATAAACGCAAGTCTGAGAAAAGCAGAGCTTCTGATCATGGGGGCTACTCAGCTCAGAGAGATTTCTTCATAACTCAGACAAGCTTTGCTCAAGAAATCATGTCTCTGTGTCTATGATTCCTACAGACTGCTAAGCTTGGAATGTCAGTCTATGATTACTTCCTAAACCTAGTTTCTGTCTCTACAGCAGTCCCAATGCAATAATGGCATTTAAGGCCATCATCCTTTTCGTAATAGCCCATCTGCAATACCAACCATTTGTGTGTGTGTGTGTGTGTGTGTGTGTGTGTGTACACACACACACTAACAACAACAACAATATTTAGTCATTATGTGTTATTTGCTACTTCCTGTTCTTCTTAGAAAAAATAATGTGGTTATAATCTAAGTATTTGCCTGAAATATTCTTTTAGCTTTCCAAATTCCATGCCTTTTAAAATTATCAAGAAAAACATAGAGAGTCAAAAATGTCCTTCTGCAGTGAGATGACAGATAATAATTTGATTTTATGAGTAGGAGCATCCTAGGACAAAGCAGTAATTTAGATGCCCCTGCCATTTTTTTTCTAATTTTTAATTGATTTGATATATAAATTCCATATATAATTAATCCTTAAGTAGTAGAACAGTAGCCAACCATCACCATATTACTACCAAGAGAATAACATGAATGCATTCACATAGTCACCAAGAGCCAAATTTGACTCAAGAGGGTTTTAACATCTTAATAGATGTTAATCCCCAATAAATGTTGGCTGAATTCAAAAAAATGAGTATGAAAAAAAATTAGACTGGAAAGCTCTAGAACAGTGGTTCCTAACCTTTTTGTGATTGAGTACCACTTGGAGGTCCCGTACAGTCGCCGCGTACCACTTGGTTCCAGAGAAACTAAATTCGATCAGATATCACTTTATTTCCATAATTGTACCGTTCCTTTTTTGGCCCCATGCATCCAGCAACTGGATTCTCGGGCCGCTGGGACCAGTTGCAAATCGTTGCCAGATTATCTTGTGTTAGGCAGTAAACATTTTTGTGAAGTAAAAAATAACTAACTAAAAATAGTTCATGACCCCGAAAGTGTTTGGGTACCACCTGGAAGGCCCTCGTGTACCACTAGTGGTACACGTACCACAGGTTGGGAACTACTGCTCTAGAAAATCCAAGGTCTATAGCAGGGGTATCAAATTCGATTTCATTGAGGGCCACATCAGGGTTGCGTTTGACCTCGGTGGGGCTGGGGGCATGGCCAAGGTGGGCGTGGCCAGTTCGATGTCCATTTCGGCTGCAACAGCCTCCTGCAGCCCTCTGCCAGTAAAAATGGAGCTCTGGAGGGCCACATGTAGCTCCTCTGAGCTCTGTTTTTGGCGGCAACAGCCTCCTGCAGTCCTTCTTCCAGTGAAAACAGAGCTCGGGGCGGGTGCAGGCAGCCATCCCAAGCTCCATTTTCACTGGTAGAGGCACCATGGGCCAGTTCTTTGCTGTTCCCAGGGCGGCCCCATGGGCCAGATCTAAGCCTTGAGGGTCTTGAGTTTGACACCCCTGGTCTATAGGAACCTGGGAAGTAAAAAAATAAATAAAAAATCCAAGAAGGATGCAGTTGCAAAACACTTCTTTTTGGCTAAGAAAATTATGAGGATGTGTCCATATAGTCATCATCAACTCAACTTTACTTGAGTCTTAAACTTTATTTAAGTTTTACTTCACCCCTTTTCCTTTTATAATATATTTTCATCTAAATATACTGACTATAATATAAGAGGACTAAAATGACAAGACAAGTCATTTTAAAAGTAAGTTACTTTTAACTGAGTAACTGAGTTCCTGAAAGTCTATTTTTTAAAATCCAAAATCAGAATGTGATGCTCAGGTGGTTGGTTGGCAAATCTTCCAACTGGAATTCCAAACAATTCTCTCTGTGCAGCATCTTTCCAGAACCAAATAAAGAGTGCAATCATATGTTTTATATATTATATTATATATTAAGGGTCTGGAGGCTAAAACATACAAAGAACAGTTGCAGGAATTGGGTATGTTTAATCCAGTGAAAAGAAAGACTAGGGGTGACATGATAGCAGTGTTCCAATATTTGAGGGGCTGCCACAAAGAAAAAGGGGTCAACCTATTTTCTAAAGCACCAGAAGGCAAGGCAAGAAGCAATGGATGGAAACTAATCAAGGAGAGAAGCCATCTGGAATGTAGGAGAAATTTGCTAATGGTGAGAACAATTAACCGGCTTGCCTTCAGAAGTTGTGGATGCTCCATCACTGGAGGCTTTTAAGAAGAGTCTGGACAGCCATTTGTCTGAAATGGTATAGGGCCATGATGGTGAACCTATGGCACGCGTACCAGAAGTAGCACGCAGAGCCATATAGGTGGGCACGCGATCTCAGGTCTGGGCAGTTGATTTTCGGGCCTTCTGGGCCCACTGGGAGTCGGGAAACAACCTGTTTCCAGCCTCCGGAGAGGGTGGGGAAGGCCGTTTTTGCCCTCCCCCAGGCTCCTAGAAAGGCTCTGGAGCTTGGGGGAGAGCAAAAAAACGGGCATGCCATCACATGCCAGGAGCGTGGGGGGGTCACACACACACACATGCATGGGGCCCCCTGCATGGAATTATGGGTGTGGGCATGTGCGCATGTTCCCCCCTCGTGCTGCCCCCCTTTTGGCACACAAACCAAAAAAGATTCGCCATCACTGGTATAGGGTCTCCTGTTTGTGCATGGGTTGAGCTAGGAGACCTCCAACTCCAAGTTCCTTCCAGCTCTGTTATTCTGTTATGTTCTAATTAAACTCGCTTCTGGGTAAATTTACTTCTGGAACAGCAGCCTAAATCCTCTGGTGTGCTTTCAGATCTCATGTCCAGTAACAAGCTATTTTCTTGGCTTACTTTGTTGGCTTTCATTTAATTTGAACACTGTAATTTTATATTACGGTCTACTTTTAAAGTTTAACCCGAAAGGAAATCTAACAAATTGCTTCTCCATGGAAGATTTTTTTTAAAAAAAAAAGTTTACCCCTTTGAAGACATTTTTTTCTTGGTTATTTTGCTGGACCTTCATAAATGGTAAGAAGGAAATAAATGCCTCTGGTTCTTTCTTTCACATAAAGTGGATCGTAGCAAAAGACTTAAAGTAGCCCTTCAGCAAAACGACAGAAGCTTATGCATTACCCTTCAGTTTCCCAACACAAACTATTTCAGGAAAATGGAATTGCTGAGCTTGTAAGATTGAACAAGTCAAGTAAAGTTCAGGAGACCAGCATTTTGCACAACATCAGATATATGATGCAAGAATTAACACCCTTTCAATTTTCCCAGAGTGTTTCTAAGCTGTGCATCAAATTCTCAGCAGGATGCTAGAAACAGGACCTGGGGGATAGGCAAACATATCATCTGGCCTTTGATTCATCTGCCCTTAACAATGATGAGTTTTGCAGACTTGCAGAAACCCAGATCCCAGAGCCAACCTGCTAAAAGATGAAAGCACTGACTCACAGATCACTTGGTGCTGTTATAGAGTATTATTCTTACTTCAACAAGTCCCTTTGAAAGCTAGGTACTATCATTATTATTATTTTTTAAAATATTCATAGCTGTTCTCTCTCTCTCTCTCTCTCTCTCTCTCTCTCTCTCTCTCTCTCTCTCTCTCTCTCTCTCTCTCTCTCTCTCTCTCTCCCTCCCTCCCTCCCTCCTCCCTCCCTCCCTCCCTCTCTCTCTCTCCCCTCCCTCCCTCCCTCCCTCCCTCTCTCTCTCTCTCTCTCTCTCTCTCTCTCTCTCTCTCTCTCTCTCTCTTTCAATAAAATTAAGCATTTCTAATACACTTATATAACTATCATTTATTTAATCTACTAAATTTTGTATAAATATCATTATACCTGTTCATCAACATCTACATGTATAGGCAAAGCCCACTGCAACAACATCGCCAAAAAGGCTTCAAGAACTGTTAACCTCATTTTACGTAGCTTCTTCTCCGGTAATATCACACTACTAACCAGAGCATATAAAACATTCGCCAGACCAATCCTTGAATACAGCTCATCTGTCTGGAACTCACACCGCATATCAGACATAAATACATTAGAAAGTGTCCAGAGATACTTTACAAGAAGAGTCCTCCACTCCTCTACTCTCAACAGAATACCTTACGCAACCAGACTTGAAATCCTGGGCTTAGAAAGCTTAGAACTACGTCACCTTCGGCACGACCTAAGCATAGCTCATAAAATTATCTGCTACAACGTCCTTCCTGTCAGCTTCAACCACAACAATACACAAGCACACAACAGATACAAACTCAAACTTGACTGTAGAAAATACGACTTTAGCAACAGAGTGGTAAATGCCTGGAACTCACGACCTGATATTGTGGTTTTGTCACCAAACCCCCAAAACTTCAGACTGTCCACTGTTGACCTCACCTGATTCCTAAGAGGTCAGTAAGGGGCGTGCATAAGTGCACCAGCGTGCCTACCGTCCCTGTCCTAATGTTCCCTCTTATCAGTACTCATTTTATGTATATAAACAATGTTATATCTATGTATATTACCAACATGTACTTGGCAAAAATAAAAAAATAAAATAAAATCTGCTCATAGGTGGTGAATGTAATCAGGTCCTTAATCCAATGACTGAAACAGGCTGTACATGATTCTTTTCAATGCTGCAGGCTGTACATGATTCTTTTGGCCATTGTAAGGGCATGGAGAATCCATTTACATTGTCTGGTTGTCAAATTCCATGCACTAGATATGTAGTTCAAGACAATATTATCGTCTGAACATTTTAGAGTTTGTTTCACATTCATATTTATATAACCCACTGTAGAATCAAAATGTAGGACCCAAAGCAAATAATCAAGGGTCAATTCAGTGTTTACTAAACAGTGTGTACAGGGATCCAAAAGAATAGTTACATATCCCTGCAGGTGAAGATGTGCACTCATATTTATATATTTCAAAAAAGGAGGCAAAAATGATGCAGGCATACATATGCATAAGTCATACATATTCATAGTAATAGGTTTCATGTTACCTCCTGCCCTTCTGCTGTTTATGGAGAACAATAGTCTTAGTGAAGAAAGAAACATTTACATTTTGAGATTTGGGATTGCAATGGGAAAGCTCTGATAAAAACTTTCAATGGGTGCAGGGGAAGGAGGAGGAGGAGGAGGAAGAGGAAGAGGAAGAGGAAGAGGAGGAGATTAAAAAGTGAAAGAAATGCAACACATTTTTATTTCTATTTTTTGTTATTAATTAACAAGAAATTAAAAAGTATTGGACAAAAACGTGTTTTTATGGAATGTAAGGGTGTTAATTCTTACATCATATATTCTAATTCTTACATCATATATTACATCTACAACAGTCCTTTTCTATAAAAATGTAATGGAGTTCAATAAATTATATATAGAATAGCTTAACATATATAGCAAAGTGTCAATGAACCTCAAATTATGACAGACTTAACTTGAATGGAAAACTTCCATAAAATTCTAGGGCTATCAGCTAGACTGAAAAGTTGGGGTAAAAATCATCCCTGAAAAAAGCAATGACAGCCCACTTTCATATTACTGCCAAGAAAACTAGGTGAACTCAATCACAAGAATTCAAGCTCAGCTGGAGGGACCTTTCTAATATCTCACATACCTGAGGTTTAATCCAATTCTTTATGGCCTATTTTGTGGGCTAGAAAAAGGGAACATTGGAGAAGTTCCAAATATTGTTGGCTGATCTCTGAAAGCCACACAAAAAATCGAGTGAAGTGACCTTTCAGAGTACTCATTGATGCTGTACTGAAGTGAAGAAAGCTGGGTTATTAGAAAGATTTTACAGCAAACAAAACAAAATAGAAGAACAAATGGAAAAACAGGGGAAAATGATAAGAATGTTTCTTGCTTACTAGTCAACTGCAGCTTGCATGTTATAGCTGTGTTAAGAAGAGACTACTTTTGGGTGGAAAGCAGATTGAAAATGTATATGTCTCATATGCTACAAAGATACAACATATAAACAAGTCAGAACTGATTTAAACAAGGCTTCATATTCCGTATGCGTCTGATGTTGCAATCTTTCATCCCATTTATATTATGCTTTCTTGTACTTAGCATTTTCCTTTTATCTAATATTATAAAGCTAAAGCTAATTCATTATCAGTTAGAAATGAAGGCTACGTGCTGAGAATGCGTGATAGTAAAATCCCAGGCAGAGGAATTTGCAAAAGAAATTCTGAGAAAAGAATAAGCTAAAAGACAAGAACCAAAAATAGCAAATGCATTACAGATGGCCTGATGTCAAGGTTCTTGGGCATGTTCCAGTTATCTGAAAAGACTTAAATCCATTTGGACCAACCAGAGTGTTTCTCAATCTTAGCAATTTTAAGATGCGTAGACTTCAACTTCCAGAATTCCCCTACCAGCTTGCCAAGCCTGAAAAACACTAAGCTAGACCAACAGCTGAGAAAGCTATAATAATAAAGGAAACCAGCATAAGTCTAGTAAAACCCAAGACATGGTTGAAGGAGGAACATTTGTTCAAGAAATTCTAGATGAAAGCTAGGGAGAGGTATATAGAAGTTTCCCCCTTATAAAGAAAGGCAGAGAGGAATTCATCTGCAATTCTCATTTGAGATTAGTCAGGTTTTCTGCAGCCCAAGTATGTTCATCTACAGCAGATTTCTCAACCTTATCAAATTTAAGATGTATGAACTTCAACTCCCAGAATTCCCCAGCTAGCATGAAAAAGGAGAAAACATTTGCATGTTGTCTGCCATGGTTGACAAACACTCTTCTGGATATGCTTTCTACAGGTTCAGTAGTATACACGTTGCTGGAAGGGACTGGGCAGTTACTGCGAGGGTGAGTCAAAACATAATGCCATTTTCTTTAGGACAGGTATAATTACAACACAGGAACATGTAGCATACATCAAAATGAAGCTGGTCCTCTGTGGATCACATCCCTACTTCTCAACATAGTCACCGTTTATCTCAATAGCAATGTTCCACCTTCGAATGAGAGCAGGTATCCCTGCCTCGTAAAATTTTGTTGACTGTTCTTTGAGCCACTTCTTCACTGCAGTTTTCACTTCCTCGTCACTGGAATAATGTTTGCCTCTCAAACCCTCTTTCATGGGGCCGAAGAGATGATAGTCTGAAGGCGCTAAATCTGGTGAGGATGGAGGATGCGGTAAAGTTGTCCACCCGAATGAGGCGATTGTCCCCCTTGTCCTGATGCTTGTGTGTGGTCGAGCATTGTTGTGCAGAAGGAGGACTTTGTTGATTTGCAAGTTGGGTCTCACTTGTCGGATTCTTGCTCTGAGCCTCCTCAGGGTCTCAATGTAGGCCTCAGAATTTATTGTTTCTCCTCTTGGCAAGAAATCAACCAGAATGACACCTATATATGATTTTGTATGATGTTTGTGCTCTGTTATAGTTTTGGTTGTACGTTCAGTCAATTTTTTATTACAGCCACAGACCAGAATTAAAAATGAAAACATTGAGATAAATCAAAACAACAGAACAAGACATAATAGTATATTGCAGCTAATGGTGAGATCACTGATGGGTGGGCAAAGTTTGCCTAATTTTATAGACAGTACAGCAGAGTTTAGTTACGGTCAAAGAAACTGTATCATATTGATCTGGTAGTAACAGCTGTACATAAAATTGGAATTTTCCAGATACTTGGTCAAATAAGAAGTTATAAAATGAGTCCGTGAATCCTTATAGAAGTTATAATATAACAGGACATGAGCTGTCCTTTCATTGACTCCTTGTCCACAGTGGGGAACAATCTCAGCTCATATGGGACTTATTGGCCCTTCTGAACTGGTGTGGAGATTCAGTTGCTAGCCAAGTCCTCATAAGTGAAAGGAAGTGAGTGAATGACTGAGTGTGTGTATGTGTGTGTGTATCAACCTCTGTGAGTCTTTATTGTCCTTCTGCACCAGATATTTTGTATTGACCCAAGCCTTTACTGAATTATTCTACTACTACCTTAACTTGCACACTACCACAAAACTTATTTCTCAGTCTGGGTCTGCAGTGTCACGATGTGAATTATTGCCAGTTGTGCATCTCTGTGTTTTTCTGTTTCTTGTATTTATGGTCAAGCAGACGTATGATATATTCTATTACGCATGTCTGCATTCCAGAGGTTTCCTCCTTTCCTTTTCTCATCGCCATCTCTACCGAAGGTAGAACTGATTTATTTCCTTAGCCGATAAGATGTAGTCTAATAAGGATCTTTTTATTACTTTTCTACTGAAATAAATATTTTGTTAATTAGATTTGAATCTCGGGTTTTATTTTCTAAGTATGTTTTCAAAAGGGAAGCCCCGATCCATCGACCTCCTGAGTGATTTCTCCGCTAACATGCAGCCTATATTTTACAGTTTAAATGCTGTATATTTTAATTGTTGTTTTAATATAAAAATAACTCAGATGCAGTTTTAAAATACTATAAAATACTTTGGAGAGGACAACGTACACTTTTTTAAAAATAAGACCTTGTCAAAATTAATATTTTTTTTCAGAGTCTTGGAAAAGTCTTTTAGTTAGAACTGGTGAATTTTGAACCTGGGAATGTCTTTTTGCAAGACATATGGTAACATCTGCTCTTCAATATGCTAACTAGCATATTAACATTTAGCAAATATAACTGGTTAATTAGGCTGCCATTTTTGGAAGGATGCCATTCCTGGTAGGCTATTCTGTTTTTTTTTTTCTGGAAAGAAAGAATAAACCATATGTTCCACCAATAAAATATATCCTGAATATAAGCGAGAACTAGCTGAAAAATACAAGCTGAAAATGCATACATTATGGTGAAGGTGAAAATGGCACCATTTATAATGATTTTTTTTTTCAGTTAAGATTAAAATCAGGGGAAAAGCAAGCAAGAGAAAAGGCAGCATGTATAGAGCTTGGATATTTGATATAGAATTCCTGATTCATCTAATCTAGATCAGGAAAATGAAATATATGCTGCTTATAATGAGGACTCGACTCTATTGTTCATTAATATACAGAATGAATTTTTGAAAAATATTTAAGGGTCAATAAAATAAAATAATAAAAAGTAGAGCTATTTCTTAGCCATTCACTAGGGCTGATTACAAAGTAAATGATTACACAGTGGTGCAAGGAAAGGGGGAGGGAGGGAGGGAGGAAGGGAGGGAGGGAGGGTGGAAGGGAGGGTAGTCGGGAGGGAGGGAGGGAGGGAGGAAGAGAATAAGGAGAGAGAGGTGTTAAGGTGAGAATAAATCTCATAGAGGCGATGTGGATCTTTTCTTGGAATTCAGACATTTAGAAAATAAAGCCGAGATTAAAAGTCTAATAGAAAATATTTATTTTGGTACAAAAACAATAAATCATATAGTTACATCTTGCTAATAAATCATGACCGCTCCCGGTCAGAATCAAAGGCAGAAGAGAATAATAGAGAATCAGGAATGCACACATGCGCAGAAGATCACATCATGTGTTCTGCTTGTATTGGAATGTACCATAATATTAGGATAGGGGTGCATCACCCTGCATAGACATACAACTGACAATATTCACTACGTGACAGAGAGGGAGAGGAAAAGGGAGAGAGGGAGAGGGAGAGGGAGGGAGAAGGTGGAGAGATGGAGAGGAAGAAGGAGAGGGAGGGGAGGGAGAGGAGCTAGGGGAGGGGGAAGGGAGGAAATATTCAGAAGCTTCTCTGGTAATAATTTAATATAGTAGAAATCCATAATATCCATGATTCAGAGCATGCTTTGTTTCCAGTTGTTTTAGAAAATAACTCAGCCTTACTTTTCATATCTGACAGAATTTGAACGCCAAAAAAGATATCTAAGAGCTATTTTGCATCAGTGATATATCTTAGAATAAAAGATAAATACTTTAATAGCAACACTGTCTCTATATATCTTGAATATTTTTGGTATCTAGCTCAAAGCTATATATTTTTTTCCCATTGTGTTCTCATTTTCAAAGATTTTCCCCCACTTCCCTTCCCTGTTCTGTGATTGAATTTCCTAAGGCACAAATGAGATCAGACTAAACCAAACCTTTTCTCTTTAGATATCAAGAAATAGCTTACTTTATTTCTGATCCAACGAGAGTCTAATTTCCAATCTCCTACCCACCAAATAAAGTAAATGCTATGATTTCTGAGACTTTTATTTCCAAGAACTAGCAAAATATATTTTAGGCCCAGCCCAAAAAAGACATGGATCAATCCAGCTAAAGTTCAGTTCTCCATTTGATCATACCATATAGACAGAATCTTGCCAGACTAAACATATACTACTTTCTCCTTAATAGATATGCCCTGGGAGATTCTAGGAGGAGCTATCCTAAATCATTTCCTCTTTCTCTGATCCAGCTCTGGATTATGTTGTCTCCATCCTTGAAATATGCTGATTTTTTTCCTGGAAAACTGCCTGTTGCTCATAATCATTCTGTGAGCAAAATGGATTGCCTCCAAATTAAATAAATGAATAAACAAACAAACAAATAAATAAATAAACAGACAAACTTCCACTTCACTGTACTCCATCACATAACCTCTCCCTTCATAGATACAATCCATTATATCATCATTATTCTCAAAACTTTGAGTTTGGCCAGTTCTTTTTTTTAAAGAACATGTATTATTTGTTAATAGGTGTTATATTGTAATGACAATTTTTTGAGCTATTGTTTTTTTTTAAAAAGGCGGGAGTGTGGTGGGGAACCAAGGATTTGTATGAAATGAAAAAGAAATTGAACAGGAAACAGTTTCAATATTTGCTTACTAAGCTATTTATCTGTCTTTGTGACAGTAGCCATAGAAATGTAATCTTCCTTTTAGGAAAAAATAATCTAGGTTCCGATAATTGAAACTGGTTTCAGCATTAAAAAAAAGAAAGAAATTTATTCTGTGACTGTCTGCCAATATGGCTATTTCAATAGCAAAAGAGCAAAATGTAACTGATTTCAACTGGAATGGAGTGAAACTGTGTCCAGTGGAACATTTCAATGGAGAATTCTGTAAAAATGTACCATATGAAGACATTCATGGAGCAAACTGTGGTTTTTATGCTGTTTTTTAAAGGCTGTTGCAACATCAAAATATTACAGTTTATCAATATAGTCTATGGAGATTCTTAGTCATCCAGGTCATAGTTGTCCCAAAGGTGCTTTTTTCAAGAGGTTTTTTTCTGGTTTTTCTTTGAAGACATTTTGCTTCTCATTCAAGAAGCTTCTTCAGCTCTGACTGGATGATGTGAAATGGAAGGATTTACACTACCTTGCAGACAGCTGGACATTTGCATTCTTTTATTAAGGTCACCTGGAGGTTTATCTGTGTTATCAGGGTCACCTGGGTGGTGCAAATTGGTGTGGAGCCTTCTTGGAACTGTTGAAAGGACTGTGTTGTAGATTGAAGATAGATGATGTCGTATCCCCCCCCCCTCTGTTGAGAGAGGGCTGTTCAATTTTGACATAGATGGCCTCTTTAACCCCTCTTTCAAACTAGTGATCCTCTCTGTCCAAAATATGGACTTAGTTGTCTTCTAAAGAGTGGCCTGTGTCTTTTAAATGCAGATGGACTGCTGAATCTAGCCCTGATGGGTTTGTTCTCTTACGTTGTGCCATGCATTTATGAAGTGATTGTTTCGTTTCCCCAATGTACAGATCTGCACATGGCTCACTGCATTGTACTGCATAGACCACGTTGCTCAGTTTCTGTCTGGGTGTTTTATCCTTGGGGAGGACAAGCTTCTGCCTTAGTGTATTCTTGGGTTTGAAGTGTGCACGTATGTGTTATGTTATGTTATGTTATGTTATGTTATGTTATGTTATGTTATGTTATGTTATGTTATGTTATGTTATGTTATGTTATGTTATGTTATGTTATGTTATGTTATGTTATGTTATGTTATGTTATGTTATGTTATGTTATGTTATGTTATGTTATGTTGGCTGAAGATCCTCCTGAGCTTTTCCTATATGCCTGCAACGTATGGAATGACAACGTTGCTTCATTTATTGTTCTCGTCATTGTCTTTTACAGAGAAGCTCCTATAGGGTGTTTTTTTGAGATTTGATGAAGGCCCACTTGGGATAGCCACATGTTCTGAGGGCTTCCTTGATATGTTTACATCCTTTATCTTTCCCATCTATGCTGGTAGGCAGGCCTTCAGCTCGGTGATGTAATGTTCTGATGACTCCAGTTGTCTGCAAGGAGTATAAATCCTTCCATTCCTCACCATCCAGTCAGAGCTGAAGAAGCTTCTTGGTTGAGAAGTGAAACATCTTCAAAGAAAAACTAGTTGCCTCTTGAAAAAAGCACCTTTGGGATATATCAATATAGGTCTTCAGTACAGACAAGTTGGAAGATACATGAAAGTATTTGTTCTTTTTAACTTAACAGGCTCCTATTGAGAAAATAGCAGGCCCTTTGATCACTCTCTTCCAGTATATTAGCTCCCTAATAGGCAACATGCCTGCCAGTTAAGATTCTGGTACACGAGCAAGGTAAAAAAAAAAACAGCAAGCAAATGAAAACATGTTTCTAAGTCAGATCACTGAGATGACAAGGAGAAAAACTTATTAAGAATTTTATCCTTGTTTCTTTTATAGGAAATGTATAGTTGCTCTCATGGAAATCAATATTTGAAATATAGTCAGGATTTTTAATTTACTTTGAATATACTTTAAGCTTTATCTTTGACATTTATCATTTTAAAAATGAAGATAATTATTTTTCTATCTATTTTCAGAGGGAAAGTCTAATTACTCTTTTGTTTCAGGTATAAGGATAATCATTATCACATCTATCTTCAGCTTACTCAATAATATATTGGTTAATATGCTGTTTTTATTATTCATATGTTTCACCAATTATTTGAAAACAGAATATATCTTCACCATAAGAAATAAGTTAGTCTAAAACACAGTGACATTAGTTGGTAGCTCTACTAATTTTTAAATAGATTTTAATCCTAAAGAAAAAAAAAGCAAAGTATTCATTGTCTGTCATGTTTAAAATATTTCATGACTTGGGAAGGGATTACTTAAAAAACATTTCTCTCCAGGAATCTGCCTGGATGCTCAGTGTATCATCAGCCAAAGAGTCGACTCAACAAGATGGGCAGAATAGAAGTCTAATGGAAAAGAGAGAAAGAAAGAAAGAAAGAAAGAAAGAAAGAAAGAAAGAAAGAAAGAAAGAAAGAAAGAAAGAAAGAAAGAAAGAAAAGAGTGGGAGGGAGGAAAGTGGGAAGATGAGCTCCAGCAAGACACCCTATTCCAGTGATGGCAAACCCTTTTGGCACCAAAAAGGAAGTGGGCGCGCGCACACGCACGCACGCACGCAGAACCGAGTGCCAAAAAGGGAGCACTTTGCGCGTGCTTGTCTGGGCCCTGACCAGGAAGAGAGCTGCCCAGGGGGCATGTGTGCACCGGAAAATAACCTTCCAGTTTTTCAGTGCATGCATGCACGCCAGCCAGCAAGTCTTCAAGTTACTGCCACGCATGCGCATGTGCCGATCAGCTGGCCAACGTGCATTCTCATACCGGCGCACATGCTCACGCCAGAAAATGGAAGACCAGTTCTTCCAGTTTCCGGCACTGCCGCACACACAAAGGCCAGTTGATCGTTGTGTGCGCATACGCACCAGAAACCAGGAAGAGGAATGGGTGATGCCGTGCATGCCAGGCAACATGGTTCTGTGTGCCACTTTGGGCATACGTGCCATAGGTTCGCCATCACGGCCCTATTCTGTTGTGCTGCCAGTCCTTTTAGAACATCATTCCTCTCCATCCCACTCCTCCCCACAAATAATCTGTTTGGTCCATTCCTATTGGTGTTCTGTAAGGCCTTGAAAACTTTGTTTTGTGACTGAAGCTCCCTTTCTGGGCATGTAATTATCCAAATAGAAAATGTGGATAATTACTTGAACAATGCCTGGCTTGCAGAGGCTAAATTCCAAGAACTTTGGTTAGGCAAATTGATTAGAAAAAACAAAGAGGGGGCATAAAATGAGCGGAATTTGAGAATCATGTCTCTATCAGCATAAAGTTTACAGCGTATAAAGACACTTCAGACCAGCAAATTAAGTTTTAATTTATTTATTTAAAACATTTACATAGATGACCATCTTGGAACAAACTCTAGATTGTTTCCCATCAAAAATTAAAAAAACAACAGCCATAAAACCTTTAAAAAGAAAGGTTTATCAGGTATTGAGCTGTGTTTGTCAAAGTGAGCGAATCATACCAGAGCAACGGGGTGGGGGGATCCCACAAGAGGTGAAGTCTATGAACACAGAGTGGTAGGTGCAATCACTTGGAGTCTGACAGAATAGAAAGACCTGCTAATTTTCAACAGTTTGGTTTTTCATGGTGCATTCAGTTCTGGTACCCAGTCAATTCACATAGGGAGATTTTTGCATCAAAAATCTTATAGCTGTTGCTATGAATCATACTGTCATCTCTGTGTGGAATTGTCATCTCAGAGTTGACTGTTTTAACCACCAGCTATGGAGGTAGGGAGGGAGAGGGAGAGGGAGAGGGAGAGGGAGAGGGAGAGGGAGAGGGAGAGGGAGAGGGAGAGGGAGAGGGAGGCAGGGAGGGAGGGAGGGAGAGAGAGAGAGAGAGAGAGAGAGAGAGAGAGAGAGAGAGAGAGAGAGAGAGAGAGAGAGAGAGAGAGAGAGAGAGAGAGAGAGAGAGATTCAATTTAAGATGCTCATATTTAACATGTACCAATAGATACTACCATTGCACTGTAGTAATTGCCTTGTCTCAAAGCGTAAACTAACCAAGACAGGCTCGGTTATGTTTTGTTAAATGTTCTTTCTGAAACAAGAAACAGTTTCTGCTTTTCCTTAGAAAAGGCAATTTGAAGAAGGCAATTTGGTGGCTGGGCTGAGGTTTCCCGCTCCTTTTCATATTGTGCATGCCTTCTAGCAAAAACACTATAACTTGGAAAATTCTTTGAAATTATTATTTTTTCAGCCCTGATATTGGAACAGTTCAATCCATTGAGATTGTGGGAAATGAACCTGAGAGGCAGGGGACCAGAGAAGCCCTAATATAATTTTGGAGATGTTTTCTTTCCCTTGGGGAGTCTATAAGATTAGCTAGCATTTAATTTTTAATAGTTCAATTTCAAGAGTGTTGTCAGATGAGGAATTCAGATCACAATGCCACAGTGTTGTATTGCTAGATCAGATGAGCAAGGATAAAAAAAATACAATAATTCTTGAATTATTGTATGATTGCCATTCTTGGCCCCAGAGAGACTCAGTGTTAGAGAACAGAGTTGGCACAACCCAGAAGGTTTAAATTACCATATAGTAATTTAATTAACACCATAATTTGGTGTTGATCTCTCTTCCTGGTTCTACCAATTCTCATTCATTTTTAATGAAAGACAATTTACTCCTAAAGTTGATGTAATGTGCCGGTGCCTGGATGACGTTAGGATCTGGATGGGGAGGAACAGGCTGAGACTCAACCCTGACAAGACTGAGTGGCTTTGGATATTGCCTCCTAAGGACCACGACAACTGTCCCTCCTTAGTTCTCGAGGGAGCGAAACTGACTCCCTCGGATCAGGTCCGCAACTTGGGGGTCCTCCTAGATCCACAGCTAAAATTGGATCATCATCTTACTGCTGTGGCTAGGGGGGCCTTTGCACAGGTTCGCCTGGTGCACCAGTTGCGGCCATACTTGGAGAAGTACTCACGGTCACTCATGCCCTTGTCATCTCCCGTTTGGACTACTGCAACGCGCTCTACATGGGGCTACCCTTGAAGAGTATCCGGAGACTTCAGTTGGTGCAAAATGCGGCTGCGCGTGCTGTGGTGGGTGTGCCAAGGTACACCCATGTGACACCTATACTCCGCCAGCTGCATTGGTTGCCCATCGGTCTCCGGGTCCAATTCAAGGTGTTGATCATCATCTTTAAAGCCCTTCATGGCATAGGACCAGGCTATCTCCGGGACCGCATTCTGCCTCACACTTCCCTTCGACCGGTTAGGGCCCACAGAGTTGGCCTCCTCCAGGTCCCGTCGGCCAAACAATGCCGGCTGGCGGGCCCTAGGGGGAGGGCCTTCTCTGTGGCGGGCCCGGCGCTCTGGAACCAACTTCCTCCGGAGACCCGTACCATCCCCACCCTGCTGGCCTTCTGAAAAGCCGTTAAGACATGGCTTTTCCTGCAGGCTGGGGGTAGAGTCTAATCCATTCGAGCTCACCCCCGAGTATGTATGCTTGTTGGAGGGTTTTAATATTGAATTTTTAATTTTTATATTGATTTTAAGCAATGTTTATTGTTGGTTGTTCTTGTATTCTTTTTTTACTGTACGCCGCCCTGAGTCCTTCGGGAGTTGGGCGGCATATAAGAAAGTCAAAATAAATAAATAAAATAAATAAAGGAAAGAAACACATTTCAGGATAGTTTTCCTGAATGGAGTATGCTCTCCTTACACTTATTTAGTTATGAAATGGTGAAGCTCAGGGGTGGGTTCTGGATTCTACTACTGCCGGTTTGTTCAGAGATGCACTGCACGCACACGTGCATGTGCAGTAGCAAAAAAAAAAATTCTGCACATGCGCAGAAGCAAAAAACAAGATGGCGGTGCCTATGGCGCTGCCAAGAGAACCGCTTTGGGGCATAGCAGGCCTGGGTCACTGCCGGTTCCAGCGACCCAGGCTGCCAAGTTACTAACAGTTCAATGGAACTGGTCAGAACCGGTAGGAACCCACCTCTGGTGAAGCTGTGTTATTATACTATTGTACTAGTATACTACAATAGTATACTATTGTAGTATACTATTATACTACTATACTATATTATACTATTGTATAATAACTGTATTCACTGTACAATCGTTCAATGTTAATTTACATTTGCCCCAATTTCTTATGCATTTCCTGTTTAATCCTCAAAAGAAATATGTGTAATAGCAATAAAAAAACAAATAATGTCAGCAAAAGGAGTCTCCCAACTCTTTACAAAAATAAATTCAGTTCATCTATATACCACAAAAAGAAATTTAAAATAAATATCAAACTTCCTAGAATAAAGTAGAAAAATAAAAGCTTCTTTCACAGGAGGCAAGACATTCTTTTGAGAAATTAAAGGCATTTTGGCACTGTACTATTATAGTTGGCCTTGAGTGGCATGGCGGCCTAGAAGTGAAGACACTCACCTCCCACTCAGAATGTTGAGAATTCAATTCTAAGTAGTGTCAGAAGTTTCTCTCTCAAGGTGCAAAGAGAAAATATCTGCTGTGAACTCTGCATAGGTGTCAGGAAGGGCATCTGGCCAGTAAACGCTCAACTCTACCCAGTTGCCCCAACCCCAACCCAAATCAAGGGATTACAGGATTATAAAAAGAAAACAAAAAGTATTATGATTAGTTGTCTTGGGCCAGTCAGAATTAATTTTATTTTTCTCAGAATATTCCATCACCCCAATGTTTTTACAGTCAGGAAGGCAGAGCCAGATGCTTTGTTTTTGAAAACATTGAAAGCATTTTAGGAAAAGTTTAAACAATATTAAAATCATAAATATAAATATATAAGATATAGACATATTAAAAAATCATTCTGGAGTCAGGCAGCACCAAAATCAAATAAACGCCTTTTCAATACGGACACTGAAGTAATTAAAAGATGTGAATGAGGAAATTCAAAAACTTGAAAATGTCTGATCATTTTCTGATTTCTTGATGCTAAACATAGATGAAAGTCCACTTTTGTTCACCCTAAAACTTACAGAATTGAAATATATATCTATTCTTCTACTTAAGACACTAGAAAGAATGGAGACTCTAGAAAGAGAGCAGAGAAGAGCAACAAAGATGATTAGGGGACTGGAGGCTAAAACATATGAAGAACGGTTGCAGGAACTGGGTATGTCTAGTTTAAAAGAAGGACTAGGTGAGACATGATAGCAGTGTTCCGATATCTCAGGGGCTGCCGCAAAGAAGAGGGAGTCAAGCTATTCTCCAAAGCACCTGAGGGCAGAACAAGAAGCAATGGGTGGAAACTAAACAAGGAGAGAAGCAACTTAGAACTAAGGAGAAATTTCCTGACAGTTAGAACAATTAATCTGTGGAACAGCTTGCCTCCAGAAGTTGTGAATGCTCCAACACTGGAAGTTTTTAAGAAGATGTTGGATATCCATTTGTCTGAAGTGGTGTAGTGTTTCCTGCCTAATCAGGGGGTTGGACTAGAAGACCTTTCCAACTCTATAATTCTATTCTTAATAGTGTCCAATTCTTGGACATGAATGTACCATCTATGAATTTCAGTTCTTGACATGCTGCATTGATTTATTTTTATTTATGTTTTAGTTAATTATCCTGTCTTCTGTAGAAGGCTCAGAGGTCACATCATAGTCCTTCCACCAATTTGTTCTCAGTATAATGGGAGATACTATTAACCTAAAGTCACCCAGTGAGATTCCATGGCTGAGAGTAACTTTGAACCTTGGCTTCCACTGTCATAGTCAAACACATTTTCCATCATACTACTCACCCGTAAGTCACAGAAGACATAAGAATTAACCCAAACAATTCTTCGGTTTATTATCACAGATAATTGAAGTAAGAAGCTGTCGCAGAAATGCTCAATATTGTTTCTCCCCTCCTCTCTTCAGCTTTTAATCTTCCAGAGAAAGGGAGACTTCACTCATTAAAGCTAAAGGTAAATGTTCCCCTCACACATACATGCTAGTCGTTCCTGACTCTAGGGGGTGGTGCTCATCTCCGTTTCAAAGCAGAAGAGCCAGAGTTGTCCGAAGATGTCTCCGTGGTCATGTGGCCGGCATGACTAAATGTCAAAGGCGCACGGACCGCTGTTACTTTCCCACAAAAGGTGGTCCCTATTTTTCTACTTGCATTTTTTACATGCTTTCGAACTGCTAGGTTGGCAGAAGCTAGGACAAGTAATGGGAGCTCACTCTGTTACGCGGCGCTAAGGATTCGAACCACCAAACTGCTGACCTTTCTGATCGACAAGTCTTAGCCACTGAGCCACTGCGTCCCTTTACCAAATCCCATTGCCACGTCCCATTACCAAATCCCCTTTCCCAATGGAATATAAAAATCATTTTTTAAAAAAATAAATATATATTAGATTAGGTCATCAGAAGGAACTGACATACTTTTGTAGGGAAAAAGTAAATGAATAACATGCATAATAATACTCTAGGTAAAATACATATAGTTAGATGTTTAATTGGTTAGATTAATGGATTCCAGCTGGTTTGATTTATTTATTAAATCAAAGAAAAAAGTAAAGTTACTCTTCAAACATGCAGGGTGTTTTTTTAAGTGCTTTCGTCAGATTTGTGTTTGTGATTTTTATTTCCCCCCATATGAGTTTGATCGAAATGGTTCCAGGGCAATAAACATTTTTAAGCATATTATTTTAGAATTGTGCACCAGTAAATCACAATGTCCTTCCTAGATTTTTTATTTTCAAAGTTTTAATACATATATTGAACAACTCTGTGTGTGTGTGTGTGTGTGTGTGTGTGTGTGTGTGTGTGTGTGTGTGCACTTGTTTATCTGTACAGAATTTGTGATTATGCTAGCTGTTATACCAGCAGAAAACCTTCAGAAAGAGAATGGAAAAGTATCTGTTTCTGCCAGGACAATTTCCTTTTGCAGCTTTAATCTTTCTATTGTTATTACTATTATACTTTAAGAAAAAAGTATTTTCCCCCAGTCTTATTTTCTAATAATAAGTTTAAACTTGTGCCCTTTTATACATTGTTCTTTGAATACTGCCATATTCTCTGAACTGCTAGATATTTTTATCCTTGTTCCATTTTATACATCAATGCTGGCGGAAAAACATCTCTAGTACATGTGGAACATATATTGTGCTTCACTTTTTAAACAGTCACCATATTTTAATCACTGCACTTTGTATGTGTGCCTCAATGTGTTTATAAATATGAGTCTTAGCAATGCTTTGCTAATAGAGATTTAAAAACAATCAAAGTTTCATTACCCTCCATTGAAAAGGTTTTTGGACGATGAGCCAAACTATTCATACAAGTATCAGTAAAATATAATCAAGACAACGAAAATCTTTTTATTTAAGGATTTTAGTCTGGAGACAGTCAAATTTCTCTTGGGTGTTGATAATGATGATAATGATGACCATGATGTTTTTACAGAATGTTTTAAATGTACGAATAACAGTAATTCAGGAGTGGAAAAAAGAATAAGCTTTAAACTAAACACAATTGTTTCAGCTGTTTCAGCTATAACTTTTCACAGTTTCAGTCACAAATTGACTTCTGTGGACTTTACATCATACTTAAGTGGTTAGTAGAGGGGGGTGCATAAGTGCACTAACATGCCTATTGTCCCTGTCACTGTATTTTTATTCTTTTATTCTTGTTCTCATTTTTGTTTGACAAATTCTAATAAAGAAATAAACAATGCTTTGTATTACCTTTAACCATTAAAATTTCTAGCATTTTGACTGTGCTGCATGAATGGCAAAATGCACAAAGAACTTTAATACAGGTGACCTTCAGAAACTTCTTTATCTCATGGAAAAAGCAATCTGGATAGTTCTGTGTATGCACTTGGATTAAAATGTACTGGAGTACAAATGAAATTTGACCTAAGGAGAACAGAAATTCAGTTCGCATTTGTTTGCCAGAGGACACAAAACAGCCCACTGTGTGAAACTGCCAGTAGTCAGAGAGCGCTTCAGGCACCCTTAAGGCTTCCACTATCATTTAACTCTGCTTCCCTTTTTTCTCCTTTTTTTTAATTTACATTTTTATAATGCACAATCTAGCTGTTATTTATGCATTTAAACACATCCAGTTAACTTGCCAATTCAACTCTAGTTTGTGGAACAATCCAGCATGATACAAACAAAACTTGAAATTTTGGACCTGGGCAACCTAGAACTACGCCGCCTACGGTCTGACCTAAGCGTAGTACACAAAATCGTCTGCTACAATGTCGTACCTGTCAATGACTACCTCAGCTTCAACTGCAATAATACGCGGGCAAACAATAGATACAAACTCAAAGTAAACCGCTCCAAACTCGATTGCAGAAAATATGACTTCAGCAACAGAGTGGTCAATGCCTGGAATGCACTACCTGACTCTGTTGTTACAGCCTCAAACCCCCAAAACTTTAACCTTAAACTGTCTACCATGGACCTCACCCCATTCCTAAGAGGTCTGTAAGGGGGCGTCCATAAGCGCACCAGTGTGCCTACCGTCCGTGTGCTACTGTTCCCATTTATTTGTACTCATTTCTTATGTATATACCTATACCTGTTTATACTTATATGTTATGTTCATACTTATGCTTACTTTATCATACATGCTTGACAAACTAAATAAAATAAACTAAAAAGACTACAAAAGTGAAAGACAGATGAGAAGCATTTCTGCTGCTTTCATCCTTCATCTCATTGCTGGATTATTCTGAACTTCATGTTTTCTATCTTACACTAGCAAATTACAAAAGAATAATACATTTCATCACATTGATGGACTGGGTGATAGACCTCTTTCCTGCCATTCCAAATCTCTTAGTCCAAAATCAGTTTCTTCTAACCATCTGCAGAAATCCTGAATCTTAATTGATCCATGGGTCTTGGTATGTTCTTATAAGTAGATATTGATTCACAAATTTTAACTTTGCTGACAGCATATAATATTTATTTCATGAATTCCCAAATTCCTGGAACAAATCAATTCAGAGTTTTCACTCAAGATGCAAATAATCAGAGTTGATATTCAGGGCACATTATGCCATGACCCAATTCTACAATGCTGGCAAAGGGTAAGGAATAAGGTATAAGGTATAAAATGGAATAAGGCAGTGGTGGGATCCTGCCGATTTAACAACTGGTTCGGTGATTGTGCGCTTTGCGCGCTTGCACAGTTCTACGAAAACTTACCTTCCACATTACTGCTGGGGAGAAACACAGCTGTGGTGTGGCAATCCGCTCTGCTGTGTGAATCAGCTGAGAAGATATAGGTCAGTAAAGCGCAGGGGTGGCTGGGCAGGCCCACCTGATCATCGGAGCGAACCGGTTCGCTCCCAGCTGATCGTCGGAGCATCTGGTTCGCTCAAACTGGCCCGAACCGGTAGAATCCCACCCCAGGAATAAGGATAAGAATAATAGTAGTACATAAAAATATCAATCAATTAAAATTTAATCCTATTCTAAATCTCTCCAACGTTTGACAGAATTTTATGGTAATAAATTCTATGAATTATTATCTGCTGTATATTATAGGACATTTAGATATTTAATAAGTTAGCACTCTGGTTTGCCATACCAGAGCAATAAACAGGTTGTTGCAATGGAATAAGGGGAAATTATTTCTGCTTTGATCACTGGTAACCTGAGTGACTTCTATTAACTCAGCCAGGGAGCTCACTTTTAAATTTGGCAACAGGTTTCCTTAAAATTTCTCTGCTTCCTTTTAATCACTATTTTCATTGTCTCATTACCTTGCTTTCTTCTAATATAGTGCTCTTCGGCTGTATCAGCTGTATCCAATGCTGTACTTCAGCAGCTGCTGCTTTTCATTAAAAATATATATGAGATTAAAAAAAAACAATTTTTGGCATTTCTTTGCACCAGAAATGCCCAAAATACCTTCCCAAAAACAACTTTTTCCTGCCTCCCCACGAGAATAACTTCTTGTGCGCATTCCTACATTTTACTGAAGAAGAATACAAGAGTACTATTACATTTATACAATTTATATTATAGATGTAAAACAAGTATGGACTCTAATCCTTAATTTATTACCATATGTACAGATACGAAAGTCAGAAATCAATTAAGTATTTAAGCAGCCAATGAAATATTGGGGGCTTTCTTTTCTTTTTGTTTAAATAGAATGAAAAGTAAAAGTATGTTTCAATCACATAAGATTAAATGAAAGATAAGCTCCCCTTGGATAGGCTATTTCATCTCAAAAATGAAAAAGCTATATTTTTTACAGTATATGGGAAATGGTCTGTAAAGGCTTTACATTAATAATGTTTTAGTTAGGACTAATTAATTAATGGTTAAGATATTGTTCTAAAGCAATGGTTCCCAACCTTCCAAATGCCACGACCCGCGACCCGCCCCCGCCCCCCCACCCCGCCCCCGCCATTTGGGTTCTTTTACCCTCTGTGCATGTGCAAAGCGTTCTGCGCATGCGCAGAGGATAAAAGAACACAAATGGCGGCATCTGGGCGAAGTCTCCAGATCTGGGCGAGGTCTCCGCTCGCTTCGCGTGTTGCCTCTGGGAGCTTTTTGAGCCCCGTCGTGAAAGGCGTGCATGACTTTGGCGGGGCCGGGACAGGCGGCTACCCGGAGAGAGCCATCCCCTTCGCAGAGTCTCTCCCGTCTACCTGTAGGGTTCGGGGCGAAGGGGGTGGCTCTCTCCGGGCAGCTGCCTGTCCCAACCCCGCCAAAGTCATGCACGCCTTTCGCAGAGTCTATCCCGCCTACCTGTAGCATTCGGGGCAAAAGGGTGGCTCTCTCCGGGCAGCCGCCTGTCCCGGCCCCACCAAAGTTGCGCACGCCTTTCATGACAGGGCTCGAAAAGCTCCCAGAGGCAACATGTGAAGCGAGTGGAGACCTCACCCGGATCTGGAGACTTTGCCCGGACGGTGCCATTTGGGTTCTTTTACCCTCTGCGCATGCACAGAATGCTTTGTGCATGCGCAGAGGGTAAAAGAACCCAAATGGCGGTGGCGGGGTGGGTCGTGGGTTGTGGGGCGCGATATGGCCAGGCTTGTGGCAGTGGGGGGGAGCTGAGGATGCCCAGGCGACCCCTGGGAAATGGTCGTTTGACCCCCCAAAGGGGTCGCGACCCCCAGGTTGGGAACCGCTGTTCTAAAGGGATAGAATTACATACCGGTAACATTGGCAGCTGGCGCATCATATAAATTTTCGTGTAATTTTCTAACTTTTCAAGGTTACCGGTCACATCAATGGAACATTACACCATGAATTTCTAGTTAATCGAAGATTAACCAACAGCTTAAAGATATCTCATTCAGATAGACTTGGATGGTGTTTGGTGGAAGTTCATTGTAATATTTTCCCTTTGTTTACCTTTTTTTGCTTGCCATTTTGAATCTGTACTGTATGATGTGGTTGTAGAGAAGTACATATATGCTCTGCCTCATCCCTCAAGAATGCTAGTTTATGTAAATCATTTTAGGCTGATATGGGTAGTTAATCTGATATGAACTGACCATTTATTCCAATTTTAAATTATGTTTCATTTTTTTTTAAAAGTAATTCAGAATATCTATTTTAATTGATATGACCCCCCCAGTTTTGGCTCCCTCCACTTTAAGTTCACCATTTCCAGTTTGAACATGATTTTTCATATATTTTAAATGGGCTGCATTCATATTAGTAACCATACTGGGCATATTTCTTCTATTTCCAACTGCTTAATTTAAACAGATTTTTGTCACTTTTGTGTGTGTGTGTGAAGATGACATGGTGAACTCTATTATCATAACCTAAAGAGAGATGATATAAAAAGTTTGGATCAGCCAATCCAGTTTCTGATCACATTTAGGCTTAAATTCAGTCAGTAATAGATCTAAACAATCTGTACTCTTCAAGATTGTCTCTAATAAAATATCACCATCCTCTCAACAACTTTGCTCAGTTAGCACAAGATTGTTCACTGCGTCTATACACAGAGGTGGGTTCGGACAAGTTCTAGAGAACTGGTAGCGGGAATTTCACCCTGCTCACCAAACCAGCAGCGATGGCTGGCTGGACATGCCCCCGAACCGGCTATCTCGGCGGCACTGTAGGCACTGCCATCTTGTTTTTTGGCTTCTGCGCACATGCAGAAGCTGGGTTTTTAGCACTGCGCATGTGCGTGTGCACATGCGTGGTGCATGAGGAAGCGAACCGGCAGTGAGGTAAGTCAGAACCCACCCTTGTGTATACAGGAAGGAACTTTTCAGCCTTCAATGAGAAAGGTCAAGTTAAAATGCTAAGAACAAACTTGAAAGTTCTATTGGAACATTTGCTGTATTATTTTTTTCTCTCCAAGATAACTCTTTCCTCTTGTGTGAAAGGATATCAATTATACAACCTTAGGATTTGTGAACTGCTTCTTTCCCTGTTGGGGATCAATAGATGAGAAATAATCTGGTGCTCACTTCATAGGAGTTGCTCTAATCAGACCTTCTTTTAGAAAGAAATGTTTTCTCCTTCTCCCTTGAAATCTTAATCCATCAACAATTATTAAGAAATCAGTCAATTGTCTGAAGACAGTTATAAAAGGCTGTTTCAAGAAGCCTGATTCATTACCTTTCACACAAGATGTACCTCAAGGTGAATTAATTACAGTTTGAAGTCTATTGATGCTGCTTAGCAATATGTATTTGTAATTTTGTCTGAAATGGTGAGGCTTATTGCTAAAATGTCATCTCTTTCATTATTAAAAATGCACTTATTTTCTGCATCTCATATGTTAAAGCCAAGAAGGGATTCTATTCTGTGAATGTTTTATGATCCCTTGCATATAAAGCATTAGCTAATATAATCATATTCTGAATATTTTTCAGTGCCCCATAGGCTACGTTTAAGTAAAAAATTCCTTATGTTTCCTCGAGAAACCTTACTAATAAGAATGGTGCATTGTGATAAATAATAAATATAACAGTTCAAAAGTATTTAAATACAAACCAATAAAATTCTCTCATATCTCTATTCCTACTTTGGTTTTTGCCTAATTCTTTTGGAAAGAAATCCTGTCGCATTTACCTAAAATCACAGAACTTGACAAAAAACAAAAAACAAATGGGTTTTTGGGAATGTGCTATCAAGTCCACATGACACTTATGAACCATATAGATAGTTGTTCTCCAAGACTCTCCAAGTCACTTTGGGACAATTCAACAATTCAACAACAATTCATTGTTGAATTATCTTAATTTTTGTCATTCACATTTCATTTTGTCTCTCCTTTTGCATTCTTTCTTTAATGATACCATTCCACTATTTTTTTCAATATTATGTAATTCTTGTCCCATTGTGAATTGTCCTGCAGCAAGTTAGTCATGGTGAATGGTTCCGCGGTGAGCTGGCCATGGCGAGTTGTCTAGACTTTTCCAAGGTGTTCTGTCTCCCATTTGGTCATACAGAGCATTTATTGCTGCTATTTATTTATTTATTTATTTAGACGCTCTTATAGGCCGCCCAATCCCATAGGACTCAGGGCGGCGTACAACATGAATAAGAAACGTACACTTAAAAATAATGATCATAATTTAAATTAAAAATATAATTAAAGAAAAAAACATTATAAACGCAACATTCAGGGGGGAATCTGATTATCCTATTCACCCCATCTGCCGGAAGAGCCATGTTTTTAAGGCTTTACGGAAGGCCAGCAGGGTGGGGATGGTCCGGATCTCTGGTGGGAGTTGGTTCCAGAGGGATGGGGCTCCCACAGAGAAGGCCCTCCCCCGTGGCCCCGCTAACCGACATTGTTTGGCCGATGGGACCCGGAGGAGGCCCTCTCTGTGGGACCTAACCGGTCTTAGGGAGGTGTGTGGTAGGATGCGGTCCCGCAGGTAACCTGGCCCTGAGCCATGTAGGGCTTTAAAGGTCAAAACCAACACCTTGAATTGCAACCGGAGACTAATTGGCAACCAATGCAGCTGGCGGAGGATAGGTGTTACGTGGGTGTATCTCGGTACACCCACTACAGCTCGCGCAGCTGCATTCTGTACCAATTGCAGTCTCCGGATGCTCTTCAAGGGTAGCCCCATGTAGAGCCCGTTACAGTAGTCTAGCCGTGAGGTGACAAGGGCATGAGTGACTGTGAGCAAAGCCTCCCTCTCCAAGTAGGGTCGCAATTGGTGCACAAGACGAATCTGTGCAAAGGTCCCCCTAGCCACAGCTGAAAGATGTTGCTCCAATTTTAGCTGTGGGTCTAGGAGGACACCCAAATTGCGAACCTGTTCTGAGGGAGTCAATTTTTCTCCCCCAAGAACCAAGGAGGGACAGTCGACATAGTCCTTGGGAGGCAATATCCAGAGCCACTCAGTCTTGTCTGGGTTGAGCCTGAGTCTGTCCACTCCCATCCAGACCCTCACATCGTCCAGGCAGCGGCACATTACATCAACTGCTTCACTGAACTGACACGGGGTGGAGATGTACAACTGGGTATCATCAGCATACTGCTGATACCTCACCCCATGTCGTCGGATGATCTCACCCAGCGGTTTCATGTAAATGTTAAACAGGATGGGCGAGAGGACTGAGCCCTGTGGCACCCCGCAAACCAGGGGCCTAGGGGCCGACCTCTGTCCTCCTGTCAACACCGACTGCGTCCTGTTAGAGAGGTAGGAGGAGAACCACCGTAAAACGATGCCTCCCACTCCCATCTCCCCAAAACGACGCAGAAGGATACCATGGTCAATGGTATCGAAAGCCGCTGAGAGGTCAAGTAACACCAGGATGGAGGAATAACCCCCATCCCGGGCTCACCAGAGATCATCCATCAGCGCGACCAAAGCAGTCTCCGTACTGTAGCCGCGCTGAAACCCGATTGAAAGGGATCCAGATAATCAGTATCCTCCAATAGCCGCAGGAGTTGTAGCGACACCACCTTCTCAACAACTTTACCCAAAAAGGGTAAGTTGGAGACTGGACGGAAGTTCTTTAAATCCGCTGGGTCCAGGGAAGGCTTCTATAATTGAGTCCATCTATCTTACTGTTTTCCTTTCACTTTTTCCCGTGTTGGAAGAAATTGTAGATCTGGTCCAGGCCAGGCTCTTCCAAATAGCACAGAATAATCACTCAAAGCAAAGGTGAAGTTTATTAACGAACATGCCAAACAATCACAAAAAGACAGTTACAGCAATCAAAGGCAGCTGTGAAGTTACATTTCTGAAGTGGTTTCTATTTAGAGAAGCCTTGTAATTGTCTTTAGGAAGTGTGCAAAATCAGTCTGCCTCCTAGGATTAGTGGGAAGCACAACCTGTAGCGAGGAAATGCGGCTTGGGTCCTTGTGGGGGTTTTGCAATCCTTTCGTAGGTCAAAGTGGTGACCTTCGGGTGAGGGTTTTGTATGAGGAATCTGGATTGGAATGAGGAACTTGTCATATCTAGAGGGGATTTTCTGATTTAGTTAATTTGTTGGTATTTGCCAATTTCATCATAAAGACATGCTTTATCAGTTTCAGCCTAGGTGTCAAAAGGCTTTAGCAATCTTTTGTTTTACTGTCCAGGCTTCATTGGAAGGTCAGGTGAGCAGCAGAGTAAAGGTGACATGGGGAGGGTTTTTTTAAATCTTTCTTTAATCTTTTTTTTATCTTTCTACACCAGCATTATGAACTTCTCTTCACATAATATGTCCAAAATACACCAATTCAAACTTGGTCATATGTGCCTCAAGTGAAAACTCTGGGTTGATTTGTTCAATCATTGTTGATTTCCTTCCCTTTCCCTTTCCCTTTCCCTTTCCCTTTCCCTTTCCCTTTCCCTTTCCCTTTCCCTTTCCCTTTCCCTTTCCCTTTCCCTTTCCCTTTCCTTTCCCTTCCCTTCCCTTCCTTTCCCCTTTCCCTTTCCCTTTCCTTTTCCCTTCCTTTCCTTTCCTTTCCTTTCCTTTCCCTTTCCCTTCCTTTCTCCCTCCCTTCCCTTCCCTTCCCTTCCTTTCTTTTCCTTTCCTTTCTTTCCTCTTTTCTTTAATAACAAAACTCAAAAGCTATCCTGCTTCTTAAAAGTCCAACTTTCACTTTCATAGCACATGACAGGAAATATCATGGCTTGCACTATTCATGTTCTACGTAGCTATGGACTTATCATAATATTTGAGTATCTTTCCCAAGGTGATTATGGATGTTCTACCAAGTGCTAGTTTGTAGTGCATTTCTTCATGGTTTGATGGTGGATGCCAAAAAGCAGAAGCTATCTACCACTTAGATAGCTTCATTATCAGTTCTAAGGCTGGCTACTATACCTTTTATCATTAGTTTTATCTTCTTAATATTGTATTTTACTCTTATTCTTTCACTCTACTCCTTGACTTTAATAGCACTTGAAGATCTTCTGCATTTTCAACTTCCAGAATAATGAAATCAGCATAGTACAGGTTATTGATGTCTTTTCCTCCAGTTCCAAAACAGGATTGTTCTTCCAATCCAGCTGTCCTCAATATATATTTAGCATATAAACTGAAATAAGTGAAAATCTACAGCCTTGTCTCATTCCTTTGCTAACCTGGAGCCAGTCTGTTTCACAAGACTGTCTGTTCTTTGACTTTCTGTCAAAGGTTTTTATAAAAATTATAGGTTTATTTATTTATTTATTTATTTAAATGGATTTATATGCCGCCCAACTCCCAGGGGACTCTGGGCGGCTCACAACATGTCCAGTCCATTTATCAATATAAAAAAAAAAGACACAACAATTAAAAACTACAAAAATTAAAAAGAGCATCTAACATTCATAATCAAGGGGGGAGACCCATATCTGGTCTGGTTGGTCTCACTTTCACCCCGCCTGCCGGAAGAGCCAAGTTTTTATTGCTTTACGGAAGGCCAGCAGGGTGGGGATAGTCCTGATCTCTGGAGGAAGCTGGTTCCAAAGGGAGGGAGCTCCCACAGAGAAGGCTCTCCCCCTCGGCCCCACCAACCGGCATTGCTTGGTCGATGGGACCTGGAGGAGGAGACCAACTCTGTGGGCCCTAACCGGTCGTAGGGAGGTATGCGGCAGGATGCGGTCCTGAAGGTAACCTGGCCCTGAGCCATGTAGGGCTTTAAAGGTTAAAACCAACACCTTAAATTGGATCCGGAGACTAATGGGCAGCCAATGCAGCTGGTGGATGATAGGTGTTACGTGGGTGTATCTAGGTACACCCACCACAGCTCGCGCAGCTGCATTTTGCACCAATTGCAGTCACCGGACACTCTTCAAGGGTAGCCCCATGTAGAGCGTGTTGCAGTAATCCAGCCGGGAGGTGATAAGGGTGTGAGTGACTGTGAGAAGTGCCTCCCTCTCCAAGTAGGGTCGCAATTGGTGCACAAGACATACTTGTGCAAAGGTCCCCCTAGCCACAGCTGAAAGGTTTCACATAAGAACATGAGGTATTGTGGCATTGTCATTTTCTATCACATACCACGGCTTGATGTGGTTGACATGATCAAAAGCTTTTATATAATAAGAAAATACTGATTTATTTATTTTACCAGGTGAGGTAGAGGGTTTGATGAACTGGTGTAATAAAAACAGCTTAGTTTTAAATGTAGGAAAAACAAGAGATCATTGTCGATTTCAGAAAATGCAGGCACAGCCATACATCTCTGTGTATTAACAATTCAAGGTGTTACTTGTATCACATTTGTGGGTGCGCACTTGAGGAACTTGTTAGCTTGGTTGCTCAACAGTGAGACACTGGTGAAGTGGGCACAACAGCGCCAACATTTTCTGCATAGTATGAAAAGAGTATATCTTCCTTCCCCTGTCCTTACCACTTTCTATAAAGGGGTGATTGAAAGAATCCTGCTGTATTGTATTACTGTGTGGTTTGGAGGTATTACTGTTTTGGACAGGAAAGCTGCACTGAGAGTGGCGAGGACAGCAGAAAAGATTATTGGAAGTTTACTTCCTTCTATCCAAAACATAGCATATAAGTGATGCTAGACCAAGGTCTGCAGTATTGTCTGGGATATTTCACATCCTCTCCATGACTGGCAGGCATCACAATTTCAGTTTTTTAATGTGTGCGATTGTGTTCACAGATAAAAGTGACAATAAAGGTTATCTTACCTTATATTTTGCTATTTTTGTGTGTGTTTGTCAATTATGCAGCCAACAGCAGCAATAATATCTATTATTTCTCAGCTTGATCATCTGACATCTCCCTAATCTGTATTGGATGACCCCAAATACTGTCTTTCTAGCAAAGATTTCCTCTGTCCAGTCCTGTTTAACTCTAGGGGGTGGTGCTCATCTCCATTTCCTAGCTGAGGAAGTCAGCATAGTCTAAAGATACTTCCATGGTCATGTGACCAACATAACTATTCACTGAGGTGCACAGAATGCTGCTACCTTCCCACTGAAGTGATACCTAGTTATCTACTCACATTTTCATGCTTTTGAACTGCTTGGTGGACAGGAGCTGGGGTGAGTAACAGGAGCTCACCCTGTCGCATGGTGCTTGGGTCTCAAACCCAGGCTGTCAGCTTTCCAGCTAAAATCTCAGTGTCTTTAACCACTGAGCCTTTGCTGATCTGTAAAGCCAAATGGATAGCAGTAGTTAGAATAGAATAACAGAGTTGGAAAGGACCTTGGAGGCCTTCTAGTCCAACCCCCTGATTAGGCAGGAAACCCTATACCATTTCAGACAAATGGTTGTCCAATCTCTTCTTAAAAACTTCCAGTATTGGAGCATTCACAACTTCTGGAGGCAAGTTGTTCCACTGATTAATTGTTCTAACTGTCAGGAAATTTCTCCTTAGTTCTAAGTTGCTTCTCTCCTTGATTAGTTTCCACCCATTTCTTCTTGCCCGACTCTCAGGTGCTTTGGAGAATAGCTTGACTCCCTCTTCTCTGTGGCAACCTCTGAGATTTTAGAACACTGTTATCATGTCATTCCTAGTCCTTCTTTTCATCAAGCTAGACATACCCAATTCCAGCAACCGCTCTTTATATAGCCTCCAGTCCCCTAATTATTTTTGTTGCTCTTCTCTGCACTCTTTCTAGAGTCTCAAAATCTTTTTTACATCTTGGAGACCAAAACTGGATACAGTATTCCAAGTTTGGCCTAACCAAGGCATTATAAAGTGGTATTAAGACTTCACTGGTCCTGGTTACATATAGCTGACCAATAATTAAAATAGAGACAATAGCTGAGATATTTTTGTGAGAATAAATTTTGTGGTATTATACAACTTGTAGCTCATTTTTGTGATAATGTTACATTCATATGTGACTTTAGTAAACCCAATGCAAGTGTACCTCATCCTACTGTTTTTGATCTGATTGGAAAAGACCTCTAATTATATGAGATCTGGTCACTAAATTCCCAACTAATGTGTTATTTATTAAGGTTGCATTACAATGCTTTCTTACTTAATATGGCAGCATGAATTTCATTCACGCTCGTTCTCCATACTGTCAGCTTGTCAATGGTTGCTCTACGTGTTTTTTTTTCTTTTCTCATTATCCCAAATAACTTCTTTCTGATTGCTTTATAGATCTCTCAATTCTTTTCTCTTCTCACAGCCTACAGTGTAATTACCAAGCAAGCTAAGGTCTTATAAAATGGGATAATATAACAAAATTAGAAATGTCAAGCATCACAATAATATCGTAAAAAAGCAATACAAATAAGTGTTACAACATGATTATTGTAACCAGTGTTTGGTGTAATATTACTTGATTTTTCTCGGACAACAAATCAGTTGCATATAATGAAAACAATTACAGAGCTGCAGATTTATGGATTAAAACTTCATGAATTCATAAATACTAATTTCTAAGTCAGTTAATGTGTCTGCATTTTAATATATGGAGGATTTAAGCTATTCCCTTTTCAATTAAAGATACACAGATAATGAAACAGCCGCTCTAGCATGGAGACCTCATAGAATCAAAATGTGAAAATCTTCTCTGCTTTCTCATGCATAAGAATAGACTGAAGATTTATTAGATCTAGAAATTAAATGGAAAATTGATATTAAGATGCTCTGGGAATAGATATGAACATTTGATCTTCATTTTAAGATCTCTCTTAGCTTGCAGCACTTGTACAGCAACACATGAAGCTTATAACTCATCACCACCTGTGTGTGTGTGTGTGTGTGTGTGTGTGTGTGTGCGTGCGTGTGTGTGTGTGTGTGTGTGTGTGTGTGTGTGTGTAGTGTGCATGGTTATCTAACAGAAAATATGTGCATATGACTTGGAGGTACAGGTTTTGTACTAATTAGTTACACTGTGGATTAAGTGATTCAGCGGGGAAAGAATCAGCCAGTTTTTTTAAAAAAAATAGCACGAGATAAATTCTGCAATTTTATAGTTTCATTAGCATTTCTAGTTTCCTCCGTAGATTTTGCTATTTTCAGGGAACCACTTAATAATCTGACATCAGATTATTCATCTTACCTAAAATCAAAGCCACAGTCTTAAATCCATTCATGTATTCTTTTCACAAAATATTTTATCCCCTAACAAAAAATCAAGGCAAACCTACTCCATGATCTGCATGTAAATGATCTTATTTCCAGTTTCCAAATTACTGTGCGCATCGGAGCACCATTGCTTCTCCATTTTTGCACATCTTTTATGATCTATGAGCTCAGAAAAGTGCAAACATAATATATCCATCTTGTCTGCACAGTGCACACATTCTGAGACAGTGAGATACATGCACAGATATGGACTTCAATCCCTTGCAGCATGAAACTGTGGATAATAAAACTATAAATAATGAAACTGAGTCTCTGGGAAGTGGAATGGATAGAGTTAGGTTCATTATCTCCTATGACCACATTCTCTTTCTTCATTCCACATATGTTTTCTGTACAACTTTATCCTTCCCATTGCTCAATCAATGTGAAACTCACTGGATTGGCCCAATCATACAGGCTCTATGTGGTTTTCTTGAACCACCATTTTGGGAGCAACATTGTCAATGGTGGGAATAATCCATCTTGTGTCACATGGCTGACCCTGGCCTCTCAACTCGATGCAACTCTTTTAAGAACTTGGTAATCATTACTGTGAGTTGCATGGTGCTTACTCTGTATTACTCAAGCCTATATCACCATTCACCTATCAAAAGGAATACTGGGCAATAGTAGTGTCCAGCAGTATACCAGAGAGGACACAACAATCTGGGTCCCATTTTACAGACCTCAGAAGGATGGAAGGCTGAGTTATCTTGAGTCAGTCAGGATCAAATTCCTGGCAGTGGGCAAAGTTAGTCTGCAATACTGCATTCTAACCACTGTGCCCCCACGGCTCATATGAATTATGAATAACATTACCCTATACCCGTGATGGAGAACCTATGGCACGCGTGCCACAGATGGCACGTGGAGCCATATCTGCTGGCACGCGAGCCGTTGCCCTAGCTCAGCTTCAGCACGCATGTGTGTGCTGGCCAGCTGATTTTCAGCTCATGCAGAGGCTCCGAGAGGGTGTTTTTGGCCTCCAGAGGGCCTCTGGGGGGGCAGGGGATGTTTTTGCCCTCCCCAGGATCCAAGGAAGCCTCTGGAGCCTGGGGAGGGTAAAAAATGGGCCTACCGGGCCCACCAGAAGTCGGGAAACAGGGGAGCAGGAGGGGTCATGTGCGCAAGCGTGGGTGTGGGGCAGCACGGGGGGGGGGGTCATGCACACATGTGTAGGGGGTGGGGCGCATGGGGGGCATTGAATTATGGGTTTGGGCACATGTGTGCGCGTGATAGCCAAACCAGTTACCATGAGCCTGTGGTGGTGCAGTGGTTAAAAGCAGCACTGAAATCTGAACTGCTAGTTCAGCAGTTCAGCTGTTCAAATCCCACCAGGCTCAAGGTTGACTCAGCCTTCCATCCTTTCGAGGTGGGTAAAATGAGGACCCAGATTGTTGGGGGCAATATGCTGAATTCTGTAAACCGCTTAGAGAGGGCTGTAAAGCACTATGAAGCGGTATATAAGTAAGTGCTATTGCTATTGCTATTGCTTTCGGCACCTGAGGAAAAAAAGGTTCGCCATCACTGCCCTATACCATATACCACCTTGTTTGACTTCCTTTGGGTGAAAGAGTGAACTAGAGACAAATATTGCTTTTGGTTTGTTTACAAATAACAAGTAATGTTGATATAGCCATTCATCAAGTTATTTTTTTCATCCTTTACAGAAGCATATTTTTACAGACACGTGCAGGGTTTGTCTAAGTTGCATAGCTTTCAAACCTCTGATAACCAACATTCAACGGAAATCTAGTGCTTAACATGCAACAAATAATATTTTCAAACCATTTGTTCCCATTGGAAAAACACTACAATCCCTGAGCAATTTCCTTTAACAAAGTACTGGGTCATAATAGCATGAATAAGCAGTTCCCTGTAATGAAAAGTGTTCTCTTGGGAGGATGCTCATTTGTGGCCATACCCCAGGAATAATGAGGCTAATCATGGAACATTAGTAAAGCTAGCCATAAATTAATATGAGAGAGAGAGAGAGAGAGAGAGAGAGAGAGAGAGAGAGAGAGAGAGAGAGAGAGAGAGAGAGAGAGAGAGAGAGAGAGAGAGAGAGAGAGAGAGAACTTTGATGTTATTTGGAATGTATTAGAATATCTAAAGTAAGGAGGGATCCAATTACAAGAGAAGAATAAAAGTATGTACAGTTATTAGATGTTGAGAAAAAATATTCTGAATCTCAAGCCTAAAATCTCAAGATTTAAGATATGTGCCTTATGCTAGCTTAAATAGAATTTAAATAGAATCCTTGCTTATACTAAAATGCAGGTCATCCTTTTTTGTTTTGAATAATGCTGATCAGAATCTTGATCTCTAATTTATGAATATCTAAAAACAGAAGGAAAAGAAGAGAAAGTCCTTCCTTCCTTCCTTCCTTCCTTTTCATTTCTGAAGCAAATTAAAGTGGTCTTTTATTTTATTTATTTATATCCAGCCTTAATTATTGTTCCAAAAACTCAAAGTAACAAACATATTCAACATACTTTCCTCCTCTTATTTTCTCCACCACAACAACCCTGTGTGGTGTGTTGGGCTGAGAGAAAGAGTGACTGGCCCAAAGTGGTTGACTTAACTGTCTAAATGTCCATAGCATAAAATAATTTTTAAATGTTTCTGCATATTCCTGAAGGGACAGGGAGGGAAGAGAAAGAAAAAAGAAAGAGATGGGAGAGTTCCATTAATAAGACATGTCAACTCATTGACGAGGCCCAAAGTACTTCTCTTGAAAGTATGAATAACTTTTTCCCCACTATACTTCTTGATGGTTGCCATTTTGCCTGCTTTTCAAAAGGATATTAACACACCAATAATTTATTTTCCAAAGGTGAATCAATATGGACCAGGGCACCTTATATGATTCTTTACATGATTTTGGACTGTGGGAGGCTTCGTTTAGTAACCACTATCATTTTTAATGACTTTTGCTTTATTAATTTTGTGTAGCCTCTAACCAAACCAGTTACCACAAAACCACCTTCCTCTAAAGATAGGACTTTACTACTTTTCCAAATTATAAACTAGGGATACTTGGAAGTGAATTGCCTCATTTTTGCATGCAACTGCTTAGTCATCTTTACAAATGACTTCATTTAAACCAATAATTTAAACCAATTTAAGAGCTGAGATGGCGCAGCGGTTAGAGGCAGTACTGCAGGCCACTTTAGCTGACTGTGATCTGCAGGTCAGCGGTTCAAATCTCACCGGCTCAAGGTTGACTCAGCCTTCCATCCTTCCGAGGAAGGTAAAATGAGGGCCCAGATTGTTGGGGGCAATGTAAATATATACATTGCTTAATGGTGTAAACCGCTTAGAGAGTGCTTGCACTGTGAGGCAGTATATAAATCTCACAAATAAATAGATAGATGATAGATAGATAGATAGATAGATAGATAGATAGATAGATAGATAGATAGATAGATAGATAGATAGATAGATAATATTTAAGACATCTGTGAAGAGAATTAAAATTCCCAAATAAACTCAACCAATTTAAATGCCAAAGACACCACACACACAATCCCAACAATCTTCAAACATGTTGTAGAATGTCAGCGCCCACCCCTCTCCTAGAAGAATGAAATATTTTGAAGAATATTTTAAAAAATGGCAAGATATTATATTTCCCTAAAGGAGAAATGGAGAAACATGTTTTTAGAAGCAGGAAGCAGCCTCCAAGTCTTTCTTAAGAGCCCCCAAGCAGAAACGGCAGCTTTTAGAAATGCAGACTTGGTAATCAATTCAAGATAGGATATTTTGAATCTCCCTGCAACGAAGTCTGAACAAAGGCAGAATGGTAGGATTAGCCCTCACTCAAAATCTAACACAGGACAAAGCCATTAAGCCACAATAGGAATTGCACAACACCTTTTCAGAACACAAGCCCCTTCATTGCACCATCCCAGACCAGTCCAAACTTTACCTGGGAGTTCAGATAAACTATAAACCAGAGGCAAACTAGATTACCTGAGACAAGCACCTAGGATTTGCATTTCCTCTTTTGCCTATAGAGCCAGCTATGACCCCTACATGACCCCATAGGAATCTGACAAGAGCTAATAGAATACATGTTCTTGCATAGGAACAGGAAGCTCAAGTGCAAAGCCCAAACAAGGTATAAAAAAATCCCACTCTCAACTCCATTTTGTCAGCTGCCCAGAACCACAAACCCACGTGGTTCTGGTCCATCAATAAACCATCTTTCCAATCAGCCTCCATGTTTCCAAGGTCTTTCTCCCAGCTTGGAACTGAACCAGATGGATATTTCTTCCCACAATGTGAACTCTCCTTCTTCCTTTCTCCATACCTAGAGCAATCTTGTAATTGTAGACATAGAAAAGATCGTTTGCTTAATCAGCACTCTTCAATAATTGTTAGGCAGTAAAAAGGCTTAAATTCCCCTTTCATTGAAGGGATTAGCAAAGCAGTCGACTATGCTTCTGGCACTTTCCATCTCTCAATTGAATAAGCATGGCTAAAAAGACATCCCTTCCTATGCTAATCTGGTTAACTACTCACCACATTCCAGTTAGTTAAAACAATCAAATTGTATCCATTAGTGTAATTAGCTAATTGAAGGAAACTGTTTGTGTCTGCATGACTGGCTCCTGGAAAAAGGTGGACATTCTCGGAACTGTCAACATAACAGCCAATCTTTATCAATCAATCAATCAATCAATCAATCAATCAATCAATCAATCAGAATACAGTAGAACTGGAAGGGATCTTGGAGATCTTCTAGTACAACCCTCTTCTCAAGCAGGAGACCCTATACCATTTCAGACAAGTGACTATCCAGTCTCTTCTTAAAAATCAAAAAGTGATGAAGCACCCACAACCTCTGAAGGAAATCTGTTTCACTGGTTAATTGTTCTCACTGCTAAGAAGTTTCTCCTTAGTTCTAGGTTGCTTCTCTCCTGTGTGAGTTTTCATCCATTGTTTCTTGTCTTGTCTTCTGGTGCTTTGGAAAATAAGTTGACCCCCTCTTCTTTGTGGCAGCCCCTCAAATACTGGATACTACTATCATGTTACCCCTAGTCCTTCTTTTCTCTAGACTAGCCATACCCAATTTCTGCAACCATTCTTCATATGTTTTAGTCTCCAGTCCTTTAATCATCTTAGTTGCTCTTTTCTGCACTTTCAAGTTGATGAAACTAATAACCAATAACATTATCTAGAATAGAATAGAATAGAATAGAATAGAATTCTTTATTGGCCAAGTGTGATTGGACACACAAGGAATTTGTCTTTGGTGAATATGCTCTCATCTATGTTAGGAATTCAACTCTCCTTTTAAACTTACTTTTTTTTCTACAAAAATGCCATTCCATTTTCTTTGTCATATGGAAACTGTTGATTGTAACTCAATAAATAATTTTCTTTCCCTTTCAGCAATGAGCTCTGCTTTTCTTTGATTCATTTGCATGAATAAAAGGAGTCATATTTTGCAATACATCTACTTTAAATGTAATGAAGTATGACTCCAAGGTAATGGATTATATCAATACATTATGGTCAAATATATCAGTGCATATATTTGACAATATTATTGCACTGTGGCTAATTCTTTTTTTTTTCTTTTATTGCACTGTGACTAATTCAAGCAGATGCAATTTCACATTTGAAGAAGAAGCATATTAAAACACACTTTGTGAATACTACCATAAATCCTTATCATTAAATATAGAAGATGACTTAAGAAGACAAACATATAAGCTAGTTGGGGAGAATCAGAAGGGAAGATGAAAATACTGTACACATTCTATACTCTGAATTGTGATGAATTATACCTTGAGCTGTCACTTTTATTCATACTACTAAGGAAAAAAATGGATTGAAATGTGGCGGGTACCTCTAAATTGTCTCAATGTGCACAAAATGACTCTATGAATATTTTTAAATTGTGAAATGTTGAGAACAATTTTTCTGGACTCTTACAACTTTTCTATAATCTTCAAAGACTTGTTTGATCTTTTGGACCATTTAATATTTAAATATCTTTAAATGTTTTATTTCAATTAAAGCATTTAATGTCTCTGTCAATTAATCTGAATATTTTTAGGCTTGGTGTAAGTGATTGGCTGGTTTTAGACTTTTAGCAGGTGATTTTATCCCATTGTTCTGTGTTAAATGATCCATTGTAGTCTTTAATTTCATTCTTTCTGCCAATTTTAAGTCTCAGTGGAGAACTTGATTGTATTAGGGATAGACTTTTAAGCATAGTTTTAAACATTACTATGAATCACCAATTCATATTATGAATAAGCTTGTACCCACGCTGAGATTGAAAGAATTACCTAAATCTTTCCTTATAAATCACATGTGTCAATCTCGCTGCGTCACATTGCTGTCATGTGACATTTCACAACGTTTTTCCCATTCGTAGAGCTGGGGTGGGTGTGGCCTGCATGTGACACATCCGGCCCGTGGGCTGCCAGTTTCACACCCCTGTTATAAATCATAAAAATTATACAAAGTGATGTTCATCTACAAAGTTCATTATTATTTACATAAACAGAAGTTCCAAATGATTTCAGACATGATTCTTTGTCCAATGTTGGTATCAGGACCAGTTTTCTGTAGTGGTTAAGATATTGAAATAGAAGCTGGGAAACCATGAATTCCAGGCCTCCCTTAGGTTTGAAAGCTGGTTGAGATACTTGAGATTGGACAAGTCAAATTCTTTTAGTCCTCCCTCCCTATCCCCATAGTAGTTGGTGTGGAGAAAATAAGAGATGAGAGCATTATCTGTGCCATCTTGAGCTGTACAAAATAAATATGGGATATACATCTAATAATACTTGTTGCCAATATCATGGGACAAATATGAAAGGACAAGCATTATGGGAAGGATATAATAAAAATATTTGTGAGAACTTAGAAAATCACTGCAGATAAAAATATGGGAATTTTAGTGCACTGACTGGCCACTCAGATACATGCCACAAAAATGGAAAAAAAAAATTCTCATTGATGGCATTGGTCAAATAATTAGCAGCAAATTCAGATTTTTACTGTTTGGCCATCCTGTAGCTAACCTTTCATCCATGATTTGCATGAAAACAAGCTTAAATAACATTTCAAATATCTGCCCCAAACAAAACTGGATGCTTACCCACCACAGATGCCACTTATGGAAATAATACCAGACTATCAGTAAATCCACATTTTGGATCCAGTTTTATTATAAGAGTAAATCCTACTCATCTTTCTCAAAAAATGTAATACTCTTAAAATAAAACACTATTAAAAAACACCCTTTAAGTGATTCTCAAGAGTTAATATATATAAAAGCCAAATACCACTCACTCACCACAAAATCTCCAGAACTGTAAAGCCTACAAACTTGAAACTTGGCACGTATGTTCCCCTTGGCTTCTAGGTGCTCGCTAAGAAAGGATTTTTCGAAATGACCATCAGATCATTAGTATTTCGTATACAGTATTATATTAATTAACACTTTCTGATGCTAAGGAGTTAGACGTTCTACTTCCCCTCCCCACCTGAAAAGAACTCTGTTCCAACTGCCAGTTGCCTTATATTAACACGCTCTGATGCTAAGGAGTTACACATTTTACATAAATTGTCAAGCTTTAAGTGTCAATGTATCAAGCCCGATCACATAGTTTTGTAGCGAAGCATGGGTATCCAGCTACTAGTTCTATAAGTTGGTTTATCCACATCAAAATAATCATGCATGCACTACATTATTATGATAGTGCACTGATATGCTCACCAAAGACCAATGGAGGCTTATCTCTTCTATGGGTGTTTAAATTATTATGTATTAAAAAGATCTATATATGGATTTGATATTGCAGTGCATTTCAGCACATTTTGAGCTGTTGTTGAAACTTAGTCCATGCAGTCACTGCCACTTTGGAAGTAGATCCTTTGTTCTACTCCTGGTGTGTTGTTAGAAATAACTTAAGCAATAAATGATTACTAAGCAAGTTAGCATCCCCATTTCTCTTCTAAAGAACTGTGCTACTTTGCCAATATGCTTTCTGATTCTATAGGGGAAAATATTAAGCAGTATCAAACCCACTACATGAAGTTATGAAATTGAGAAAGTTAATGGGCTATTTCTTTTAAAGACAATGTTTTCAAATTCCACAAAGTCCCCTATAATTTTCTGCTGCAACTAATTTTAACACAGCCCTCAAGTAGCACAAAGAATGGGGACATTCCTATATCTGGTGACCAACTTCTGGAGGTCCACAGAAGACCTCCAAATCAAATATCTGCTTTTGAGTCTTGTCTTGTTGGACTGCCTCAAATATGGTGATTCTCAGCTTGCGTCTATTTGTTTGCATATATTGGACAGCAGATTCTACCTCACCACCTTTTAAGGAAAACAAAGAAATAACAGCCAATAAAAAAACATGACACCCTATTCAGATCAACAATTCATATTGTTTCTTTATTGAATTATGGAAGCACAACTGTTTACTAAGGCTGGCAAAGCAAATGAAGCAAACAAACTGCTTATTGGAATTTTCTTTGACTCACAATATGACATCTATATCCATAACCAACAGACCAAACAAATTACTTCTTGTCTGCTATCTAAACTTTTCTGAAAGAAAATTTGCCTGTATTGAAAGCAACATATTTTCTATAAGTCATCCTTGACTTATGATCACAATTAGGTTCAAAATTTTCTGTTGCTACGTGAGATGGTTGTTAAGTGAATTTTGCCCCATTTTGCAACCTTTCTTACCACAGTTGTTAAGTGAATCACTCAGTTGTTAAGTTAGTAACACAGTTGTTAAGTGAATCTTTGACCTTGCTGGTCAGAAAGTTGCAAAAGGTCATCACATGAACTCCAGAAGTCCCAGAGATGCTTTTTTTTCAAGAGGCAACTGGACTTTCTTGTTTTTCTTTGAAGACGTTTTGCTTCTCATCCAAGAAGCTTCTTCAGCTCTCCAGAACATTGCAGCCATCATAAATAAGAGTCAGTTGCCAAGCACCTGAATTTTGATCACATGACAGTGGAGATGCTACAATGGTCGCAATCACTTTTTTCAGTGCTATTATAACTTTGAATGGTCACTAAATGAATTGTTGCAAGTCAACAACTTCATGTATTGACCTGAACCAAGATATGAATTTGAATGTTATCAAACTGGCAAATCCATTCTATCTTTACACAGGATTGACTGTCATTTCAAAACATTTTCTCTGTGTAGTGAATTAATAGAATGTCAGATAAATTTCTGTATCATTACAGAACTATTTCATGCAAACCACACTTAAAGGAAAACCTTATTTTGTTTATTATTGAAAGTAGAGACCATTGTCCTTTTCATATAAATCCAAAGCTCTGAATATTTAAAATATGTGGTTGCAGCAATGCCTACTAATTTACTGTAATTTTAAAAGAGAGTTAGCCGATTAACCTAAGAATAAGTTATTCTGAGCACAATGCACATTGGATTAAACCACAGTTTGTTTAAACATGGTTTATTAAGTCACAATTGGCTGGGTTAAAAAGTAATGCATAAATAATGGTTTATAAATCAAATTGATTGGATTGCCATAATGTGACCCCTGCAGTCAATTAAAAAAAAGTGTATTCAGCTAATGAAATAGCTAAATGCATAAGATTGCTCCGTTAATGAATGTAAAGGGTTATTAACCCTAATTGCAAAATGCCACATCCAAGATCAAGGGCAGCAGGCTTTTGAATCAGTCGCTAGGGAACAAGAATAAAATAAGCCCTAAGATCTTGTACATTGGTTACCCAGGGACATCTGATTAACTATTGTAGGAAATTGTGTGGTGGACATAATATCCCTTTGGTCTGAGCAGCCTAGCTATGCTTATTTTTTTTTCTGTTCAACAAAATAATAGTTCTCTATATCTTGATAACATATATTCCCTATGCTCTACACTAACAGGCCTTGTTGTGGCAAACTGTATGCTGCATTATCCATAACCTACATGATTTAGAGTAAATTTACTACTTTTTGTTATATGCCAGGCTTGATTTTGAAATCTTTGAAGGAAGAATAATGAAGGAGAAGGGAAATTTGTTCATTTATTTTAGCTAATTTTTCAACATTATGAATAAAGCAGGGAAAGATCACAAGATAAATCTTTGCCTGCTGAAGATTATCTGACTGGATCCTGAAGGGAAATTCCCTCTTTCCTACACACAAACTCTCTCTCTCACACACACATACCATGACAATTTACATAAGTTTGATGGATATAGTATATGGATATATTTTTTAATTTCCTTAATTTAGTTTGCATATTTTAGACATATCTGATACCACCCTGTGTCATGAACCACTTACCTAATTACATCTGTTGCATGGAATAATTCAAGTTCTCCTCCATAAATTATGTGCTATCAGGTACAGATTTTTTAAACAAATTCACAGAGTTGGAAGGGACCTTGTAGGCCATCTAGTCCAACCCCCTGCTCAAGCAGGAGACCCTACATCATTTCTGACAAATGGCAGTCCAATCTCTTCTTGAAAGTCTCAAGTGATGAAGATCCCACAACTTCCGAGGGCAAGCTGTTCCATTGGTTGATTGTTCTCATTGTCAGAAAGTTCCTCCTTGTTTCTAGGTTGAATCTCTCCTTCATCAATTTCCATCCATTATTCCTTGTCTGTCCACCGGGTGCTTTGGAGAATAGCTTGATTCCCTCCTCTTTGTGGCAGCCCCTCAAATATTGGAAGACTGCTATCATGTCTCCCCTGGTCCTTCTCTTCGCTAGACTGTCCATGCCCAGTTCCTTCAACCGCTCTTCATATGTTTTAGTTTCCAGTCCCATGATCATCCTGGTTGCTCTCCTCTGCACTTTTTCTAGAGTATCAATATCTTTTTGTACTGTGGTGACAACACTACAATTGTAGGTACAAAGTCCTACAATTGCTGTTAGAATAGTCTTCTACCATCCACAATTTTCCATGCACAAATAAAGGTAAACTTTAGAACCTTTAACACTATCTATATAGGTAGTCTTTGACTTATGACCATAATTGGAACTTCTGGTGTTAAGTCATTAAACTGTGTTGTGCTTACGTTATGCTCGATTTTACAACCTTATTTACTATGGTCTTTAAACAGATTGCATGGTTGTTAAGTGAATTCAGCTTCTCTCATTGACTTTGTCAGACCCCTCTGGGAAGATTACAAATGGTGATCACATGACTCTGATATGTTATAACCATTGTAAATATGTGCCTGTTGCCAACTTGTAAGTGCATGGACTTGTCATAAGTACATTTTGTCAGTGCATAGAGAGTGGATCTTTGAGAGTGCTTGCACTATGAGGCGGTATATAAGTCTCACTAATAAATAAATAAATAAACTTTGAACAGTCATTAAACAAATCTAATTAATGCAATGTATATTTCTACATTAGTAGTGTTGATATATGTGTACGCATTTTCCTTGTAGTGGAATACTGTTCAACAGTGACAATAAAGTCTGTACTGTATTATACTCCTAAAGGCTACATTGGTAGTTTTTTAGACACAGACTCAGAAATAGGGGGGAAATATTCTATGTATGAATTAGTATGGCCATGCTCTAGATAGCAATATCTTCCTTCCATTTCCTACAGTGCTCATTTATTATATGCACATTTGACTGTCAAAGACCCTTGCATCTTTTACTCATTTTTCCCTAGAATCAGAATCAGAATCCTGGTGTCATCTAGGTAGAGTGTCTTTTAAATTATTATCTTCAATAATGCATTTTCTGGGTGCTCACCTGGCACAAGAATGAAAAAGTAGTTTTTGAGAAGACTAATAAGACAATATAATAATGGCAACGATGCCTTCTTATTTCCAGACTGAAAACTCTATTAAATGAGCACATCAAATGCACACTGCCATTAAATGTACACTAATCAATTCTGGCTGTTTGACAGTACTTATAATATAGTTATTTGCAATGTAATCTTTCACTGCCTACTGAAGAGTTATCAGAATCAGCAATGGTTCTAATAAAAACATGGGGTTGATTTTGAAAGCAACACAGAGGAAAAAATGCATTTGTCAAGGAAAAAATTAAATGTTCATAAGGTGCATGAGGTACCCTACAAGTACAGCCTGAAGTGGTTCTGAAATTAGGGCAAAAGTCCTCATGAAATTAGATTAAGGATCTCATTATGCCCTCACAGTTTGTCCAGCCTTGTTAGACATAACAAGGATAAACAACAAAGTGGACAAGGAGAAAAAAAAATCTGTCAGGCAGTGATTTTATGTTGCCTGTTACATGTATATGCAGGGGAGATGCATCCCTATCAAATATAATGGTTTATTCCTGAGCACGTGATTAATATGTTCCTAGTACGCATGTGTACATTCCTTTCTTTTGATCCTTCCTTTCTCTTCAGCTTCTGTAAGAAGCAAGACCTGTTTATAGCCAGGATGTGATTTATTTGTTTTTGTACCGAAATAAATATTTTATACCTTAGCATTTAAACTGCAGTTTATTTTTATAATGTCAGAGTTTCAGGAAAAGATCTATTTCGCCTCTGATGAGAGTAATTCTTATCTAACAAAATCTGTGTGCTCGATTGGACTACTTTAATGCACTCCACATGGGGCTACCCTTGAAGAGTATCCTGAGACTTCAACTGGTGCAAAATGAGGTTGTGCGTGCTGTGGTGGGTGTCTCAAGATACACCCACGTAACACCCATACTCCGCCAGCTACATTGGTTGCCCATTGGTCTCCGGGTGCAATTCAAGGTGTTGATCATCATATTTAAAGCCCTACATGGCTTAGGACCAGGTTACCTCCGGGACCACATCCTACCTCATATTTCCCTTCAACCGGTTAGGTCCCACAGAGTGGGTCTCCTCCAGGTCCCATCAACCAAACAATGCCGGCTGGCGGGGCCTAGGGGGAGGGCCTTCTCTGTGGGAGCCCCTGTTCTCTGGAACCAACTACCTCCAGAGATACGAATTATCCTCACCTTGCTGGCCTTCCGAAAAGCCGTTAAGACATGGCTCTTCCTGCAGGCGGGGTGATTTGAGACAAATTACACATCATAGGTCTCCCCCATGTATGTATGATTTTGTATGTTCTTTTAAAATTCATTTTAAATTGTTATTAAATTTTTATATTGTTTAGTTGTTCTTTAAATGTTGTACGCCACCCTGAGTCCCCAGGGAGTAGGGCGGCATATAAGAACACTAAAATAAATAAAATAAATAAATAAATTTAGAAAGGTTATCAGTACATATGTTTATTGTGGCAACTCTACCTCCTTCATTCTTTTTAGCCACAAGAGGAAGGAAAATCCGGAAACCTTTATTGTGAGGTTCTTGGTACTCTGAGATCTGACATCCAAGAAGATCTTTCTTCTCCACAATCTAGCAATTCTGGGCATCTTTGCAAATAACAATCATGTAGATTCAGTATGCCTGAATGAGTTTCCATCAGAACAGTTCAAACAATTTACTTATTCAATAAATCTAACATTTCTCTGCTTTATTCAGAGCCTTCCTCCTCATTCTTTTATTCTGACAACAAAAAAGGAAGTAATTTAGTGATTTTTTTTGTGCTGATCTTTCCTGCTTAGCTTTGTCTCTTTCTTCCTGACATCAGCTGCCCTCAAATAAGCTATTTCACAATTATGTCACAAATGTGTTTTGTTGAACAAGTGGCAGTAAGGGATCACTTGAAAGCATTGAAATTGTTGGTAGTTTTCTTCCTTGTGCAGGGAGTTTATAGAAGGCATCTGATCCTATATACAATACAAAAAGAATGCTATAAAAACATATGGGGAATTATGTTACCACCTACCGTATTTTTCAGAGTATAAGATGCACCTTTCCCCCCCTAAAAGAGGCTGAAAATATGGGTGCATCTTATACTCTGAACGTGGCTTTTTGAAGCTTTTTTTCCAGCCCTAACAAGGTGCTAACCATCTTCCTAGATCTTCCCGGCTTGTTTTCATTGCTATTCCCTCTGAAAAAAGGTTTTTTCAGCCCAAACGAGGTGCTAACGATCTTCTTGCAGGATTTTTTCATTGCTACTCCGAGGAAGTTTTTTTTCCAGCCCTAAGTCTTTGCAGGCTTGTTTTCATTGCTATTCCCTCCGAAAAAGGTTTTTTTCAGCCCTAACCAGGGGATAAAATAATGTGCTGAAGCTGACCAGACTACGGATGCTAGCCAGATGAACACCTGGTAGGTAGATTTTTTCCCTTATTTTCCTCCCCCAAAACTAAGGTGCGTCTTATACTCTGAAAAGAGTATAAGACGCATGTACTCCTGTGCATTTTATACTCTGAAAAATACGGTAATCCTAACCCATGGTGGCATAGTGGTTAGAATGCAATACTTCAGGCTATTTCTGCTGCCTGCTGGCTGCCTGTGATTTGGCAGTTCGAATCTCACCAAGCTCAAGGTTGACTCAGCCTTTCATCCTTCCAAGGTTGATAAAATGAGAATCCAGATTGTTGGGGGAAATATGGTGACTCTGTGAACCACTTAAAGAGGGCTGTAAAGCACTGTGCTATTGCTATTACTATTGCTACTTGCTAAGTGCTATTGATATTGCTACTTCCAATCCAATACTTCTGTTGACTTCACAATAATTCACCAAATAATTTTATACACATTAACCCAGAAGTAATTTCCATTGTTTTCCTCTTCTTTTTCCCTTAGATTACAGTTTAATCTCTGTTCTATATCCTACATATCTTTGCTTTTTTGAGACTGAGTTTTGTTTGTTTTTTGGTACTAAAACTCCCCTTTCAGAAATGCAGTAAAACATGTCTATAGATAGCTCTATTCATAAGCAAATTCCCTGCAGCAAGGTCTGAACAAAGGCAGGATTAGCGCTCAGCCACAATAGGAATTGGCCATCAAGCCCCTTCCTTGCATCAGCAGACCAAACTTCAACCAAACTTAGCTCGGACAAACTCCTAGGATTTGTACATGTCATTTGCTCTGCCTAAGCTTGCTTTATAATTGTAAAGTTGGGACAAGTTTCATTTATTAAAATAGAACCTTTTTTTAAAGAAAAACATGGTTTAACTGCTGCTAGCCCCAAAAAATGGTCAATAAAGTATACTTAAACGTTCTACAATGTGTGATTCCCCCCCCCCTTTTAATGATCCCGTAATCCTTTGCTTCAGGGTGGAGGTCGGGCTGACTGATTGGAGCTGAGCATTTACTGGCTGGATGCCCTTCCTGATGCCTACCTGGAGCTCACAGTAGACAATTATTTTTTATACCCAGATAATTTCTACATTGCATAAAATAGCCCAGATAAATATATGAAACTTTTCCTTTTAAATTCAAACTACCTATATGTTATAGATCACCCCCTTCTTGAAAAAGACTATAGTGTTCCTAAGTAGAACATGTTTTGTCCTTCAGCAGTTTTATTCACTCATGTTTTAAAGGAAGTTTCTGAGTCCCTTGATTTTGGAAACTGTCAGATGTATTAATATTAACCAAGTGATGTGAGCACATTGAGTTAAAGCCATGAGAATGTGTATGGCATTTTTTTATACACTACAGGATTGGGCTGATTCATTGACCACCAATTTCTATGCTTTAAAACATTTTCACTGTATTGATGTTTTGGATTTTAAAAAAATGTTTCACAACTGCCTGAATATAGATACAATTTGATAATGTGGCAGATTTTCCAAATAACACACATGCATTTAGGTTGCTTCTCTGTTGTAACTTACAGAATTGTGTATTTGAAATTCACCCAGAAAATACTGTTTCATGGACTGTTCAATTGTTAAATAGCTTTATAGCTATAGCCACCTTTTGTGTGCTGCTGAAGCTAATTGCCCCACTATGACTCAATCTACCCATTCAGAGATATAAATATTAATGTAATCCTCTGCTTGAACAAGTTAGCTCAGTTATGATAGATTTGCAACCATTTCTGGCCTAATAGATTGCTGAATCAATTATCTCTGCATCTCATGAATTTTATGATTGCTTGACAGAAAAGTGAAAAAAGTGGTTGAGTATAACTAGAAGTGTCTATACATTTTATGTCATTTGATAACTAATGAGAGTTGGTTGGCAAACTATCTAGCAATGAGTATAACTTTGGAACAATAGGTTAGGAATAGGTCGTTATGGAGAATATCTATCTTGGTGGCATATAATCAATCAATCAATCACCTTTTATTGATTCTCCAGTGTAATTGGAGCCAAGGTGGCACAGTGGTTAAAAGCAGCACTGCAACCTACTTCAGCTGATTGCTAGTTCAGCAGTTCAGCTGTTCAAATCTCACCAGGCTCAAGGTTGACTCAGCCTTCCATCCTTCTGAGGTCGGTAAAATGAGGACCCAGATTGTTGGGGGCAATATGCTGAACTCTGTAAACCGCTTAGAGAGGGCTGTAAAGCACTATGAAGCGGTATATAAATCTAAGTGCTATTGATATTGCTATTGCTAATTGATATTGTTCCATCTGGTACATTTGCTTGTGGACTGGTTAAAAAAACAACAACACTATATGACTGGATCAGGTAAATGCCATTCTATCATCTGATCTCATAGATATGCAAGCCATGTCTGAAGAAGATAAATTTGGTCTGAGAATAACTAGAAGTGAAGCAGATAAGGTTTTCGTAGAGACACAGAGTTTGTATTGCTTGGGGAAAGCAGAAGGGAATTGAATCTAAATAACTGGCAAGTAGATACTGTTTTTGGACTTGGAAAAATGGAGATAGCTAGGAAATTAAACTGGGTTTTGGCTGTTGAATAAATGCCCGTTCCATTTCAGTAGTCCAAAGACAACTGCTTTGGACTACTACAACTACAAGTTGTCCCCTAACCCCAAAAACTTCAACCTGTTATTATCTACCATCGACCTCACCCCATTCCTAAGAGGTCGGTAAGGGGCGTGCATAAGCGCACAATCGTGCCTACCATTCCTGTCCAAATGTACTCATATATTCATACCTCTTTTACTCTTATGCATGCTTGTAATATTACATATATATTCAATCATGTTTTACTGTTTATACTTTGCTTATAATCATATATGCTTGACAAATAAAATAAATAAATAAATAAATAAATAAATAAATAAATAAATAAATAAATAAATAAATAAATAAATAAATAAATAAATAAATAAATAAATAAGAGGGAACTGAAGGAAAGAGCTCTGAAGAGAAAGGACAAAGATGAACTTCCCCTTTCAGAGCTGCAATTCCAGTCATCCTAAATTGTAAGAAAACAGTTAGGTTCACTTTATAGTACTCCTGTTTAGGTCAAATTATTGATTATCAGCTATTTGTCACACATGTTTTAAGGGCCTTTTCAAATAAGGTAAAAAGTAAAATGTACGTTATATCTGGTGGACTCAGTGTCTTATATTATAGATCTGTTAATGCTGGATGAATTACATTCTGATCCTTTAGTGCAGTGAGGCACTATTGTGAAGAGGGAACAAGCAAGGTTATTATTGAATCTCTCCCCCCTCCACATTCCATATATATATATATATGTTTTCTGAGGTTTTCGCGGGTGTTTGTATGTAGGTCTTTGGTTATTCAGGTTTTCTCCCGCGTAAAATTGGAAGTGTCTTGGCGACGTTTCGACGAAGTCTCATTCATCATCATCAGGCTGGTGTCTTCAGCTTCCTGCTTCTAGGAGCAAAATAATGTTATAATCATATATCAATCAATACATATACCATAACATCTTATCAAGTATTAACATACATTTATATATTATTATCCAATAAACCAGCATATTAATCTTGTATACATCATTATCGAGTTTCCCGTCTGTTTCCCCCTTGTCATATCATGTCATACGCCTCCTCCCCCCAGTTATTATTGAATCTATTGACTGAAAAAGGCTAATAGGTCTATATTTTTCCCTTTGTTGTTGTTGTTCTTCTCTCTCAATACTGCAATATCTTTTGGCACCATTATATGATCTGCCACAAGGACAGGAATCTGCCTTATGTCAGATCAAATCATTGATTTATCTAGATCAGTATCATCTATAGTGACCAGCAGCATGCTGGCAGAGATTTAGATGGCCTTTTCTCATCTGTACTTGAGGTATTTTCTTTTAAAATGTTGCTTTAAAAAAAAGGGGGATACTGCATCTCTTCCAGCAAGTTGAATTATATTACAATTACAATTACAATTTTATGAGCGGAGATGCTATCCTCAAACTAAAAAGTAGGGTGCTAAGAAGGCCAAATAATATTGATTTAATTGCCATTCTTTTGGTCAAGTGCTATTGATAGAAAATAGAAATGGAAAACTGACAAATGCCACCACGATCATTACAGTAAGAGATCACTTTGCAAAACACATGCAGTATATAAACTTACAATAAATCATGATTACAGCCTACTATTTGATGTCTTGGGGCAGGCATTTTGCAATGAAATCTCATATTAATGTCCTATCAGAGCTGAAAGGTTTGGATCTGTATCCTCTAAGAGTCTTAGATGCTGTCACCTGGATTAGCAGCAATCCCTTAACCCAGAAAATATCTTTGCGAAAGCAAAGCAAATAAAACAACCCTGGTTTGGATAAATCCAAAATTGTTAGGTCATTTATGTTCATGAAAACCATCCACTCTCACACTGTCACACAAAAAGAGTTCCATCAGAACACTGTACAGCAGGGTGAGAACCCACTGTAGCACCCAGCAAGACAAACAGCTGTCAAGCAGGTACCTACGTGAACAATTCAGGAAGAATTAGATACCCACAATCATTTGTTACAAGATGTCTGTGCAACACGGTGGGGAAGCAAGAAGAAAGCAAGAAACAAGGCACAAGACCAACTAATGTATGGCACACCCTGCCATACATTAAAAACATTTTGTAAGCAGTAGAACACAGCTTCCAAGATCTGTAAGTGGGCATCTCACACCACCCAGAGGCTACCACACGAGGACAAATTATGCACTGTAAAGATCATTTGGAAGTGGGAGATACTTCCAATATAATCTACTAGATCCTCTGCATGGATTGCCTTGTGACTATGTAAGACAGACGGGGAGGAAGCTAACCACCAGATCGCAGGAACATAAGCGAGGGGTCAGAAGAAGAGACCCAAACTCATTGGTAGCCTCACATTGCAAGAAACAAGGACAAATGTTCGATTTTGCAGCTACTAAGATTGTTGAACAAGCAGGCACAAAAACAGCCAGGGAAATTATTGAAGCCTGGGAAACAGGCCCATCATCAATCAACAGAAGTGCTGATTTACCCCCACCTTATCAAGTACTTTAGAGGTGGGGGGTTGGCAGCACAAGGAAACAACAGCCAGATGACTTAATAGCCAGCCAGAAACACCCCAATCTACGTCTAAAAAGCTACATACAACAGCCACCATATACAGCAGGGGTGTCAAACTCGATTTCATTGAGGGCCGCATCAGGGTTGTATTTGACCTTGGGGGCCAGTGTGGGCTAGTGTGGGCATGGTCAGCTTGATGTCACTCGTGTAGGGGGCATCTGTGGTGGCCTGAGTGCTCTGCCACTGAAAATGGGATCCCGAGTTCTGTTTTCAGCTGTTTTCAGCTGTGATGGCCTTCTTCTGCCCTCTGCCAGTGAAAATGAGCTGGGGGTGCACGTGACCCCCTGAGCTCCATTTTTGCTGGCAGAGGGCAGCAGGAGGCCATCACAGCCAAAAACAGAGCCTGGGAGGACCGTGCACGGCCCTCCTGAGCTCCATTTTCGCTGGCAGAGGCACCACAGGCTGGTCCTTTGCTGTTTCTAGGACAGCTCCGTCGGCCAGATCTAAGCAACCCGTGGGCCAAATCCTACCCCTGGGCCTTGAGTTTGACACCCCTGATATGCAGTAAACACCACACAGAGAACAACCCAAAACACACAGAGAAGTTTCCTGAGGATGGGCTCCAGCATGAGTCCAAAACCTTGGAAGACCAAACCTCTGGTCCCGGTGACTGACCCAGATTGGATCCTATAGGGAAATCAGCTGTTCTACAATGTAGGAAGTCAATCTATTCTTTGGTAGAAACAGACAGTATTTTGGAAATCAGTCCACTGGAGTCATCCACACTAGGCAAACATTTAACATTAAACATTTCAAACTGTTTACAAGTTTGGCAAAAATTGTCAGATTTTTGTATTTATTTAAAAGTTGCTACTTAACACAGAATCATTTGCCAAGGGAAGGTCTTCCCTGCATGTGTTCTTTGGAGTCTAGAGAGACTTTAATTTAGATTCCTTCATTAAGCAGAGGTTTGAATGTGACAATCTTAATAAGCCATTCCAACTTTAAAAGATGATGCTTTTCTATCCTCAGATCTTCTTGTTAGTAGATTAGGGTTTTTTTTAAGTGCTTAAAAGAAATAAAACTATAAAGTTTCTGGGAGTCATTTCCCATTATAATTCACCATTTTATTCACCCCATCATCACATAGCTTTTTATTCCTTGCTCCTGGCTCTTATATTCATTATGAGCTAAGTCATAGTATCAAAATCTGTAGACATTTACAGTGTCATAAATGCTTCAATTTATTGTGTGTGCATGTGTACATTACTGCATTGTGGGCATCAAGTATAAATGTAGCTAAGCCATGCAACCAGAAATCCAAATACACAATGGAACCACTTCAATATTTTTCTGTCCACCTTTTTTACCTACATTTCACAACTGGGAACAAATAAAAACCTGTCTGAGTCTCAGACGTAAATATTCCTTCTTCTCTCACATACTTGCTGTTTTCAAACTATAATAGCAATAACAATTAGACTTATATACCACTCCATAGTGCTTTACAGCACTCTCTGAGCAGTTTACAATGCCAACATATGGGCCCCAATAATTTGGATCCTCGTTTTATCAACCTTGGAAGGATGGAAGGCTGAAGCTTGAGCCTATCAGAATGGAACTCCAGGCTGTGGGCAGAGTTTGCCTGTACCATGTTTTCCCGAAAATAAGACCCTGTCTTATATTTTTTTGAACCCTGAAATAAGCACTTGGCCTTAATGCCATGCACTCAAAATCCTGATTGGACTTATTATCAGGGAATGTCTTATTTTGGGGGAAACAGGGTATAACCAGTATAACCAGGGTATAACAGCAGTATAACCAGTAAAACCAGGGTATAACAGCAGCTTAACCAGTGCACCACCTGGGCTTTTATGATAATGAAGATGATAATGTTCATATTATCTTCTGGTTCATAAAGAAAATAGAGAGTAAATTTTATTATAATGTAATATTATGGAGCCAGTTACTGTATGTGTAGTAGTGATAGTGTAATGTAAAGCAATTTAGTGTTGTTACAATTCATTCGTTCATTCGTTCGTTCATTCATTCATTCATTCATTCATTCATTCATTCATTCATTCATACATATGTACATAAATATATAAATATATATATATATCTCACACCTTTATTATTTTTATCAATAACTCAAGGCAGCTGATGATAGGGCTGAAGATAAGAATTTATTTGCAGGCCAGAAAGATAATATTATCTTAGTGGATTTGGCTAAATAATTAGTTGTATATTATGGATTCTACGAAGTTCTAAGTGAAAAGAGTGGGTTTTACTTGTAACCAGTAACTATATATGCAGTTACAGGATTTTCATTCTAAGATATCTGTCAAGAGTTGAAACAGCAAAATAAACCTAAAATTTGTATAAATGTGCTTTTCTTTTTTACTTAAGAAGGCAAATATTGAATCTATTTCAATAATAGATACAGAGCTGAAGAGGAAAGAGTATATTTTATCTGCTGTTTATCAAGGCCTAGAGACAGGCCTAGAAAAAATATACTGCTGGATAAGACAACTGTTATTTAGGACATACTCTGGGAATTTATACTGACAATCAGCAAGGAATTATATTCAGTTCTGCTTCAGTTCCGAAATACTGAAATCTGTATTAGCCTACTGTTACTTTGTTTTATTACCTTGCTCAAGGAAGTAACTGAAAGGAAAATGCAAGCAAGACTAATTTTGTTCTCTAGCTGCTTGAGAAATCATGAGCAAATCCACTGAAAGTGCTAGAGTTAAAGAAGCATAAAACTAGATCTAGTTTTAATGGCTAGGTGAGGAGCTTCAGCAGCCAAATATGTGGAAGGAAGGAAGGACTTACCTGCAAGTTCAGAATTTAAATATTTAAGAAAATCTCACAGAGCTATTAATTGACAATTAGTCAATTACAATATTTATAGTGCCAACTTCTGAAAACATCAACTAACGCCCACCAGACAAAACACCTCATCTATAGTTGCCAACTATAAAAGCTTTGTTCAAAAGTTTGGACTTCAAGGCTGTCTGAAAAGGATGGGCATTTCTTGAAGTTCAGAAGGAAGAGTGGTCAAGAGGATGTAGTGAGACAGTGTGTTCTTATTTTCTTCCCCCACAAAAGTGTTGTAAATTCTAGCTGTAAATGCCAAAGAAGTCATTTCTATTTGGAGAAGGCAATTCTTCCGGTAATAACTGCTAATTCATAACAGCCATCATAAATTATGAGTTATAAAACCTTCCTAGATTGGTAGCCAGTGCAGCACTTACAACACAGGTGACCCTTAACTAACTGTAGCATCTGGGTAGCCTTCAGCATAAAATGCACTATAGCAGTTATTATGAGAGATGCTGACAGTGCATTATGTTCCATGTAGGGCCACAACTGATAAACAGACAAAACCCCCTCTGGGTATACCCTCTACCTACCTACCTACCTAGCAGTAGCTGTGAACCTAGACAGACTCCTTATTTGAGACCCTAACCCTAATCTCAGCTTCCTTATTCCCATTCCCTTATTACTAAAAACCTTTAGACACCAAGTCAGGGTTTGCCTGCTTTGTAAGGAACAGAGTTGTGGGCACAAGTAATTTCCAATCTTTGCATGTGATTGAGGAATATATTGTGCTCAAGAAAAGTTGAAGAAGCAGAAAGATGCTTGTCCGCATATCCAAGTCCCAATGTAGCTAATCAGTAGGGCAACCAATGAGGTTTCTGTTGCATATGCACTTCTTGAATGCTTAGACTGCTGCCTACCAGATTATTGAGAATGATGATAGACATCATAAAGGGATGTAATATGCTAATTGCCTTCATTTTTACAACATTATTCCTAAAGAAAGGGAAATATTTTTTTCCGTTTCTACTTATCAAGGAACTCCATGTACAAGTGCTTCTTGATAATCCCATGGGGTGGAATCTTTCAGCCTAAAAACCTACATCTTAGATATGCACAGTGTACACAATGACTAATTGTCAATGATGGCAAGGATAAGAGCCTGAAATCAGTTTTGACCATAAAGCCTGCTACCAATTCTGTCCCCACATCACACATCTCAAGAATAGCTCACATAATTAAAAGTCTTGTTGGTGAACTCACCAAGATTTGCACTTTGACACATAATTCTATTTGCTGTTGATACTAATCTTCACTGCTCTTCACCATTTCCCAAGTGATGGTCCATGATGTCATCAACAAGCAACAACAGTTGACTTTGCTAGGTTCTTAGCAGTTGCTCAATGATGCCATTTGTTAGCCTCAGGCTAGATGTCTCAAAAGTGCTTTTTCAAGAGGGCAACTGGGCTCTTCAAGAAAGTCCAGTTGCCTTTTGAAATAGCACTTTTGGGACAACTATGGCCTAGAAGACTGAGAATCTCAATAGACCTCAGACTATATCTTAACTGTTCTTATAAATACCCCTGCACAATTTTTTAGGACCCAGATGGTCACTTCACTTTAGCATATCAAATGTCTCACTCTAAATAGTAAGAGTGGGGCCACAACAGAAGCAAAATTAATATCATTTCATTTAAATGTTCATTTTATTTGAAGTTAAATACAGTTCCTTATTTAATATTTTTTCTTCCAACTATGATAATAATATTTACAAATTAGTAAAAGCTAAACCTCTTAGCACTGTACCCAAAATGTTCAGGAGGCATATGTGTCCCTAGGAATACAGATACATATCTTTATTGTAAAGTATGGATGCTAAGCATTTTTCCTGCGTCAGGGGTTGCAATGTTGCAATGTTGCAATGTTCAAGAGTCATCTATTTCTCATGTGTGCCACTTCTTTCTTTTTCTGCAATACACTACAGTATTACAATGTGATTTATTCATTCATTCATTCATTCATTCATTCATTCATTCATTCATTCATTCATTCATTCATTCATTTATTTATTTATTTATTTATTTATTTATTTATTTATTTATTTATTTATTTATTTATTTATTAGTGAGACTTATATACCACCTCAAAGTACAAGCAATCTCTAAGCAGATTACACCATTGAGCAATATATATTTATATTGCCCCCAACAATCTGGGTCCTCATTTTACCTACCTCGGAAGGATGGAAGGCTGAGTCAACCTTGAGCTGGTGAGATTTGAACAGCTGAACTGCTCATCACAGTCAGCTAAAGTAGCCTTCAGTACTGCACTCTAACTGCTGCGCCACCTCGGCTCTTTATGTGGAAGCTACAGCTCATTCAGAATGGGGTGGCACAAGCAAATATGGGTATGCCATGCAGGGGTGGGTTCCACTTACCTTCCCTACTGGTTCGCATTGTATCAGAAGTGCGCGTTTTGCGCACGTCACATCGGGAAAATGACTCTCTGCGCATGCGCAGAAGCCTTTGCGCATGCGCAGAGGGTTCTTTGCCAGCCGCTTTTAAGGAGCGGTGACTGGAGGACTGGTTTGGGGGCATGGCCATCCACTCATCACTGCCAGTTCGGTGAGTGGGGGCAAATTTCCGCCACCGGTTCAGGCGAACCGGTCCGAACCAGCAGCAACCCACCATTGATGCCATGGCATACTTGTATGTCACAATTGCTCAATGAACTGTAGTGATTTCAAATTTGGTTCCAGATACAACTCAAGGTGTTGGTCATCACTTTTAAAGCTCTTCATAAAGACTGGTCATTTGAAGGGCAGCCTATCTCCAATTGTTTCTGTCTGTCCATGAGATCACACAGAATTGATGAACATCAAGTCCCTTTGAGTAAACAGTACATCTATCAAATGTATTTTGTTTGTTGTGGCATCCGCCCTCTAGAATGCCATCTCCCCAAAGATCAATACAGTTTCCACTTTGATGACATTTGGAAAGTCCTTGAAGACTCAGGCTTGGGTTAGGGTGGGTGTTGAGTTCTTGTTGGCTGTTCTTTTTTCTTAGTTGTATGTTTTCTGGACATACATGGGTCTTTTTGTTTTTGTTTTATTTTTTAACTGCAAATTGTCCAGATTCACTTTGGCCTTGAGCCACTTCCCAATTTAATTAATTAGCCAAATAAATATATAATGGCCTTTCCCCCTTTTCTCCTAAAACCCAACTCCAGTTTTCTTATTTTCTTCTTATTACTTCCAGCTCTAGAAGGCCGAAATAAGACATTGTCATCTGTTTTGTGTCAGATGGTGTGAAAAGCCATCTGTTAGCTCTGTGGGAAGTACTTGGGAGATTCACAGCACTGGAAAGAGCCATTAAAACCATCAAACCCAATCCTTGCTCATCACAGGAATCCAAATAAAAGCATTCCTGGCAGATGTTTTGAGGCTCTGATTGAACATGTTTAGTGAAGGGGAGCATAGTTTCTCTCTAGGTAGTTAGCATCATTGTTGAACTTATGTTGATGTTAGTAGGTTGTCCTTACAATTTAACTAAAAATTGCCTTCCTTTAACTAAAGGACATTATTCCATGACCTGTACTCTGGAAAGATCTAGACCAGTATTTCCAAAATTGGCAACTTGAAGGTGTGCAGATTTCAACCCCCACCCAGCATGAGACGTGAAGTCCAATTATCTGAAAGCTGCCAAGATTGAGAAACACTGAACAAGCCCAATGAATTAAGCCATTATTGATTAAAGTATACATTATAAACAAAGGCAAGGAGAACAGGGATAGCCTCATCCTGAATGTGATGTCCAGAAACCCTGATTTACCATTTACCAACTTCCATACAAAATAAGTTTGGTTCAGTTGTACATAAAACATTTTGATGTTATCTGGAACATTTTTCTCCAAAGTATGACACTCCATCCATTCTGGTCTTAGCTGGTAGTTTTCCAAAATATATCTTGCACAACAAGAAGTGATTCATGCTGTATTGGACATGATCTGGCTCCATGGCATTTTACTTACTGAACTGTAAATGCATCAATCAACTTCTAAAAATAATTAGAAACATAATAATAATAAAATAACCAGCTGAATAAAAACAGCTTCCAGTTAGCTAAAGTAAGATGATAGTGTGGAAATGATATAACTCAATATTTTTTGTTTGATAATAACTTTCTATTACTTCCTCATATTTCTGATTTAAATCCAAATAAACAATATGGCACATATTCCCAACATCATAGAACAGTGTTCAAAATCAAGAACACAACACGGTATTTTAGAATACTGGTCATATTAAGAGGTAGCATTACTGAATTTAACAAACATAGTGATAAAATGAATGTGGGTGTATTTTTTGAGATGCCTTTTGCTGATACTGAGAATTGTAGAACGATATGGTAAGGGAGAAAAAAAGAAAGAAATAGACTAAACCAACTTTCTATATAAGATACGAGGGTGAGTCAAAAAGTAATTCCATTTTCTTTAGGACAGGTATAATTACCAACACAGGAACATGCAGCATATATCAAAATGAAGCTGGTCTTCTGTGGATCACATCCCTACTTCTCAACATAGTCACCATTTCTCTCAATAGCAATGTTCCACCTTCGAATGAGAGCATGTATCCCTGCCTCGTAAAATTTTGTTGACTGTTCTTTGAGCCACTTCTTCACTGCAGTTTTCACTTCCTCGTCACTGGAATAATGTTTGCCTCTCAAACCCTCTTTCATGGGGCCGAAGAGATGATAGTCTGAAGGTGCTAAATCTGGTGAGTATGGAGGATGCGGTAAAGTTGTCCACCCGAATGAGGCGATTGTCTCCCTTGTCCTGATGCTTGTGTGTGGTCGAGCATTGTCGTGCAGAAGGAGAACTTTGTCGATTGGCAAGTTGGGTCTCACTCATCGGATTCTTGCTCTGAGCCTCATCAGGGTCTCAATGAAGGCCTCAGAGTTTATTGTTTCTCCTCTTGGCAAGAAAGCAACCAGAATGACACATTGAGCATCCCAAAAGACAGTCGCCATGATTTTTCCAGCTGACTTTTGTGTCTTGAACTTTTTCGGTTGTGATGACGCAGAGTGGCGCCATTCCATTGACTGCCTCTTTGATTCCGGTTCATAATGATGAACCCATGTTTCATCACCTGTTACGAGCCTCCGAAAGAAGGTGTTGTCTCTTTGACTTTGTTTGAGAAGTTCAGTGCAGGCATTGGCCCTGTCAGTCTTGTGTTCAGTAGTCAGCTGTCTCAGTACCCAACGGGCACACATTTTTGAAAAGCCAAGTGATTCGACAATGTTGTTAGCACTTCCATGGCTCACTCCAAAGTTTTCTGCCAACTCATCAAGAGTTATGCGCCTGTCTTCTCTGATCAGAGCATCTGCTTTTGCTTTATTGGCAGGATTCACAGAAGAGGCCGGCCGGCCAGAACGGGGTTTATCGGCTATGCTCACAGTTTCCACCTTTTCATCATTCAGATGACGGACCTACCTGCATACATTGCTATAATCTAAAGTATTGTCCTCAAACACATTTTGTAATTATCTGTGAATGTTCACAGGGGTTTCCCCATCAGTAACAAGGAATTCAATCACTGCTCTTTGTTTTTGACGCAACTCTAAGGGGGCAGCCATTTTGAATTTTCCTTGCGAGTCTAGAAACTTGAAAAGTAAGAAACAAAAGATTTCAGAACATAAATGATATAATCATTTATAACTGGGAAAAATTTCAGGTATTTTTTATCAAAAACTTCACCTGAAATAAAGAAAATGGCATTACCTTTTGACTCACCCTCGTACTTACAGATACAAGGTGAATACAACATGGGCAAATGTTACATTTCTCAGAACATCTGAATTATGATATATCATATGACAAAAAATTGCTTCTGGCCTACACTTTCAGAAAATTTAGGAGAGTTTTATTTATTTTCTTTGCAGTCTGCATGTCCTTCTCCAAATTGAAGCCAGCATTTATGGCACTGATTTTTGTGTGGGCTTCAACATGCATAGTCATCTTGTTTCTTATTTTTAAAAAGAATGAATTTGTCTGAGATGCTTAGAGAAATAAATAGTGGTGAAATACATTTCTTAATATTAATAATACAAAATAATATAGACTTTATCCTTTGACAATGATTGATAGGCTTTCAAATAGCTAGTCTTGAATGTACTATATATGGGCATGCATCTTATAATAGCTCTATATGTCTATTTTATACACATAATAAATTTAGGAATGTAACAGGCAAAGAAAACTCTATATTGAAGAACTGCCACATCCATACATTGATAATATTTTTATTATGGTTATGAAAATATCTACAGTCACAATTTACCAACTTTGTCCTCAATCATCTCAATTCTGTTTCTTTATTCAGCAACAAAAGCATGCTTTTTTAAAAAATGAAACTGTTTTATGGGGATAAAAATTATTAGAAGTCAAGTCTATTTGATTGAAACAAAAAATACAAAATAAACAATCCACATGAAGGATTTTAATCTATCAGGGGAAAAATAAACATACAAAATAAAGAGTTTTAAAAATTAATACATTGCACTTCAATATTTTGTTTAATGAAAAGCAGTATAAAAGTTAGCATCGTTCTGGAATCTATTTCACAGTTTCAACTCTTCTGTTTTGTTTTTTTATCTTATGTTCAGTTGAATGACAAGTTATTTCAAAATGTTGTTTTTCTGTTTTATTTAAGAGTCCCTGGTTAATTTGGATAAAGTTTAGTGAAGGCTGTACAGTGAAAGAGATACTATTCGCAGATAGTCTTTGCTCATCTCATAGACAAATATTTTTTTTTAAATGACACTCTACACATAAAAAAATCACTGACATTTTCTGTTCCTTTGAAATAAATTTCAAAGGCAAATTCTCTTTTATCCAATCGAATGAAAACTAACAGAACAAGAAGTATTTGGATTGTGTGGGTTTATTTTTTTCATTCCTGACCGTTTTTCTTTTGATCATCTTTGCCATTTTTTATTATTTCTTTTGGTCTACTCTAGAAATGTTAGCTTGTTTTTAATGCTTTTATTTGTGAACTTCCAGGAGTCATTGGGAGTTGGGTGATAGAAAAAAGAAAGGAAGGAAGGAAGGAAGGAAGGAAGGAAGGAAGGAAGGAAGGAAGGAAGGAAGGAAGGAAGGAGGAAGGAAGGAAGGAAGGAAGGAAGGAAGGAAGGAAGAAAGAAAGAAAGAAAGAAAGAAAGAAAGAAAGAAAGAAAGAAAGAAAGAAAGAAAGAAAGGGAAAATTGCACACACAACAATTGCAACAACCAGGCAACTGTAGAGGAAAATTCCATTTCCATAACGGTGAGAGAGTGTGGGAAGGTTGTGAAAGGGATGGAAAGAGAGCAGCAGGTCACAGGATATCTCATACATGGTCATTTGTCCCAGATAGGGAAAAATCTGAGGAAAAGCATTTCAAAGTATCCCAAGTGGCTCTGCTTTAATTAACCCACTCCAGAAAAGCATTAAAACTACACCAATGAAATGCAACTTCTTGGTCTTGATCAGCTTTTTTTCTGAGGGGGGTGTACACTGGATAATAACAATTGTACAAGGGAACCAAGTCTGGTGACTCAAGAGGGACCATTGGCTCAACTTCAACTCTCCTGGGCATCCAAGTGATCTACATCATTATCCAAAAGGATGGCTGTTGGAGAGATGTCAAAGCTAAACAGCATTGCTTATACAGTAACTTCCTTGTGAATGTGTTGTAGACTGTATCATCAGAAACTTGTACTGTATGCATTTTAAACTATGCATTATAGAATGCATATTTTGTGAGAAAATATGCTAACATGCATATTTATATTGTTATTCAAATATTTAGCAAGATATTTTTTTTAAAAAAAACCATGCATATTAATAAAAGAATGGGGCAGAATTGATGTACAAAGACATATGAAATTGACAGACACATAAACTACGGTAGTCTATCAATTCCTTCACTTCAAGCTCTCAGCAGTTATTTTTCTTTGTTACATGTGTGATCCAGTGTGATCCTTCATCTTCCCAGGCAGAAACCCAAGTCATTTCTCCTGCCTTTCTGCCTTTTGATATTCTACTGCTGCCATTCATATGGGATGGGTGACTGCAAATGTGGGTATAGATCTGAATTCTTGGCCCTTGAGGATTCCGAGCCTATATCACCTCTGGCAAATGCATTGGAAGAATTGTCATCCTCTTATAAATCAATTCAGATGAAGTCAGGATTTTAAAGACATTGATATTTTTCAGTCATTCCCACTCAACCAATATTTAATAAAAACGTGCCCCCTGGACTTAGGAGAGGAAAAGACTAGAGAAGCTCTCAGTAAGAGGTAAAGGTAAAGGTTCCCCTTGCACATATGTGCTAGTCGTTCCTGACTCTAGGGGGTGGTGCTCATCTCCGTTACAAAGTCAAAGAGTCAGCACTGTCCGAAGACGTTTCCATGGTCATGTGGCTGGCATGACTAAACGCCAAAGGTGCACTGCATTTTTTACATGCTTTCGAACTGCTAGGTTGGCAGAAGCTGGGACAAGTAATGGGAGCTTACTCCGTTACACGGCGCTAGGGATTCAAACCGCCGAATTGCCGACCTTTCTGATCGACAAACTCAGCGTCTTAGCCACTGAGCCACCACGTCTCCCAAGCTCTCAGTACCTTTATGTTAACAATAATAGCACATTCTGAGCTCAGAGGTGTCCCATATATCTTCTTGTAATGGAAGAGGTTATAAAAAGACAAGAGGTTATTAGAATCATGTCTCTTTAGAAGTGCTGAGAAAAGATTTGTGGGTAAATGCAGGTATTTCCCCCCCTAAAAAACTAACATGCCTAAATAGCAATAGCAATAGCACTTAGATTTACATACCACTTCATGATGTTTTACAGCTCTCTCTAAGTGATTTAGAGTCAGCATATTTCCCCTAACAATCTCTTCTCTCTTTTTACTGGCCTCGGAAGGATGGAAGACTGAGTCAACCTTAAGATGGTCAGAATCGAACTCCTAACAGTATATCCAGACTGAGTTGGAAAAGCACTGACTGTTTGTTTGTCTGACTGACTGACTCTCTCTTCCTCCTTCCCTCTCTTTCTTCTCTCTTCTCTCTGTCATCTGTTTCAGAAAGAGATTTTTTTTAAAAGGGAGAGAAGAAAAAAAGATGAAGCATTGAAAAAGTAAAATAATGTTTATATTTGAAGCAATAGAAGCGGGGTGGGGGGAAGGAAGCAGAAAGTGAAAGTAACATAAATAAATGTTATTGTAGCACCTCTTGTTCTCCTAACCCTAATCCTAACCTAGAAATGGTTTTCTTTGCCCTCCGAAAAATGCCAACTAAAAGAAAATTATTGTTAATTAAAATTATTAAAATGACAAATGATTGAAAATTGCTTCCAGATCAAAACACCTTGTCAGTCTTAAAAACTTTCTTCCTTAAGAGAATAAACTGAAATAGATTATATTTAACATCAAGCAAATACTTAGCAGTTTGCCACAAGCTATGAGTGAGAAGAAATATCAATAAACATGCAAACCAGTCTGATAGCGCATGGCTTCATTAGTAGTCATACTTCTTTCCTGTCTTACTGTTAGGTCATATGATTATGTGCATCTTAAAAGCCCAACACAGATTAATAGTTTCCTCAATACAATTCATTAGAAAAATTCAATAATGTCAGTACTTAGAAGCTATACCCAGAAGTGAAGTTATCTAAAGGTGATGCAGAATAATGCATATCAAAAGGAACATTGAAGTTAAGCGCACAGTTGATTGCAGAATTTCTAAAGACATGAGCCTTGTTATAGCTTCATTTTCATAGCTCTAGAAGTAATAAGTTTCCAGTTTTTATTTTACAGCACTGGAGACATTACATTTTCTGCCACTGCGTAATTATTGATGCTACAAAGAAATCAGGGAGCATTTCTTTACAATTTAAGAAGATGGAAGGAAATATCTATCTATGTCTACATACATACATTCTGAACAGCAATTTCATCTGAGTTATTGAAGGATGAAGAATGTACCGTAAGCTTTCCCCAACAATCCAATGTCACATTTGATATTTCACCTGCGTCTCAACATTACCTATAGCAACATAAAGTTTGTCATCCACACAGCCACTTTTTGTCATTCCAGGAGGAAAAAAAATGCCAGCAAAAATTGTGTCACATTCACCGTGTTCCCTTAACACACATGCAGAACAGGGCTATTCTTTGATGCTGTTCTTACAGCCTCTCCATGATATTCATTAAAATTCTATGGCCATCTATCTCATCAAAGAAACTCTGAGTGGTAAACATAAAGTAAACCCCTGTCCATTTTTTTAAAAAAGCGCCCAAGCTACAGTAAGTCTCTGTAAAGTATATATATTTCCTATTTTACGTACTATACATATAAATGCCAATGCCTCAATGCCTGGGTAAGAACCAGGTCTTCACAGCCTTCTGAAAGTCCACAGAAAATAAAGACTGACTTCCTAAGTCACCCCAAGTAACCCTATTTCACCATGGGGAACCAAAGAATACCCACTCTGCCAAACCTGGTGGTGGGGCGGCCTATAAGAACGTTCAATTAAAATTAAATTAAATTAAATGGGCAAACGCTGTCAGGCACAAAGAATCAAGACAGTGGTGGGAACCGGTTGTGAAATTATCCCCCCCCCCCCGTTATCAAAGTGGATCCTGGACGCTGCGCTGTGCTGCAATGGAGAAATGGGTGATGGAGTGGCCGGTGCGAGGGAAGGAGAAGACCGCTTTCCCCTTTCTTCTCCCTGCTCATCCTCCTTCCCTCGTGCCGGCTGCTCTGTTACCTGTTTCTCCATTGTAGCGTGGCATCCAGGATCCACTTTGATATCAGGGGGGGGTTAATTTAACAACTAGTTTGCCCAGGTTGGCCATTGTGGGAGACTCATCTCACATGTGTGGCGGAGCAGGAGGACCGGGATGGGCCATGTGTCCCACGACAGCCAACCTGACCCTGGGAAAACTGGTTGTTAAATTATTTGAATCCCACCACTGAATCAAGACCATTCATAAGGTTGTAGCATATAAGATTTATTCAAACCTGTACACAAGAATCTAGTTAACTAAGGGTCAGCACAAAATTGGTGCTAATAAGGATCAACATAATTCAGAAGGGCGTGGATTTGGATCTCTTGTGGCAACACAAGGCCTCTAAACTGATGATGTCCCCCTAGTTCTGCCCCCTAGTTCTGCCCACTCTTCTCCTACATAACCATTGGGGACAGGTAACCTCACAAGAAACCTACCACCATGCCATGTAGGCTTTAAATATGGCCACCAGCATCTTGAGCTGTACCTGGAAACCTTTTGGAAGTCATTAAGACAATGATCCATGGTTTCTGCTGCCTAAAATTAGAATAGTACTGATTGTCATCACCAATCACCCATTCAGAATGTACCAGAGTAGTGTTTATAAAATCTGAATAATCCATCTAATCATCCTTCCCCCAGCAGCATAGTAACCGAATGACCATTCAGAAAGTCTCCGAATCTCATAAATACAGTATGGTCACTTGTATGTGTACAGCATGAATGCTGACCCTTCCTAACCATTCTTGAAAATAGAATTTAAGAAAGTGGTTTTCGTGGGTGAAAGAATGGGGGAAGATGCTCTTGGTCCCACTCGCATAATTCTTCCAAATGATTATTGACCTATCGAACCATCAATCACTAGGGGACAGCAAAGAGTTAAAGTTTCACCTCATTGGACTGCCCTCTAGTGATCATCTGGATTGGTGCAGCCAAGATGTAACTTTTAGATAAGTGAAAGCTTAACTCTGATCATCCAAAAAAAAAAGTAGAAAAATAAATAAATAATCTGGTTGTTTGTTAAAGCCATATCTGCAGCAAGTGACATTCAATGATAGAGGTTACAACAGCCTGTGAGAAATGAACGCAAGGAACCAGGACTTCTCCATGAAACAGCTGCCACTGGGAACGGAGTTCCCCACTTGGCTCTGGATTACATTTCAATTACATGTTATTAAGCAAGGGACAGTGAGTCAGCTTCACGGTTTCAAATTCTCTTGTTGACATACAGACAAGCAAACAAGCAAAAAATCAATTGAGTGAGCCAAAAACAGCAGTGCAAATAAGTCCTGAGTCAGAGGTGGGTTCCTACCGGTTCTAACCGGTTCTTTAGAACCGTTAGTAAAGCAGCGATGACATCACGGAGCTGATTCTGTTGGTGCTGGTCCGTGGGCGCGACCATCTTGGATTTTGCTTCTGTGCGCAGAATTTTTCTTCTGCGCATACGCAGAAGGTATTTTTTGATTGCTGTGGGGGGCGCGTGCCCAAAGCGCGCACGCATGCCTGGCGCGACCCTGTGCGAACCGGCAGCAAAACGATCCACAACCCATCCCTGTCCTGAGTCCAGTCACACATCATACCCCCCTAGACTAGTTTTAGAGAAACAGTACCTTAAGTTTTTCTTTTTTAAAAAAAAACTAGGTACTGTATATGCATTGCACTGGCATAATGGGTAACATGTCATTGTATCTTTCCTGTGCTATTCATTAATTAAATTGTATCTCAGTTAACAGAGTTGGAAGGGACCTTGCAGGTCATCTAGTCCAACCCCCTGCCCAAGCAGGAGACCCTTACATCTGCCTCTTCCTCGGATCGAACTCACAACCTGATTGTGAGGCAAGAGCTCTACCTCTAGCCACAGCAGCTGGGTTCGATATGTGGTGTTTTTTTTTTGCTGCTATCATACTTTATAAGACTTTAAAGAGCTGTTAGTCATCCAGGGAACTCCAGTTATTGGATAGGTTAATAATCTATCACAAATCACAACAGGATTCTCAAGGGCAGACTCTGATCTTCACCTACTGCAAACTTGACTGACAAATCTTTGTGCCCTGATTTTGTGCCCCATTTTCTTGTTCATTCTTTCTTCAGCGACTTAAAAAAAAAAAGATAATCCTTTTATTTATTAAGCTAGCGCTCCAGGGAAAGAGATAGAGCAATACACCCATTAAAGTAAATGTGACTTTCTCACACAAAAGTGAGAGTTCATCCATTCAGTTTTCTCTTCTGTAAGAACCCCAAACCCCAAGATAGATTTTAGAATGTAGACGGAAATAAATATTAAAACATTTTCATAAGTTTTGCCAATCTCTTTTTCTCTTTTATACTGGGAGGCAAATATGAAAGGATTATCTCAATAGGGCGGTTAGAAATCGCTAAATGTGTTCCATTTTGAAATGAGATACCAACTGTTTTGCCTCAGGATCCATAAAATTGAGCCAAAGCATAGCGCTATCCTAAGCGCTGACTCTTACGGATGATGTTATAATATAAGACAGCTTTATTTTCTGAGGCAGCCAATTCAAAATGTGGAAATGGTTATGGAAATTATGCAAATACAAGAAAAGAGCCGACATTACACTATGGAATGGCTGTGGCAGCTTACGTATAGCTTGAGGATAGCCTGCCATCCAATCTTCTATGAAATCAAGCCCCTCTGTTTCAAAGCAGTCTCATCAGAAGCTAAGATAATGCCAACACCAGTATTTATGCCTGCTTTTAATTCTGTAATGAAAACCCTCCATCTTTTCTCTCATGGAAAACCTGCCATTCTCCGCAAGCAGCAGCATGACATGGCACCAGAGTGGGCCATTTCTGTTTCAATCAAGTAATTAATTCAAGTTTTCACACAAAACTACATTCATTTATTCAAAGCAGAAGCTTATAAACAAATTTTACAGGATGGTTTATACAGCCACTGTTTTACTGGCTGGTTGTAGATGTCTTTAGCATCTATTTGCCAGATGCTTGAAAATGTAAAATATTCTTGGCAAGAAAACAATCCTCACTTTAACAGAAATTTGTTAAACCTGATGTCAATTAGGAATCTTTTCCAATCTTCCTTACCACTCTCTGAATTCCTACTCATTTTCAAAGCCATAACCTTTTTTTATTAGCAAATGGAAATCTATTCCTTTAGGCTGCACCAAAGAAGAAACTAAATTCTTGAAGGCAAACTTGGTGGGAATATAAATGATTGAATCGGGTGCACTGTTGATTAATTCATTGTGGAGTCAATGGTTTTCATGGACATCTTGGAAGGATTGATAGGGGAAACTTTTTATTTTTTGGTCATATGTTGGTCTCCACAATTACAGTAGGGCAAACTTTTCTTTGTTTCCTACAAATTGCATTCTACATTTTAGCATTCTTCATTCTACATAATTAAATAAAAATTTATACTGGGTAGAGACTGACTGTATAAATGTTTCCTCATGAAGCATATAAGGAAAAATATGGAATTTTGAGTTAAAAAATAAAGGAGGAAAATACTGCTTATGTGTTATGCATACGTTTTTAGTTAACAATAGAAGAAACATTTTCATGAAAACAGAGTTCTCTTGTTTTTTAAGAATCACACATTGTGGCTAGGAATGAATCTGAAGTGGCTGCTTCTGAGCTAACTCAGATCAAGTCAGTTCTCCCAAGGAAGGAGGAATTTAGGATTTTACACACACACACACACACACACACACACACACACACACACACACACACACAGTCACACACACAGTCTCTCTCTCTCTCTCACACACACACACACACAGACATTACTGCAGGCACTCCAAATTGACAAAAAAGTGTTACTTTACAATCTCCGCCAAAAAATATATGCTATGTATGACTCAGCGGAGGGTTCCGGTTATTTTCACTACTGGTGCGCATTACGAGCATGTGCAGAAGTGAACTTGCGTTCCATCGGGCGATTTCACTTCCGTGCATGCTTAGGACGACATTACAAGCCGAAACACAGCTGAGGAGCTTCTCAGTTGTGCTTCGGGGGAAGAATAAAGGTCTCTATTGAAAAAAGGCGGGTGGGAGGGCTTTTTTTTCTGACAGCTCAGGATATGGAGAAGCCGGAAAAAAGCACCTAAAATGACGTCATCGCCAGGCTCCTACAGATGTGGCATCCCGCACAGTACTGATAAGAACCCACCACTGGTATGACTGAACAAACATGCAATAAATCAAGTTGTGGCCTTTTATGCCTAAGAACTATTCATATATAGTTTTTCTTATATGTAACTATATATAAAGTAATCCATCATGGCCATTCTTCCTATAAACCACCTATGATTGTGGAGGCACAGAAATTGTGCAAAATCAATCAGTCAACTAATCAACTTTGAGTCCAACCCCCTGGTTAAGGCAGGAGACCGAATACCAGGAGTGTCAAACTCAAGGCCCGGGGTCTGGATCTGGCCTGTGGAGTGCTTCGATCTGGCCTGTGGGGCCCTGTAAACAGCAAAGGACCAGCCCACGGTGCCTCTGCCAGCAAAAATGGAGCTCAGGAGGGCTGTGGCTGGCTTTTCCTAGCCCCATTTTCACTGGCAGAGGGTTGCAGGAAGCCATCACAGCCGAAAACGGAGCTTGGGAGCCCGTTTTTACTGTAAGAGCACTCGGGTCACCACAGGCACCCCTGATATGAGTGACGCTGAGCTGGCCATGCCCACCTTGGCCCCCCAAGGTCAAACACAACCCTGATGTGGCTCTCAATAAAATCAAGTTTGACACCCCTGCCATATACCATCCTGGTCAAATGGTTGTCCAGTCTATTTTTGAGAACTTCCAATGATAGAGAAGTCACAACTCTGGGAGGCAAGCTATTCCACAGATTTATCATTCTCAGTCAGTCAGTCAGTTAATTAATTCTGACTCCAAATTTTATTTTCCTGCCTTTGTCTAGTTAAATATGAAGTATACTGACTGAATTGTTTTTTTAATTTAAAAACGTTTTGGTGGTTCTGGCACTATCTTACAAGGAAGCATACTTGAATTAGACTGTTTATTTGTATTAATTCTTTATTCATATCAGGTTTTCGTGTATGCTTAATAAAATAAATCATGATTGTATAGCTCTCCTAAGTTATTTTAATTATTAAAACAATCGGAAAGCAAATACAAGCTTAGGTTATCTTCTAATTTCTTTTGTGAAATTTCTACTTCTCCTAGTTGAGATTCCAATGAAAACATGTTGATGAACACCCAGAAATATTTATTTGTTCAATTCTGTAAGAATTTATTTAAAAGTGAAATGTCACTGTTCACTGAATTCAAAATGGCTGTCAGCTGTACAAAATTGCATGGGAGAGAGAGAGAGAAAATTGTGAATAGAAGTGAACTTTTTCCTACTGACTGTAAACTCTATTTTCCAATTGAATGAAACTGGCTTTGAGAGGTAATAATACACTCACAGAGAGAGGTTTATGCAAGATTTATGTAGGGTACACCAAGCAAACAACCTTTCCCATTAAAATGTTTGTATCTGTAGGTTGAAAACCATACTGTCAAAAAGGCAATTTCATTTTGCATCCCTCTTTAGGGGAAGTATTTACAGAAATATTTGGGGGTGGAGAGGAGATAAAATTCAGGTATTTTCAGGCTCAGGAGGGAATCATCATGATCAATGAAGGCAGTAGCTGTAAGCAGTGGGTTTTTTTTCTTTTAAATCTCTTCTTTCGTTTATTTGCTATCTTTGCTAGTCTTAAGGTTAAAATGTATTCTGCATTAAAAAAAACACCTCAGAACATTTGATGGAAATAAAAATGTGCATTTTGCTTTCCAAAGAAGAAAAAGAAATGATGACATGTTTATAGATGGAATATAGCTTCCCTGGACTTTCAGTACGTAAACAAAATTTGGGGAGTACCGTATTTTTCAGAGTATAAGACGCACCTTTTTCCTCCCTAAAAGAGGCTGAAAATTTGGCTGCGTCTTATACTTCGAATGTAGTTTTTTCGAAGCTTTTTTTTCCCAGCCATAACGAAGTGCTAACGATCTTCCCGGCTTCCTATTCCCTCGGAAGGTTTTTTCCAGCCCAAAGTCTTTGCAGGCTTGTTTTCATTCCTACTCCCTCTGAAAAAGCGGTGCTTTTCAGCCCTAACACGGTGCTAACGATCTTCTTGGCTTGCTGCATTTATTTGTATTCCTACTCCCTCCGAAGCAGATTTTCCTGCCCTAAGTCTTTGTAGGCTTGCTTTCATTCCTACTCCCTCTGAAAAAGGCTTTTTCAGCCCTAACCACAGGATAAAATAAAGTGCTGAAGCTGACCAGACTAAGAACGCTAGCCAGATGAATACCTGGTAGGTAGATTTTCCCCCCTATTCCCCCCCCCCAAAAAAAACTAAGGTGCATCTTATACTCCAGTGCATCTTATACTCTGAAAAATATGGTATATTGAACATAAAACATAGAATCATAGAGTTGGAAGGAACCTTGTAGGTTTTCTAGTTCAACCCCTCTGATCAAGGCAGGAGAACTTATACCATCTTGGTCAAATGGATGTCCAGTCTATTTATCTACCAATCTCTACTGATAGAGAATCCACAGTTCTGGGAGGCAAGCTATTCCATCGATTAATTGTTCTCACTGTCAGAAAATTTATCCTTATATATATTGGATCTCTCTTTAACGTGCTTCCACCTATTACTTCTTATCCTGCCCTCCAGAATAAGGAAGTATATATAGCAATAGCAATAGAATTTAGATTTATAGACCGCTTCACAGTGCTTAGCCCTCTCTAAGCGGTTCAGCATATTGCCCTCAACAATCTGGGTCCTCGTTTTACCCACCTCAGAAGGATGGAAGGCTGAGTCAACTTTGAGCCTGGTGATATTTGAACTGCCAAAAAGCAGTCAGCAGAAGTAGCCTGCAGTACTGCACTCTAATCACTGCGCCACCATGACTTGAGTTGACTCAGATCTCCTCCTCCTCCTTCTCCTCCTCCTCCTCCTCCTCCTCCTCCTCCTCCTCCTCCTCCTCCTCCTCCTCCTCCTCCTCCTCCTCCTCCTCCTCCTCCTCCTCCTCCTCCAGAACAAGATGGGAAGGTGCTCTCCCCCCCCCAGGCCAAATGGTGTTTAGGACCTACTGTGGAACAGCAGAGGGGATGTATTTGAAGTATTGGTGCCTATCAGACTTTGGGATTAAAGTCAAAAACATTTTGTGTTTTCAGACACAAAAGAAAAACTTGCTGCTGAAAAAGTATGTGTACGTGTGTCTGCATGACAGGCAAAGTCAATGGCAAAGCCAGATTCATTTAACAACAGTTTGACTAATTTAATAATAAGTCAAGGAGATAGATAGATAGATAGATAGATAGATAGATAGATAGATAGATAGATAGATAGATAGATAGATAGATAGATAGATAGATAGATAGATAGATAGATAGATAGATAGACAGACAGACAGACAGACAGACAGACAGACAGACAGACAGACAGACAGAATACACACACACACACACACACACACACATACGAGAATCATGAATGGTAATCAACTCGATATTATGTCCAGGCCAAAGGTTGACATCCTGGGAATCAGTGAATTGAAATAGGCTGGAATGGGTCATTTCACACCAAAGAGCACCATATGTGCTCTAGACAAGAAAATCACAATAAAAATGGAACAGTGATCGTTTATTAATAGAAGGGCATCACCCTCTGGGCTCAGATATATAAGCCCAAATGATTAAAACCATCTCTTTAAGTTCAAGGCAAATGAATATTACAATGACTTGAGTCTATGTTCTAACCACAGATGCTGAAGTTAAAGAGTACCAAGGCAGCTTGTAACACCTTGTTGACACAACTCTCTTTTTCGGTCACTGTCAAACCCACATACATGAACATTATAATAACTAGAAGGATGGGTTGATAACATTGAAAATAGAATAATAATATCTGCAAAAAAAATAGTTTGCACATAAAAAGGACTGGAATTCATTTTAAAGCAGTACCCTTTGGTACAGTCCTGAGGCATGAAGGACAGCATACTAAAGTTTTATGGGAGAGAAAAGGAAGAGATGCCTTCAGTTCAGGAGCCAGGAAGTTGAATAACTTTTTGCCATTAAGAAAATGACCCACACATAAGCCTTGCAAAATTGCAAAGGAAAAACTGGCTTTCCTCCAGTTTCAAATAAATCAGCACTGAGCTAAATCAATTCAGTTCTCTTAATGCAGCATCTGACAGAAAATCATCTAAGCCCTGAGCTGTTTTTGAATTACCACAAACCTGCCTGCTATTCCCTTATTGTCTACTGAGGATTTCTGAAAACTGTGGAGAAGGTGCATCCATTCTTTTTTGCACAATATTATTAATTCATGGACATATTTATAATTTGTTTAAAAAAACAACACATTGTCAAAACAGTTGCCAGTAGTCTACTTAGGCAATCACTTTTTCTAAGTTCTGTAACACACACACACACACATACACACACACACACACACACACACAGAGAGAGAGAGAGAGAGAGAGAGAGAGAGAGAGAGAGAGAGAGAGAGAGAGAGAGAGAGAGAGAGAGAGTTCTTGTAATTTTCCAGTCTGAAAAGCCATGCCATTACTCTGCTAAACACATAATTCCCACAGCACTGTCTTAAATGCCTAAATGATATTTAACCATGTAGTAGGACTGTATTACTATTATCCTTCTCATCTTTCCTACTCTCTTCTCCTATTGGTATCTTATGATTTATCACTTCTTTGTATCTTATGATGTATGATTGTAGCTTATGATTTAACACTTTGTTGCCTGTATGTACAATGAGAGACAAATTCCTTGTGTGTCCAATAGCATTTGGCCAATAAAGAACTGTTCTGTTCTGTCCTTTTCTACTCCACTCCACTCCACTCCGTTCCACTCCACTCCACTCCACTCCATTCTATTCCATTCCATTCCATTCCATTCCATTCCACTAATAAAGATTTTAGACTTCATGGTGACTGAAAACTTTATGCAGTTTTTAAAAAACTGGCTAGCATTCTCCTTCTCTGGTTCCTTTGTGCTTATGAATTTAATTCTACATTATGACTAGATTCATATCTTACATTAAACCAAGTCCAAAATATCCCGGTGTTTATTTGAAAACTGAAATAGAACATAAACACAGTTTGAGAGTCTTAGATGCTCTTCATTTCATCCACTGAGGATTTTTAAACAGCACCTGTGCACCTGCAAGCTACCAATTAGATAATGGCTAGTATATAGAGAGCTTCAACACACTACAGGTATATGCATAAAAAGGTGAATAATATTTAGAGATTAGATGGTCCAGTCAGAAGGGACAATTTTTCTTCCTTATTCCATAATATGTGCTGATTCTCTATATAACATCTCCCTGCACAGGATTAAAAAATGTGGCTGAGAGAATATTATTCTAACTTCACTACCCAGGGATGATTTTGATAGGTATTTATATGCATGAGGAGCTATTTTCTTCTTTGGTTAGAAATAAAGCTATATCTGGTGGCTGCTGTCATTGCTTCCTCCTCCTCCTCCTCCTCCTCCTCCTCCTCCTCCTCCTCCTCCTCCTCCTCCTCCTCCTCCTCCTCCTCCTCCTCCTCCTCCTCCTGTGAAAGATGCCACAATGGAACAATAGTGAAACAAGGGAATTCTCACCTATATCTTTTATGAGAGAAAAACTGGGAACCAATATGTTGAATCCAGATTGAAATACAAGCAATAGGAAATTAAATGAATAAATCCATCTTTATTGTGATGTTATAACAGTACCTGAAAATTGAATGTGGGTTCTTGCAAATGTTACAACCTATCTGCTTTGCAATGATATGTGAGTTATACGTAATTAAATCTGAAATTGAAATCTCCACTACTATTATTACTACTACTGGGAACATCCACTACATCTAATATACATAATTTATTAATCTGCATTTTGATATATGAGTTTCAGATCACCATGCAATGTAGCATTTAATGGATTATGAAATGTTCACTATTAATATACCCAGTAATTCTTGGCATAGATGCCTTAGATTATATAGTATAAATAAGCATAAACATAAATTTGACTACATTTTTCTTGGGAGAAAAGAAAAGTTCTTTCACACTGCAAATGTATTATACAATTGAGAAAACTGGTGGAGTCTATTCAAGAATTTTCAATGTTCTTAAATAATCTTAACTTCTTAACAAAATTTGCATGATCTTATGTGCAAAATCCTTTTACCATGATTAATTATTAAGCATTTCTTTAATTTCTTTAAGTTGCCTTGCTTTCTCACTATTTTAACTTCTAATAAATAGATTTGTTTTTCTTAATCAAAGACACCAATGTTCTTTACTCTAAATTCCCAACAGTGATAGGTCCCTTGCAATTTTATCTGATGAAAGAGGTTGTTGGGATAGGAAAAATGCACACTTATTTTATTTATTACATTTCTACATCGCCTTCCTCATCTAAGTGAGTAATTCTGCCAGTGTTCTGTCATCATGTTTAGGCCTTATCAATGGTTGGCTTGCAACAAGAGTAAGGAGAAAATAGTGATATGATACACAAACCATTCTTCCATGTCTCCAACATAGCTAGCTAAATTTAAAACTGAAGTCCAATCAGATGAATGCACTTATAGGTCTTGTAATGAAGAGTGTTTGCATACAATTGTACAAGGATGTGGGATACTAAACACTGTTTTTCATCCACAATCTTCTTGTATCTCCCCACAATTTCTGCAGGACAGCTGAATACAAGTCTTTATCAGGTCTATGAAGATTAAAAAACTGAATGGAAATTTCAAGCCAAAAAGACAACAGGAAAGAAAAAGAAAATGCTACTTATATGTTTAGGGTTTATGTGAATGGCTGGACTTCCTGCAAGAAATGCACATATAGCTATACAATATTGACCAAATATCTAGAGCACAATATAAGACTCAAATAATTTCTAACAAATAGAACTCTAAAATCTAATTTTCATGAGCTCTACCATTTCCCAGTTTGCTATGTTTCTTCCTGGATCTCCAATCCCCCATTCCTGGGGATTGCGGTTTTATTACACCTTGGCTTGTAGCCATCCCAGGAGAAGTTATTCTATCCAGGGGAGGATTGCTTACTTACCGATACCGGTGTGCTGCACGTGCATCTTCACGTTTTGTGGTGCAACTGCTCACTATGCGCATACACACCCTTGCGCAATTTTGGTGAGATTTTGCTTCTGCGCATGCACGGAAGCAAAATCTCGTGAAAATCTCTCTCGCGCGCGCATGTTCCCTCACAAGATTTTGGTGAGATTTTGTTTCTGCACATGCGCAGAAGCAAAAAAGCCGAAAAAAATCTTTTAATAGATGGCAACACGCACGACTGGCAACGACAGCACCAGAGCAGTCACGCACAAATTGCATAATCGGCAGGTCCCTACCAGAGCTGCGCACTGGACCACACCAGTAGGAACCCACCCCTGATTCCATCCCAAGAAACCATGGGTGAAAGATTTATACCAAGAGACCCAAACTTGAACTAAGGAGGAATTTCTTGAATGTCAGAGCTATTAAGCAATGGAATAGTGCACTTCCTGAAGCTGAGGTGCTCCATCACTGGAGGTTTTCAAGAAAATATTAGACTGTTCAGAATGGTATGAGAATTCCTGCATTTGGCTAATCTGCTGGATTAGAACTCCCCAAAACAGCATCATCATGAAAAATGAGTATGAGAAGCTGGAAAAAAATAACAGGGCCTGAAGTAGGAACTAGAGAGGATGCTTAAAGAAAGGGCAAAATGATCCTAATGTGGTAGGAACACTTGGGGCTGTGTTCATAAACTGGGAAAATGGCTCTCACAAACCCCAAGAGCAATATGTCAAAAGGAGTACAGTGATAGGAATGGCTAAGTAACTGTGCAGAGCCTGCAGATTCCTAGACTCAAGTTTAAGGAAGATACATACAACTCATAGCGGTGAGGAGTGAGAAGGGGTGAGAAGGGATGTATTCAGCTCAAAGTGGCAAACATACCTAATACAGTGGTGGGATTCAGCCGGTTTGCACTGGTCCAGGTGAACCAGTTATTAAATTACTCACCACCTGCAATCAAAGAGGATCCTGGGTGCTGCACTGCAATGGAGAAACAGGCAATGGAGCGGCTGGCATGAGGGAAGGAGAAGGCCGGTTTCCCTCTTTCTTCTTCCTGCTCCTCATCCTCCCTTGTGTCTGATGCTCTGTTGTCCATTTCTCCATTGCAGTGCAGCAAAGCGCCCAGGATCCACTTTGATAGTGGGGGGGGGGGAATAATAATTTGCCTGGCCAAACTAACCCCACAGGTTCCCCTACATTGGGCCCAGCTTCAGTCATACTTCCAACTTAATTCCTCATCCCTCTCACTTTTGCCCGCAGACTGACCAACACTCCCTGCATGCAGGTCTATGGGGAGGGGGGAATCCCTCCCTCCACTTCCCCCCAATTTTTCACCTTCGCACACGAGCTCTCGGGAGCATCAACTCCTTGCCTCTATGATAACCCTTCTCCTCGTTCCTCAGAAACCTTCTTTCTTAAAGGAGCTGGGTCCAGAAGGCTGAAACAGCTGCGAGACCAACGTGCAGACAAGCATCCTTGGAAACAGCCTTTTGGAAAGGGGTGGAAATTTAAAAATTGGTTCAGCCAGGGTCAGGTTGCCCATTGCAGGAGGCTCATCCTGCATGTCCGGATGGGCCACACCTCCCACAACAGCCAACCTGACCCTGGGCAAAACAGTTGTTAAATTATTTGAATCCCACCACTGCCTAATATGCCTATTTTCCTCACAACAACAACTTGTGAGGTGAGAGTTGTTTCTGGGCTGAGAGAGAAGGTGATTGGCCCAAAGTCACCCAACTGACTTTCATGTCTAAAGCAAGAGTAGAATTCAGTCTTCTGGTTTTTAAATGACCACCTTGACCACTACACCAAACTGGCTTTCTCATCTTCTTTAGAATTTATTATGAGTCAAAGGCTGATTTTCAGTCTTAATGTTCCCCTTCTGTCAGGAAGCAAAATGCCTTGATGCATGCTTTCAGTGCTTCAGCTCATTTTATGTCACACTGAGAAATACACAAATGAATATATAAATGGGAGAATCGGAAAAAATCTTTTGTGCATGTGCCAAGCATGGGCAGAAATGTTTTCTGGCTATATTAGCACATCTGGATGTGAGGTGCTGACTGAGCAAGGCAAAATGAAACAACATGTCTATTTCCTTCACTTTTAGAAAAAGAGGACATCAGTGCTTTGCAAAGCAGTTTCAAAGAAATGCTTCACATTAACTTTCATCAAGAACCCCTTTGAAGATTTGCACAGCCCTTCTTCATGTGTCAGCCTCTGTTATTTTTCAACTCTCAAATACTATAGATAATTGGTTATGGAGAGAATTATCTTGCCCAGAAAGAGACCTTCCTTCCTTCCTTCCTTCCTTCCTTCCTTCCTTCCTTCCTTCCTTCCTTCCTTCCTTCCTTCCTTCCTTCCTTCCTTCCTTCCTTCCTTCCTTCCTGTACATTTGAACAATTTCTCAAAATGCATTGTAATATTGAAACAGACAAAAGCTATGACTCAGAGTACGCCCTTCCCTAGGTACTAATGCTTTGACTGTATGTTCAGCCTTGCATACAAAGGCAGGACACACAGATGGAGGGCTGTTCTTGGCCTTACTTTCTATAGCTGACAGTTGAAGTTGTCCACTGGCAAGGCTAGCCTGACCAGATGGCCATCTGGTTTTAGTCCCTCCTTCAAATGCCTGTACTTGATATCTTTACATAATTGTGCATCAAAGACAGCTTTCAACAGTTTAACCAGCATAGGACAAATATTCAGCACAGCCAAGATTTCCATACAACTTGCCAATGCAATGGTATAGGCTTGCAAGTTGTAACACTACAGGCTTAATCAATGACAAAACAATATATAAAACAGATGTTATGTTGTCAACTGTTCACTTAGCATCCTGAAGGTGGGAGGCATTTTTTGTCTTTGACGTTATTCATCTTTTGTTGGTGGTGAATTGCTGGGTGAAGTGCTTTATTCAGATTTTTTGGCTCCTTACTCAACAACTTTGAGATCTCTCTTTGAAAGAAGTCTGGAAAAATAGGGACCTCACATTATTATTTTTCCCTCCCTGAATAACTTTTTCTAGGTATTGGGATCTTTCTTTAGGGGTATTCAAGGAGAACCTTCCAAGATTTTGTTGACTATGGAAAAATAAGTCAGAAATGGTCGGTTAGGCGTAAACACACAAGAAGGGGAGAAAAATAAGTGAGATATACTTCTTTTTTCATGCTGGAATGTTTTCTCATGCTTGAACATAGCCTCATGGGTGTCATCGAGAAGAATGTCTGCAAGTATACACTGGATATAAAAGCATATCCTTAGTCTCCTGGGTAGACAATCATTCAACACTCAACACAGTGGAAACAAAAAATAATAGAAACTGTAGTCCATCCTGATATCTTTCACATTTGTCAAGCTTCTCTTCCACATAATATAATTTAAGTTTGTACACTAATTATTCAGCCCATGTATTATTTTTCAATTATACATCTGTGTATACACACAGATTCTCTCTCTCTCTCTCACACACACTTGCAATTTAGTTTTGATATTTTATTATATTGTAAGTTTCAAAGCAAATGTGGAAAATGAGCTACATTTGATAGAAATTGCAAATAATCAGACAAACAAAATTCAATGATGTTTACATAGTGCTGTAAACAGTTTCAGTTCTGGCAGAATCAATGGGAGAAGGTGGGGGGAATCAGGAATTAAGTTAGCTAGAATGAATTTTCAAAATGAGCTACAGTGTAAAACATGAAATAAAATAAAAACAAAGGGATGATTGTTGTACGTGTTCTTTTGCAATCATCTTGAAAGATGTATAACAATGTTGTGTGATGTTTACTTTTGATTTCTGATATTTCTCGAGCAAAATGTCTGTAGCTTTGCAGCATGACAACAACCCAGCATTTGAATAAATACTATGAAACCAACATTTCCATTCCACGGAAAGGCATGCGTCAGATTTTGTGTACGCCACCTTGAAAATGCCTTCTAATAAATCAGGAACCTAAAAATATTTCTTGATGGAACCTTAGCGCACCTTTTACAATAACCTGGAAACTTGTGTAAGATGAATTTCCTGTATGTCTCTCAAAATCATAAGATGTATAGTGATGCCAGAATTCAGAATTAATGATCCAAATTTTACAAGGTCAGTGGAACCTGAAGGTGTTCATTATATATATACAAGCAGGGCAAGATTAAATCTGAAGTAGGCTTAGGAAAGTGCCAACCCCAACAGAATCAGATTCTAGGCTACTAAGTTAATAGATACTACCTAGAATAGTGGTCCCTAACCTTTTTCGCACCAGGGACCAGTGGTGGGTTCCTACCAGTGCGGTCCACTCTATAGCACCGGTAGCGGCCCGCTGGTGACATCACAGTACCGGTGCGGTCGGTTGCCAGTGCCTGGGCGCAGCCATTTTTTTTAAAAAAATAAATTTTTTTTAAAAAATTCTGTGCATGCCCAGAAACCTGACAATTAAGTCTTTCCCCGTCCCTTCACTTGAAAATAATAAGAAGCTCACATTTGACACTTTTCCTTCACTTTTGCCTAAAGCTTCCCAAAGTGGACGTTTTCCGAAAGCTTAACCTTTTATACTGTTAATTTTATACAGTTTTATACTGTTATTCTTTAGACGAAAACATTGAGGACTGTTAAAAGATACTGTTCTTTTTAACAGTCCTCAATATTTTCGTCTAAGGAATCCATGACTGAAACCAAAAATGCTGTATGAGACTTGCTTGTCTTTTAACTATAGCATTTTCTGCATATAAAGGTTGCTGTGTTGCCATGGTGTAACACACACTTTGTATGCAAAGCTTTTCATGTAAGGTATAAAATAGCAAAAATAGTAGTAACATCTCTCTGAAATAACTAATATATGACCGGCAAGCCACGCCCACCCAGTTACATAGCTGGCAAGCCACACCCACAAAATAAGCCATGCCCACAGAGTGGTAGTAAAAAAATTAGGAACCCGCCCCTGGTGCCAACCCCAACAGAATCAGATTCTAGGCTACTAAGTTAATAGATACTACCTAGAATAGTGGTCCCTAACCTTTTTGGCACCAGGGACCAATTTCATAAAAGACAATTTTTCCACAGATGGGTTATGGTGGGGACGCATTTAATGTAATGCCCCTGTGTCAATGTTGACTCCTGGCAACTGCTTGGATATCTTCATGCAGTTTTCTTGGGTGGAGTGGTTTCCCTGCTTCCTTTGGCTGGGAGAAAGTGACTGGCAACCCTGAAGCAGGACTAGAACTCACAGTCTCCAGTTTCTGGCCTGGTGCTTTAACTACTATGCCAAACTGGCTCTCACATGATTAACAGAATTAAGTAAAAAGCAACATGACTTGCACACAGTTCTGATAAGCTGCATATTGATGCAAAAACAAATGTCTCAACATTTCCCTTCCTGATGATTCTTTCTTCTACTACCTGATCGTTGAGATATAACCAAGCTCAAGTCTAAAACCTCCCTTTTCCTATTACTGGATTGTCTGAATTTTTTGAACAGTTTCCTTTGTCTGTTTGGAGTTAAATTAAGCTTATTTGAAAGAGACAGATGGCTCTTCTGCACATCAGCCTTCAGTTGTTTGCCTCCTGTGCATAAATGCTCATGAAATGAAGCTGGATTTTTTTTTAAAAAAAAGTTCCTTTCCAAATTTCAATGCTTTCTTTTGCTCTGACCGTGAAAATGTCTAAAATATTTTAAATATGTCTCCGTGGAATTAATTCACTGATTAGTGGATTCTCCTGCTTCTTTTCTCCTCATGTCAGGAAAACAACGATCACTTTTTTTTTCTATGGGTGGGCCTTTCTGGACAGATATACCTTTGAGAAAAAGCAAATAGTTTGAGAAAAGTTACAAACAGAAGCAATTTTGACAATTCACAAATATAAATAGAGATTGGGCTCATGGCACATATGCTGTATAATCAGGTCAATTAAAGATCTAACAAACTCACCTTGTTTGGGATAGTTAATGATATAGGGTTTCAATAGTTTCAGCCCTATGAAAGTTCCTTCTGAATCTGACATGATAGCAGTGTTCCAATATTTGAGGGGCTGCCACAGAGAGGAGGGGGTCAATTTATTTTCCAAAGCACCCAAAGTCCAGACAAGGAATAATGGATGGAAACTGGTCAAGGAGAGACTCAACCTAGAAATATGGAGAAATTTTCTGGCAGTGAGAACAATCAACCAATGGAACAGCTCGCCTTCAGAAGTTATCACTGGAAGCTTTCAAGAAGAAACTGGACTGCCATTTGTCAGAAATGGTGTAGGGTCTCCTGCTTGGGTGGGGGGTTGGACTAGATGACCTACAAGGTCCCTTCCAACTCTGTTAATCTATTAGGTCTTCAATTAAGCAGGCCATAGTTGATTAATATACCTATTTTGTAACCAAGATATTACTGGAGTTGATCTAAATATGTTTAGGCAAGATTATCAGTTGAAAAGCCAACAGATTAAAAAAATAATAACCGTAAGTTATTAAACATTAATTATACCTGTTCTAATTCTAGTGTGCACATTACTTTTTTTATTCAAAGTCATACTGTGTTTCTTGAGCAAGAAGCTCTTTTGCATCACTCACTAAGCATGGCAGGAAGATTCTTTATTAACCCATTAAGGAAGACATAAATGGATGATAATTGTCTTCCACTTATTACTGACCTGCTGGAAAGGCTGATTAAAATCATGTTTTTCATCTGCTGCCAACACAAACCTTGCCTTTTAAGCTCTTTTATGGAGCAAGGAACCTTCTATTGGCTACCTCTAGCTGCTGCAGGGAACTTCATCTTTTTCGAAATGGAAGAATCTGAAATCCTATATTGTATCAAAGTGTCCCATAAATTCTCCTTTCCAATGGAAGTATCTGATGGGATCAGAGAACAGGGAAGGGAAGTATCTGGAGAAAAAACAGCTCTTTAGGTACCACCAATCATACTAAATTTGCACACACAACCCATCACAGTAGGCAGAAAATATTTGATTCACAGAACTGGGTGAGTGCACTTGTTAACACTTACCTGTGAACCTTCTAAAAGACCAATGGAGATGTATTATAAATACACCCATATATGTGGATTAGATGTTGCAATGCGTAATCCAGAAAGTAGGGTGGGCCATTTTACAGGAGGAAGGAAAAGGGAAATTGACTTTTCTGAAATTGCTGCATTGATGACTGGAAAATTCCTCTGTTTCTGTCTACCTGTTTGTCTGCCATCCATGACTACCCCATGGGCAAAGTGACCAGATTTTTTAATTTTTAAGTGGGACGGGGGGGGGCCGCCTGGGCGCCACCATTTGTTTTGCCCTCTGCGCATGCGCAGAACGCTGCGCATGCACAGAGGGCAAAACAGCAAATGTCGGCGTCCAGGTGAGGTGGGGGGGAGAGGGGGGGGAGGCGGGAGGGCGCTTGGATGCCTGCAGCTCGCGACAGGTAAGCTGCCGGCTGCCTCCTTTCCCCGTCTCCCGCCTCCCGTTCGTTGCTTGCCAGCCCAGCCGAAGGGAAGGCGGGAGGCGAGGAAAGGCCTCCCGAAGGGGAGGCGGGCTCCCGAAGGGCTGCGCCTCCCTTTCGGGAGGCCTTTCCTCGCCTCCCGCCTTCCCTTCGGCCGGGCTGGCAAGCAACGAACGGGAGGCGGGAGACGGGGAAAGGAGGCAGCCGGCAGCTTACCTGCTCCAAGCATCCAAGCGCCGTGGTCTCCCGGTCGCCCGCCCGGCCCCAGGGCAACGGCGGCAGCGAGGCGACGGGGGGAAGAAAGGGGAGGGGGACGAGGAAGGGCTGTTTGCGCCACTCGTAAGCTCAAAGCGGCGACGGCTCCTCGTCCCTCACCCCTCCCAACAGCAGCGGCGCCTCCGAGGGCGGGGCTAGGGATGGGGCGGGGGAAGGAGAGGAGGAGCAGCCTCCCTTACCCCTCCCCCCAGCTTCCAGCCGCCGCCGGAGGAGTCAACAACGCGGGACGCCCGCCAGCCGCCCACGGCCGGCCCGAGCTGAGAGGCCTGCTGCCTTTCAGGCCGATTTTTTGAAAGAATGCCCTAGTCGTGCATTCTTTCAAAAAATCAGGACTTTTTAGAAATGGGGCGGGACGCGGGACAAATGATGAAAAAGCGGGTCTGTCCCGCCAAAATCGGGACGTCTGGTCACCTTACCCATGGGGCTACCCTTAAAGAGTGTTTGTAGACTTCAGCTAGTCCAGAATGCAGCGGCGCGAGCTGTTGTGGATGCATCTAGATTCACCCACAGTACACCCATATTACTCAAGCTGCACTGGCTGCCTATTGGTCTCCGGACACAATTCAAGGTGTTGGTTATGTCCTTTAAAGCCCTATATGGCTCAGGGCCAGATTATTGCCGCCCTGAGTCCCTAGGGATTGGGCGGCATAGAAATCCAACAAAATAAATAATAATTATCTATGAGACTGCCTGCTACCTCACACTTCCCAGAGACCAGTAAGATCCCACAGAGTTGGGCTTCTCTGGGTCCCATCAGCTAAACAATGTCGGCTGGCAGGGCCGCGGGGAAGGGCCTTCTCTGTGGCTGCTCCAGCTCTCTGGAACCAGCTGCTGTCCGAAATCCGTACCACCCCCACTTTGTTGGCCTTCTGGAAAGCCATTAAGACCTGGCTTTTCCGGCATGCCTGGAACCAGTGACATATAGAGAAGATGCAGATTGAAAGGATTTTATCAGTGTAAACATATTTTAACTTGTTTTTAGATGTTTTTGTTATCTTGATTTCTGTTTGGTTTTCTGTTGCGAGCCGCCCAGAGTCCTTGCGGAGTTGGGCGGCATATAAACCAAACTAAATAAATAAATAAATAATAAATGACAAGAGAAGTAACAGAAGAGAAGCAGAGAAGAGGATCTTTTGCTCATTTCTCTAATCTCATGAACCATTTTGAGGGCTCACACAAATGGCAGAAAGGAAACCCTTCTCTCTACTCAACTGTGCCCTGTCGGTGTCCTTAAAAAACATTGCTGTGAGGGCTAATGAAAACCGTAGATGACATATAAGGTTCGCAAGATGTTGAAAGCACGGGATGTGGCTTTTAAATCCAGCGATATGATGGCACTTAGAACAGCCAGAGCCAATTTGAAAAGTGCCATAAAAAGAGCAAAGCAAGCCCATAGTTAGAAAGTTCAGAACTTTTTTAAGGACCTGAGGAACACCAGACATATGTGGCAAAGCATCCAGGCCATTACAGACTATAAGGTGGCTCCATCATGTTGTTATGGCGACACAGACTTTTTAAACAAGCTGAATACATTTTTGGAAAATTCAAGACACCCCTGTGAGGAAAGATGCTCCCCATCTTGTCGAGCAAGTGCTTAGCTTTGATGCTACCTCTGTCTGGAGCACATTGTGGAAAGTTAACATTCAGAAAGCAGCAGGCCCAGATAATATCCCTGGCCGTGTTCTCAGAGACTGTGTAAACAGTTTGGCTTGTATTCTTACAGATATTCTCAATCTTTCATTGCAGCAGGCAGGGGTCCCATCGTGTTTTAAGACTGCCATTATTTTGACAGTGTCAAAAAAAAAGTCTACGATTACAGGTCTTAATGATTACTGTCCAGTTGCACTTACATCCATTATTATGAAATGTTTTGAGAAGCTGATAAAGGACATTATTGTAGCCAGCCTCCCTCCAGAATTTGACTTACTTACCATGCAAATCACTCTACAGAAGATGCTATTTCTTCTGTTTTCCATCTGAGCTTGGTGCTCTTAGAGGAAAGAAATACTCATGGGCGAATGCTGTTGGTCGACTTCCATTCAGCATTTAACTTAGCCGCCCTGAGTCCCGCGGGAGTTGGGCGGCATATAAGAACAATAAATAAATAAATAAACACAATCATTCCTCAGCATCTAGCAGACAAACTGGGCCTTTCATACTCCTTTGTGCAACTGGATTCTTGATTTTCTTATTGATAGGCCCCAGGATGTGTGAGTTAGGACTAATATTTCTAACAATAATATTTTCTTGAGCACAGGTTCTCCTCAGGGCTGTGTGCTAAGTTTGCTTTTGTTCCTCCTGCTGACCCAACACTGTTGTGCAAGGTTTGCCACCAACCATATTGTGAAATATGCAGAAGATACAAAGGTTGTGGGCCTTATTCAGGATGAATAATGAGAGTGCTTACCACAAGGGAGTAGAGGGTTTGGTGAATTGGTGTAATAAGAACAGCCTCGTCTTAAATGTAGGAAAAACTAAGATCAATGTCAATTTCAGAAAAGCCACACACCTCGGTCTCTGACCTGTGGAGGTGGTTAGCAGCATCACATTTCTGGGTGTGCCGCTAATAAGTAGCCTAGCTTGGTCACTCAACAGTGAGACACTGGTGAAGTGGGCACAGCAACACCTGGATTTTCTGCATCGCATGAGAAAAATACATCTTCCTTCCCCTGTTTGTACCACATAGAGGGATGATCAAGAGCACTTGTCATATGGCATTACTGTCTGGTTTGGAAGCAGACAGGAAGGTGGTACAGAGAGTGGTGAGGATGGCAGAAAAGATCATTGGTAGTTCCCTTCCTTCTATCCAAGACATAGCATATAAGTGATGCTTGAGAAGGGTCCACAGGATTGTCTAGGATGTTACACATCCTCTTCATGACCAGTTTTCCTTGTTACCTTTTGGGACGAGGTTTTGTGATATCCAAAGCAGAACATCTAGATTCAGTCATAGTTTTGGGTCCATATAGTATCAAGCTTTTTTTGGGGGGGGGGGCTTTGCTTTTGGGTACCTAAGTATTCAACCATAAGAATCCAGCAAAAGATTTTTGAAATATAAAAAGTAAGATAAGACCAGTTCTGTCATGTCCTGATCTCAGGATTTCAGAGAATTGCACACTGATCCATTTAGAGACCCAAAGTGAATTTGTAGCTACTGTAATATTGATCTGGGAGTTTTTCAGTTTATGATGTCTTCACCAACTAATTCGAGACATCTTGGAGAATGTTGCTTCATTTTTATCTTTCTGGTAATTTTCAATTGTCCTTTAAATGCTCTGTTCCTACTGTTATTCAAAATGATTGTCAAGGAACAGCAAATTGTAAACAATTAGCTATTGAGAGAAAAATATTAGCAGATGGCAACTCTTGGCTCTCCTTGACTGATGTAAAAAAGCTAAGCAGAGTTGGATCTACTGGGAGATAGCTGGGAGACCTACAGAGAATACCATAATCATAGCATGGCAACTGGGTCGTTGAAAGTCCCCGCTCCAAAAAAAAAAAAAAATTGGCAACCCACTTCTATCTTATTGCCAAGAAATCTCTTTCTCTTTTTCTTTCCCTCTCCCTCTTTGTCTTCCTCTCTCTAAATCTTTATATTTCTTCTCTCCATGTAATCATCTGAGATCAAACTGCATATTAAGACATCTAGGACATCTTCAGTTGATAGCAATAGCAATAGCACTTAGACTTATATACCGCTTCATAGTGCTTTACAGCCCTCTCTAAGCGGTTTACAGAGTTCAGCATATTGTCCCCAACAATCTGGGTCCTCATTTTACCGACCTCGGAAGGATGAAAGGCTGAGTCAACCTTGAGCCGGTGAGATTTGAGCAGCTGAACTGCTGAACTAGCAGTAGCCTGCAGTGCTGCATTTAACCACTGCACCATCTCGGCTCTTAGTTGATATCTCGGCTCTTAGTTGATATCATCTAAGACAGACAGAAGACTGTCATTACTCACAATGAACGGGCGCAGGGTTATTATTGTAAAGAATATTTAAAGAATTATTGTTTAAGCCTCAAAGATAACACATAGAAGCTTATATAGAGTTCAGTGCATTGTTTGTGCATTCTTTCCTATTAGGGAATCTCCATAGCATGCTGATAGATATATTAAATCTTGTAGCGTTCACGCCATTTAGTAAGTACTGTGATTTGAATGTATACTATGCTTTTAAATCTGCTTGATATGCAACAGAGGCACTGGTTCAAATGAAGCCCTAGGAAGAAAGTCTTTTGGAGTCTGCATTGGTATAAGTGGAAAGGAAAGGCTAGACTGCTAATTCTAAGCACAGATTTCTCTATGGATGAAAAACGATTCATCCAATTTTGTTCAATAATGTTTAAAATTATTGTTAGCTGTCATGATACTGTAGATTCATGTGCAAATTCATATAGTTATTGCTTCTGATTGATAATGCTGTCCCAAAAGTGCTTTTTTCAAAAGGCAATTGGACTTTGTTTCTTTTTCCTTGAAGTTGTTTTGCTTCTCAACCAAGAAGCTTCTTCAGTTCTGACTGAATGGTGGAGAATGGAAAGATGTATATTCCTTGCAGTCATCTGGTCGTTAGCATTTTCTCTGAGAGACCACTTAGAGGTTTATCTGTGCCCTCTGGGTCACCTGGATAGTGGAAATGGGTGTGGAACAGTGGTGGGTTGCTACCGGTTCGCCCCGGTTTGGGCGAACTGGTAGCGATGGTGGGAGGCTCCGCCCACCCGCCGGACATCATCATAGATGATGTGCACATGCGCAGAAGCTTCTGCGCATGTGCAGAAGTGATACACACGCAAGAAAAGCAAGTGAGCGCACATTTCCGAACTGGTAGGAAAGATAAATGAAATCTATTATTGGTGTGGAACCTTCTTGGAACTACTGAAACTGATTGATAATACCAATATGTTCCTCTCTATAACCAAGGCTATTTTTTATGGTTTTTCTCATTGAGGAGAGGAAAAAAAGTTGATTCCAGTAGATGTTCCTGGCTGGGTGATCTGATCTGATATCTGTACTGTTTATTCTTTAAGTAAATGTCTAGGAAATTATTTATTAGGGATTTGTCAGTTTGGAAAGAGAGTAGCTGAGAATTCTGTAAATATTGGTGAGACATGTGTCATAAAAGCTACAAGAATTTTTTTGTGACGGCAATAAGACAGGGGGGAAGAGGACAATATGAGAAATACTAAAGATCAGTTTCATAAGGGAAATTGCTGGGTAAGCCAAGCAACAGCAATTGCAATTCTAACAGAGATCAAAGAAACACTTTAATAAAAGTATCTTCTCTTTCCAATATACTGTTGACTAATACTGATACCTACAAATAACACTATTTTTCTTAGCTTTCATGTTGCCATTGCTTTCTGCCTATTTTAACTTCTAATAAATAGATTTGTTTTTCTTAATCAAAGACACCAATGTTCTTTACTCTAAATTCCCAAGCAGTGGTAGGTCCCTTGCAATTTTATCTGATGAAAGAGGTTGTTGGGATAGGAAAAATGCACACTTATTTTATTTATTACATTTCTACATCGCCTTCCTCATCTAAGTGACTTTGGGCAGCTTTACAGTAAAACCTGCACTAGAACAATCTTATCTAGGATCAGTAAAGGTATTTTTTTAACTTACAACAGTTCACTTAGTGACCGTTCGAAGTTACAACAGCACTGAAAAAAGTGAGCTATGACCGTTTTTCACCCTTATGACCGTTGCAGCATCCCCACGGTCATGTGATTTATATTCGGACGCTTGGCAACTGATTCCCATTTATGACAGTTGCAATGTCCAGGGGTTGTGTGATAACCTTTTGTGACCTTCTGACAAACAAAGTCCAATGGGGAAACCAGATTCACTTAACAATTGTGTTGCTAATTTAATGCCTGCAGTGATTCACTTAACAACTGTGGCAAGAAAGGTGGTAAAATGGGACAAACTCACTTAACAAATGTTAAGTGCACCTAGCAGCATAAATTTGTCAAGACCCACTTGATGGCACATAACCAATCAATTAATCAGGCAATCAATGTTTATATCCCTATGGGATTCCTATACAGTACATTTGAAACAAGAGCCGAGGTGGCAGAGTGGTTAAAATGCAGCACTGCAGTTCAGCAGTTCAGCTGTTCAAATCTCACCGGCTCAAGGTTGACTCAGCCTTCCATCCTTCCGAGGTGGGTAAAATGAGGACCCAGATTGTTGGGGGCAATATGCTGAACTCTGTAAACCGCTTAGAGAGGGCTGTAAAGCACTATGAAGCGGTATATAAGTCTAAGTGCTATTGCTATTGCTATTGAAATGGCCTATGTTAAATCCTAACTCTAATCTCAACTTCAAGCATTCCATTTTCTTTTCTAAGAAAATACAAATATGAGCTGGACTTCATTTGCAGTATTTAGATTCTTCTGGACTGCAACAAAACACATTTAGCTTTCAAGGAAATCTACCCCATTATCTAAGAACTTCAATTCTATGTCCCAATAAGCATCTGTAGAAAGCTAATGGTAAAATATATTTAATTTATCTATGTTTCTATAGGATATACAGTATGTTACAAAGCAATATATCCAGTAAGCTCATAACAAACCCCTCCCCCCAAAAAAAGCCCAAGATGTGACAAAATGTTTGCACTCTTAGAGATCTGAACATTTGAAAAATCCAGTACAGCAGTCATAATAATAGGATTTGCACACAAATGTAATGAAGATAATAGCAATAGCAATAGCACTTAGACTTATATACCGCTTCATAGTGCTTTACAGCCCTCTCTAAGCGGTTTACAGAGTTCAGCATATTGCCCCCAACAATCTGGGTCCTCATTTTACCGACCTCAGAGGGATGGAAGGCTGAGTCAACCTTGAGCCTAATGAGATTTGAACAGCTGAACTGCTGAACTAGCAATCAGCTGAAGGTCGCAATGCTGCTTTTAACCACTGCGCTATCTCAGCTCATAAGTACTGGATAAGTACTGGATTGCCAGCACTTTGGCAATCCAGTACTGAACAGTTTGATGAGTGTGTATGTATATTCAATATGATATGATCTAAGTAATGGAAGAATTAAAAAATAACTGTTAGATATAAATAATGCCTATGAGATTCATTGATTTCCTACTTATTACTTTCCCAGAAATTATGACATCTGCCAATATTCTGTGAGAAATATCTCACAAAATATTTAATGTTCCAGGAAACCTCCTATTCTACTTGTGGAAAATTTCTCTCCAGTATTACGGAAACTCCTGTAGGTGTCTCTATTGCTCTATTGTTTGTGAGGACAGTTATTATTATTATTATTATTTTAAAAAAAATGCATCTGTAATATGCAAGCGACAATACTGGGAAAATGTCAACCATGAGAAGTTTCATTGATAGCTAGCTTCTCCAAGAGAAGTATCTAGTTCAATGTTGGCCGCTTCTTTACTTGTGTGCTAATTAAGGAATCAGACACTCTGTAGAGATTCAATTTGTAAAAGATCAACTGCAGAAGGTTTGTGCTACTGAATTTTTTTTCCAGCATAATGATCAAGTGTGTGGATTGTTTTCTGAGCACAGAGGTGGAGGACAAGAAATGGTGATATTCTATCAGGCCTCTTGACAGCAAAGCTCTGGAGCAGTATTGGGTTCTAAAACCCTTTGCTACCGGTTTGTACATGCTTTCTCTCACTTGCGCGATGCTTCTGAGCATGCACAGAAGCGTCCCTGGTGGGTGGGTGGAGCCTCCCGCCACCGCTACCGGTTGGCAGAACTAGGCTGAACCAGGAGCAATGCACTGCTGCTCTGGAGGTCTTTATCTTAGTTGTTTAATAAATCCCTAGAGATTTCCCCCAAAAATAATAATAAAAGGCTATTGGAATCAATCAAGCATGTATTTGAATAGTACAGGTGTCGGCAACCTTAAACCCTCAAAGAGCCACAAAGGTCCTAACCAGAAGCCCCCGTTCAATTCTGGAGCCGACCGGAAGTCCAGTTTCCCCCACCATAGAGTCAAAATTGTGGTGCCGACCAGCGACAGGGAGCCGCAGCAGAGGGATGAAAGAGCCACATGTGGCTCTAGAGCCACGGGTTGCTGACCCCTGGTATACTACAAGCAGTTACTTGAAGATCTGTTACTCAAAATCCAGATGGGTAGCTACCTCATCAAGTAGTTAAATGTAAGATGATACCCCAAGCAGAGGTTTTCAGAATGTTTGTGTTATGTTTGCATGACACCTGATACCTCCAACACATCAATAAAACATGTTTGTATGTTTTTGACATTTTATTTGCAGAGTTTCTCTGTGGAGATGGACAGTTTTAAAATCTGATAAATAAATAAATGTTAAATAATAAAAAGATAATCCTGTGTCAAGATAATTTTAAATCAACCGTACACGATGATAATCTAGGACAAGGATCTGAAGACACAGAATGAAGCATCATTTCCATTGATGATAACAAATGCAGAGTGATCTTAGTGAAGCTATTTTACATTTTCTATTGAGAATGATTAAATGAAGGCTGACCTATTATCCCAGATATTTGACCCATTAAGCACTAATATGCTTAAAATATTCAAAAATGCCATTAAACATATCCGATCTTTTACACTTTCCAAGTGGACAGACAGTTTGGTAATCTTTAAAGAAGCAATTATATTAGCCATTTGTTTTATCTGATCAAGTTATCTGTTTCTCTTCCTTATCAAGGACTGTAGGGTAGCAAAGTAGAAATGATTATTCAATTACACCAGTCATTATATTGTCCAATTTAAATAATTGCATATTGTCCTAAAGATTCTTCAATGCCTGAAAGGACACATTTTGATTAATGTGGAAAACATAAACAATCTTTTACAAAGAGGAGGAGGGCTTACATGTTTTCCAGGTCCAAGTCAGATAATCTGTGCTTACAAAAGCATATAGAAAAAAAAAAACCGTTCAGATGAAGAGAACTGAGGTCCTTCATACAAATCAAACACGCCATTTCAAAGGTTTCACAGGAAGAGATCACAATGGGGATTTCATTGTATTATCATATTGAGAGCCTCAGGATACAGGGACAACATTATTATTACTTTTTTTGTGTAAATGCTTTTATATAGATCCACATTCACAGAGGTTTATTTTAGTCTGATGTGTGGGTGCCACCATACTACGTATCTCTTAAGTTTATTACAAATTTTAATTTGGATAGATGGGTGGATATATAATAGATAGTAAGATAGATGATAGACAATAGATAGACTAGATAGATAGAATAGATAGAATAGATGATAGATAGAATAGATGATAGATAGATAGATAGATGATAGACAGACAGACAGACAGACAGACAGACAGACAGACAGACAGATAGATAGATAGATAGATAGATAGATAGATAGATAGATAGATAATAGATAGAGATAACCCAGTGCTTAAAGGGACCAGTTTCTTCCACTGAATTACCTTCTATTTACCAATATTTCAATAAGCTAAAGAAACAGGGCTCTAACTACTTTGAATTTCTTTTCTTTTCTTTTCTTTTCTTTTCTTTTCTTTTCTTTTCTTTTCTTTTCTTTTCTTTTCTTTTCTTTTCTTTTTTTTCTTTTTTTTTTCTTTTCTTTTTCCTTTCCTTTCCTTTTCTTTCCTTTCCTTTCCTTTTCTTTTAGACCTGACTAGGTGGCTCAGTGGCTAAGACACTGAGCTTGTCGATCAGAAAGGTTGGCAGTTCGGCGGTTCGAATCCCTAGTACATGACTCCTGCGTGAGCAGGGGGTTGGACTAGATGACCTCCAAGGTCCCTTTCAACTCTGTTACTGTTAAAAAAATTTGAAAATCAAATCTTGAGCACAGTCTTTGTAGCGGTGATATCTTATTTACAATATGGCGGGAGAAAAAAACAATTGGCAAATCAGTTACTGAACTGCATATAGTAATTAAAGCATATAGTAATGGCTGTTAAGACCTACATAAATCAACATCACTTACTCCTCTATAGACAGGTAAATCTGGTCCAACTCTTCATTTAATTAAAGCTTTTATTTATTTTACTTTTATTAATGCATGGAAATTTACATTCTACTCAATACATCTCTACTAAGAATTCAGTTTGGACCCGAATACGTTGCAAGACCTCTTGTGATATGTAACACTTATCCCTTTTCATAACCTTTTATGTTACTGCATCCATAAATACAGCAAATGCTTGGGTAAACATCATGTGTGTTATATGGATGCATATTAAGGGTAAATCAACACCTAGGTCAAGATTCAAGGGTCAAGAAAATATGTCACCTTAAATCATCAGACTTCCTTTCCCTTCCTTATTTTTTTTAAAGTCATGTAGTACTGTTTTCCTTAGAAATGTCAAGTATTCTGAGTTCCCCGCTAGAAGGATAGGTCCCCTGTGTGCTCCTGTATCAACTGATACTTCTGCTGGGGTTGTGTTCATTCGCTGCAACTGGCAGAGCTGGGATTTGATTTTGACCTGCTGTATAGGACAGGGATGGAGCATATTTCATTCTGTTGACAGGGAAAATGATATTCTTAGATGTAATATCTACAGCAAAGGATAGTCTTGGCAAGAAAACAATGCTGTAAATTTCAGCTTAGAGAGATTTCCCCTAGATATTCATGGGCAATTTCAAACATCAGCTCTTGTAATGTTTATATTTAAAACAAACCAGATTAGTATTTCATTCAGATTCAACTGAGCTGTCCTACGGTTTTGTTTTGTTTTTTGTTTTTAAAAATGAGAAGGCACATAAACAAAATTCGGTCATACTGCTGTGTTTGTGACCTCAGGGTACTAGGCTATAATCACTGTATTATAGGAAACAATTTTCATACACATGGCCACCTATAGATTCGTATACATGTTTTCATTTCATTTATATGTTGTTTAAAAATCACTCTTACAAATAAACTAGTACAGATGTTGGGGAAACAATAAAAAATGAGCAATTTTCTCAAAAACTGATTAAACCTGGGAGCCCATAAGATAGTGATGATGATACATTTTAATATGCTGACTCTGTAAACTGCTTAGAAAGTGCCGTAAAGCACTATGAAGCAGTATATAAGTCTAAGTACTGTTGTTATTGCTATAAGAGCTCAGATTAACTCACTACCTTGATGGATATACTGTACAGTATCACATGCAAGACACATGGCTGATGACTGTGCTCAAACAATGCAGCAAACAAAGCCACACATGTATTTCAATGATCAGGGAACCAAAAGTACATTACTTAACTTCATTCTGGATTTATACCATTTATGATAAGGAAGAAGGCTGCAAGTGGAGTCACTAGAGTTGCTCCAATTACAGTGGTTTATATTCTATAAAAGACTTTGTCCTGGAATGACAGTCACTTGCAATACCTGCAGAGGGCTGAATCATTATATGTGAGTCTGCAACTCACCCCAAGCCACATGCTTTCTCAGAATGTCACAAGGAACGAAATGTTCTCAACCTGAACAATGCTGCACCTTACAATGCTTTTGTAAGATCAGACCAGGGGTGGGTTCCTCCCGGTTCAGACCGAACCAGTAGCGACCCACTGGTGATGTCACTGTCGATGCTGGTCCATGCGTGCCGCCATCTTTTTGGTTTTTTTGTGTGTGAATTTTCCCCTTCTGCTGCTTGAAAAGAGCCCTCCTGCCCTCCCGCGGGTTAGTACTGACCTTTATTTCTTCGCCCGAAGAACAGCTGATGAGCTCCTCAGCTGTGTTTCGGGCTGATTCCTGCTTCTGAGCATGCGTGGAAGCCAAATTGCACGAGGGGACACGTATGAAATGTCACGATGTGAACTGGTAGCGAAGGTAAGTGGAACCCACCCCTGGATCAGACCCATAAAATTACTGTGCTCACTGAGGATGCCATTGTAGGTTTTTGTTTGTGTCTTTGAGTCAATTTTGGGCTCCTGGCAACTGCCTGGACTAGTCCTTGCAGTTTTCTTTGCAAGGTTTTCATAAGTGATTTGCCATTGCCTGCTTCTTAAGACAGAAAGTGTGATTGGTCCAAAGTCATCCAGGTTTAGCGAAGGGGGGAAAAGTCCTGATACATCATGTGATGCAGCCAGGATAGAATAGAATAGAATAGAATAGAATAGAATAGAATAGAATAGAATAGAATAGAATAGAATAGAATTCTTTATTGGCCAAGTGTGATTGGACAAACAAGGAATTTGTCTTTGGTGTATATGCTCTCAGTGTACATAAAAAGACAAGATACATTCATCAAGAATCATAAGGTACAATGCTTAATGATAGTCATAGTGTACAAATAAGCAATCAAATCATACCAGGAAACAATATATAAATCGTAAAGATGCAAACAACAAAGTTACAGTCATGCAGTCATAAGTCATAGGGAGGAGATGGGTAATAGGAACGATGAGAAGATTAATAGTAATGCAGCCTTGGTGAATAGTTTGACAGTGTTTTATTTTATTTTTATTTGTTTGTCAAGCATGTACATGATAAAAGGTATGGGTATAAACATAAACATAAACATAAACAAAGTAAATGCAGATAAATGAGGACAATAGGACAGTAGGACAGGGATGGTAGGCACGCTGGTGCGCTTATGCACACCACTTACAGACCTCTTAGGAATGGGGTGAGGTCAACAGTAGACAGTCTAAGGTTAAAGTTTTTGGGGTTTGGGGAAGAAAGCACAGAGTTTGGGTAGTGAATTCCAGGCATTGATCACTCTATTGCTGAAGTCAATAGAGCTGCAGTCGAGTTTCGAGTGGTTTACATTAAGTTTGTATCTATTGTGTGCTCGTGTATTGTTGTGTTTGAAGTTGAAGTAGTCATTAACAGGTAGGACCTTGTGGCAGATAATTTTATGAACTACATTTAGATTGGTTCGAAGGCGATGTAGTTCTAAGTTGTCTAAGCTCAAGATTTCAAGTCTGGTGGAAAAAGGTATTCTGTTTTGGGCAGAGTAGTGGAGGACTCTTCTTGTGAAATATTTTTGGACTCTCTCGATTGTATTAATGTCCAATATGCAGTGCGGTTTCCAGACAGGTGAGCTGTATTCGAGAATTGGTCTAGCGAATGTTTTGTATACTCTAGTTAGCAGTGTAATATTGCCAGAGAAGAAGCTATGCAAGATTAGATTGACTACTCTTAGTGCCTTTTTGGCAATGTTGTTACAGTGGGCTTTGGAACTTAGATCATTAGATTTGAGTACTCCAAGATCCTTGACAGAATAAGGGTCATCTACAAGGTTATGTCCTCCAAGCTTGTATTTTGTGTTCTGATTCTTTTTGCCAATGTGTAAGACAGAGCATTTGTTGGTTGAGATTTGAAGTTGCCACTTGTTTGACCATTCTGATGCATAGTCAAAGTCTTTTTGAAGGGTAGTAGCATTGTCTGTGATGTTAAATAGTTTGACATCGTCGGCGAAGAGAACACAGTTGCTTATAATGTGATCACAAAGGTCATTTATGTAAAGTATGAAGAGTGTAGGTCCTAGAACGCTGCCTTGAGGAACACCACTATTGACAGGTGCAGGATTTGATAGAGAACTCTTATTTTAACCACTTGTTGTCTGTTTGACAGGAACACAGTTATCCAGTCATGTAGGGGTCCAGAGATGCCATAAGATTTTAGTTTCAGAAGTAGTTTGTTGTGTATCACTGAATCAAAGTCTTTACAATAGTCTATGTAAATTGCGTCTATTGCTTTGCCCTGATTGAGTTGTGTAGTCCATATGTTTTTGCAGTATAGGAGTTGCAGATTACAGGATAATTTTTTCTGAAACCAAATTGTTTGTTAAAGAGTAGGTTGTTAGTTTCTAGGTGGAGGGTAATGGATTGGTTTATGATTGATTCCATGACTTTGCAGGTGACACAACATGAGATTGGTCTGTAATTTTTGACATTGCTGGGATCTCCTTTTTTGAAGATAGGGCTGTCTGTGGCTAGTGACCATAAATTGGGTAAGGAGCTAGTCCTGAAAGATTTATCAAAGATTATGCTTAGAGGTTCAACTGTGGAGAGCTTTTTTAAGAAGTATGCACATAGTCCATCAGGTCCAATAGATAGAGATGGTTTTAGATTGCGTAATACCTTTTCAACAATATCTTCTGTAAAATCAATTTGTGTTAGATTGGTGTAATTATTTGTGGTATGACTAGGAAATATTGGGCATGAGCCATTGCTGTTTACAAAGACTGAGCCAAAGAATGTGTTAAAGAGGTTGACTTTAACGGTTTCATCATTATAGTCTTTACCATTAGGTCCTTTTAGGGGTGGGATGGATCTCGAGTCTTTGGGTTGGTTGTTTACAAAGTTATAGAAGGTGCGAGTGGATTTCGTGCATAGGTTTTCTTCTTGATTAATGTGATAATTGGTGCATTAAGTCTTTATTCGGTGGCATAGATTTTTGTAGCAGCTTTTAAAGTTAACAACATAGCCAGTTTTGTTTTTTCGCCAAAGAAATATTTTTTTGGATTGGAGCTTCCTTATTTTTATGGGTAATTTGTTTTTCTTGGTTTTGGTGGTTATTAGTGGTACGTATAGTTTAATGACTCTTGATTTTGAGCAAAAAGATATTATAGTGGTTTTCGATAGTATTACAGCCAGATAATAGTATTTGCCAATCATAGTTGGCTTTTTTAAAGTTATAATTGGTTATTTCTTCATTATGTTGATTTTTATAAGGACATATATTGAGAAAAAAGTCAATCATGCTGTGGTCACTGTTGGAAAAGGGTTCTTTTATTTGTAGTCCATAAATTGAGTGTAAACTGTTGCAGAAGATGAGATCGAGGCAATTGTTGAGTCTAGTGTTGTTTGTTACTGGTTGATTTAGCCCTAGATTGGTAATAGCATTGTATAGGGTTGAATGAATGGGTTCAGTTGTACATTCATTTAATGTCCAGTTAATATGAGGTATGTTGAGATTACCAAGAAAAATAAGAGGGTGTGGGTAGGAGGCTGCCCACATTAGTAGTGAGGTTAACTTGTTCCCATGTGTGATGTCGTTGATCGGGGGCTCTATAACATAGTAGGAAGCGAAGTGTGGTATTTAAGGACAGCTCGCAGACGATGGTTTCTGGTAGAGCAAGTTCATGTGTAACTTGAATATTTTTTAGGTTTAGTGACTTTTTATAGAAGATGGCAACTCTACCTCCTATGCGGGTTTTGCGATCAGACCGGTAAAGATGATAGTCTCTTACTTTGATAATGGAGTCAGGGAGGGATGCATTAAGCCATGTTTCACAGACAAATATAATGTTGAATTTAGCGGTTTTTAGTAGGAGAAGGAGTTTGGGTATTTTGTTTACAATGCTTCTTGTGTTAATTAGCTTGCATTTAAGATCAGCAGTGGTTGATATTGAGGAAGTAAGAGGCATGCATACCTAGTTTTGGATGATGGGAGGTTTTGGATGACGGAGGGTTGTTGTGTTGAGGGAATTATTTGTTTAGCAGAGTGATGGCGTTCGGGAAAAAACTGTTCTTGTGTCTAGTTGTCTTGGTGTGCAGTGCTCTATAGCGTCGTTTTGAGGGTAGGAGTTGAAACAATTTATGCCCAGGATGCGAGGGGTCTGTAAATATTTTCACAGTCCTCTTTTTGACTCATGCAGTATACAGGTCCTCAATGGAAGGCAGGTTCATAGTAATTGTTTTTTCTGCAGTGATTGTTTTTCTGCAGTGCTGACGCGAGTTTGACACCCCTGCTATAAAGCAACAGATTCAGAAAAACAGTATGCCTCTGGCTGTTTATTGCAAGTCTCACAAGTGAGCCAGATTAACAGTAACACCTATTAGGAGCTTTTATGTTGTTCATAAGAAGAAGTGGAAAGTCTGTTTTTTAAAGAAATAATGTTAGTAGTCAGGCTAGAAATACTACAATGGTTAAGGTAGGCAAATTGTGTTCAGGCAATGCCTGATAATACACTACTGCCCTTTAATAAAATAGATTTGCCAATTATTACAACTAGCTGATTATATAAAAGTTCCACAGAGATACAGTAAGGGCAAAATGCAGCTTCTCTGTATACTACTCTGTAGTATTTTTACTGCCCATAAAACCTATTTATAAAATTTACTGATTGATTAATAGTTTGATTGGTTGTGTGCTGTCAAGTTACAACATAGAATAATAGAGCTGGAAGGGAACTTGGAGGTCTTCTAGTCCAACCCCCTGCTTGAGCAGGCGACCCTATTCCATTTCAGATAAATTGTTGTTGAGTTTCTTTTTGAAAACTTCCAGTGATGGAGCATCCACAACTTCTGAAGGTAAGCTATTCTATTGGTTGTGTGCTTTCACCATTAGTAAATTTCTTCTTAGTTCTAGGTTGCTTCTCTTCTTGGTTAGTTTCCATCCATTGTTTTTCATCTTGCCTTTAGGTGCTTTGGAAAATAGTTTGACTCCCTCTTTGTAGGAGCCCCTCAAATATTGGAACACTGCTATCATGTCTTCCCTAGTCCTTCTTTTCATTAGACTAGATATACTGTAAACATTCTTCTTTTGATTTAGCCTCCAGCCTCCTAATCATTCTTGTTGCTCTTCTGTTATGATAGATTTTCTTCATTGTGATCTATCCCTAACCTATTTTTAGGTCTCCCAATAATAGACTCATTGTCACTATAATTGAGTCCTTCTACCTTGCTTCTGGTTGTCCTCTGCTCCTTTTTTCCATCTTCCCCAGCATTGGAGCCTTTTACAGAGAGCTGGATCTTTACAAAGTATGTTTGAAATAGGATAAGTTGGTTTATTTCTCCACGGTATTCTCTGGAGTCTTCTCTAACACCAAAGTTCAAATGTTTCAATTCTCTTCCTATCCTGAATCTTCAAAGTCCATGCAGAGTAATAGGAATTTAAAAAAATCTAGTTAAAAGTTATTTTCCCCTGGGGGAATAACATAACAAATGAAAAAGTGTTCATTTCCTTCAAACATATGGTCTTTCTTTAGATAGCTATTTCTTGTATATCTACTGCCAATTTCCAAAATAGCCATTCATGTTGTTAGACAGAGCTCAAGTCTTCCGATAAACAACTGTGGGTAAAAAAAAAAGAACATTATACTAAAATCTTCTCATTTGTAAAGATTCTAGGGGCTTTCCCCATTTTTCCAGATGTGTCTCCCAATTTGTGCATAGCAAGGTTCAGAATCAATGGGGACATTATGGTGTGGGCTCTTGCAATATTCCAGATGGTACTGTTAATTAATTGAGAAGGAATATCCAAATATTGATAAGACGTATCATCATTCAACTTGTACCGTTTGCCTCCTATGGACAGTATTATGTTTTCATTCATGTCCTATAAATAACATAAACTCTGTCACTGGAGGGTCTGTAATCTCCTATGGCGTTCTAGCTTTAGACCAGCTGTTCCATTTCATGGCCTAAAGCCAGAGACAGAAGCACAAAGTTGTAAAATTGTCTAGAGATCAGAAAGGTTCAGAAGGGAAAATATAAGTCTTATTCTTCAAACCATAAAGGTTGTACAACGGGTATCCAACAGAAGAGTTTTAAATGGGTCGAATCAAAAGCCTTATCAAAAGCAAGGTATCTGTTTTCACAATAAAGCATAATACTGAACCACAGAGTCCTAAACATCCTTTATGTTACATATGGAGGTACGTAGTAAATTGCATAGCCGCTACTGATTGGCCAGAATAGTGGCGGCACATTTTTAGCAATAGCACTTACTTATATACCGCTTCATAGTGCTTTACAGCCCTCTCTAAGCGGTTTACAGAGTTCAGCATATTGCCCCAAACAATCTGGGTCCTCATTTTACCCACCTCGAAAGGATGGAAGGTTGAGTCAACCTTGAGCCTGGTAAGATTTGAACAGCTGAACTGCTGAACTAGCAGTTCAGATTGCAGTGCTGCTTTTAACCACTGCGCCACCACAGGCTCCTGGTGGATGTTTGTCACTGGCTAGCTAAGTTGCAGGGAACCCCATAAAAGCGGCTCCCCTACGGCTTACAGCCAGTTCCTGTGTCTCATCCCCATTGAGAATAAAGTGCTGAACTAAGAGCCGGCTCGTCTCTCCTTTTCCCCACGCACGATCTAACACTTTACACTGGTTCTAATCTGAAAAAAAACTAATTCCTAAATTCAGGTGGCCCATACAGAACACATGCTGTATGTTTTTATATGATTGCAGGGAAGTCCTGTTTCTGAAAATCTTCTACCTCATAGTACCCTTTCTCATAAGATCTCAGGTGAGAACTTCAACATGTTCAACTACGAAAGTGGTTATACTTCCTTTAGTCCTGTATGGGTCAGCTTTTGGAAATCTTTTCAAAAGCTTTGTTTTAGGCTTCTTCCTGGACTTTTTCTCCTTCTGTTACTGGAAAAAGATGTTTCTGTCTATTGATTCATTCTTTGTGTTTGAAAGCTTAAAAAAAGTTTACTCCTGGCCCCTTTTCCAAGGCAGAAAATAAAGTTATAACAGCAATAAACAAGGACAAACACTATACAATTGTGTGTGTGTGTGTGTGTGTGTGTGTGTGTGTGTGATGAGACTCTTATATAATATATTCATGATTCAACTTGTAAATTATTTCCAAAAACAGAAAGAAACCCAAAAGCACAACCAATCATAAACATAAATTAAAGCCAATAAAAAGAGATGTGTTTTCAATTTACTGCATTGAATTTTAATCCTTCTTCCAAATCATTTGTATTTAAGCAAACAGCGTTAAGGAAAGGAATAAAGTGTTTTGTCAACGAATAAATGCAGTCCATCAATGAAAACATCTTATAATCAAATCATAGTATAATAAGTGCTATTTTTAAATGTTTCTCTTTTAGCAATTGGCACATACTTGGCAGGTTCTCTGATATGTTAATGATTGTTTGAACATCTTTTTTATTTAGTCATTCAAATTATGTATCCTTCATTATTTAAAGGAAATTAGGCAGTATGTTATAATTTCCCATTTCATTGCAGTTCCTTTTTCATAATATGTTTTTCATGGGTCAGATTCACTGACGGTTTCAAACGCTCATTAGATATTCCTAACAATTTAGGGCTATGAGTAGTGGTTAGAATGCAGTATTGCAGGCTACTTCTGCCGACTGCCGGCTGCCAGCAGTTCAACACTTCAAATCTCACTGGTTCAAGGTTGACTCATCCTTCCATCCTTCCAAGGTTTGGTAAAATGAGGACCCAGATTGTTGGGGGCAATATTCTGACTCTGCAAACCACTTAGAGAGGGCTGTAAAGCAGTGTGAAGTGGTATATAAGTCTAAGTGCTATTGCTATTGCTATCAGATTTGGGCTGCAAATTCCAGATGGCAACCAATATACAAAATCTTAATTTCTTAAATCCTAGTGGTCAGATAGATTTTTGCAGCATTTGGTAAATGAGGATGAACATGATAGAAGCATGTCCCCAAAGTGCTCTTTCAAAAGGCAACTGGACTTTGTTTCCCCTGGAAGACGTTTCACTTCTCATTCAAGAAGCTTCTTTAGTTCTTCTTGGATGAGAAGTGAAATGTCTTCCAGAGAAAACAACAAATTAACAGGTCATCTAGTCCAACCCCCTGCTCAAGCAAGAGACCCTACACAATTTCTGACTAATGGCAGTCCAATCTCTTCTTGAAAGTCTTAAATGATGAACCTCCCACAACTTCCGAAGGCAAACTGTTCCATTGGTTGATAGTTCTCACTATCAGAAAGTTCCTCCTTATTTCTAGGTTCAATCTCCCCTTGATCAATTTCCATCCATTATTCCTTGTCTGTCCTTTGGGTGCTTTGGAAAATAGCTTGACCCCGCTCCTCTCTGTGGCAGCCCCTCAAATATTGGAACACTGCTATCATGTCTGCCCTGGGCCTTCTCTTCGCTAGACTATCCATGCCCAGTTCCTGCAACCGCTCTTCGTATGTTTTAGTCTCCAGTCCCCTGATCATCCTGGTTGCTCTTCTCTGCACTTTTTCTAGAGTCTCAATATCTTTTTTATAGTGTGGTGACCAAAACTGGATGCAGTACTCCAGGTGCGGTCTAACTAAGGCTTTATAGAGTGGCATTAGTACCTCCCTTGATCTAGATTGCATCCCTCTGTTAATGCAATTTAGGATTGCATTGGCTTTTTTGACTGCCGCTGCACACTGCTGGCTCATGTTTAGCTGATTGTCCACTAGGACTCCAAGATCCCTCTCACAGTCATTGCTATTAAGCCTGGTTTCACTCAGTTTATATGTGTACTTTTGGTTTTTTTTACCTAAGTGTAGGACTTTACTTTTCTCTACATTGAATTTCATTTTGTTGGATAGGGCCCAGCACTCAAGTCTGTCAAGATCCATCTGGATCTTGAGCCTATCTTGAGCCTAACAAAATCCAGTTGCCTTTTGAAAAAGCACCTTTGGGACAACCATGAGCTGGATTATTGAGAATCTCCACAGACATGATAGAAGCATATTTTTATCCATGTGTCCTACACATGCATGAAAAATTATACCACAAAGATCAAGTTGTTGTAAATGTCAGTAGCCTTTCTGGATTTCAATGCTGTTGTAGGACTTTCAGATAGTTCTTTCAGACATAAAATTATACTACGATTCAGTTTACATGCACCATTTTGTACGAGAACCTAAAGCCTTTGCATCTTTCATCTCACAGCAAGACAGCTTCATTTCAGTGATATGTACTTCAGAGCAATCAGTATAAAGATAATTAGGATTCTGTGCAGTCAAATGTAACCTCAAAAATCTGATCTAATATTAGAAGTAGATTTTTTGCCAGTTTTTTATAGCCGCATTGTAATGTTCACCATATGGTTCACCTAATCATACACCATATTTTTGTATTATGTCTCAATCGTCTGATAGAAGTTTTATTTTGTAAGCATCAGGCTCACTATTCAATATTTGGAGTGTAGAATGGGGTTAAGTCAGATGATGATGATGATGATGATGATGATGATGATGATGATGATGATGATACACGCCAACAGCAAAATAAAACCTAAGTCATTACAACATTTGATCCAATAAAATTAGTTCACAAGTTCATAATAAAGGCAGTAATACTAATATACACAAGTAAAACAAATGAAATGCAATCAATAATATGTAACAGGATGCCCTATGATTCTGCAAACCGCACATTTATCCATAATTTATACAAAACAAATGTTATCATGAAAACACCCGTCTTAATGAATGTTGGATGAAAGAACCAAACCTTGCACTAATCCACTAATCAAATAAAAAGGATTTTAAACTCTAGGACTATCTCTCAGTTGGTTTTCAAGATCAATTTAAAATGTTCCTTTTTGACCTTTACTTTTAATCTTTTATGACTCTGGGCATCCATAAAAAATAATGATAATCAGTGATTTGCTTAAATTTTTGCACTGTCATCTAGTTAACGCAAAACATGCATAGATCAAGTTGTTTACAATTCCAACGGTGATCAATGTCCAAATTGAAGGTATAAGAAAAAGAATGAGAGGAAATAGATAACTTGGCCTGGCAATTTGAACCAGTCCCATACTTCAAACCAACCAATAAGACTTTAATCAGAAATACAGGGTTAACCTTACCAAACTTTTCTGCATGCACACATTTTAAATAAGAAGATATTCTGGAAGAAAACAAGTGAGGCTATGTTTGTTCTAGTTAAAGATGATTACAGGTCGTCCTCAACAGTACAGTTCATTTAATGACCATTCAAAGTTACAAGGGCACTGAAAAAAGTGACTTGTGACCATTTCTCACACTTATGACTGTTGCAGCATCTCCAGGGTCACGTGATTTTTATTCGGATGCTTGACAACCGACTCACATTTATGATGGTTGCAGTGTCTCGGTGTCATGTAATCAGCTTTTGCAACCTTCTGATGAGCAAAGTCAATGGGAAAACAAGATTCACTTGACAACCGTGTTACTAATATAACAACTGCAGTGATTCAGTTAAGAAATGTAACAAGAAAAATTGTAACATGGGGCAAAATTCACTTAACAAATTTCTCACTTAGCAGCATAAATTTTGACCTCAATTATGGTCGTAAGTTGAGCTCCACCTGTACAAAATGGTGTATACCCTTCCCATATTATTTATTTATTTATTTATTTATTTATTTATTTATTTGTTTGTTTGTTTGTTTGTTTGTTTGTTTGTTTGTTTGTTTGTTTGTTTATTTATTTATTTATTTATTTATTTATTTATTTATTTATTTGTCAAACATGTATAGGATAGTAGTAGTTTGTATAAACATAACAGAAGTAAAAAGTTCCGATAAAAGAGGACAACAGGACAGTAGGACAGGGACGGTAGGCACAGTGGTGCACTTATGCACGCCCCTTACAGACCTTTTAGAAACGGGGAGAGGTCGACTGTAGACAGTCTAAGGTTAAAGTTTTTTGGGTTTGGGGAAGAAACTACAGAGTCAGGTAGTGAATTCCAGGCATTGATCACTCTGTTGCTGAAGTCAATAGAGCTGCAGTCGAGTTTGGAGCAGTTTACATTTAGTTTGAATCTAGTACATGCTCGTGTATTGTATGTATGTGTAAGACAGAGCATTTGTTGGTTGAGATTTGAAGTTGCCAGGTGTTTGACCATATCATGTTATTACATATCAGTAAAGTTCTGCTTTCTGCTTATTAACTAGGGACTAATCACAGCCAAGCCAGAGTCCTCATGGGAGGCATAAATGACTAAGATGAGTGTGATTAATATCATCAACAAACGGATGAACCTGCCTTGTCTCAGATCTTCCTCAGGTCTTCTTCAGCATTGCTTGTATGGGATCAACTTGCATTTCTTGTGGTATAGCATCTGCCTTTATTCCTTCCCTATCCAGATGAAGCCATATAACTGGGAGAACTTTCCTTGGTGATTCTCTTTGTCCCTCTTCTCACCACATGCCATAGTTGCAAAGTTAAATTTTATCCCACTTTTTTTAAAAAAAATATTCTGATAATCCTTCAGCTTTTAACAAGGCATTCCCACACTGTTCATCCAGTTTATTCTTCATGATTATGCCTGTTGACATCTCCTTCTAGTTTGAAAACCACATTTGGAAGGAAATAATGATACAAAGACAAATAGGAGCCGAGGTGGCGCAGCGGTTAGAGTGGGGTACTGCAAGCCACTTTAGCTGACTGTGATCCGCAGGTCAGCGGTTCAAATCTCACCGGCTCAAGGTTGACTCAGCCTTCCATCCTTCCGAAGTAGGTAAAATGAGGACCCAGATTGTTGGGGGCAATATAAATATACATTGCTTACTGGTGTAAACCGCTTAGAGAGTGCTTGCACTGTGAGGCGGTATATAAATGTCACTAATAAATAGATAAATAAATAAATAAATAAATAGCAATAGCAATAGCAATAGCAATAGCAATAGCAATAGCAATAGCAATAGCAATAGCAATAGCAATAGCAATAGCAATAGCAATAGCAATAGCAATAGCAATAGCAATAGCAATAGCACTTAGACTTATATTCCGCTTTACAGTGCTTTACAGCCCCTCTCTAAGCCGTTTAGAGTCAGCATCTTGCCCCCAACAATCTGGGTCCTCATTTTACCCACCTTGGAAGGATGGAAGGCTGAGTCAACCTTGAGCCTGGTGAGATTTGAACTGCCAAATTACAGGCAGCTGGCAGTCAGCAGAAGTAGCCTGTGGTACTGCACTCTAACCACTGGGCCACCAAGGCTCAAATGCATTATTTCTCTATATTATAGCTTAACATGTCAGATGAATCAGGTCCACATTTTTACATTTTCTTTCCATTGTAGAAAAGGTTCTGTGAACTTTGAAAATTCCTCTGTGCACTCAGTAGAACTTTCGTCTTTATGTGTCAGTGGAGTTCTAGAGGGAGAGACAGAAGCAGAGATGATGGCAGATACAATATCACAATCCAAGTCCACTTCTTCGTACACACAGATAATGTTGATACATGTACAAAAGGGGTGTGACATCCATTGCCATCTTTTGCAATGCAGCTTGTGCTGGGTGTGATTTAGTAATTTTGGTTCCTTTTATTAATTTCCTACAGAATTTAAAACTGTTTTCAGTTCTGGAGTGAAATATACAGATTTGGAGAACTGAAGCAGACATGATATATGAATATATGGTAAAATAGATAATAAGGCATGATGGACCCCTTGAAATGCAGTACATGCTATGGTAAGCCATTTCCCTCACTCAGATTTTCAATTCTAATTTTGCTCTAGCTTTTGAAGTTTTTGTGGTTACTTGGTTGGATTTTGTCCTTTTTAGGAATTGGCAATAATCCCTTTTTATTGGAGAAGTATAAAATCTGAAAATGTTTCATAAATCACCATTTGTATTCTCTTGATATTAAAAAAGAACACCTCCCCCCCCCCAAAAAAAAATGGTTGCACCATCAATGAATGCTAAAATAATGTTTGGGAGGTTCAGAGAAAGGACATTTGTCTCCTGCCATTTGAAGAAGACGATCACCTTTCAAACATGGCTGAATAAAGTGAAGTGAAGTTGCATTGTGTGTGTGTGTGTGTGTGTGTGTGTGTGTGTGTGAGAGAGAGAGAGAGAGAGAGAGAGAGAGAGAGAGAGAGAGAGAGAGAGAGAGAGAGAGAGAGAGAATTCCAAATTGATGGATTTTTGAAGGAAACACAGATACTGCAAACAAAAGTGTCAAGTGAAAAGAACAGCTCTAGGGCTTCACCTCAACTGACCAACATGGCTTCTGCAAAAGCAGGGAAGCCACATTACTCAAAGGTACTCAGTCCCATCTTGACTCTTCATGGATTAGAAAGCATCACATCTGCAACTCAGAGCAGCATGTCAAGAGCAAACAAGCTTACTTCACGTACTCTGGGTAAATAATACATGCTGCATTTAGAATGCCTGAATGTTCTTTAGCCCACGTTTCAGTAGCAGAGAAAGGAAATGTCTGTTATCTATGTGACTTGAAAATTAAAGCCGAACGGGCAGTCCAATTCTGGCTGTTTAATCAAATATACAGTAAGTGTGATTATTTATGCTTCATAGATTTATTCCAAGGTAAATAGTTGTGTAGTTCAAAAATAAGATAGGAACCCAAAATGGATGAGAAATTCTTTTGGAGCTGTAGATATAAGGAGAAACTGGATCATCCCAAAGTTGCTTTTTTTAAGAGGCAACTGGAATTTCGTTGTTTTTCCTTGAAGATGTTTCACTTCTCAGAACTGAAGAATAGCAATAGCAATAGCAATAGCACTTTACTTATATACCGCTTCATAGTGCTTTACAGCCCTCTCTAAGCGGTTTACAGAGTTCAGCATATTGCCCCCAACAATCTGGGTCCTCATTTTACCGACCTCGGGAGGATGGAAGGCTGAGTCAACCTTGAGCCTAGTGAGATTTGAACAGCTGAACTGCTGAACTAGCAGTCAGCCTGCAGTCGCAGCATTTAACCACTGCACCACTTCAGCTCTTATTAAGCTTCTTGGATGAGAAGTAAAATGTTTTTAAGGAAAAACAAATTCCAGTTGCCTCTTGAAAAAGCAATCATTGACAAGCTGGATTCATATGCAAAGCAAAATCTGTATCCAGATTTAATTTAATTTTAATTACACACACACACACACACACACACACACACACACACACACACACACACAACTTAAAGTCCAGCCACACAGGGCAATAGATGATTTAAAGAAGACCAGAATTTTTGAACACCAGAAAAAACGTTTATGTGCTTAGCGATGCTCAAAGGTCATGTGTCCAATGACTAAAAAAGTGCTTAGAAGAAAGTGGCAACCAGTTCAAACATTTAATGTAATTTATATAACAAATTGTTTATGGGGCTGACTTTTGGTAAAAGCTATGTTTGTGTAGACAGATAAAGAGAGAGAATGAGAAATGTTTACCTTCCTTAGAGCAACAGAAAACTTGGCATCTGCTTGCTGCTAGAAATGGCTGACTTTGATCCAACAGTGTTTCTAGCTAAAACTGGATAGGTTATTCTTTGCTTCACTTTCTGCTTCTTTCACTCTCTTTTTGACATCACACTTTTTCTTCTCCCTGGTTCCCAAATGAGTGATACTGTCTGAATCCAGAAGTGATACATTGCAAAAGGTTTTTGAAAGTAAATTGAGGTGGCCCACTCTTAATTTTCAAGTTACCCACCCTTTTCTATTTTGTGATGAGACAAATAGCTGAAAAATGGCTCCTGATTTCATCTGACTTGATGTATAGGCATATGTTTTTCTGTAATATTATAAATGGTAATATTGTCTAAAGCAAAACAAAGCTGTTGCCTATTGCTTTTATTAGTACTCTTAAGTATTACACTGAGAAAAGAGGCTGTTTACATAAATAACTTACAGTGTGTCAGGTGGAAAGAGCTCTCTAATGAACAATATCCTTCAGATGATAAAATAATGGTTTGCCAACAGACACCAGATGGTTATTACAGATGAAGATTTGCATTCTACCAATGTCAACAAACCTGTCTGTCACACTCAATAAGTTCCTAACACAATCATGTCGGTATGCATCTACATACAAAACCATCAAGTGCATCAACTATTCTAGTCAGACCCAGCTAAGCAAAGCTTTGTAAAGATTCATCCTAAACTGATTTTTTTTAAAGTGAGGGGGGATTCTTTCAGTCAGCAGATCATAACAGAACATCACACAATGAACACATTTAATTCAAGGCCAGTCATTAAAACTGCCAAGCTGTTCTGCAGCCCTGAATTCTATAAATGTACAATTTGAGGTTTATTGCTTCCAAATGAACAGATCAAACAACACAATTTCAGTGATAAACTTTCTTGCCTCTTCTGTACATGTTCTCTTTTAAAAAGCGGGTGAAGAAAGGGTACTCAGCCTATGATTATAAGACCAGTCAAAACACCATTTTGAGTCTTAGGTCATCAATTATAATCAGAACATATAATGTTTACTCTCTGCTAGCGCAGGGAAGAATATGTACCAGCTCTTATTTTGGCTTCAATTTCAATTATCAAGAAACCTCTGATTTTGGGGTAAGATTCTATTATTTTCCTTAGTTGTTTTCTCCACTTATGCATAGGACCACTTGGATGATGGAATTGTCCTGATCACAGAAGCATAGAGTTAGAAAAGATCATTAAAGCTGTTGAGCCCAATTTCCTACTCAACACAGAAATCCAAATTAAAACAATTTTGACAGATGGCTATCTTACCTCCATCTAAGCAAATCCCCTGAAAATAAGCCCACCTTTGCATAATTGATTTAATTGTCGAAATTCTGTGTTAGATTTTTTTTAACGTATAATGGAAATTATTTTCTTAAGCTTAAATTCATTATTTTGGATCTTACTTTCTGGAATTACAGAAAACAACTCCTGGCCTTCTCTATGTAGCATTTTTCAAATACTTGAAAAGTGCTCTCAGCCTTCTCTTATCAAGGCTAAACATTCCCAGATACTTCTAGTCTCTCTTCCCAGGACAGAGTTTCTAATCTCCATATTATCATCATCAACAGAAGGTTCTCTCAATCCTTTCTCAAACCATGGCACCTAGAATTGGACATGATTCATGCCATGGAGTCTGACCAACACAGAATAAAATGAAACAATTACCTCACTTGATTTGAAAATAATTCTACTGTTGATGTGTGATCTGAAATTTTAGCCCTCATTAACATTTTTTTTAAAGTAAGATTAGCATTTTAGCATAGCATCTGTGCCTCCTTTTAAAGTTTCAGACACCATGTTTTCCCTTTGTCCAAACATTTATTTTCATGCAGAAACTAGCCTTTCAGGGACCATCAATCAAAAAATAGGAGGAGGAGGGGATGCAATATATTTTAAGGTGTCTCATGTCTTTTCTCCTGTCTAATCAATAGTCTCTTCTATTGTTTAATTTATTGCTTCCTGATGCATCACATATATCATATATACAGTATATGTAGCATATGTTTCTATAAACCCTTGAAAAAATTGATCCCTGCTTAATAAAATCCTTTTTGCTTTGCCTAAAGTACTTGTGGCTCGTATATTGGTAAAGTGGACAAAAAAGCCACTTTATAAAGGAATTGAGCCTTTTTCTCTCAAAGTCAGAGACTAAGTTGTTTCCAGCTCCATGCCACTCAGATACTCAACAGATGAAGCCTGAAATTTCATTTCCTTCTGTTTGCTTTCACATCACATTGCTACCTCATATTCAGATTAATTGCTATTGCAAGTTCTTTTCCACAAATATTATTACCAAGCCCAGCTTCATCGTAATGCTTGTGCATTTGTCTTCTGCTGCCAGAATGAAAAAATGTGCAATTGTCTTAAATTTCCCTCTGTTCCTTTCAGCCCATTTCTCTAACCCATCAAAATCATTCTCAATTTGCACTAATTAGAGCGCCGAGTTTGATTTAATAATCTCTTTGTTTTACAACTTTACACATAACTCCAAAGTGTTACAATCTTCCATTTCTCACACTTTTTAAAAAAAATGTAGGGTGAACAAACTTCTATATGAATCCTTGATAGTGACATCTACATTTACCCAGAACTAATTATATGGCTTATATATGTGTAAACAACATATTCCTGGTTACCTGACACATGACTGCTCAAATATCTAAATTTTCTGAATTCTGAATTCACATGATATAATGAACCACAAACCAATTATAAATACTATATTCTATCATACATCAGTCAACACAATCTTCATGTAGATATTTTTTTCATTTGTATACTTTTTCACATGCAGATTATTTTAAAATTATGTCACAATCAATCTGATGATGACTATTACTTTATTTATTTAAATCTTTATAAAGCCACCTGTCTCCCAACCAGATGGACATGGAGATGGAGATGGAGATGGAGATGGAGATGGAGATGGAGGAGGAGGAGGAGGAGGGGAAGGGGAAGGGGAAGGGGAAAGGGAAGGGGAGGAGGAGGGGAGGAGGAGGAGGAGGAGGAGGAGGAGGAGGAGGAGGAGGAGAAGGAGAAGGAGAAGGAGAAGAAGAAGGAGAAGGAGGAGAAGATTATTATTATTATTATTATTATTATTATTATTATTATTATTATTATTATTATTATTATTATTATTATTATTATTATTATTATTATTATTATTATTATTATTATTATTATTATTATTATTATTATTATTATCCAATGCAGTCATATGATTTCCCCCTGGTACTTATGCTACTACCATCCATATGAAAATCAAAATTGGTCAATTAGATATGAAAAATTAATACTAAACAGATAAAAACTAAACTTGCAAATCAGACACTGACCTCACTTTAGTTCAGTACTGAACATTTTACATCAATGTTGGCCAATATCAGATTTGGCATGGGATATCAAATGCAGACAAGAAATTCTCAGTTCTGGTTTTTGAATTATCCTGACAGATGGTAACTAGTGGAGAACATATTTCAACACAGCTGTTTATAGTTTCTGATTTCAGCACAGAATAGAATTTTTCATTCATTCACTTTATATCTTTCTACTCTAGCAAGCAGTCCAGGTGGTCAATATATTTTTAAGTGAAATAAACTAAAAATCTAAACAATAATGACAAGAAAACATAAATATTAGTTCCAAAAGCAAGTAATAATTAAAACCTGAAAATGTTGCATGTTCAGTGATACATTACCTGTGGAGACATTTTATGCTAAATGATAGTAAGTCCAAAAAAAAGAGAGTCTCTATTTATGGCTAACAGGATGAATGTCTTCAGATTTTTCTTATGGACCAGATGAACCCAGCCACTTTTACTCATCCTTGGGTCTTGAGACATGACAATTAGTTATTTATTCATTCATTCATTCTCCACATTTTTATTCCACTGCAATTCAGAGACTCTTATCAGTTTATTGAAGTTATAAAATCAGTTTTCACTTTAACTTATAAAATCATCCACAGTATAGCAATGATAAAAACATTAACATCCAACCAGAAAATTACAAGCAATAGTAACAAAAAATAAACATGACATGATATCAGGAAAAGCTTTCCAGATCAGCTCCATCTTTACAATATTTCTGCTGGCTAGAACAGACAATGCCATCAATAATACACGAAGTTCCATCTGACATTATCCATGTGTAGTTTTGCTTTCTCTGTTGGATTTATTCTTCATGCCCTCCAATCTTTGATGGTTTCCAATCTTTGATCTTTCCAATCTTTGAAATCTGCTCCAAATATTTTCACAAGTCTCATAGATCAGTGGGGACAACAGATACATAGGTTCACTTGGTCAATGATTTCTGCTGGCTACTGTTCATGATGCTGTAGGTCAGCGGTTCTCAACCTGGGGGTTGTGACCCCTTTGGGGGTTGAACGACCCTTTCAGAGGGGTCGGGAGACTTCGCCCAGATGCCACCATTTGGGTTCATTTACCCTCTGCACATGTGCAGAATGCTTTGCGCATGCGTAGAGGGTAAAAGAACCCAAATGGCAGCGGTCGCGGCGGCGGGGTGGGTCATGGTGGGGGCACGGGGGTGGGTCACGGGCTGCGGCATTAGGAAGGCTGAGAACCACTGCTGTAGGTTCATTCTATGTCAACAAATGTGCACACTTATATTAATCTTTATGAACACATTCCTTTGTTTTTTTTTTCTGGAAAAAAATGGTCACTGTAGTTATAGTGAAATCTTTTACTGAAATGAAGGGCATGATTCTAACATGTTGCTGTGGCCTGTCAGCCACCAGCCCCTCCAGCAGCCGAATCAGATGAGGAGGTGGCATGGGAGTCAGGACCAGCATCAAGGCAACCTGAGAGCTCCGAAGGGGGAAGAGGGAATGGAGCTGTCAGAGATAGAGACAGAGGCGGAGTCTGGGCTGTCCATCAGCCCTAAGAGGGAGAGTCAACAGCTCCCTGGTCTGGAGGTGGCTGATGAAGAAGAGGAGGAACAGCTTGGTCCAGTGCCTGACGCACAGATGCACAGAAGGCAGAGGAGAGGAGAGCAGTGGAAATCTATGGGCTGATCCTTGGGATGGAAGAGCTACTGCTGCTAGCGAAGCCCCACTCTAACTCTGGGGATAAAAGGCAGGGGGTGGAGATAAATAGGTGTGGCAGACTATTCATCTCCCTGCTGGACAGACTTGTTAGCTTGCTGTAAGCAAGAGAGAGAAACTTTTTGCCGGGGCTGCTGGGGCTCCTAATAAAGGGAATATTTGTTTAACTATTGCTTGTGTTGTTTTTATTGCTTTTAATCACTATTTTATTATTGTTGTTTTTATTGTATTTTTTGATAGTATTTAGCTGTTCTTATATATGTTGTATGCTGCCCTGAGTCCTCAGGGAGTAGGGCGGCCTATAAGAATCGCAAAATAAATAAAATAAATAAATGAACTACAGAAGTTTTGTTGTGTTTGAGAGCCGGGTCAGAACACATGTCTTTGGTCTACCAATGCAGTCATTCTATCATAAAAAGAAGTTAGTCTGATATACGTTCTCGACAATTCCGGGCTTATAAAAAGCCTTATATGGACTTCTTTAGTATTTTATTTTCTTTGCCTTAACTAAGAGATACATCAAGACTTGATTCCTTTGGGAATCACCTTTAGTTACATTTACTTCCATTCCATCTAGAAGTTAAAATGTGAAGGGATTGAATGTGTTGACAGCTACAGCATTAATTTTTTTGTCAAATGTGTGTGTGTGTGTGTGTGTGTGTGTGTGTGTGTGTGTGTGTGTGTGTTGTTTGATGTAGTGAGCCATGAGCCTAAAAACCAAGAGACCATGACTTCTAGTTATGCCTTAGGCATAAACCCAGTGGAGGGATTATGGCACAATCCCTATTTCTCAGTCATAGGAAAGAGATAATGGCAAACCGCTTTCGAAATCTTGCCAAGAAAATTGCAGGGACTTGTCCAAGCAGTCACTATGATTTAATACCATTCAAAGGCATAATAAATAACTGAAATATTTTAACACAAATCCAGATGCTTATAATTACATTACAAAGGGCAAGTATTCTTGCTAAAATACCAATTTTCTGGGGGATTAGTCATTAACGAAGGGGTAATGCAAAGACCATTCCAAATAACCAAAAGGGATTTGCGACAGACTGAACAGACCTGAAGAGCTTCTGCCAGCTGGATGAGACCAAACTGAACTACACAGATGAAAAACTGCTTTTCTATTCCATTCCCAAAAGTGTTATGTAGAATCGCATTTGAGATATTTACTCTTCTTGCAGTATCTCAAGCAGAGAGGCCTTGAACTATCACCCTAGGTGGAATCTGGTGCAACTGGATTGTAAACCCTTGTCTGAAAGTTGTCTGAATGTCTGCATCGATTTTGAAATAACCCTTGTTATCTGCATCGGTGCTGTTTCCTTTTCTTGGCACTATAGAATTGGCTGCTTGCAACACCTGTAGGCAGAAAGCTCTAGTTATAATTTAAAATGACAGAAGTGCTGGCAATGGGATTCAGGAAGAAAACAGATGTAGCTTTTGCTCCCAGACCAAGTGGAGACCTTGACAAGCCATTTTCACTAAGCCTTTTTCCCAAACTAACCATAGATTTTTTTTTCAATTTTCCTGTCTGTTAATAGATAGAATTAAAAATTTAAATATACCAGATTTATATCTACAATAAATTCATAATTGCAATACTGTAATAATACCAGTAATAATCCCGTTTCATCTATTCTTATTAGTTTGAGAGATGAGACTGAGTTACATGATCATCAAATGACAATATGAACCTACCCAATTATTGATGCATTTCTGTCTTGTACATGGAGCATTATTGTCTTAATTTTCTTATTTAGTGAATGAAATTTGTGTAGTAGGATATAATAGAGTTGGAAGGGATTTTGGAAGTCTTCTAGTCCAACCCCCTATGCAAGCAGGAGACCCTGTACCATTTTAGACAAGTGGCTTTCAGGTCTCTTCTTAAAAACCTCCAGTGATGAAGCACCTACAATTTCTGAAGGCAAGCCATTCCACTAGTTAATTGTCCTCACTGTTAAGAAGTTTCTCCTTAATTCCAGGTTGTTTCTGTCCTTGATTAGTTTCCATCAATTGTTTCTTGTTCTTTCAAAGTACATGAACATAAAAGTAAATCATTTTTCCCTGAAGAATCAGTGATTAATATAGATAGGGAATTAATCTTTCTGAATATATAAACATGCTTTGTTTGGCTCTCCTGAAGCAAATTTGCATGGGTGTTTCCCGGAGTAGCTATGCCTTTTTGAATTTTGTAATACAGTTTGTAATTCAGAAGACATACAATGTAGGAAAAACAAAGTCCAGTTGCATTTTGAAAAAAGCACCTTTGGGATAACCATGACCTGGATGACTGAGAATCTCCATAGAAAATGTATATCATACACAAAAATATCAACATAGTGAAAAGAATTCAGGCAAGAATGCAATACATTTCAGATAATTTAAAATTCACACATTATCAAAAGGACTACCCCCAAAAAAACAACCCAACCCATAGATTTCTTCTCAGATTCATAAATTAGATCAAAATGTCAAAATCCTCTAAAATTAAATTGACAAAATTGTTTACTTTAGCAGTGAATGGTATCTATCATCTCTATCTCTCTCTCTATCCAGAGGTGGGTTACTCCCAGTTCGGAATGGTTCACCCGAACTGGTAGTGACCTGCTGGTGACATCATGATGACATCACAGAACCGGTTCAGTCAGTGCTGGTCGGTGGGTGCTGCCATCTTTCTTTTGAATTTTTATTTATTTATTTTATTTTTGAATTTTTTTTGAATTTTTTTTCTTTTGAGCATGCGCAGAAGCCAAGTTTCTGGCACTGTACATGTGGTAGCCACCTTGTTTTTGGCTTTTTAAAAAACAATTAAGTTTTTTATCACTGTGCATGCGTGCACGCATGAAGCACGTGCACGCCCATGCGGCGCGCCCACACAGCACGGGAGGAAGTGAACCAGCAGCGAGGTAAATTAGACCCCCCCTCTCTCTCAGATGCAAATCCCAATAAAACAACAAGAAACCAATGAACAATGAATAGAGCTCTTTTAAATTATCTTTTGTAAAAGGTTTTAACCTGATCTCAAGTACAGAGAACCAAGATAAGCAAAGTGTTCATCTGAATACAAGGTTTAAATACATTTCTAACAGTGGAGAAAAACAACTTTATGCCCCCTCCTTCTCATTGGACAGTCCATGTTATATAAAGTTTTTGGCTTCATAATGGGTGGTTTCCTGGACTGGAAGTCCCCCGATACTTTCCTCATCTTCCTCATAACAATAGCTCTTTCCTTCCCAATGTTGGCCTGACCTAACTGAAATGTTAATTACGTTGTTATTTCCCCCTAAATGTTCCTCACACAACTTCCTATCTTGACGTACGATGTCTTACCTAATATTCTAGTAAAGTATCTTAGGTTACTCGGGGGCTAAATATGGCGTTGCCTTTGCTCTGTCTTTTACAGGAATAATGCTTACTTCTCACTCACTCACTCACTCACTCACTCACTCACTCACTCACTCACTCACTCACTCACTCACTCACTCACTCACTCACTCTATCTATCTATCTATCTATCTATCTATCTATCTATCTATCTATCTATCTATCTATCTATCATCTATCTATTTACTTTTGTCACTATTAATTTCATTGGTGTTATCTTACAAACATTATACTTGCTGCATTAAAAATATATTTTCCCCATAAGTGTTTTGGTGGACATTTGTTAATGTAATATTGAATTTCCAAATGGGTCTCAGTCACATTGGTACAAATAGCACTGTAAGTAGGACTACAATTTCTGTTGCTAAGCGGTGCAGTTGTAAAGCATAATGACACACAACGACTGATGGCAATCCTGGCACACCCCCCCCCCCAATATTATTAAGGATGGTTTGTCACACAGTCAGACAGTTGTTCAGCCTGGATTTGACATTTTTATCTACCTATTGAGTTTTTCCTAAGGACCTGGGTAGCCAGATGTGGATATTTGATGAAGTTAAAGATAGCATTGCAGGATGTAAGCTGTTCCAAGTAAAGCTGCCTTTTGCAATTGACTGAGGGTGAATTTGTCAATGCCAATGGTGTTCAAGTGGTGCTCCAGTTGTTTTGGGATTACACTCAAGCACCTATTACTATTAATACTACATTTGCTTTCTTTTGTCACTGTTATTATTATTATTAATGCCAAATCCAGTCTAAACATCTGTCTGAGTATGCAATAAATCGTCATCATAATAATACTATCCTTTTAGTATTTACTAACATTTTCATTATTTGGATATATGTCTCTAGTGCCTCTGAAGCTCTAGAACTGAGCCGGAAAGATTCTTTCTAAGGCAGAGTGAGTTGTTATAGACTTTCCTTCATTATAGCCATTTTTTTTAAAAAAAGACTCATGACTTTATTTCAATATTTCAAATGTACACATTGGCATGGGAAAAGGTTGATTTTTTTCCTGTGCTAAGGAGACAAGGCAGGAAATAAGCCAACTCTTGCTAAATCATTATCACCCCAAATAATGTTTGCTTTTTGCCAATACAGAAAACTTGCTGATCTGTACAAATGGTTTGATACATATTTATAGTCTAAATCAAATTCACTTATGTCCCTAAAATATATGCAATAACCTTCAAAATGCAACTAATGTCAGACAATTGATTGCTGAAGTTTTTACTGAACTATGAGGACATGAATAAGAGAGACTAAGATAGGGAAAAAAGACACAGAGTAATGAATATGACCAATGAATAAATAACAGGGTAACCGTATATGGATGGCCTTAGCTGTTCTTGAAATGTGAACTGGTTAAACCTTGGTTAAATCATGGGGAAAAGAATATCCTGAGAATCACAAGGTTGTTGCCTAAACTGAAACCTACAAAATATTGTGGAAGGGAATGGCAAACTAATTATGTAGGTTAACACAAGGATCTCTTCCTGATTATATAATAAGGATAATCAACTATTAAAGGATAATAAGGGTAAGGTTAAAACCCACGAGGCCAATTATAAGGTCAGCCCTTCTCCTTTGCGTCTTGTCAGCCTTTTTTCACTTTCAGTCTGAAGGTACAACTTTATCGTATCTAAGCTTTGTGATTTTATATTACAGTAAAGCCTACTTCTCTTCTAAAATGATTGATATATTTCACTGGAAAAGGAACCGAATGCAAGATTCATATTTTCTTGCCCCTGTTGTATATGTCTGTGCCTTATTGCATGGAACAGATTTTGTTTTATTAAGTCATATTTGTGCCGTTTCACATAGAAATTGAGCAATTTTTTTGAATGCAGTAGATTCTAATATGTGAATGATAGTTGCAAAAGATATATTTACCAGCCAAGTCACTCCTCCCCCATTTCACTTCCTCAGTAGAATTTACTGAATATATCCAATAGTAACAATTTTTAGAATTACTGATTTTTCCTTTTTAAGCATATCAATGTTACAGTCGCTAATAATATTCCACTATTATATTTATTCTTAGTTTTATTTGAGTATCCAATATATTACGGTACCTTGCAATATTTTTAATGCTTTCCATCCATTGTACACCTCTTTGAAATGGGAAAGATGTAAATGTAAAGAAAGCAGGACCAGAAGCAATGGATGGAAACTAATCAAGGAAAGAATCAACCAAGAAGGAAAAATTTCCTGACAGAACAATTAACTAGTAGAATGGCTTGCCTTCAGAAGTTGTGGGTTCTCCTTCACTGGAGGCTTTTAAGAAGAGATTGGACAACACTTTGTCTGAAATGGTACAGGATTTCCTGCTTGAGCAGGGGGTTGGAATAGAAGACCTCCAAGGTCCAATTCTGTTATAAAAAATGTAGAAATGACCTTGCAAGTGTGGAAGCTTTAAGGAGTGCACATGTATGATATGGCAATACATTCCAGGAAACTTGATTCTGTTTGGTAGAAGATTAGGCGAGTTTAATGGTATATGGCAGAGGTCTGCAACCCATGGCTCTGTAGCCACATGCGACTCTTTCATCCCTCTGCTGTGGCTCCCCTGTCGCTTAAAATATGCATCACAACTGCCAATGTGCAATACCCGCCAGCACACAATTTATTGAGGTTTTCGACCCATCTTTTTTTTTTCAGAGTTCAAAATGTTTTTGTTGCATGCAGAAATAAAAATTTGTTTTCTCCATAGCAGTTCATTGATTTCATAAATGCAACACACTATAGGTTTTTTTATACATAGCATAAAGGTAAAAAAAAATAATATATGCCGTGCTATCTTCATTTTAGATGTCAAAAGGGTTTTGTGGCTCCCGGTGTTTTCTTTTCTGTGGGAGACAGGTCCAAATGGCTCTTTGAGTGTTTAAGGTTGCCGACCCCTGGTATATGGGAATGCCCTTGGGAGACAAGAGGAAGGCCCATAACATAGTACTTGAGACTTTCAAGAAGAGATTGGACTGCCATTTGTCAGAAATGGTGTAGGGTCTCCTCCTGAGCAGGGGGTTGGATTAGATGACCTATAAGGTCCCTTACAACTCTGTTAATCTGTTAATAGGCAACTTGTCATTGTGCTTCTTGTCTGGACTACCTCAAAGGGCTAACATCAATCTCTTTTCAACCTTTCAGAAAACTAAGTAAATCCTGCTCTGGGATAAATGTAATCCTCCCTTAATGACCTGCTTAATACTTAGCAACTGACCTTTTCCCCAAAAGCCACTAATGACCTGATTCCAGAGTTCTGATGGTTGAACACCACACCTGCGATCACATGACTGCATTTCAGATGTTTAGCAACCAGTTGGCCTTTATGGCTGGTTGCTAAACAGTTTCTGGCCTTTTTTGTTTTCCAGCAAAAAAAAAAAAAAAAACCACCCATAGGAATAAATGTCTATGGAGATTGTCAGTCATCCAGGTCATGGTTGTCCCGAAGGTGCTTTTTTCAAGAGGCAACTGGACTTTCTGGTTTTTCTTTGAAGGCGTTTTGCTTCTCATGCAAGAAGCTTCTTCTGCTCTGTCTGGATGGTGGGGAATGGAAGGAGTTATACTCCATTCTTTCATTTGCATTCTTTTATAAGGTTGTTGAGGCCACCTGTGTTATCAGGGTCACCTGAGTAGTGCAAATGGGTGTGGAGCCTTCTTAGAACGGTTGAAAGGACCGTGTTGTAGACTGGCGATATATGGTGTCATACCCCCCCCCCATTGAGAGAGAGAGAGCTGTTCAATTTTGACATAGATGGCCTCTTTAACCCCTCTTTCAAACCAGCAATCCTCTCTGTCCAAAATGTGGACTTTGCTGTCTTCAAAAGAGTGGCCTTTGTCTTTTAAATGCAGATGGACTGCTGAATCTAGTCTTGATGTTGTGCCATGCACTATTGGGACCCATAGAAATACATGAATGTGCTTAATGTCTGAGGTATTCCGTTAACAACTGCTGGAAAAATCAGACCTGATCAAATGATTGACTGGACTTACAGCCGTCATGACTTACAATAGAAATTATTACAGTCATAAATTGAGGACTGCCTGTACAATATCCCTTTCTTCCTACATCTCTTAGCTTTTCTGCGTTTCTTCTCCTAACAGTCAAATTCTCACTCTACACCAGAGGTGGGCTCCTGCCAGAGCTGTCCATTGCGCAGCTCTGGTAGGGAGTGGCCAATTGCACAATTTGTGCGCGACCACTCCAGAGCCCTCTCTGCCGGTCCATCGCGTGTGTTGCCATTTTTTATGTGAATTTTTGGCTGATTTTGCTTCCGCAAATGCGCGGTAGCAAAATCGTGCCGAAATCTCACAACGGGATGCACACACAAGATTTTGGTGAGATTTTGCTTCTGCACATGTGCGGAAGCAAAATCGAGCTGAAATCTCTCTCTCGCACGCGTCCCCTCACAAGATTTCACCACGATTTTGCTTCCACGCATGCTCAGAAGCAAAATCATGCGAGGGGGCGCGCGCGCATAGCGAGCACGTGCCCAAAGCATGGAGATGCGTGCGCAGCGCACCGGCACCGGTAAGGAAGAACCCGCCGCTGTTCTACACATTCTACACATTAGTCATATTCTGCCCTCATTGGATTGTTTTGTTTTTTCAGGCTGCAAAAGTAGCAATTGTAAAGATCAGTTCACTCCTTCTGAGCTTCTATCCCTCTTCAACTGTCCATTCAAATGGGAGGAGGGAGGGGGAAATGGAAAGCTATGATTTTATCTATGGACCATGAGAGCCTGAACCTCATCAAGGTCACCACTGCAGGTGTTAGATGGAGACATGGACTGTTCCCATAACAAAAGGAAATTTTATAATTGCACAATGTGAATACCCAGGTATGGAGAAAAAGGGGATCTATTGTTTAACTAAGTGAGCGTTTGCACGGGAAAACCAGAGCTCATTTTGCTTCTGCAGTTTCCGAGATGGTTTATCCAATACAGTTATACTTTTGGGAATTCAAAGATCCCGAGAGTGACTACTTCGTTTGGGTTCGCAAGTTGGACCGCTGACATTAATTTCTCATTAAGGAAGAGACAAAATACATTTCTTAGGGGGCAGTAGTCTATGTGATAAGTATCCTCTGTAAAATATTTAGCAAAAACCAAGGCAAGGGTGAATACTTTTTTGAGAAAAAGAGCAATATGGATTTTTAGCAGCCTACCAGGGACAATGCACTGACAATAATGAAGAGGGCCAAGTTTTATTTGCATTGATGTTAACTTTATGAAACATGTATAAGATGATTGCTATCCAGTTTTGGATAGACAAATGCCCTCTCTTATTTCATATTAAATGTAGCTTTTAGGGCTATTTTGGCTATATAATTCAAGTATATAAGTTAATACAGGCATTCTTTCAGTTTCCAATTAAGTGTGTTGTGAGATTTTAGCTTTTATAAACAGAGGTACACACACAAGCAGAACCCATCAAGTATGACTACTTTTGCAAATTGGGAAGTTTTTTAAAAAACTTTCATTTTTTCTTTTCCTCTTTTTGATCAGTGTCGGATAGGAATTTTCCTATCAAGAGGTGATATAGGATCTTGCTTCCCTGAAGTCAATCGTACTTAGAAAATAAAACTGAGATTCAATTTTAATTAACAAAATATTTATTTCAGTACAAAAGTAACAAAAAATATAAACATTTAATAAGCTACATTTTCTCAGCTAAGAATTCACGTCTGCCTCAGGCAAGGCTTTGAAGGAGAAGGAAGGTAGGAGGAGACAAAACTCCTGGAATGCACACATGCGTAGTAAAACATATCACATGTCTGCTTGATTAGGAAATACAGTAAATCTAGAAATAGTAGAGATGCACAACTGGCAATCTTCACATCGTGACAATCAGTCCCATCTATGGAAAAGCATCTTCAGGGGTTAAAAAATGGATGATGTATAAGATGTGCCTCATGTTGCATAAGAACTTTGTTGGGCTCACTCCAGATCTTTCTGCTTTCCTCTTGTTTAAGCAAAGAGCAAGGTCCTGCAATTTTAGAAGCAAATAGATATTAGAAAAGATAAAGCAATGACTTACAGCAGAGGTGTCAAACTCAAGGTCTGGAGGCAGGATACGGTCCTTGAGGTGTTTAGATCTGGCCCATGGGGCTGCCATGGAAACAGCAAAGGACCAGCCTGTGGTGCCTCTGCTAGCATAAATAGAGCTCAGGAGGGCCGCAGGAAGCCATCACAGCTGAAAACGGAGCTCAGGAGCCCATTTTCACTGGCAGAGTGCTCAGGCCACCACAGGTGCCCCCAACATGAGTGACATTGAACTGGCCACACCCACCCTGGCCATGCCCCCCAATTCCCCCCCCCGAGGTCAAACACAACCCTGATGCGTCCCATTTTCACTGGCAGAGCGCTCGGGCCACCACAGGTGCCCCCAATATGAGTGACATTGAACTGGCTAACCCACCCTGGCCATGCCCCCCAAGTCCCCATCCCACCCCCCCACCCCGAGGTCAAACACAACCCTGATGCGACCCTCAATGAAACCCCTGGCTTACAGTAACATTTTTATTATTATCTAGTTGTCTTTAGTGGGGAGATGTGTTGTGGTGGTGGTGGGATGGAGAAGGAGATGGAGAAGCTAGCAACAAGAAGAGGATAAATCTTCCACTGCTAAATTGAGCAATCACACAGATGCCCATATTTTCAGAAGGACAAATAACAAAATAACAAAACACAAATAACAAAAACAACTACTGAATTCAGGGGAGGGGGAATAGAGTAAAACTGTTTATCAATTTGTCTCTATTCCAGCTGTAGAGTTTGTCTAAAACAGTTATGCGACCTTACTTTGGAAAAATAATGGAAGTCCTTGGATATTTATGATAATTGGAAGGTTTGTAAGTCACAACCATTGTAAAGGAGTGGGTATGAAGTTGCTGCTGCTGCTGTATCACATCAACAAAAAATAAAATAATTGTTAAAAAATTAGACAAAAGTAACTTCTTTTTTTACCTTGGTCATTGTTAGTTTCAGGTGATTGTCTGGATTAGTCGGAATATTTTTTTAGGGTTTTTTTGGGGGGGATGGTTTGCCATTGCACACTCACCTAGGGATGAGAGTGTGTGACTGGCCCAAGGTCACCCAACTGACTTCATGCCTAAGACAGGAGTAGATCTCCTGGTTTCTATCAGTTGCCTTACTCACTACACCAAACTGACTCTCTAAGTAACCATGGAACAGTTGATAATCATCATCTCCAAGGAATTGGTGGAACTCCCCTTAAAAATTGTTCCTCTTCAAGTCATACACCCATAGCCAGAACAGAGATTTTCAAGGAATTCCATAATTCTAAATGGAAAATCCAAAGGAGAACAACTAGATTACTTTTGAAACTGGAGTAATACAATAACTGTGCCATTCTTCTGTTACCACCTAGCATTTTTCAAAAAAAAAAAAAAAAAGATACATTGGATCATAACCTATTATGCTGTGTGTCAGAGGTCTCCAACCTTGGCAACTTTATGAGGTGTGGACTTCAACTCCCAGAATTCCTCAGCCAGCATGGCTGGCTGAGGAATTCTGGGATTTGAAGTCCACACCTCATAAAGTTGCCAAGGTTGGAGACCTCTGCTGTATGTGCAGAGGTTGTATATATGCGCCGGACACCATTTGGCTGTTCTGATCATCCATTTGGAATACATTCTATAGTTTCATTAGGAGTTGCAGCTAGAATGAGTTCCTTTTCTTCATTGTTAATGTGATTCCAGTCAGTTGCCAAAGAGTGCCCTTCAGCTGCAGTGGCATAAAACGGTAGCTAAATCTTATCTACAGGATAAAGCTTTTAAGCCTGAATGGGGTTCAGCTACATCAAATTCAAATTTTCCATCTTGTCTTTTCTAAAACCAATCTTTCTTTCCCTTCATAGCAATCATTACTGTGCTTTCATCCACACATTTTCCCGCATTGTCTGCATATATAGAAACAGCCTTTGTATACTATAAATCATGCTGTGCCTATATATATATAAAGATAGATATATATATATATAGGCACTTTCTCTTAGCAAAGTATTTCCTTCTAGGTATCTCACATCTTCCTTTCAATTGTAATTCTTATAAAAGAATGTGTAAAATATCATGGAGGCAATTTCAAGGCTTCAGAATTGACAGAATTATTATGATTCTTTTTCCTTCCTATTTTTTAGACTTTTGTCGGTACAAGCATCACTCATTTTTATTTTGAAAAATTATTTGATCAAAAATCCCACAAACTAAGCCACTTTTCCCCCTCAACCTGAGCCAATGTATGTGTATTCAGAAGTAAATGCATAGATTTATGAAATTTGGGGCCCTTTCACTGCAGTCTTAGATTTTATCCAATCATGCAGAGAATGTTGACTCTAAGAAGATATTAATTATTCCTTTGTGCAGTCAATCAATCAATGAATGACCCATTCAAAGCCTGTTAGAAATGTAGGCTAGCCAATATGTTTCTTTGCATGTTTTTTTTTCCGTTCAAGATATTAAATTCCTGAAATGAAGGAAAGAAGGGAGGGAGAAAGAAAGAGAGAGTTGAAAGCCTATTTTAAATGACCAAACATTCCTGTTGCTATATTTTAAATTTAAGTGCAGTGAAGCAGATCTATGCACAGGCTTCTGAAAGCCAGTGGAAAATATTAGAATCCCTACTTCTCTGATTTCAGATGTTAATTATGTGCTCATAAAGTATTCAGCAATGAAATTTCTTGTGTTCTTATATAATTAATGGTCAGAATAAATATACATTTGTTGGTGTCCGTATGTGAGGGATATCCCACTGGGATTTCCAGGAAGTGATGGGCCCAATCATCACAAAAGGCAATAGCCCACTTTACAACAAATGCAAAAGTTTATAGAATAAAATCTTGAATACAGTTGCTCCTTTAACACATTTCTCAGTGCCCATGCACCTAATTAGAGATACACATCACCGATCAGCACTATTTCCCCAATTAATGTAAGCTGAGAGGTTATCTAAATTAGTGATCAGGTAGTTACAAAAGTTATCTTGTAGCTTCTTGATTTCAGATGGATTTTGCAATGTGAAAAAAGACAGCAAGAGAATAGCAGGCAAAAGTAAAAGTAACAAGCAATAGGATCGAAAAGCTCTTACAAAGAGCTGAAGTGGTACAGTGGTTAAATGCTGCGACTGCAGGCTGACTGCTAGTTCAGCAGTTCATCTGTTCAAATCTCACCAGGCTCAAGGTTGACTCAGCCTTCCATCCTTCCGAGGTCGGTAAAATGAGGACCCAGATTGTTGGGGGCAATATGCTGAACTCTGTAAAACCGCTTAGAGAGGGCTGTAAAGCACTATGAAGCGGTATATAAGTAAAGTGCTATTGCTATTGCTATTACACACTTCATGCGCATCCTCCATACACGTCTTCCAGCCGACACACAATCTTTTTATTTTATTTTATTTTACAACTCAGATGTGTTGGATCTGGGTGCCAAAGGAATGTGTTTGTATGTGTATGTGTATGTGTATGTGTATGTGTATGTGTATGTATACAATTTATGTTACCTATTTTATGCCTAAAGTGGAACCAATTTTATGGGGGGGGGAAGTATTGAGCAAGGGTGCCAAATGTGTGTGTGTGTGTGTGTGTGTGTATGTGTGTATGAGAGAGAGAGAGAGAGAGAGAGAGGAGAGAGAGAGAGAGAGAGAGAGAGAGAGAGAGAGAGAGAGAGAGAGAGAGAGAGAGAGAGAGGAGAGAGAGAGAGAGATGTTTTATGCCTAAGGTGAGACCAGAACTCAGAGTCTCCTTGTGATTGGCCCAAAATCACCTAGCTGGCTTTCGTGTTTAAAGTGAGACTAGTATTCATGATTTCTAATTTCTAGACTAATGCTTTAATTATTAACCCAAACTGGTTCTCTTTTCATGAAAATATTTATTACACTTAGGAGGTTGTTTGGACAGGAATCTCAGAAGACAGTTTGGATAGTTCTTTATCATCCTCTGATCCTTGGTATTTTTATCTAACAGTCGTCCTTTGATCTCCTGATCTTCAGAACATCATTATTTCAGTCAGTATTCAGTTAACATGTTGTCTTACTGTCCCTTTGTGTTCAGGTGGACTGAATTAAACTGATCACATAGTTCTTTAATTCATTATTCATTATGATCATTAGAAAAGGTCATTTGCAGGACAAGCCTTCAAAGAAATTACTTTCCATTCTAATACGGATTGTTTCTAAGTTTCTTCCTTCTAATACATCCTGTCAATAGGATGTATCTTCTATTTTGCCCTATTTGGGAGTAACTATCCCTTTTTATTTCAATGATTTTTTTCCTTTCTTTCTTGTTTGGTCCACCCACTCCTTTTGATACTAATAAACCTTGGTGTCACAGAGATGAGGGTAAGGGAAGATATTCTTCCTTCATTAGTTGATCTTTTGGCTTACCTACCATAGGGACCAAAACAGTGATGAAATCCAACATTTTTTTACTACCGGTTCGGAGGGCGTGGCTTGGTGGGCATGGTGTGGTGTGGCTTGGTGGGCATGGCAGGGGAAGGATACTGCAAAATCTCCATTCCCACCCCACTCTGGGGCCAGTCAGAGGTGGTATTTGCCGGTTCTCTGAACTACTCAAAATTTCTGCTACCGGTTCTCTGGACTACTCAAAATTTCCGCTACCGGTTCTTCAGAACCTGTCAGAACCTGCTGGATTTCATCCCGGACCAAAAATCAACAAGGCCTCTTATGATGACCAGGTTTTGGAGTATTCAAGCTCAACAAAAGTTAATGATGGATAATTCTACAGTATCTTCCTATTACCAACACAACTGAACTCTACTGTCCACTTTGACTACCGAATTGCAAATCTAGTAGAATCCTACTCCAGCTATTGAACTCAGTATTTTTATTTCTATTTTTGTATCAACTTTCTGATAAAATGCATCGTAGCAGTGTACACTAAATCAAGACAGAAAAGAGTAAAGCTATAAAAAACAACAAAGCAACTAAGCTGCTCTGCCATTACTTATTATTTAATCCTTTTTCCTCACACTTTTTTTTAAATGCTATTGCAAATTGAAGAATCCGATTCTTTAAAAAAGGCTATAAATCAAAAGGGAAGAAGATGCCAAGGTATGCTAGCAATACTTTATGCCGATTCAGCAGCCCTCTTCCGAAAAGAGCTGGAAAGTGCTTTTAAAACAAACTCTCTAAAATGCTATAATGTAGTCTACGGGGATCACATTACTGATGTGTAACTTTCATTTGAATGTACAATGGCTGCGTAGGGAGGGGTGGTTAGATAGTTAAATCTGCTGAGATGGAAAGAAGGTAGATCAGAAACTACAGGTTGGCCATAAGCTGAACTATACAAGGCAAGCAAATTGATTTCTAATGATTTAATAGTGGTGGCAGATAAGTTGCCCCCCCCCCCACTCTATTTGTTTATTAGGCCTTGTAAATGGAAGGTGTAGGTTTTTGTCAGGGTGGTTTATCAGTGATTGTGGGGCAGGAAGAAACAAATTTCACACTCAGCCATGTAAAAGACTTTGGGCCAGTTTCTCTTTCTCTCAGCTCAGCCCACAGAGTAATACAAGCTCAATTGTCCATGAATTTTCCAGTCCCCTTTTTAAACCACGCAGGTCTGTTACCGGCACTCTGTTGGATGACAGCAAGTTTAATTATGCCCTGTGCAAAGAATGTGTATTTCCTTTTATGAGTTACAAAGTGAGAGAGGGAGAAAAACTTACTTTGCATATACTGCAACATTTATTTTCCTTTTTTATACCTCTCCTTATCCTCCTTTACTGCTGTAATCCCATTTCTTCATAGGCAGAATGCCATTTTAGCCCCTCATTGGTTTGGTGGTGTTTCGTTTCAGAATAACAGAATTAAAAGGGATGTTAGAGGTTTTCTAGCCCAAGCCCTTGCTTAAGAAGGAAGTCCTACATCATTTCAGACAAACGGTTGTCCAATCTCTTCTTAAAAATTTCCAAATTCAACTCATATTCTACCTAACAGAATCAAGTTTCCTTTTCCACTTATTTCTCATGCTTTTCCAGTATAGACCGTGTTGCCATTTCATACATGCACACTTCTTAAAGCTTCTTCACTTTCAATGTCATTTCTACATTTTTTTATTATAATAACAGAGTTGGAAGGGACCTTGGAGGTCTTCTAGTCCAACCCCCTACTCAAAAAGGAAACCCTATACCAGTGATGGCGAACCTTTTTTGGTTTGCGTGCCAAAAGGGGGGGGAATGCGGGGGATCACGTGTGTGCGTGCCCACACTCATAATTCCATGCACCCCCGCACATGCACGCATGACCCCCCTGCTCCCAGCATGCAATGGCACGCCCATTTTTCGTTCTCCCCAGGCTCCAGAGCCTTTCTAGGAGCCTGGGGAGGGCGAAAACGGCCTTCCCCACCCCCTCTGGAGGCTGGAAACAGCCTGTTTCCCGACTCCCAGTGGGCTCAGAAGGCCCGAAAATCAGCCGGCTGGTGCACACATGCACGCCGGACCTGAGCTCGTGTGCCCACTGTGCCATAGGTTCGCCATCACAGCCCTATACTATTTCAGACAAACGGTTGTCCAATCTCTTCTTAAAAATTTCCAAATTCACCTCATATTCTACCTAACAAAATCAAGTTTCCTTTTCCACTTATTTCTCATGCTCTTCCAGTATAGACCGTGTTGCCATTTCATACATGCACACTTCTTAAAGCTTCTTCACTTTCAATGTCATTTCTACATTTTTTTTATTATAATAACAGAGTTGGAAGGGACCTTGGAGGTCTTCTAGTCCAACCCCCTACTCAAAAAGGAAACCCTATACCATTTCAGACAAATGATTGTCCAATCTCTTCTTAAAAGCCTCCAGTGAAGGAGCACCCACAACTTCTGAAGTCAAGCTGTTCCACTGGTTAATTGTTCTAACTGTCAGGAAATTTCTCCTTAGTTCTAGGTTGCTTCTCTCCATTGCTTCTTGTCCTGCCTTCAGGAGCTTTTGAGAATAGGTTGACCCCTTTGTGGCAGCCCCTTAGATACTGGAACATTGTTATCATTTCATTTTTTAAAAAAAGTCCCACAGCTTTGCAATGTACTTTTTGAGGTATGGTAACAAGAACTGTATACAATTTTACAAATGTGATGTCATATGGATTAATAAAAGCAGCCATTTTATTTTCAACTCCCTTCTAAATGATTCTAAATATGCAGTTTTTCTGTCTTTAACAGCAGATGCACACCGAATTGATACTTTGATTAGCACTTAGCACTTAGACTTATATACCACTTCATAGTGCTTTACAGCCCTCTCTAAGCAGTTTACAGAGTCAGCATATTGCCCCCAACAATCTGGGTCCTCATTTTACCGACCTCGGAAGGATGGAAGGCTGAGTCAACCTTGAGCCTGGTGAGATTCGATCTGCCAAACTGCTGGCAGCTGGTGATCAGCAGAAGTAGCCTGCAGTACTGCACTCTAACCTCTGTGCCACCGTGGCTCTTGAGCTATCCGCTATCAACATAGGATCTGATTAGTCACCATCAGCTCAAATGCCATTTCTATATATTATATGAAAACTGCTTAAAAATCAATGTGCATCATTTTGTACTTTGTTACGAATGTAGTGCTTGTCAGACTGTAGGTTGCTGACTCAGATATTCAATACATATCAGAAACATTACTGTCGTCAGGGTCCTTCTTTGCTGGATATAGAAAATGTTCAATTCTTTCAATAACATAAGATAGAACCTGGCTGAACTCCATAGGTCTATGAACTGGACTGGAAAAAAAGAGGACCACCCACACATTCTAATTAAAATTTCTGGTCTATGAACACTCATAGAAATTCAGCTAAGTGTTGCAGATGTCTATTTGCTTTAGGAGCTTCTAGTGCTATAGAAATAGGTAACATGTCTGCATAAGAATTAGTGCTAGGACTTTGATTTTTGCTGGCTGCGATTGGCAAGTCCTTTTCTGCAACTCACCATACACATTATAGAAATTGAATATCAGTTATTTCAAACTTCAAGCTTGTTTTCATGAAAATATGTGTTTTTTCTTTATCTTTCTTTATCTTGTGATTTGAAATAATTAAAAAACTTTCCTCTATCTCTTCACAAGTATTTCTGACAAAGAGGTTTTTTTATTAGTCGTAGATCGTCAGCCATCACTTTGTGATGCTTCTAGAATATTAATTTGCTTTTTTGACTTTAAAAAATCAGTTCTCTACCATATAATCTAGGAGTGTGGGGGTGCCATGGTTAGAATACAATATTTCTGAATGTTTTGAAGCTGTGCGCATGCGTGCAAGCCGTGTGCCTGAGCAAAGTGCATGCGCGGAAGGTTGCATGCATGCATGCACTCACATTTGCGAACCGGTAGGGAAGGTAAGTAAATACCACTTCTGGATATATTATTACATTTTCCTTGGTAATGATATAGAAGTGATTTCAAATTGCATTCTTCTTAAATGTATTTCAACATCCTGGTGGTCTCTGAGCTATCTACTAAATAGGAGTGAACTTGTTTATGTTCTACGATCATGCCTCATCAGTTAGGTGCTGCTACTTAAAATTACAGATAGGATACCACTGGAAATCTCACAATAATTCAGTTAATATTTGGTTTATTGAAACAAATATCTATCCAATGCATGCTTTTCAAAACGAAGTGCAAAATGCAATGCTGTGTAATACCTCCCAGGACTATTGTCAACTCAGTTGCATAGCTAATTACTAGTAAATTTTACTTAAGAGAACACAGCTTATTCTCATGAAAGAATTTCAGACTTAAAAGAGTGAGATGGAGGCTGAGATAAACATTTAGGGTAACATCCAGTGGTGGGTTGCTCCCGGTTCGGACCGGTTCTTAGAAACCGGTAGCTCTGGTGGTGGGAGGCTCCGCCCACCCACCCAGGATGCTTCTGTGCATGCACAGAAGCATCAAGAGTACACGCGAGCGCGTGCATGAACCAGTGGCAAAATTATTTACAACCCACCACTGGTAACATCTTACAATTTAAGCACCTGTCTCAACATTAAGTTGGTTGCTAAAAATGTGTGCATGAATTTATGTGTGCATAGACATGATTCTGTGAGTATATACTTTGAAATTGTAGACATCACAATATCTAGCCTACTTGCAGCTCAGACAATAGAAATAGCAATAGCACCTAGCCTTATATACTGCTTCACAGTGCTTTACAGCCCTCTCTAAGCAGTTCACAGTCAGCATATTGCCCCCAACAATTTGGGGTCCTTATTTTACCTACCTCGGAAGGATGGAAGGCTGAGTCAACCTTGAATATGGTGAGATTCGAATTGCCAAATTGCAGTCAGCTGGCAGTCAGCAAAGTACCCTGCAGTACTGCACTCTAACCACTGCGCGCCACCACGGCTCAATACATTTAAATTCCTTGCTGGTTTATGGAAAACAATAGATTTTTTTTAAAAAAATAAGAAAATATTAAAATGTTATCTGAAGTAAACAAACAAAAAAAAAATCAAGCAGTATGCTTTGAAAATCTATGTTATTTTACTTTATAAAGTATGTAAACGGAGCAATCCCCCTGGTATTTAGCAGATTGGGCAGAGATATCAAAGAGGATATCTTGATATCTTGAATTTTTAGAAATAATTATTTCTTGTAAGATGTAAGATTAATGTGACAAGCTTGGGATAAGGGCTCCCATCTTCAGAGACTGGTAATTAGATAAAATTAGAAGTCAGTACTATATTGCATAGCAAAGTTCTTTTTACTTGAATGAAGGAGATCTAGGTTCAGATCCATCCTCAGGCAGGAAAGTCACAGGATGACTGTTGGCCTGTCACTCTCACAAGATTTTTTATTGTGGGGGAAAAAAATGAAAGGGAGAATGCCATGAATAAGGAATCAGGGACATAGATGCCTAATAAATAATAAATAAATAAAATTCTGCCTTAGGGAGTTAAAATGTCTTTAAAATTTACATTGAGCTGTCTTATTGACAAAACTTACTGACAAAATCTTTGCTTTAATTCTGTTGCCACCTAAAGAGTGTGAGAGAGTGGTGGGGTGATCTGTAATTATTATTTTTATCTCTAATGCTAATGCAATTCCCATTGACTGAACAGTAGATCAACAATAAGTTTTCCTCTACACAACACAACACAACACATACAGACACATACAGACACACAGACACAGACACAGACACACAGACACACAGACACACAGACACAGACACAGACACACACACACACACACACACAAGATCCAGGTGGCCTCCAACAGGCTGGTGTTTCTCAATGCCTTGAACACCTAAATTTTCACTTGTTTGTTTAAATGTTTTTGTTGTTCAATTTCACATCTTTTTTCACTTCTTCGTCTTTATTGTTATATGGTTTTATTATTTTCCCTATTTTTTCCTGTGTTTTTTTTACTTAAATACTTGTTTAAATTGTGAGTTAAATAATGTTCAAATTTAATAATAAATGTGTTGTAATTATTATTATTATTATTATTATTATTATTATTATTATTATTATTATTATTATTATTATTATTATTATTATTATTATTATTATTATTATTATTATTATTATTATTATTATTATTATTATATTATTATTATTTATAATAATAATTATTAATGAATGTTCACTTTTAATAATAAATAATCATGCCATATGGTTGTGATTCACATGCCATATGGTAGATGAACTTGTCCATGTATTTTATATGATATGATCACAAAATCTTGAAGCCTAATCCCTCTTATACCAATCAGAGTCAAAGCAAGGCAATCTTATGAGCCACGGTTGCGCAGTGGGTAGTGTGCAGTACTGCAGTGGTTAGAGTGCAGTATTGCAGGCTACTTCTGCTGACTGCCCATTGCCTGCAATTTGGCAGGTCAAATCTCACCAGGCTCAAGGTTGACAAAGCCTTCCATCCTTCCGAGGTGCATAAAAAGAGGAGCCAGATTGTTGGGGGCAATAAGCTGACTCTGTAAACTACTTAGAGAGGGCTGTAAAGCACTGTGAAGCGGTATATAAGTCTAAGTGCTATTGCTATCTTGATTTTTTTCTCCAGACTCTCATGTCTTTTGAGGGCAAAGCTGAGGTTTTCATAATAGGCATCTCTGTGCTCCTCTACTTATTCTAGGAACGAAGATCTTGGTCTTTCATGCCACAATTTCTTCCCCCTTTTCTAACTTCCCCTTTGCCACCCAAATTTGTCTTAAGGACTGTTTGGTGGCTCTTATTTTAATTGCTAGGGTTTATGGCAGACAGTAAGCTTTCTTTGCAGCCATCTTAGTTGAAAAGGCTAATTCAGTCTGTAACTTCTATCCATGAATATCTGCTATATTTCCTGCTTCTTGATAAGTGAAGTAATGAGGTCCAGGATGTAAAACCATATTTCTGGTCAAGCCTTGTATACTGTAGGAAACTATTAATGGATTACCTCTCAATAAATCATTTCTATTTCACTCAGGCCCCAAATTGGACTATATTTGGTTATTAATATTTGCAACTTATCCAGTATCCCCATATCTCTATGGACCATACGAGTCTTCACCAGCGGTGAAATCTACTTACCTTCCCTACAGATTTGGAAGGCGCGTGTTTTGTGTGCGTGCGTTTGCTTTGGTTTGCTTATGCACCACCATCACACACGCCTTTTCACCTTCTGTGCATGCACAGAAGGGTTTTACGCATGCACAGAGGGTTAAAAACAATAAAGTGGTGGTGTCCGGGTGGGTGGGCGAAGCCTTGCGCCGCCACTGCTAACGGTTCTCCGAACCACTGGTGGCTGCCCTTACCGGTACACCCAAACCAGGCTGAACTGGTAGCATTTCACCCCTGGCTTCACTGAATTTTCTGTAGGAGAACAGTAAGCAGAGCCAGAAGGTGGAGTTAAGTGAGTCATAAGTCTAGTGTCATTACATCCCCAGTCCTAAATCCAATCCATCTTGAATTCCATTGATCCTTATCTAGTGCCAAGGAAGAGGGGAGGGAGAGGGAGAGGGGAGAGGGAGAGAGGGAGAGGGAGAGAGAGAGAGAGGAGAGAGAGAGAGAGAGAGAGAGAGAGAGAGAGAGAGAGAGAGAGAGAGAGGAGAGAGAGAGAGAGAGAGAGAGAGAGAGAGAGAGAGAGAGAGAGAGAGAGAGAGAGAGAGGAGATTCATATTTATATGCCAGCCCAGAGTAACATTTTTGTAGAGATGGATAGCCTTATAAAAATGATGCACAAATAAATATTTCTTTCTTTTCATTTATTTATTTGTCCAACTTATGTGCCACCAATCTCAACAAGTGATTCTAGGTGGCCATATAAATTCATCTCTATTTGCTAAATTTGCTATCATTTGAACAGTCTAATAGTTAGCATTTAGTTAAACTAGCTTTCTTCTTTCAGGTAATCATCTGTTGTACTCCTACTACTTTGCTATTTATAAAACTTTGCTTTGGAATAATAGGTGTCATGAACTCATCACAAAATTATTTGGAAAGGGAGAGTCCAATTAGTCTCCATCACAATAAATTAAAACCTTTTGCTTAAGCACCAACATTAATCAGTTCATTCACTCAAGTGTTCAGAAGCCAAAATCAGGATATGAATGTGACTTTTTTTAGTACAAGAGATAATCAAGAAAAATAGCAGTGCATACATAGAATGAAATTGTGACAATCATTTTCAAAACAGATGAATAATAAAGCAAGTTTATTTCAAAATACCACATTATTATGTATTTGTTTATTTATTCATTTATTTACACACATAGACTACCAGATATTTTAATTGGATTTGGCATTTTAATGATAGGATTCTTCCCAAGGATCTAGAATAAAGATATTATTATGATATAAGTGCTGTTTCAAGTAATACAACTCTTTGTAAATGAGAGAGATTGAGTTCTATTCATATCTATTGTCTCCAAGTGATTTTTTTTTGCAATTTTTTTGCTATAGCACCCAGTGCTGGCATGATTTCAATAATTTTTTTGTTCACATTTCCTCAATCTCTATCTAAATATCTTTACATTTCCCTATTTTTTCTATTAGTTTTTCTTTGACCATTCTATATCCAGCTACCTCCAGTGTTAATTCTCCATACTTGTTTCTTTTTAACTATAATCGGGTTTGTCTTTCAGCTAAAGGTTTATCAACTTGTATTTTGAAATCCCAACTACTTTTTCAATATTATGATTCTCTCAGTTTTTTTATTGCTGATAAATTGTAATTCTACTCCGATGACAATAAACCAAAGAGGCAACCTTATTGTGTCTTTCAAAACACTTTACCTCTGCAGTCTTCTTACATTTACATATTATTCTCTCTCTTTTTTCACAGATTTACTGTCTTGATACCCCCCCACCCCCCCCCAATTTTAGCTTTCATTTCATTTATTTATCATCAAGAGCTGAAACTATACATTGGTCTTTGTTTTCTTCTTTACCTGCAGAGCAAGGATTAGAAAAAAAAAGAGAATTCAGTAAATGTTTGACAAGTGAATTCTGAATAATCAATTATGGTTATCATTTAAATTTTGGGTAGCAAGGCTTCCTGAATGCATGTACCCCCTGACATCTGCGCATAGAGTGGCGAGGATGACAAAAAAGCTTATTGGAAGTTTCACTTCCTTTTATCCAGGACATGGCACTTAAGTGCTGCTTGACCAGGGTCCACAGTATTGTTCTGAGATACTTCACATCCACTCCATGGCTGGTTTTTTTTTGTTACCTTCAGGGATGAGGTTTCACAGTATCTGAAGCAGAATTACTAGATTTTGTAATAGTTTTATACCATATAGCCATGATAGCGAACCTGTGGCACCTGTGGATAGCGAACATGTAGCACGCGGAGCCATATCTGCCGGCACACAGAGCCATATCTGCTGGCACGCGAGCTGTTGCCCCTAGCTGAGCTCCAGTGCACATGTGCGTGCCGGCCAGCTGATTTTGATATATATATATCTGTCCTGTCTGTCTGTCTGTCTGTCTGTCCATCCGTCCTTCCGTCCGTCCATCCGTCCGTCCATCCATCCATCCGTCCGTCCGTCCGTCCGTCCGTCCGTCCATCCATCCATCCATCCATCCATCCATCCATCTATCTCTATCTCTATCTCTATCTCTATCTCTATCTCATCTCTATCTCTATCTCTATCTCTATCTCTATCTCTATCTCTATCTCTATCTCTATCTCTATCTCTATCTCTATCTCTATCTATCTATCTATCTATCTATCTATCTATCTATCTATCTATCTATCTATCTATCTATCTATCTATCTATCTATCTAATCGTGTTTCCCTAAAAATAAGACCCTGTCTTATATTTTTTTTGAACCCTGAAATAAGAGCCTTGGCTTTATTGCCATGCACTCAAAAGCCCAATTGGGCTTATTATCAGGGGATGTCTTATTTTTGGGGAAACAGGGTTATACAGCTCGTGTGTGTGTGTGTGTGTGTGCGTGTGTGTTTGTGTGTGCGTGTATACAGTATGTGTTCTTTTGAGAGTGGGGCATCAGAATTTCATTTGTAATGTGTGCCAGTGTGTTCACAGATAAAAGTGATAATAAAGATTATCTTATCCTATCCTGGGTATACTACCTGGAATAACTGCTAACATCTATCATTCACTAGACACATGTATGTGTGTATAAAATATGTTTGGAAATACAGGCTCACAAGAGGTTTTAAAAGGGGGATTATATCATCAAGATTTAATAAGTTATTTGTATGTTACCTTTCATCCTGCAAGTATGATAGATATCACATTTAGATAGGAAGTACTCTCCAAAAAGAACTGGCAGGAAAAAGTCTTTTCTAGGGTAGTTTTGCATCCACCAGATTTATTTTTATATGGGAAGCATTAACACTATAATTTTCCAATTGGATCCAAAATATAACAAGTGTTCCAGTTGGAATAACTTTTCCTACTTATATTGTTGATGCTTTCATTCATATTTTTTTCTTGCAAAGTATTGAGCTTTTAAAAGTTTCCAGCTAAGTTCTAGAATTAAATAGCTGAGTTGAATGTACTTTGGCATAACTCTTTAAAAGTTGGGCATTGCTGGTTCCTCTCTAATGATAATTTCCACCTTCTGCTTTTAGCATGAAATAGAATCTCTGCCTCTGATGACCCCTTTACATTGGCAAAGTTGTTTTTTATTTCCATTGCACAATCCTACAAAAATTGGGGGGAAGGATTAGATTTTTTTTTAAAAAAAATAGGTTGAGCAAAAAATATGATTCCTAGAATATACAGTAGTCTGATTTATTAATTATGCAATAAAGATAAACTTAATTTCAATGAACATTCCAACTCATATTTGTTCTTCCTGCACTACCAATGTGTGTGTGTGTGTGTGTGTGTGTGTGTGTGTGTGTGTGTGTGTGTGTGTACATACATACATACATACATATTTGCAGGTACACATACACACATATAGACCTAGATGCCTTATAGATATAGAATGTTTCAAAACAGCATTGAATAATAGAACTATATTAGCATAAATATTAGGATTTTTTCCAGTTGGGCACATTTGACGAATAGTATCCATTGCATTTCAGATTCATTTGAATTGCTTTTAAAATAACTTAGTGATATTAATAAAAGAAGCCTGTGTCTGCCTGAATAATTTCTTCAGACTAACAAGTCCAAATAGAAATAGTACGGGGCTTTTTTTTCCTTAGGACATTCTGGCATAGCTTTTTCTATTTATCTTTGAATTTTGATTTGCTATATTTGTATATTAATATATACCTAAGCAAATATATTTCTGGATATTATGGCGCAGTATTTAGAATGCTGTATTGCAGGCTAACTCTGACCAATGCTGACCAGCTCAAGGTTGACTCAGCTTCCCATCCTTCTGATGTTTGTAAAATGAGAACCCAGATTGTTGGGGGCAATATGCTGACTCTGTAAACTGCTTAGAGAGGGCTGTAAAGAACTATGGAGTGGTACAAAAGTCTAACTGCTAATGTTATCGCTATTATGTTCCTAGTGTGGGTACAATGCATAGTAGTAGACACCATTCCATTTAATATTCCTTGAAGGAATCTAAAAAAATTACAAGATTAGCTATATATTTTAATAGTTTTTAATAGTTTTAAAATTTTGAGCTGCTGCCAAGTCTTGTGAGATTTTGGTGTTCTTGTGTAAAATCTCATTAAAAAAAATTCAGGCAGGAGTTCATTAGTTTGGGGTATTCTATGTGAGATTACCAATAATTTATAAATGTTTGAACAGTTCATTAATTTAATGTATTTCATAATGTAGTGTGAGAATGCATACACTCCCTCTTCTTTTCACTATAAGATTTTAACTAACTTAAAGAGCTGCAACTGCAGTTTGGTAATCCAATCAGAATCTATCATGTGGAAAGAAGGAAGTGTCTAGCTAGACTCCAGAGGACATTGAATGGCAAAATCTGGAGGAAAACTTGCTCAGAAAGGGAAGAGTGATAAAATAAAACCTCTATTTAAAAAACAGAAGAACTGATGCATCTGTCAGGTCCCATACATCCCTATTGGGATGCTGCAATTCTGATGGGAAAGGGGCCTGGAGTAATTACTCCAGTTTATAACCTTTTTGTTGGTACCTGTCTATCCTGTGCTTTGATTTACCTTCCTGGGAATGTAAGGGTGGAGGGCCATCTGTTTTGTCTCAGCTCTGGAGCCTCCAGCAAGCAACACCTGTGAACAACTTCTTATCACCTTCTCAGCTGGCGATTTTCAAAATATCTTCTCACCTGCATATTGGCTGATTCAGCTGAGGGGAGGAGTCTCTAACTGTTTTAATCTAACAGAATTGCATGGGAATCCTCAGATCCTGCTTTCCTTGTCTTGCTATCACTTTCCTTTCAATAAAAGTTTCCTTTTGAATTGCCAAGTGCTTCAAGAGTTCTACTTCCTTGATCGGAGGAGAGAGGCAAGTCCTTACAGCATTTCTTTGATCTCCTGGATGGATGGAGAGATGGAGAATGATAAAAATGGAGTGCCAAGGGCAGTTCTAGAAGAGCCATCTGAGTGGAGTAGAGAAATTTAATTGAAATAAGAAGAGTTTGCCGTTCTCAATTCTTGGCAAGAATATGAAAACATGAAGCATCTTTTTATTAAGACTCTATTTGTATATACATATGTTTACACATGTTTTTATGTTTGTTTGTATGTTTGTTTGTCTTTTTAACATAATTAATAAAGACTATTTTAAAAAAATAAAGTTACAACGGCACTGAAAAAAGTGACTTACGACCATTTTTCACACTTATGACTGTTGCAGCATCTCCATGGTCATGTGATGTACATTCAGATGCTTGACAACTGATTCACATTTATGATGGTTGCAGTATCCCAGGATCATGTGAATATCTTTTGTGACCTTCTGACAAAGTCAATGGGAAAGCCAGATTATTATTATTATTATTATTATTATTATTATTATTATTATTATTATTATTATTATTATTATTATTATTATTATTATTATTATTATTATTATTATTATTATTATTATTATTATTATTATTATTATTGAGACTTATATGCCGCTTCAAAGTGCAAGCACTCTCTAAGCGGTTTACACCATTAAGCAATGTATATTGCCCCTAACAATCTGGGTCCTCGTTTTACCTACCTCGGAAGGATGGAAGGCTGAGTCAACCTTGAGCCGGTGAGATTTGAACAGCTGAACTGCTGATCACAGTCAGCTAAAGTGGCCTGCAGTACTGCACTCTAACTGCTGCACCTCCTTGGCTCAATTCATTTAACAACAATGTGATTGATTTAACAACTTCAGTGATTCACTTAACAAATGTGGCAAGAGAAGTCGTAAAATGGGGCAAAACTCACTTAACAATTTTTTTCACTGAGCAACATAAATTCTGGGCTCAGTGGTGGTTGTAAGTCGAGGACAACCTGTAAAGCTATTTGTTAAAAAAGAAAAAAGAAATGCACTTCATTTAGGAGAAAAGAATAGCATTATCATCAAGTGAGTGTTAGATGTATGTATTTAGGCTGAGGAATCAAGATGTCTGTTCATTTGGTCTCAGAATTTGCATGGGTAAAATACTCTTAAAGATTCAATTTCTTTGTCTAGCTAAGTCTATGTTTTATTTTATTCTAGAAGCTAATGGCCAAAGCTATTTCTGTCTGATTCTGTAATACATGTATTGAATGGAAGATACCTGGTCTTTAAGGAGAATTAAACAATACTCTGAGAAAGGTCTTCTCCTTCTACAAAGAATAACCTTTCAACCTGAATATCCCCCATGAGCATTTGGATTATCAGTTAGTGATAATTGGTGTTTTCAGCAAGATAATTACTTCTGAAACATATGACAGCTGGTATTTGGCAATCTGTTCCACCTCAACGCAGAGGAACTTATCATGAGTCATACAGAATCATTCAGCTGTTTAGTGGTCCCAACCTCATCTACTCTTGGGCATGCATATTTTTATATGCATTACTTTGTTCTTTAAGAAGAATACAATTTATCACCTCGGTGAACTTAATTTAAGGTCGCTTCTGTACCATCTACTCACATCTTGTAATAACAGCTTAATCTTTAGCATCAAGCTTGATCAGAATCTGCAGGGTCAATCAGTTGGCTTCAATTAATTTTCTTGGGCATGTAAACTCTCCAAATGAAATTGACAAAGTATTTAGTGCAATTATTTGGCAAGTGACAGAAGGTGCTTTACTCCTGATCCAGTGGTGGGTTCCTACTGGTGCGGTCCACTCTATAGCACCGGTAGCGGCCCGCTGGTGTGGTGACATCACAGTACTGGTGCAGTCAGTTGCCAATGCCTGGGCGCCACTATTTTTTTTTTAATATTTTTTTACATTTTAAAAAAAAAATTCTTCTGCGCATGCCCAGAAGCCGAGCTTCCGGCACTGTGCATGCGCTGCCTTCCTACCTCACAGTGAGTCCAAGCAGGGGAGGATGGCTGAGGGAGCGCGTGAGACACTGAAAGAATGGGCGGCAGGAGCTATCTCCATTCCCCTCCCTTCAGCAGTCCAAGAAGCCACGAACACGTGGTGATGATCCTAGGCATTTTCGCATGTTTGAGGCTTCTCAAGCTGCTGAGGGGAGGGGGAATGGGCGGCAGGACCTATCTCAGTTCCCCTCCCTTCAGCAGTCCAAGAAGCCACGCCTACCCGGTCACATGGCTGGCAAACCATACCCACAAAATAAGCCACGCCCACAGAGTGGTAGTAAAAAAATTAGGAACCCACCCCTGTCCTGATCTATACTCAAATCTTTTTTCCCCCTGAACTTGTTATGAGTATTCATGAATAGTATGATTTATTTTTGGGGGGCACCGGCTCCAGATATAAAAGCCTGCATATTTTCTCTGGAACCTTCCTTATAGTTAGAGTCATGTTGGTGGCTGAGGTCCAGACAAACAAATATGGAATTGTATGTCATGATATATACATAATAACTTGTAATAATATTAATGGAGGAGCTTTATCAAAACCAAAATGGAGAGTTATTTAGAAAGTTAGTCACAGGAATTTCTGGCCTCTGAATGCCTTTGTTTTTTTCTAGATAATGCAAGATGTCATTCGGACACAACAAACTTGTAAAATATTTCCATAAGGGCATTTTTATCAATTCATACACTATTAATATTCCTCCACATTCTCTAATATTAATTAAAGAAAGGGAAAAATTGAGGATCAAGATAGGATGAGATCAATTTTACTTTAGAGAGATTAAAAAAACAAGTTTCAGCAAAGGATAAAAGGCAAAAAGGCAAAAATGGAAGGGTTAGGAAAAAGTGAGGTTAAAGAAAAACTAAAGAAAAATAAGAAAAATAGGAATGGAGAAGAATAGAAATACAACTAATAAATCATTAATAAGCATTGTTGAATGCATTGTTGAAGGCATTCAACAATGTTGAATCAAGGTTTATCCATTCTTTGTACAAAGATATCAAGTTTCCTTAGGAAATTAGTATCTTGGACACATTGCTCTTATGCTTAGGAAATTTTAGGGGTTAAAATAAATAAAGATTGCAGTGGAGAATTTGGGATATTTTATAGAGCTTCAGGCTCACTTTCAGAGCATAAATCTGTGTTTACAAAAGTTACCCCTGTTTAAGTGAGGGAGTATTCCCAACAATAGGCTAACTTCAACATATGATCCCAGTGGGCAAAAAAAGGATAGACCTCTTAGTTTGCCAAATGAGAAAGTCTATTTATTAAACACTGTAAATCTGGCCAGAGGGCAGTGTCAAAGATCTTCACCATCTGGATGAGAGGCACGGTGGCTCATTAGCTTAATGATGCTGGAGATAGCCTCAGCTCCAGAGGTTCGAGCCCTAGTTTTACATGGTGGGTTGACCTCCCATCACTTGGGAGCCACTTACATGGCTCAGGACCAACTTATCTGCGTGACCGCCTTCTACTGCATTCCTCCCAACGACCAGTGAGATCACACAGGGTGGGCCTTCTTCAGGTCCCGTCAGCTAGACAGTGTCCCATCAGGTCCCGTCAGCTAGACAGTGTCCCGTCGGCTAGACAGTGGGGGAGGGCCTTCTCTGTAGCGGTTCCGACCCTATGGAATGGACTACCTCACGAGATCCGTACTACCCCCACCTTACTGACCTTCTGGAAAGCCATCAAGACCTGGCTTTTCTGGCAGGTTGGGGGCCAATGACCTTCTGATGAGGTCCTTTAGACCGCCCCATTAAAAAACAATCAACATTTAAAATACATTCAACAATGTATGCATTGTTGAATGTATTTTAAATGTTGATTGTTTTTTAATCATGTTTTAAACTGTTTTTTTATTCTGTTATTTATTTTTACTGTTGTAAGCTGCCCAGAGTCCCTAGGGAGTTGGACAGCATAGAAATACTATTATTAAATTAAATTAAATTAAACTTGCCTAATCTCTTGCAGTTCGAAAGCATATTCTATGCGAGTAGATAAAATAGGTACCACTTCAGTGGGGAAACAAGTTGTGCTCTGTGCAGGCAGTCAGATCCCTGATGGCTCTGAACTTTCCTGATTATGGTGTACGCTTGCGAGGCAGCTCCTGGTAGGAGGGAGCCTTGGCTGATGCTATAGCAGGGGTGTCAAACTCAAGGTCCGTGGGCCGGATGCAGTCCACAGGATGCTTAGATCTGGCCCATGGCACTGCCCTGGAAACAACAAAGGACCGGTTTGCCATGCCTCTGCCAGCAAAAACAGTACTGTTTTCGCTGGCAGAGGGTCACAGGAGACTGTCACAGCCAAAAATGGAGCTCATGAGGGCCGCATGTGACCCTCCCAAGCTCCATTTTCTCTGACAGAGTGCTCAGGCCACCACAGGCACCCCCAACATGAGTGACATTGAGCTGACCACGCCCACCCTGTCTGTGCCCAGCCCGGGCCCCCGAGGTCAAAGACAACCCTGATGCGGCCCTCAATGAAATCAAGTTTGACACCTCTGTGCTATAGGAAGTGCCACTCCTCTTTCTCTCTGGTGCAAAGCCAGCTTGCACTCCTCTGGCGCACTTTGGGAAGTGTGCAAGCTTTTTCTATAATAGGGTGGTAGCTTGGCAAGCTAAACTACTACTCTGCAATAGCATTGTGGTCTCCTGGCTGCTGTAACAATGCCATATGCTAATAATAGTAATTACCTGGATAGACCTGGCCCCCTTCATATTTAGCATGGAAAATATAGTGTTTTCAGTAAAATTTACCCACTTAGTTTTGTTGAGAAGCTGGGTTTAACAAGAAGTTGATGATAAGAAAATCAGAAGTTAACATCAAGAGATACCATGTGAAAATTACCATTGAGGAATGCAGTTTCCATCAGATTGTAATGTCCCCTAATTAAGTTCACTAATCAGATATTTTTACTTATGTGGGCAGAGTTTAATTGTGCATACGTAAGAGCTGTTTTGAACAACCCAACTTCCCCCCCCCTTTCTATTGACCTGAGCATTAAGACGATAGAGAATCTCTTCACTCATGGATCCATTGACCAAAACATTTCTGTAAGTGTAATGACTTAATTGAATTCCTTCTGAAGTAATCATGCATGGATATATATGATGGTAAACTTCATTTCCTCATGCAAATTCCTAGCATCAGCAGCCAAAAAGCCTCCTTATTTCAGTTTCCAACTGCTCAGGGAAGCTGAGGCGGATTGGGAGAGAGAAGGCCTTTTGGAATATTTTTCCAATTGTTGTCATTCAGCTAATTCATTTGCTCTGTTGAAATTGCCCCATTGAAGCTAAATGGCATCCCATGATCCAGTGATTAGCTTAAATCATGAAAACTCAAAGTCTGAGTATTGTATGACAGTGTCACCTAAATCCATTCCAATGTTGATTAGTGGCTTGGAAGAAGCACTGCCAAATATACATTTAATTTCTCATTGCTCAAATACATACTGTAGGTTTTTCAATTGCTCTTCACAACATAGATAGGGTATAAATTGGATTTTATGGCAATTTTCTACTTAAAACCATTTTACAGTGCTTTCCACCAAGATAATATTTAGCTTTGGCTGCAAACACAGTTGTACCTCATATTCTAGATATAGTAACTGTCTGCAATTTTCCTGAGAAGAAAATTTATGATTTGTTGTAGGAAAAACTAAATAGCACATTGTAATAGTGTGATGTAAGGTAACCAGAGGCAATGGCCACTATGATAAGATTTTTGTGTGTGTGATATCATTTTTATTTATTTTTATTATTTATTATTTTTATTTTCTATTTATTTGTCAAACATGTATAGGATAGTAGTAGTTTGTATAAACATAACATAAGTAAAAAGTAACGATAAAAGAGGACAATAGGACATGATGGGATATATATTCCCCAGCCATTTGATTTTAGAACAAAGGACATATCTACATGTTGAGACATACCTATATCAAAAATCTATTTAAAACCATTTCCACAACCACATGCTTCAATCTTACTGTATTTGAACAAATACTGTAAAGTTGTCAGCCTTTGCAGGCAGAGCAGATAAGCAGAGGAGAGGAGAGGAGAGGAGAGGAGAGGAGAGGAGGAGAGGAGAGGAGAGGAGAGAAGAGAAAAATACTTAATTGGCCAAGGGTGATTAGATACACAAGGAATTAAAAGACTATATTAACAGAATCATGCAAATCTGAAAATACAAATCTCCTGCCTTCTCCTTTATAGTCTGAGAAGTCATGGATGGCTCTCTTCTGAGCCTCTTTTTCCATCCATCATGCAGTTGCAGGCTATGTCCCCTCTTATCTAACCATTCCTTACCTGCATTTCTTTCCCAATCTCTTAAGGTCTTTCTCACATACCAGTACAAGGGTTCATTTATAATACATGTGTGGTAAAGTGTATCTTTAAATAATAAAGGTGCTGATATGTTTAGGTAGCTAAATCCTAATTAAAGATTTATCTCTAATTTGTCTTTAAATACATTTTAATTAGAAAAAATTAATCAGCTCACTTATGCAACCCTCTAGCTGATGTTTGAAGACATCTTGTAAATATTCTTTAAATATGTGTCCTAATCCTATCCACAGTATCTACAATATTATCATGCTGAGTTCTTTTAAAATTATTCTTAGTTTTATTTATGTTTCTGTAATGGCACTTTAGGTAAAATTCTGCAGAGCCTCTTAACCAGCTGCAGTCTGCTTTTTTTCAATAAGCAGCCTGATCTTTAATTTCTTAGTGATGTTCTCCCTTATGATATTACTTTAGAATGGCAATTAATTCTTACTGTGCTGAAGGTGCATTAAAAACTGCATGATGACAATGGAGTTATAGAATAGTGCAGTAGCTATCAGATTCAGATGCAAATAATGAATTGAGCATGCAATTATTTTGAATAAGATTCATAATGTTTTCTTCTTTAAGCTAAACACACTCAGTTTTTTAAAATTGTTTTCTTCATAGGGTTTGGCCTCCAAAGTCCCCATCTTTGTTCCTCTTCTTTGTACTATATCCACTTCCTCATCATCCGTCCTAAATTGTAACAACTAAAAGTCAAACACCACGATCCCAAATCCTTAATTTCTACCCACACCGACACCAAAGAGCACCAGTTCAATTGGAGCATTAGAAAAATCATTGGCCACACTACCATCCACCATGCTTGTGAGTTTATCAAAGCCTGGAACTCCACAAGCAATTCCATCAACAGATACATTGACCTATAACCAGCCTATGAACCCCTCAGAATCCAAATCAACCACACAGCCAACCAGAGACAGCACCGACCCACAACCAACCCACGCAATTCCCACCACCACCATCATTTCACATCCCAATGAACCTGACCTGAGGTAATCTCCTTATCACAAGACTCACTGATTACTCACAGCTGATCTATCCAAGACCTATCACAAGACTGTTACTTGACATACCCACACCTGAAATCCTTATAAACAGAACACTGACATTGACATTCCCTAAACACCACTGAAAATGTTTCCTAGCCTGGTATCAACCCACAAGCTCGGAGAACGAACCTTTATCCTCATCCTACACCTAAGCTACAGATATTTGCCATTATTGCAAAACTGTTGACAACCTGTATCACCTGTCAAACAAACAGAAGACAAATTACCTTTGTTGTTTTTTTCATAATCTTCAGACATATTGTTTTGATGTTGCATTCTAAGAATTATGTTTATGATTTTGGATAGCTTTATGATATTTATATTTTGTTCTATAATAGTTTTATTTCCTGGGAAGGTAGGTAGGTAGGTAGGTAGGTGGATGGATGGATGGATGGATGGATGGATGGGTAGGTAGGTAGGTAGGTGGATGGATGGATGGATAGGTAGGTAGGTGGGTAGGTGGGTAGATAGATAGATAGATCGATAGATGATAGATAGATAGATAGATAGATAGATAGATAGATAGATAGATAGATAGATAGATAGATAGATGGATGGATGGATGGATGGATGGATGGATGGATGGATGGATGGATGGATGGATGATGATGGATGGATGGATGGATGGATTCTTTTTTAATGGTAAGTAATTTATGTTGAAAAAAGTGGAAGAATGTATGCTCTAGTTAACAGGGGTGGCCAAACTATGGTTCTTTGAGGACCTGTGGACTTCAACTCCCAGAATTCCTGAGCCAGCCATGCATGCATGGCTAGCTCAGGAATTCTGGGAGTTGAAGTCCACAGGTCCTCAAAGAACTATAGTTTGGCCACCCCTCCTCTAGTGTGTAACTTAATTATGAAGTAGCTAAAATGCTGTGTGAATATCTGTCTTTCAGTGTCTAATCATTTTATGGCCTGCAATCATCCTGTCCTCCCACATCTCTATTATGTTCCCCCCCCCAAAAAAAAATCCCACAATTTTAAGTGGCCTCTTGCTAGGAGGATTTTTGAGAAAAGGAAGTAGGGGCAACCAGAAATATTTTACAGTGGTAGATAGAAAAAAATATAAATCTGTAGTATATGCAATCATAAAGTATCTTGAAAACACCACCTCCAAGATTTCTAAACCATATGAATGAGATAGCAAAACAAGAAATTTCTTTTATAATGAATTACAATTTTGGGAAATTGGGAGGATAGATTTTGGCTTGGTTTTCATGTAAACATAGACCCATTGTGCAACCTCAAGTTGTAGAGAATAAAAGGGATCCTAACTGTAATACCTGCATCTTGTTTGGCTTCATATTATAATTACATTTGCTCAGGGATATGGATTAATGAAGGCAGGCTGAGTCTCTAGCTAATTTCTCTTTTATTCTATAACAAGAATTCTATTTTTTCCAGGCTTTTCTATGTCTTATGAGAATATGAAAGGCATCAAAAAGTGTCATTATTAATTAGACCAATTTACACTCAGTGTATCAGATTCCTTACATATCATGACACATTGCATATAAATACCTGTATATGTGTGTTTTCTATTTATTGAAGAGAATTTGAATTAATTAGCATTTCATACAAGGAGTGAGTATGGGAGAAGAAACTTGTGCATGTTCTAGTGTAAAGACATAAAAATGGTAAGCACCAGCATAACTTGATGTATCAGAACATAAATCAGAACAATATTGGCTAGTTTTATTAATTCCATACATTTGCTATATTTTTGAAATAATAAATAAATGCTTCTCTCTCTCATATCTCTTCCAAATTAATCTTGCAATTTTGACTAAGACCCATAATTTCTTTAAGTGGATTGTTGTTAGGACTACATCTGAGTTTGTTAAGACTTTCCCTATATATAAATAAGATATAAATAATATTTATTCCTTTATTTGCCTCTTGAGTCTAGCCAACTTGTTCCATGGGAGGTCAAACAATATGTTAAATGAATGGGCAACAAAGATATTAAGAACTGTTAAATAAATTCATAGGTATTATCAAATGAAAATGATTAATGAGTGGAACAGTTTTCCTCCTGGAGGTTTGGGTGTTTCATCGCTGGAGGTTTTCAAGAAAAGTTTGAACAACTATTTGTCCAGGATGGTATAAGGATTCCTGCTTTGAGCAGGAGGTTGGACTAGAAGACCTCAAAAATCCTTTTCAACCTTACCTTATGATTCTATGAAATAAGTCCTAAGGCTAATTTTTTTCTATGAAAAGCTGTTTATCACCCATCCAACCATCCATCCATCCATCCATTCATACAGGGATGAAATCCAGCAGCTTCTGACAGGTTCTGGAGAACTGGTAGAGGAAATGTTGAGTAGTTCAGAGAACCAGTAGTGGAAATTTTGAGTAGTTTGGAAAACCGGCAAATACCACCTCTGGCTGGCCCCAGAGTGGGGTGGGAATGGAGATTTTGCAATATCCTTCCCCTGCCACACCCACCAAGCCACACCCACCAAGCCACACCCACCAAGCTACACCAGGCCCACCAGGCCATGCCCACAGAACCAGTAGTAAAAAAAATGGATTTCACCACTGCATCCATCCATCCATCCATCCATCATGTCATCTCTCTCTCTCTCTCTCTCTCTCTCTCTCTCTCTCTCTCTCTCTCTCTCTCTCTCTCTCTCTCTCTCTCTCTCTCTCTCTCTCTCTCTCTCTCTCTCTCTCTCTCTCTCTATCTATCTATCTATCTATCTCTCTATCTATCAAATGCGTGCATTGACTAAATCGATCGGCATTACATAAAAGCAAGCATCTCTTCAATGGGGATTTTACACTCTGACGATGTCAGCAGGGGCTGACGAAAGCTTAGTTTAATAATTTTTTTTAAGCGTTCTGGAGATCGTTATGTCTATCGATTCTTCATCTATAACTATATCTGGAACTCGCATTTTTAGGACATAGATAATCTATCTATCATCTATCTATCATCACCTATCTACCAATTTAAGACTTGTGGACTTCAACTCTCCTTCCACCAGAAAAAAGAAGAGTCATTCATTCCCTGTCCATTTTCTATTTGTAAATTAGGACCCTGCACTACATTTTGACTGGATTCATTAAACAACTAAATATAGGCAGAATATAGAATGAGAATACTGTTCTGATGCCCTTTGCTGATTTCTTTTCTTTAGCTGCCAAATTTGGCTTATGGGACATTTGCATATTTGACTGACATAGATAATGACAGGGAGCAATATGTTCAGGCTCACTTTTCTTTCACCAAGCATTAATGATTGTAGTCTCAAAGCAGCAAGAACACTGTTAAAATTTATGACAGTTTAGACAAGGTAAAGTAGGGAAAGAACTTGCCTAATAACTTTGACCTATAGAATCGACTGAGAGACCAAAATGGTATGGGTATTTTTGTGGCAAGCTTGGTTATTGCTGATGCTTTGGGTCTTCTGATGACTAACTTCAGAGTAGGTTCACTGAACTTTTTGACATCCTTTCAGAAAGAATGACAGGAAAAGTTGACAGCATAATTGAGGACAGTGTGTGGGGGTTGGCAAAAGTGGTCTTAAGGTGAAAAAAAAGGTTAATATTGACGATAAACATTCTTATCCTGCTTATTTCTTTCTATACCAGTAGTAGACAATCTGTGGTTTATGAATGATGTAGGAGAGGGAAAACAAATCTGTTGTTTTTTAAATTTGAGATAATAGTATATTAGATATTAGTATCAAATTATTAATATATTATCATCCTCTGTTTGACTGCTGGAGATTTAGTTATTGAATGCACAGATAGTATAATGTTTGAAAAAATATTTTATTACTATGTTCAGTTTTTTCCTTCTGTTCGATTATGTCCGATTCTACAAATCTTACTAAATACTAAGGTGGCTTTTTCATTTGTTACTAAATGCAATAGGTGAGTGGAGGTTATATGGATTTTATCAATGGGCTCTGCTGAGTGCCGATCAGTTATCTAAAATATTTTAAAAAGTACTTCCTGTTCTTAATTTACAATCTAAAATGACACAATTCTGGCAGAAAATAAGATGAAGAGGGGGAAAAAAACCAAAACAAGTTAATGCCTCCTTTAAAAAATATTTATCAATCTACAATAATTACATAAGATATTCTTTTTCCAAATTTCCAACAAACATGTTGCAACTCCACTGGAGAGAAGGATTATTTGGGTCCCAGGTAATCTTCCTCTTATAGGATTCTGTAGCTGAGTTTCAAGAGCATTGATTATAATTGAATATGTTAATCTGCTGGATCCTGTACAATCATCAAGAATCAGTGGCATGGGGTTTCAGAGATCTGTACTAAATCAGCAATTCCAGTTGGTAATCATGAAGAGTAGCATTCAAAGCTATGATGGGGCACCACCAGAGTTTTACCAGAAAGTTCAGTTGTCTCTTGAAAAAGCACCTTTGGGACAACCAGAGTTTATTTATTTATTTATTTATTTATTTGGAAATTCTTCTATGCCGCCCTACTCCCTAAGGACTCAGGGAGTCTCTCCTACAATATTCTACAGGGAGTCTCTCCTACAATATTCAACATCTAAGATGTGATTGGAAGGGACCTAGGAGATCTTCTAGTCCAGCCACCACTCAAGCAGGAGGCTATACCATTCTGGATAAATGACTGTCCAGTCATTCTTTTTCAAAACTTCCAGTGATGGAGTACCCACAACTTTCAGAGGCAAGCCATTTCGTTGATTAATTGTTCTCATTGTCAGGAAATGTTTCCTTAGTTCTAGGTTGGAGTTCCATGTAATGATTAATTAAACATGAATGATCTTCCACTTGTCTTGCCCTCAGTTACTTTTGAGAATAGATCCAGACTTTCTTCTCTGTGACAGTTCCTTAAGTACTGGAAGACAGCTATCATATCACTCCTAGCCCTTTCCTCCTTTGTTAGACTAGACATACCTAGTTCCCTCAACTGTTCATAGTATGGTTTAGCCTCCAGACTCTTATCATCTTTGTTATTCTTCTTTGCACTCTTTCTATGGTCTTTTTTTGTATTGTGATGACCAGAATTGGTTGCAATATTCCAAGTGTGGCTACAATGACCCTGAAATTATTTGTTCCTGTACAGCTAGGGCTCACAGTCCCATGAATATAGTGCTCTGGATTTGACCAGGACACCTTGGTAACCTTGGTGACAGTATCCCAGAGGTGGGTTCATACCGGTTCATACCGGTTCTATAGAACCGTTAGTAACTTGGTGGCCTGGGTTGCTGGAACCAGCAGCAACCAAGGCCTGTCACACCACCGAGCCGGTTCTCTCGGCAGTGCCATAGGCGCTGCCATCTTGTTTTTTGCTTCTGCTCATGCACATAAGTTTTTTTAGTACTGTGCATGCGTGCAATATGCGTGCGCCCGTGCAGCGCGTCCCTGAATAAACTAGCAGTAGCAGAATCTGGAACCCACCCCTGCAGTATCCCATGGTTTGACAAACATTCCTTTGGATTATGAACTCTATGTGCAAAAGCCTTTGGAGATGACCCAGAAGCTGCATTTGGTTTTGAATGAATACTTAGATAGCTGACATCTGAATTTCCATCACTGTAGGGTAACACCATTTCTGCTACACTATGATTTTTGTTGCTGTCAAACATAAATTAGAAAATATTGGTAATAAATGAAAGTTTTCAGATTCAATTTTTCATATGTTTTCCTCTTCTCATGTATCATTGTAAAATTTATTTCAAATAAGATATGGAATTTATCTATTCTGAATCTGACATAATTTTAGGCAAATAATTAAGTGGAATTTTTTTAGATGACTAAAATTTGTATCACCATTTTTTAATTTACTGGTTTATATCAGTTTGTTAACTTCAGCCCCTTGGCATGCAATGTTAGCATTTTAAATAAAGATGAGAATTATATTCATGTTTAAATTTATTCCAGGTTGACATTAACCTATACTTAATTGGAATCAAAGTTTTATAAAGTACAATTCTATAGAAATAATGTAGTCTTTTAGAATAATTTTGTGTTGATAAATTGCTAAACAGACATGCAGATTGAATCAATATTGCATCTAGAAAAGTGAACAACCAAAGCTACAGGCAGTGATAAAGATGTACATATAATTACCAATTTACATACATTAGCTCTGAGTTTTCTTTGTCATTTTGAGATTATTTTGACTGATTTGGACAGCTTGATTTTAGGGAGCAATAAGATATAAAGGAAGGTGATGACTTAGTTAGGAGTCAATGAGAGGATTATAGAAGCATTGGGACGTGTTTTACAAAGTTTTATTTAAAAAATTTTTTTTTCAATGTTGATACCTTTATAAGAAAGAAAAAACTATTGCCCCATTATATGATAAAGAGAATAGTATTTCCTACTAAATGTGTATGAAGAATAAAATATGAAATAATGGAGCCAGGGCATTATAACCAACAATCGTTATAGACTAAGAATAAAATAAAATGTGGAGAACTTATAAAAATCCATAGGGAACCTTTATTTATTTATTTATTTATTTATTTATTTATTTATTTATTTATTTATTTATTTATTTATTTATTTATTTATTTATTTATTTATTTATTTATTTATTATCAAATTTATATGCCGCCCAATTCCCAAAGGGACACTTTATGAAGAACTAAAATATCAAAATATCTAGCTGGTATCCTGATTTACCTGTTTGTGTTCCCAACTTTCTCAAACATTCTCAAAAATTGTCTAATATATTAATTGAAGATGAAGACATAATAAAATGTGTTCTGGAAACATTCTGAATAATGTTTAAACAATATTGCCTATGTTGGGTTTGAATCACAGACCAAAAGGGGAGAGAACAGAATCAAGACAAGTATAGAAGCCAATTTGTCTCATGTATATTGAACAACTTAGATTTAGTTGGAATATGCAGAATATTTATTATCAGAGAATAATGTTTATTGATAAAGAGAAATATGTAATGACTTACTGCACTAATTCAATGGCACTGGAAAATTTATTGGTGTAAAAGAGACAACAGTGTGATCCTCATCTTGGTAACCTATTTGGTGGAATGGGGAAAAGGGGAAGAGGAGAAGGACTTATTTTTCTCTTGGGACTAAATTCTTTTTGAGCATAGCTGAAAACCTTGCAGAATGTACTGGAAGAAATGTCTGGCAGAAAATTTGATTATTCTCCTGGGACAGAACTGGAATAGCAGTTGTCAAAGTAAAAGATAAATCTTTGAAGCTTTCTTATGATACCAGATTCAACAAGTAGCTGAATCATTTTCAAGACATAGGCTCCATACTCCTGTGAAGAAGGAGTTTGACAATTCAATGACCATTAGTCCCTCAAATGTCATAAGATTAGAATTATGGAAGCAAGGAAGATGAAGAAAAGGACTGTAGGGAGCTTATAAGCCTCAGCCCTAAAAGAAGATACGTCCCTGTCTTGCTTCAGGCCAGAGACTATAGCCCAATAGATGTTATTTTGAAGATAATCTGTGGTAACTCAAAGAATGAGGAGGGTCACTCTAATCAAAACAAAACTACATTTAGGTTCTAGGGACAGACTATCACAGTTTATCACATACGTGGAAAGGTATTATCTCTGATACTGTTTAATTAAAATGGGAAGACAACAATGGCCGATAAATTAGAACCAGTAAGCCTTTGTGAGATTGCCAAGATTGTCAAGAAAGAATGCAGTTTTTTCTTCCTTCTTTATACACAAGAGAGAAAATTAAAAGGAAGGAGAGAGTGGAAAAGCTTACTTCAAATAGATATAACAAAGAGCTTGAGGGGATCAGATTGGAACATGGGATAGTGTGTTTAGGGGTGCAGGTCTCTCACAAATATTTGGGGAAAGTTAAACCACAGAATTCAGGGTATAGGCCAGGGATAAGGGGGGATTATCCTTTGTGATTTTTGTGGCCAAGCATACTATCTCCCAAATTCCTATAACATAGCTCCAATTTTTACTTCCATGTTCTCTTGAACAAAAGAGAAAAGTAGCCATGTGAAAAGGGTTTGGAAGAAAAGCCCAGAGAAGGACTTGATGTAATAAAAATTTGAGGTATCGTTGGTGAGACTGGAGACCTTAGCGTGCACTATTCAAAATGGTTGATCAACCATTCTGAATTTGCGATCCAACACAATTTGAAGTTAAGTTCAGTTCAAAAAAAAAATTCTGATTTAATTCAGACTCCAAATCAAATTGCCGAATCTAATCGGTTTGGACTTTCTAACTGATTGGGAGAAAAGAAACATCTCTGTGTGCAGATATAATACAAAATGTCCAACTCAATTTGGAGGCATGAAATTCAATGTGGTGATTTGAAGTGACTTGTCAAGTTAGCTTAGCAACTCAATCAAATTCTGCTATTCAGGTTAATATTTTTGAATATATTGGTGTACTTTTATAGATTTCAAATGTACATTTTGTGCATTTCAGTTTTATGTTCATCGAACAAAGTGGAGTGAAATTCTGAGTAAAACACTCATAATATCACATGAACATGATCCTAAGAATATTTATTAGGGCAAACTCCACAACAATATTTTTGGCTTACGTTAGAAGCTTCTGCTGCACAATTTTCACACAGAGACAAAAGCAATTCTATTATTTGAGTCTGGAAATGTCTGGTAATTCATCTGGAGAAACATTATACGTTTGAATGGTACAATAAGATGCTGATTAATGTTTTGATTACTATTTTTAATAGTCTTGTGATCATGCTAGCACTGAGGATGAATGGTGTCTACCAAGGACAAAACAGAAGCTCATTATCTAGGGCTCCAATCAACTAAAGTATGCTGATTTTACAAACACCATCCTTACAAGTGGAAGAATAAAATGGTAAAATATTTAAGTTGATGGAAAACACATAGCTCACATCTGCATTGTCACTTGGCCAGGCCTTCTTTACACTTTGGATACAATTTGCATCATTGCCCTTGCCAATTTCAAGCCCCGCTAACTTTTCTTATTAACATGATAAATTATATGTTCAGAATTAAAATACTCAATTCATTAATGTCTATTTAGACAGCACAGAGGTCAGTGCGGCCTTGTTTGCTGTACAAAGGTGAGACCAGATAAACAGAGAAGAGTGTAGCAGAGTAATGGATTCTTGTTTCTAAGGCAGCTGCTTGCTACTGAAAACCATTGTGTACTTTATCACCCCAAAACAAGGACAGTGATTATTATACCGTCAGTGTACAATTGGCAGATATATAAGGAGGAAGAGCCACATTTTTAAAAAATTTCTATTTATATATTATCTTCAAAAATCCTGAGTTCATGACAGATCTACAAGTTGTGCTTCTGACACATTCTAGCCCGACCCAGGGCTTCTAAACCAAGCAAATGGAGATTAATTAGAATTCCATTTGGTTGTGCATGGCTGGAGATGGCATACAGTTAAAATAAAATCTGTTTCCATTTACATTCACCTGGCTTTTAAAAGCAGCTGCCACTACAGGTTAGAGTCAGGAGAGATAGCAATTTAGTGGGTTGATGCCATTATCCTTGCTTTTGAGACTGGACACTGGTTGGCAGAGGATGGTAAGACAGGATCTCCTTCTACTAGTGAAGAAGCCTTGTCAATGACAACGTTGGAATAGATTGTAAAAGGTTTGGAGTTTGCAAGAATAGCTGTGGTCCAGGTCTCCTGACATAGTCCAAATGGGAGGAAAATTGTACAACAAAATCAGAAATTGGGACTGCTGGTTTTGCCTTCATGTTGATTCTATTCACTAGGGCTTTGGAGGAAACAATTCCTCTTCTAATTAGTGGGATCAATAAGGTTGCCCTATAAATAATATCTCTCTGATCTATCTCTATTTTGAAAACATCAGCAGAGGCAATGTGATGGGTATATGATAATACACCCATCAAGATATCATCAGATAAGCAACATACAGTAATTTAGAGAGCCATTGTTGAGTATCATGGTCAATGGATAATGGGAATGACTAAGAGGAAGGAACACTATGTATGCTGCCTTGAGGCAGGGTAGAAGTCAAATATATGTCCCCATTTATTCGTACCCATTTCCTGTGTTCATATTTATGTTTATACTTATACCTGTTATCTAGTACATGTTTGACAAACTAAATAAATAAAATATATAAAAATATTAATAAATAACTTAAATATTTGCATCTGATATCTTGACAAAAATGATCCATTGGCTTTATTTGTGTGTTGATACCATGATCCATGTTGTATTTTGACATCACTGCTTGCAATGGATGTCTAGGTAAGAAGAAGAAACTACCATATCATCCATTATGTGATCCATCACTCTCTTTTTTTCTAAAAAAAAAGTCTGAGTTAAATCAAAGTATCCAATTAGTGAAGGATTCCAATTTGTTATCCCAATTAAAAATTTTAATTGGGATGCTATTGAACACACAACTACCTTACAGCCTCTGCATGTTTCCCCTTTACTCCTTTGTCTCTGGAGATGGATAGTATAACTTGATTACTCTGTTCATAATTTAAACAACATACTCTACCCAATCTTATGTTCCTTTATTTAATGAGGAGCAGAATCATCAAGGTAGCTAACAGCCTGATCATATTAAAAAAAACAACATTATTTAGGCCTGATTAAAAGCATACCTTTCCAACCTTGCTTCTATGGAATCAAAGAAGGGAGGTCAATTAGTTATTTGTTTATTTATGTTGCACTATGTTTACATTTTAACATTTTTATATCTTTTAAAGATAAAAATAGAATTATTTTTCCTTTTCATTGAAAAGAATAATAAAAATAGCAGCAACGCTAATTCTTTATAGAAAAGTGTGCATTCAGAGTGATTCCAAATAAGGAGTAAACAATGTTTGACATCTAAGGACAGAACTTAGCTTTGGATCCCTGTTCCAAAGGACCACAGCAAGTTGAAGGAATCGGGATGAAGTTCTGAATACTTGTTGATGTTTTGCTCATTTGTTATTTGGGAGTGCAGGGTAGGAATGGTAATGACAACATGAAGCTTTGGGAAACAAAATACTTTCATTCCCAGATTTTTTAAAAAAAATCATACTCTGAAAAATGGCCTAAAAGATTCTTTTGCAGGATACGGTCAAGTTCCAAAACAACTCCTGTTTCCCACTCACAGCCCACAAGTCTACAAAAGAAACATCACTGTTGTATTGAGGATGTGAGGTCAGAATAATACAGGAGACCAATTTTTTTAGATTGGCTCTTTGACAGAAATAAGCTACTGCATACTATTAAGAACTATGTTAGTGAAAACTCACTAAAGTTAGATGGAACTCAGTTGATTTGATACAAATCCTCTTTTTAAGAACATTCAAGATTCTGCAAACAAAAATGGAAGTTGGTCTCCAAATGTCTGGAATTCTGAACTTATTTGGTTTATTCAAACACTAAAACCTCTCTTGGATTTTGACTGTTCATTTGCAATATACTTTGTCTAGAAGAAGGAGATATCTGGCAGTTTGTGGGCCACCTGACAACACCCGTGTACATTCAGATAGGGCAAAGCCAGAAATATATTTTCAATTACAGTTACTGTTTTTTAACTATTTTTTCTACTTTTTACAATCCTGTAATCCCTTTTATCAGGGTGGAGTTGGAATAACTGAATGGAATTGAGCGCTTACTAGCTGGATGCCCTTCCTGACAACTATGAGAAATTCGCAGCAGATATTTTCTTTTTGTGCCTTAATAGAGAAACATCTGTCACTGCCTAGGATTGAACTCTGACCTTTCCAAGCGGTCAATGAGCGTCTTCACCTCTAGGCCACCGAGCTGCTCAACAGAGTTTTTTTTTAGTCCATCTGGTTCAGTGGTGGGATTCAAATGTTTTTATTACCGGTTCTGTGGGCGTGGCTTGGTGGGCATGGCATGGCTTGGTGGGCATGGCTTGGTGGGCATGGCAGGGGAAGGATACTGTAAATTCTCCATTCCCACCCCACTCCATGGGAAGGTTACTACAAAATCCCCATTTCTTCCTGATCAGCTGGGACTCAGGAGGCAGAGAATAGATGGGGGCAGGACCAGTCAGAGGTGTTATTTACTGGTTCTCCAAACTACTCAAAATTTCTGCTACCGTTTCTCCAGAATTGGTTAGAACCTGCTGAAACCCACCTCTGATCTGGTTGGGCTTCCTATCGCGTCTACCTCACAAGGCTGACAATACCATACAATTAAATAACACCATTTAGCAACATCATCTGCCTAGCCTACATCATTGAGAAGGATTCATTAGATGATTTTTTAAAAGAAGTTTTTACAACCTGTTTTTTAACCATATGGATGGGCAAATAATTTCATGGTCTTGGGAATGACAAAGTTGAATCAATAAATTCACAATCAATAAATTTTTCACATCTTAAATGCCTCCTATCCCAATAAAATGGATAAACATGCAGATAAACAAATAATTAATATCTTCCTAGAGTTATCTTATTATTTCATCTGAAACTGTATGAGGTTGTAGCTTTCTCACTTAGGATTTCACATAAAACACCTAAATCTTACAAGAGAGCATGAGTTTATTGTTTTAATATTTTAATGTTTTATATTGTTGTTTTCCCTGTGTTGTAGGCTACCTAGAGTTGCCTGATGAATGAGATAGGTAGCATATAAGTTTAATAAATAAATAAGTAAATAAAACTTGCAAGATTTTATTTTGTTTATAAATATAACTGGGTGTGGTGGGATGGAGAATGTCTGTAGATGCCACTAGAGTGATTAAGATGCAAAATTGTTAATTCATGATCATCAAAGAATTTTGAACTGTTTGAGGTTTTAGCTTCTTGTTTTAGCATAACTCTTATAGAATGTCAAGGAAATCTTAAATTGACAAACTCATGTAGATGAGGAGGTTGTTAATATCTTAATAGGATGTAATTTCTTAATGGGGTTTCTTGAATTTTACAAAGGTAAATAAATTTTCTCTGAAAAGCAGATGGCTAGCCAACTTTAAATATGGACATCCATTCATTAGTCATAATTTTCAATTGTTTGATTCCTGACTTTTAACAAAAATATGAGACATTGCTTTGCCAAATAAGATGACACCCAAATAAACATATGTTCTGCATCTTTATTTATAAACCATGGCACAGGCTAGAGCACAAAACAGGAATTGACTATGAAATACACTTAAAAAAATTATCCCGAAGTCTGAAGTGAAAAATTGCATTGGTATCTGAAAGTGCAGTACATTTCCTGTAGAGTCTGTACTGTAACTTGTGGATTCATGAGGTAAACATGGAACACAAATGTATGCTAATTTATAAGAGAGATTAAAATACTGACTTGCATTCAATGAGTGTGTCTTAATCATGTTAGAAAAAGGTCTACATCATTTTTCAGCTAAAAGCATCGTAGCAGCCCTGTGATAAGTTGTGCCAGTGCAGGAAATACCATTGAATATTTTAACATTTTTATAAGCATAGTAATAGCATCAACTTGAAAGGGAGATATTAAAGTACTGCAAATATTTACATTAGAAGTACATTTTCCATATTCAAAGAAGTATTATAGTTGGAATTATAGTAGGAAATCTTGTTAAAGCATACAGATGCAGGGAAGAAGAGAAGATTCATCAGAATGAGTCCTTGTTACATCTCCAAGTTTAAGTAACACTTAAAGTTCCTATCTCAGGCACATTTATCTATGAGTAATAACCACTTAGCGTAGCGGGACTGATTTCTGAATAAAAATGAGTAAGACTTGTTCTCTCTGATAGCTATGCTCAAAGTGAACTTTGAGAAGCAGTAACTCTGTTTCCTAGGGAAAAAGAATCACCAGGAACTTTAGCTTGAACATAATAATAAAGATCTGCAGTCAGCATCTGTTCAAGTTTCATGATCTTCCAACAAATCCTTTTCTTCACGCGCCAAGAAGCTTTCCTACAACTTTTAGAAAAACTGTGAGACTTCCTAGGTCAAACTGTATGATATAAATACATTGCTTTCCTATTGAAAAATAAGTACAGTGGAACCAATTGCTACAGAGAAATTTAGCTCCCAGGAGACAGAATTTTCTTTTCCTTATAATTGGGTTCACAGCTTGCACCTTGCAGATACGTTATGTGGGGACAAGGGGCTGCTGCCAGTCTCCTGAGAAGCAGCCTAAATTTCTGTAGTGGGTATCACAAGACACCGATATTCAGCAACAACAAAGCTTTATTGATTTAAAGAACAAGAAGAAGTGTGTATTCGTTCGCTCATACAATTTGTATACATTCCACAGCTAGACTGACCAGGTCTGTTCTAGGTTCTGGAAAAGTCAACTATATACAATAATGGGATTTTCCAACAGATACTTATGTAGCTGTTTCTTTGATTCTCTGCTATTTGCCTCCATCTCACATCCTTTTTACCTCACCTCAGCCTTTTGTTAACCTGTTAGGTTTCTGGGTAGACCGCTACATGGTAGAACTTTCATTTGGTTATCTCCGGTTGCTGTTTTATAATCTCTGGTTGATGTGATCTTCATGAGTGGAGATTCCACTATTCCATGTGATAAACGAATGATATTAGGATGTGCCCATTCTTCCATTAGAGGGGAATATTTGTAGCTTAGGTGCTCTATGAGCTTGCAGATGTTTCACTACCCAGCTGGCAACATCTCCAGTGCTAGCCAAGCAAGGAATACCTGCAAGGAAATAACCAAACTCACAGAACACCAAGAACTCCATTCTTTCATTCCCTATAGCAATTTCACATTCATCTATTAGTTTAATTATCACTAGCTGCAGGTTGTTTGCAGCCACCCATAGTTTAAGAAAAAAAATGGTGTTGCTTTGGACAAACATATAACAACAATTTAGACAGTGTTAAGGTTAGTGGATGTAACACAATTGCAACTTCTGCAGCCACATTAAAATTTCAGAATGAATATACAGAATCAATCTAGAGAACAAATATAGTGATGGGAGTAGATGAATGTAGCCTGCTTTGTGTAGTATTGCTTATTTATATAGCTATAGAAGAGAGGGGGGTAAAAAGGGGGGGAGAGGGGGAGAGATTTATTTATTTATTTATTTATTTATTTATTTATTTATTTATTTATTTATTTATTTATTTATTTATTTATTTATTTATTTATTTATTTATTCATTCATTCATTCATTCATTCATTCATTCATTCATTCATTTACAGGCTGCCCATATCCTGTAGGACTCAGAGTGGCGTACAACAAAGAGAAGAAAAAACAATAAGAACAAAAGATGACAATTTAAAATAATACAAAAATTAAAACACATCTTCATTCATACCTGGGGCATTAAGTTCTATTCTCACCCCGCCTGAAGGAAGAGCCATGTTTTCACGGCTTTATGGAAGGCCAGCAGGGATAATCCAGATCTCTGGGGGGAGTTGGTTCCAGAGAGACGGAGTATTTATTTATTATTTATTTATTTTGTTATTCTTATATGCCGCCCAACTCCCGAAGGACTCAGGGCGGTGTACAACAAAGAAAAATACAAGAATAATCAAAATTACATATAATTAAAAACAAATACAAAATTTAAAAAACAGTATAAAAAACAACAACATCCATTCAGCACCATACATACTTGGGGGGTGAGCTCAAGTGGATTAGGCTGTCCCACAGAGTGCCCACAGAGAAGGCTCTCCCCTACAGTCCCACCAACTGGCATTGCTTGGTTGATGGGACCTGGAGGAGACCAACTCTGTGGGACATAACCGGTCATAGGGAGGTATGAGGTAGTATGCGGTCCTGAAGGTAACTTGGCCCTAAGCCATGTAGGGCTTTAAAGGTTAAAACCAACACCTTAAATTGCATCCGGAGACTAATGGGGAGCCAATGCAGCTGAAGTAAAATTGGTGTTACGTGGGTGTATCTTGAGACACCCACCACAGCTTGCGCAGCTGCATTTTGCAGCAATTACAGTAGTCCAGCCGTGAGGTGATGAGGGCATGAGTGACTGTGAGTAAGGCCTCCCTCTCCAAGTAGGGTTGCAATTGGTGCACCAGACGAACCTATGCAAAGGTCCCCCTAGCCACAGCTGACAGATGTTGATCCAATTTAAGCTGTGGATGTAGGAGAATACCCAAATTGTGAACACATTCCGAGGGAGTTAATATCTCTCCCCCAAGAACCAAGGAGGGACAGTCAACATAATCCCTGGGGGGCAATATCCACAGCCACTCGGTCTTGTCAGGGTTGAGCTTGAGCCTGTTCAGGACCCTAACATCGTCCAGGCACCGGCATCATCCAGACCCTAACATCATCCAGGCACTGGCACATCACATCTACTGCTTCCCTAAATTGAGACGGGGTGGAGATGTACAACTGGGTGTCGTCAGCATATTGCTGGAACCTCACCCCGTGTTGTCGGATGATCTCACCCAGCGGTTTCATGTAGATGTTAAACTGGATGGGTGAGAGGACTGATCCCTGAGGCACCCCGCAAATCAGGGGCCTAGGGTCGACCTCTGTCCTCCTGTCAACACCAACTGCATCCTGTCGGAGAGGTAGGAGGAGAACCACTGTAAAACAGTTCCTCCCACTCCCAACTCAATCAGTTGGTGCAGAAGGATACCATGGTCAATGGTATCGAAAGCCACTGAGAAGTCAAGTAGCACTAGGATGGAGGAGTAACCTCCATCCCGGGCTCGCCAGAACAAATTTAATTTGTTCCTTGATATGTCTTACCTCAAAGAGTTGCCATCAACTTTGAAGCCCATCAAACTTTCACTCCTAAAACTAAACAAAATCAAAATACTATTATTTAAGGTTTCCTCATATTTTCCTTTTTCTCTGTGTAATATTTTCTACAGGAATCCCTGTAGCAACTCACATATTCCTTCCATATCCTCAAGGTCACTTCTATCTCTATATATATTTACAGCATGCTAAAAGTGGAACCAAAGTGCTGTTTGATTCTGTGAAAAACATCATAAAGAGATTACAGCATCAACTCATTAGAGAAGAAAGATCTCAGAGTAAATTCAATAGTACATATAAAAATTCAGAATACACATGGAATTAGAATAGAATAGAAGTGGACGGGATCTTAGAGGTTCTAGTCCAAGCCCCTGCTCAAGCAGGAGACCCTATACCAGAAGTCTTCAAACTTGGCAATTTTAAGACTTGTCCACAAGTCTTAAAGTTGCCAAGTTTGGGGACCCCTGCCCTATACTATTTCAGACAAGTGACTGTACAGTCTCTTCTTAAAAACCTCCAGTGATGAAGCACTGGAATTTTAAGAATTTTAAGATTACAAAGAAATCATGTTCAAGATTTCACCGTAGGTCAAAGAAAGGAGAAGAAGCTCATCCCATCACCAAAGAGAAAGAGAAATAAGTTGAGAAACAGTGAAGCAGTAGTGCTAATCATAAGTGCCAATTTTTGTCCAGATAATTACCGGTATCTTCTCCCTCTTTCTCTCAACTTAGTTATTTTCTTGGCATAGCCAATTAAAATATTTCCAGCTGAGAAAGTTCTCTGCCATAGATTTTGGAAAAAAACATTTTTAGTTGAGGCAGAGATGAAAAACAGAGAAATCCATGTTTCAGTGTAAACTATATTTAGATATTTAACCAATAATTTTGCCCCATTTGGTATAAGAGGAAAATGCCACACAGTCACTAGCATTCTCACATGGGATTATTATCCAATATGAAATAAATGTCAGAGAAAGCTGGCTCTTTTTACTTCTTCCCATAAGTTCCATTTAGGGATTTCAAAGAAGTTGATAAACATTTCATGAAGATTGTCAACTATCAGCAGTTCTTCATCATAAAAACTCAGATTAATAGTGTGCAATAATTTAGTTTACTTAAGAGATTTGCTAACATTTCTTTCTCTAGTTCTTTTTGGAATATTCTTTCTGAATTCCTTTTGGTAATAGGCTACTTCAAGTTCTGATGCAACTAAATTCTGTTATATTTGGTTTCTGTCCTAGTGGTATATGCCACATTCCCCAATTTATCATTAGCTGCAGATTTTGTGAAGCACTATTAAAACAATTTTACAGATCATTAAAGAGGTTATGAAATAAAAATGGATCCATTCTAGATCCCCGAAGTGCCACCTCTACAATCCTTCCCAAATGACAGTAATTTATTCATCAGAACCCTTTACTTAAACATCCTTCACCGGTTTTCAGCTACATTTCATGAAGTATCATCAAAAGATTATGCATAATGATAGCTTGTGTAATGCAAAATTGAAAAGACGGATGCTTCCAAAAATTATTCTCATTCAATGTTCCCCTTGCACTTCAGAGTTAGATATTACTCATCCATCATTTTCCCCAAATGATATTAAGATGTAGGCAAGATTTCAAGTAAAATATCAGTAGCAAAATTTGAAAATATAAGCAGAATGAAATGGGGAAAATAAAAAAGGAATGTAAAAGATGAACAGAACTGCTCCTTATTATTATAAAGTAGATATTGATAAGGTGTTAATACCTGGGACATGTAGAATTTAAATTCCGATTGGCAAAGTCCATCTTCCAAATATGTTTTGTTAAGAGGTAATTATAACACACTGCTACCACTATGCATTAATCTTCAGATACATCTTAGCTGATCTGCTTGGGAGTTCTTCATGTCCTACTGAGGACATCTCTTTTTCGCATAGCACTAGGAAAGTGGAAAGGAATTTGCTTTGAATCTTCTTCTAGATTCAATAGAATACAACAAACAATAGAGCTACAATAGAATTTAACAAACCTGTACACAAGAGGTCACTGTGAAATTATGCAAGGTTGCAAATGAAGAAAATTTTAATGACACATTTTGTTATCAAAATTCTGAAACTAGATAGATAGATAGATAGATAGATAGATAGATAGATAGATAGATAGATAGATAGATAGATAGATAGATAGATAGATAGATACAGTAGATAGATAGATAGATAGATAGATACAGTAGATAGATAATAGACAGACACATAGATAGGAATTTGTCACGATGTGAATATATTGCCAGTTGAGCATCTGTCCTATATTTCTAGATCTACTGTATTTTTTAATCAAGCAGACATGTGATATGTGTTTCTACGCATGTGTGCATTCCAGGAGTTTTGTCTCCTCCCTTCTTCTCCTGCAAGCCTCCGTCCGAGGCAGATGTGAATTCTTGACTGGGACAATGTAGCTTAATTAAGATTTATGTTTTGTTACTTTTATACTGAAATAAATATTTTGTTAATTAGAATTAAATCTCGGTTTCATTTTCTACGTAAGGATGACTTCAAGGGAACAAGATCTATATCGCCTCGGTAGGAATAAATTCCTATCCCATCAGAATTTATTGTGAAAGAGAAAAGCAAACAAAACCAACAACCACTAGTAAAGAATTCTACATAGAATCAGGACAATTAACCCAGTTAAACCAATAACTTGCTATCTCTTTAAATAAGGTGTTAAGCTTCAACAATAAGGTTTGTTACAAAGAAAATTATCATCTGGATCTCCAGCTTAGATTGTTAGGCTGGCTTTTGCTCCTCCTCTTCCTCTTCTTGTTTTGTGCACTCTCAAGTTTGGCCTATGGTCACACACTCGCAGTCCCAGTCAATAAGCACAGTCAAAACAATTTCAACAAAACATTAAGGCACAACTGGCTATTTGGAATTAGAATTAATATTCTTTGGAATACTTCTTTGATATTCCAAAGAATACCAAAGAATTCCAACTTCCACTTCCTTTGAAATAGCCAGTGAATTTAAAATAATAGCAAAAATGTACTTGCTCTTTCTCACAAGCACATCCACACAAGCACACATCCACACTTACCCAGATCCTTCTCAACTAGTCTGCCTGCCAGGCACTAGCCAGAAGGATGGAAACCACCAAGTCTGGAGCCAAAGCCAACTCAAAGCGTGGGTGGGCTTAAGAACCCCTTTTATTTCCCAAAGTCCTTGCTTTGTGGATTCACAAGACTGGCAGATATTCTTGTTGATTTTCAAGCCTGGTAATTGTTGATTGGAGGGGAGTGTCCTTGTCCTCAGGCCCAAGTACTTTTGTCTCATTTAGATGTCATTTTTTGCTTCCTTGATGACTTGATTCCTTGTTAACTACTTCCGTAAAGTAGCTTCTAGACAAGATTCCGACTCTTTAGATAATATTCCTAGCTTTTGTCCATAATGCTTACTCATCTGCTTTATCTTTTGATACAGCAGTTTTGGTGTACCCTCTCCTCCTCCTCCTCCTCCTCCTCCTCCTCCTCCTCCTCTATTTTCAGTTTTAGAGAATGTGGAAACACCACCAAGCTAAATCTTTGGGGGGGGGATGTTTATTGCTTTGTCAGTCAAGTAAAGTATTTCACCTCTAATATCACATATGTAGTGATAAAATAAAAACATTTTTAGTGAACTCATCTTTTAGTGATACTTCAGCAAGTGACAGAGGCACTGATTACGTATCACCAGTTATGCTTCTCAATAAATAATTTTATGGGAAAGATGTTTGTTGTTTATTTGTAATACAAAAGATAATTTCCCCTTTTGCTGCAAGTCAGTATAGGATCTGTTTAATAGAAGTTTTGTTTGTGGAAGTGTGCTTCAAGTCATGTTGATTCCTGATGATCTCTGGACCAACTCCTCCAGGTTTCTTGACAAGTTTTCAGAAGTGGTTTTCCATTGCTTCCTTCCTAGGGCGAAGAGGGAGTGACTGGCCCAAGGTCACATAGCTGGTTTTGTACACAAGGGGTGGGGGAATAAAATTATGCTCTAATTTCTAGTCTGGTGCCCTAACCATGATATCAAACTGGCTCTAATAGAAGTTTTAGGTGGCATTATTGTGCCATATCAAAAAGTAATGGTTTGTCATATTTGGTAACTTGAAATGAGAAAGCATTAACTTTAGCTAGATTATTCTAATATTGATATTAGAATAATTGTTTGCTTGGTATTGATTAGTATTAATTATACTAATAGTATTGATTGTACTATTGATGGTATTTGTTTCTTAGAACAATCAGTCATAATATCCTTAACCGATCTTCTTATTTCACATGCAAATAATTGGCATGTCTTAAACACTATTATTTCAATTTTTTACAGTTCTTCCTAACAGAAGAGTCTCAAGCAATAAAGTATAGCAAGCATGGTTATGGTAATTGCCTATTAATATGAGATAATTTTATTATCTTATGTTTTATACCTATTGAGAATATTTATAATGTTCTGCAACATAAAAGCTGTACATTCCAGAGAAAGAATGGCTTTTCCTTTGCTTTTCCCTTTTTAATTATTTTTTTCAGTAGAGTAATCTGAAACTACTGTAAAAATAAAGTTATATTTTCTCCTTAAGAGGTTAAATAGATATTAATAAACACTTGGAATAGGTTGCATTTTTTTCATATAACTTCAAGAACACGGAGTTCAAACTGTTCTTAAAGTTAAAAAAGTAGAATTAATTAGAAGATTTTCTTTTCAAATTACAATGTACTGATGACTAGCAAATTTCTGGTGACATAAAGTCTCAAAATGGTTCCATCACTGCAGTGAAGGTAAGCAGAAAGAATGTACCATCAAATACAGTCCATTTGAGATCTTCTACACACAAAAGCATGTCCTTACAAAAAAATAAACAACCATGATATTTACAATAAAATGAATTGACCTAAATAGGCTATATATTATTAATTGTCTGGATGGTTTAGGAAACCATGATTTTTTTTATTTGAGAAGAAATGTGAGGAACTGTGTTTCCCTAATGGGATTGACCCACCCTACTTATTCAGACAGAAGGGGCCTAGTGCAATGCCATCAGCCAAGGAATTTTGGCTGGTGGGATCCATGAGAACAGCTATTTCTGTCACAGCTCCTGCCCTTTAAAACATCCGCCACATGAAGTAAAATCAGTCTCCTCTCTTTTAGTATTTAGAAAAGGCCTTGACTATGCCAGCTGTCATTGGGATCCTGAAGGAGAAGCTATTGGCTGGAGGTGGTTGGTACACTAATAGAGAAGGCACCTCACCTCTACCCTCCAAACCTGTGTTGGCCTTCATTCATGGATCTTACATTCCAGGTTCCTATGGAGAATAGGTCTTTACAGCATCAGACTTTCCTTTCACCACCAGATGCATCCACAGCTGAGTGTCATTTCGGCTTTGGCCCAGTCGCTTCACTCTTTCTGGCACTACTAGTACTAGTCCTCTGCTCTTCCCCAGTAGCATATTCTTCTGACCTGAGGGGCTCACCTTCCAGTGTCATATCTTTTTGCCTTTTGGTACCATGAGGTTTTCATGGCAAAGATACTGGAGTGGGTTGCCATTTCCTTTTAGAGTGGATCACGATCCTGAAGATGAAACTCAAATACTTTGGCCACCTATGAGAAGGTAGGAATCACTGGAGAAGAGCCTAATGCTGGGAACAATTGAGGGCAAAAGAAGAAAGGGACAACAGAGAATGAGGTGGCTGGATGGAGTCACTGAAGCCGTAGGCGTGAGCTTAAATGGACTCTGGGGGATGGTAGAGGACAGGAAGGCCTGGAGGAACGTTGTCCATGGGGTCGCGATGGATCAGACACGACTTCGCAGTTAGAGTGCCAGTTAGAGTGCAGCACTGCAGGCCACTTTAGCTGACTGTGATCAGCAGTTCAGCTGTTCAAATCTCACCGGCTCAGGGTTGACTCAGCCTTCCATCCTTCCGAGGTCGGTAAAATGAGGACCCAGATTGTTGGGGGCAATATAAATATACATTGCTTACTGGTGTAAACCGCTTAGAGAGTGCTTGCACTATGAGGCGGTATATAAATCTCACCAATAAAATAAATAAATAAATAAATAAACAACAAAATATTTATAACCATTGACCGTTTGTTTTCTCTTGAGGTAAGCCACTCAGAGTTGCCTGAACAGTGAGATGGGCAGCAAATAAATTTTAATGAATGAATGAATGAATGAATGAATGAATGAATGAATGAATGAATGAATGAATCTAAATTAAAACGTTCTCCATTGCATACTCAAACTGTAGGATCAAAGTTTTTCAATATATTTTGAAATGTGTGTGTGTGTAGAATATGGATAAATGTTTTTTTTTTAAAAAACCTAGGTACAAAACTTTTACTCATCTCTTAAGGTTCATTGTAGGCACAGTTAATGTTAAAAATAAAGACATATTAAAGAAAAAAATCTATATTATAAAATATAGATTTTAAAACAAATCTGAAAAAAAGTAGTGTTTTGGCAGTAACATGGGCTAGATTTAGGCTTTTTAAACTTGCTTTTTACAACTTCGTTTGATGGAGAGGGTGATAACCTTTCAAATACTGGAATATTGCTATCATGTCCCCCTCTATCTTTCTTTTCTCTCGACTAGCCAAACCCAAATCCTACAACTGTTCTTCAAATATTTAAGTCCAGGCCTTTAATCATCTTAGTTGCTCTTCTTTACATTTTTTTTCAAAGTCTCAATATGTTTTTTTAATGTGATGACCAAAACTGGATGCAGTATTCCACATTGGTCTTACTAAGGCTTTATAAAGAGGTAGTGATGCTTCATGTGATTCTGATTCTATGCTTCTGTTTATACAACCAAGGATTGTATTAGCTTTTATGGCTGCTGCCACACACTGCTGGCTTATATTTAAGTGATCATCCACTAGGACTCCAAGGTCCCTCTCACTGTTACTGTTTTTGAGCCAGGTTTCTTCTAATCTGTACTTGTACCAGAGGTGGGTTCCTGCCAGTTCGGACCAGTTCTTTAGAACTGGTAGTGAGAATTTCCCCCAGCTCACCAAACCGGGAGTGATGGCCAGCTGGCCAAGCGCCCGAACCAGCTCTCTTGGCAGAGCCATAGGTGCCGCCATGTTGTTTTTCGCTTCTGCGTATGCGCAGAAGCTGAGTTTTCACCACTGCACATGTGCACACGTGGCATGCCCACACAGCGTGGGAGGAAGCGAACTGTCAGCCAGTTAAGTTAGAACCCACCCCTGACTTGTACCTTTGGTTTTTCCTGCCTGGATGTAAAACCTTGCTTTTCTCCACATTAAATTTCATTTTGTTGTATAGGGCTAAACATGTAAACAGCACAGTATTATTATTATTATTATTATTATTATTATTATTATTATTATTATTATTATTATTATTATTATTATTATTATTATTATTATTATTATTATTATTATTATTATTATTATTATTATTATGGCGACTCAAGGTGGCTTACAGAATATAAAAACCACATTTAAAAACAGTAAAACTAATAAAAAATCAAATAAATTAATGTAATGAGTAGTAATAACAGTAGGTTATATTAAAATGTTAATCTTTAACCATGTCCATCAGTATATCAAATTGCTCAATTTATAGTCTTAATAGATTCCAACCAGTGTTCTTAATACACTTTTTTTTTCACACTGCACTACTGTTTTACTTCATCTCACTTAATAGCTAATGCCATCTATTTGAGTACATTTTAAATGCAAACATGCTGGTTGATAGTTTACCCTTTTACCCTTTTAAATGCAAGCCTTGGCTGATGTTTGAATGTATGTTCTAATTCTTTCCACAAGGTAATTCTTATTTATTGAGTTGTGTCTTTATTCTCCATGTTAAAGAATCCTCCAATATGAGGATCATGTTCAGCCATGCATACCAGACTTGTGGTACCAGACCAATACTGGTGAAGTGAGGAGGTTCAATCTTATAGGCTTGCCTATCTGTCTGTGGTGCTGGTCTGTCTATCATCTATTTCTCCTTCCTTACTTCCAAATCACACAAGCATAATATCATAATACCTTTCTTTTCCCCCTTCATATCAATCAATACAATTGATTCCTTCATAACCTTCCAATTAAAAATATGAATATATCACACGCACATACCCAGAATAGTAAATCTGATCAGTGTGAATATAATGGTTGCCAGCTGCTAATTTATTCCATCAGTTTTAATCCATTTCTTCTTTATGGTTTCTCCAAAAATTGTGCTTTTGAATGGAGCTTTCGCTAAAATAAATATATGACATATATTTTTCCCAATGTAATATGGTAACAACAATAACAAAAACAGAACCTTTAAAAATTTTGGTTATTTTTTTTAACCAGTATTTTTTTGTATTCTCCTTTCCCAAGTATACCTTTCCTTTTGTATGCTCAGTTTGTGATGATGATGAACATCAGTGTACCCCCCAAAAAAAATTCATACACTACTTTCTCCCAAATATAGTTTCTATGTTCCCCAAACTTGAGATTGTGGCAGCCATCAAGAACAATATCCCTATTTGAGTAGAGACTGTAACAATGGAAATGTCTTTTCAACTTGTGTGTTCCTGATTTCTCCTTCCCAAATCCTTCAATAGGCTTTAACACAATTTTATTATTTATTTATTTAAGAGCAGTGGTGGTGCAGTGGGTAGAGTGCAGTACTGCAGGCTACTTCTGCTGATTACTGGCTGCCAGCAGTTTGGCAGATCGAATCTCACCAGGCTCAAGGTTGACTCAGCCTTCCATCCTTCCGAGATCAGTAAAATGAGGATCCAGATTGTTGGGGGCAATATGCTGACTCTGTAAACAGCTTAGAGAGGGCTGTAAAGCACTATGAAGCGGTATATAAGTCTAAATGCTATTGCTATTTATTGACCCCGAGCTGATATTATAGCAATAGCACTTAGACTTATATACCGCTTCACAATGCTTTACATCCCTCTCTAAGCAGTTTACAGAGTCAGCATATCACCTCCAGCATTCTAACTACTGTGCCACCATGCCTGATGCAACTTTCTTATCTAAAGAGCTGCTTTACTTGAGTATTCAAATCCAAATAATTCAGGGATGGGTTCCGGATTCTTCTACTGTTGGTTCGCTCATTTTTCTGTATATATAATACGACTCCTCTTTTACTTTGATCTGCTAATGCCGACTATAAATCTCCCAATCTTGCACATTCTAATAATTTTTTGTGTTGTCGTCTAATGTGTACTTCTTGTAGACATATTTGGAGTTTGCCCATAAAGAAGGGGAAGCGGTTTTTCTTTTTAAACTGCTCCCTGTCTGGACTTTAGCGGCGGGGAAAGCAGAGAGTGGAAAAAAACAGAGGCTTGGATATAACGGACGTGAGAGCTGTGTTATAGAGCCACTTATTAGCACGGAATTGGATTTATAATGATTAAGTGCCTGAGAAGGTCTTCTTTTCTACATTACTGTTGTTCCTCTTTATTTTTATTTTTATCCCTTTTTTTCCCTTTGCCTCTATTTTAAATTTTTAATTGTGCTGGGATATTGGACTCATTGGTTGGGTTACAGTGCCATCTAGTGACAAGATTTGGTATATTATAGCCATGAAGAACAGCTATTTTTTTTGTCTGATAAAGACACAGACATATAAGAGACAATATTGGGTCGTTTTTGTGGATAAATGTTGTTTGGGCTTTGTTCACTTTTTGTTTTGGAACATATTTCTCTTTTTTCCTTTGAACTTTGTTGGATGGATTAAGGCAGGAAGAGCCTGAAGCACAGAAGGAATAAATATTTTTCTCTTTCTTTCTTTCTTTCTTTCTTTCTTTCTTTCTTTCTTTCTTTCTTTCTTTCTTTCTTTCTTTCTTTCTTTTGTTTTGGGAGGCAATTTATTATTTAGTAGCGAATTTTGTGGTATTTCTTTTTTCCCCCTTTTTTTCTCTCTTTTATTTTTCGGATTTTTGGGACATATATATTGTTTCATCTTTTTGGATTGGAATTTTGGATATATTCTTCTTTTATTTTTTATTTTTATTTTTTTTCTACTGTTTTTTCCTTCTCTTCTTCATGATTTGATTATTGGACAATTGGATCGTTTTTGTTTTTTTCCCTTTTTTAGGGGATCTTTATTATTATTAGATCTTGCGTGGTTTTTTTTCTTTTTTCCCTCCTTTTCTTTTTGCCTTTTTATTGGATTACAAAATATCTGGATTGCAATTGGTAAAGATGAAGAAGACAACACCACATTCGATATCGACAACTACTTCTATAACACAAAGTCCAGGGTAGAAAGCGGCAGATAATTCAGCACAAGCAGATAAGGCTAACACCATGGAACTGAAGAGTATGATACAAACTTTACATACAGATTTTAAAGAAAGTATTGGCAAAGTGGAAGAAAGTATCGGTAAAGTGGAAGAGGAAATGAAGGAAATGAAAGTATTGATGGAAAAAATGAACAAAGTTTATAGAAAGTTGAGGGGAAAATTGAAGTAACCGAGAAGAAGATGGAGGAACTGGATGATCGACTTACAGAATCAGATAACAGACAGGAGAGGACAATTATAACATTGGAAATGGATCGATCTGAATATCACTTATTCCAAAATGTAATAGAAGAAAAGGGAGAAAACTTGGCTGAGGTAATGGCAGAAATCTTGGCAGAAGCGATGGAGGAAAGCAAAGAAAAGATACTTAATGATATTGATGAAATTTACAGAGTACACACCAAATATGCAATGAAAAACAAGCTCCCTAGAGAGGTTCATATAAGGTTCACAAAGAAATTGCTCAGAACAGAAATTCTACAAAAGCTAAGAAACACTACAATCAAATATAAAGAAAAGGAAATAGTGACATTGAATCAAGTTCCAAGAAGAGTGAGAAATTTGAGAAGAGAATATCAATTTTTGACAAAGAGATTGATTGAGAGAGGAGCACATTTTAGATGGTTGATACCAGAGGGGATAATGTTGGTTGGGCACGAACAAAAATACAGATTGGATACAGTGGAAAAAGCCAAAATATTTTATCGACAACATTTTGAACAGAGCGAAGAAAGATTGAGAGGTGAAAGAGAGGTCAGATTTCAAGAAGATACCAGAGACGAGACAAAACAACAAGTAAGTCAATATGCTAAGGAGATAGGAGAGAAAGTATTGGAAGGAACAATGGCTAAAGAGGCAAAGGAGCAAAGAGATATGAGGCTGACGAGATCAGCTAAGGCAGGGGTAGGCAAAGTTGGCTCTTCTATGACTCGTGGACTTCAACTCCCAGACTTTCTGAGCCAATCATGCTAGCTCAGGAATTCTGGGAGTTGAAGTCCACAGTCATAGAAGAGCCAACTTTGCCTACCCCTGAGGCATTGAATAAATGATCATGGAGGAAGAGATTAAGATGATCTCGATAAATATAAACGGATTGAATTCCTATAAAAAGGAAAAGAACACTTAATAAATTAGGGAAATTAAAAATGCTACAATTTCTATAGAATAAAACATAATTTTCTAACAAGTAATCATCCCTATTGTGAGCAAGATAGTGAATCCTATCCTCTCCCAGACCCTCAAATCCATGAAAAAATGTCTGTCCCTCACTCTTCTTATAGGAAGCAGCCTTCCAGAACATATATGGATGATTTTCCATCCTCCCTTTATTCAGAGAGTTCCTGAGCAATCAGCCTACTCATCAGTTCTTTGGACTTTGCTGCAGTCATCAAATTTGCTTACACAGAGCTGTCTTCAAATTACCATACATCTCCCAGAAGTCCATTTCCTGTTTAGAAGAAATATCTAAAAGAGATGCTTTTTTTATGACAGAACAAGGTAAAATAAAATATGGGTATAAATGCTAAAAGGCTAGAGAAAAACATCTACAAAATTTCCCTGTGAATTGCTAAATTGCAATACTATTAAATAACTCTTAAAGGTATAAATAAAGAAATTGAGCTTCAGCCAAAATACCTTTATTCCAATTCTCAATTACCCTTTCTACAAAAAAAAAATTAAGCCTTGCAGCAAAAATGTCACAAATATTGATGTGGGCATTAGTCCTGGTGGTATGGAACAGATCAGTACAGAAAATAATTAGGTGATTCTCTTTCCCAGCTGATACTTTCCTTCATGTTTATAGTAGCACTGGGTGGGCAAGAAAAGTGGGTCTACAGAGCTATAATTTTTTTTCCTTTTTGATATTAAGTACTGAGGTCTTGGTAACAGGGAGTTGGTGCTTTATTTCTTTCTGCATATATTATACTCCTTGGCAAAGTAGAAACTGCAATCTAGGGGGAAGATTCTCCCTGTGTGAAATATTTCCACTGTTTATGCCAGTCGTGTATCTGAAAACCTGGGGGAAAAAATGTAGCCCTTGTGTGCTTTGATAGCTCTCAGTGATTTTCAAATTTCAAAGTTGTCAGAAGTGGGCAATTTGCAGAAAAAGAAAGCAACTGAGGAATTCTATAAATAAGAAAGGAAATATTGCAGAGAAAGAAGGGAGCAGCGTCTCTAAATATATCTTTATAGCTGGTTTCCTTTTTGTTTTTAAATAGAGCGTCAGGTATTTTTTTCCTTATGAATGGAATTTGTTTTAATTGATCTGCCCTATGTTCACACAGTTCAGGCAAAAGTACAAAGCTGTCACAGGTTCTTTTTTTAAAAAAAAAACACCATATCCAACTGGATTGACTAAGACTTACGAAAGACACAAAAACACTGAATCCTGGATGTGGTTTTTTTTTCATCAATAAACAAAACCTTTTTGATGCCAGATCATTTAAACTCCAATATTAATTTATAGCTTATTGTTAAGGAATTAAAAAATACATTTTAGCAAGCAATATGAACATTTAGGTTCTTTTTCTCTGGAGTTTCTATAGTTTTTTAAATTGATTGGTTGGTTGTACAGCTGACGGTGAGTTCTCCTCCTCCTAGTGGTGCTGGATACTGTCAACCCACCAGGATGGTCTGAGCTAAACACAGACCAAATTGACATCAGGCCCAGGCTAAAAGCTGACCAGTCAGGTTTTTTTGTTGCAAAAAATGAATCTACAGCCATATCCCTTCAAATTGCATACCTTGATGCTGCATTTGATCATATAAGATGGTCTTTGTCAATCCCAAAAGTGGTCCCCCTACCTCAGTAGTGGGTTCTAAAACCCGTTACTACTGGTTTGTGCGCCTGCTAGCATGCTCACGCGCAACGCTTCTGTGACTTTACTCACAGTCACTCATGCCCTTGTCACCGCACGGCTGGACTACTGTAACATGCTCTACATGGGGCTACCCTCAAAGAGTATCCGGAGACTGCAATTGGTGCAGAATGCAGCTGCGCAAGCTGTGGTGGGTGTTCAGAGATACACCCACGTAACACCTATTCTCCGCCAGCTGCATTGGTTGCCCATTAGTCTCCGGATGCAATTTAAGGTGTTGGTTTTGACCTTTAAAGCCCTACATGGCTGAGGGCCAGGTTACCTCCGGGACTGCATCCTACCACACACCTCCCTTCGACCAGTTAGGTCCCATAGAGTTGGTCTCCTCCAGGTCCCATCAGCCAAACAATGTCAGTTGGTGGGACCATGGGGGATAGCCTTCTCTGTGGGAGCCCCATCTCTCTGGAACCAACTCCCACCAGAGATCTGGACTATCCCCACTCTACTGGCCTTCTGCAAAGCCGTAAAAACATGGCTCTTCTGGCAGGCGGGATGAAGAAGATCAGATTCCCCCATGGATGAATGGTTTTTAAAATTATGTAATATTTTAAACTATTTTGCATTTATTTGTATTGTTCTTATCCCTGCTGTACGCCACCCTGAGTCCTACAGGATTGGGTGGCCTATAAGAACTTTTAGTTAAATTAAATTAAATTAAATTCTGCACATGTGCAGAAGCTTCTGCGCATATGCAGAAGTGTCCCGGGCAGGTGGGCGAAGGCTCCCACCATCGGCGCTACCGGTTCACAGAACTGGGCCGAACCGGGAGCAACCCACGGTTGCTCTACCTGCAGGAATAATGAGAAAAGGAGGAGGAGGGGGAGGGGGGAGGGGGGGAGGAAGAAGAAGAGGAGGAGGAGATGAAGAGGAAGAAGAAGAAGAAGAAGAAGAAGAAGAAGAAGAAGAAGAAGAAGAAGAAGAAGAAGAAGAAGAAGAAGAAGAAGAAGAAGAAGAAGAAGAAGAAGAAGAAGAAGAGGAGGAGGAGGAGGAGGAGGAGGAGGAGGAGGAGGAGGAGGAGGAGGAGGAGGAAGAGGAGGAAGAGGAGGAGGAGGAGGAGGAGGAGGAGGAGGAGGAGGAAGAAGAAGAAGAAGAAGAAGAAGAAGAAGAAGAAGAAGAAACAGAAGAAGAAGAAGAAGAAGAAGAAGAAGAAGAAAATGATGATGATGATGATGATGATGATGATGATGATGATGATGATGATGATGATGATGATTGGTTGTACAGTCAGCCAAATGTATTTAGACTGGATTTGGCATTTTTATCAACCTATTGATTCTTTCCCAAGGACCTGGAATTTGCAGATGTTGTTTGATGGTATTTAAAGGTATTGTCATAGGATGCAAACTATTCAATGTAAAGCTGCTTTATTATTATATGTGGGCAATCTAAAGTTAGATTCATGGTCTCAGAATGGTGGAAACTTAATAATTTAAGTCCTAACAAAGGACATAAGAATTATTAAGGTAGCATCAAAGAATATAGGCAGGGTGGGTTTTTTAAAAATAAAATTAGATTGTTCAGGTCTGATAAATTAAATATTTCTGGCTATTGAGTAAGTCCTGTAGTATTGGTTTAACAACTCCAGTCACAATTGGTATAACATCAGATTTCATTTTCCATAAGAATTCAACTTTGATTGGCAAGCCCCAGTGTTTTATAATTTTTTTATTGCTTTTCCTCAATTTAAGCATCACCTTGATGCTTGTTTGTTATGTGTTTAATTTTTGCTTTCATACAATTAGTTGGCAATTGATCCACTAAACTAAACCATTCCATTTCCTTCTTTAACCCTCCTGATTTTAACCAATTCTATGTGGGCTTTTCGATCAGCATTTCCTTCTATATCCTTCAAGTATTGACAATACATTCACTTGTTCTTCCAATTAATAAATCAATTTTCAATTGTTTCTTTTCTATATTCAGCCTTCATCTTTATTGTTTTCAAGAGCTTTCCTTGACTGACTTCCTTCAACAAGGTTCTTGACTTTTCTTAATGTAATCATTCAGGCCATGCATTTCTTTTTCCAGTTTCTTTCATCTGTAGGAGATCCCTGTCCCTTCAGCTTTTGGCAAATCACTTTTTTGGTGCAAAGCATGGTACATTGTCTTTTTTTTTTTTTGGTCTTCCAGTCCAAGTTATTAAGTTTCATTTGGCTCCAGTCCATTATTCTGGCTGTATATCGTATAATAGGGAGTGCCTAGGTATTAGTTGTTTTAATGATGTCTCTACCATTTAGCTTTGCTTTCAAAATTTTCTGAATTCATTTGATATATTTGATAGAAGTATTTTCTTTGACTTGATTCTGTAATACATCAGAAGCTTCCAAAATTTCTTTGTAGCTTTCTTCTGGTGTTACCGCCTTTAACAAATCTTCATTGTTAAGCTGCATTCCATCATCTTCAACAATTTTGCCTGCCTTTATGGCGATGGTTTCATATTTGTCAATGCCAAATCAACATTCTAATATCTTTATTGAATTATTTAGTGCTTTTTAATAAGGAATCTAGTTCGGCTTTTGTTTTTCCAAATTATTTTAAACCAATCACATAGAGTAAATGCAAACTTTTACTCTTTTATTTGGCCAATTCATGTCCACAGTTTGCCTTGTTGAATAGTATTGCCAGCGGAACCATTGATAATACAAAGGGTAAATGTATGGTGTATCTGGAAAAGACAAGAATGGTGAAAATCCTGTTTAATGTAGGCTCTCTGTTTCAAAAGATAATTATAGCATCCTTGAAAGATATTCTGTTTAAAAGCCCCTAGCAGCTGTAAACCTACCATCTCCTAAAGCATTCTGTTCCACCATCTAGTATTTTCTCCTAGCCCTTAATCAAAATATTTCCTGCTATTTTCATCCATTGCTCCAAATCTTGCCCTCTGGAGCTACAAATAAAAAATCCTCAACTCTTTGTCACCTGCATGACAACTCTTCAGGTATTTAAAGAACTCCTCTTAATCTGCTCTTCTTCAGGCTAAGAATATCTATCTCTTTCAGACATTTGTCACTGAGTTAGAACTTTCATCATTCAGGTTGCTTTTCTATGCAAGAAACATGCCCTAATGTTTCAGTATTCTTCTTAATATAGTACAAAACATTATTATGGAATATAGCATCCAAATGCATGAAAACTATTTATGTTTACCCAGTCCTTTAAGCAATTCCAAGAAGGCTCCACACCAGGGGTGGGTTCTAACTTACCTCGCTGCTGGTTCACTTCCTCCCACGCCATGTGGCTGAAAAATAAAAAATAATTCAAAAATAAAAATTAAAAACCGAAAACAAGATGGCGACGCATGTGCAGTGCTGGAAACTCGGCTTCTGCACATGCACAGAAGAAAAAAATGCAAAAAAATTCCCAAAAAAAGATGCTGGCATCCACGGACTGGCACTGACAGAACCAATTCCGTGACATCATCATGACATCACCAGCAGCTTGCTATCAGTTTGGGTGAACCGGTCCGAACCAGGAGGAATCCACCTCTGCTCTACACCCATTTGCACTACTCAGATGACCCTGAAGACACACACCTCCAATGGTATGCCAAGTGGCCTCAAGGATTCTCTAAAAGAATGCAAATGACCAGCTGTTTACAAGAAATATAAATCCTTCAATTGTCACCATCCAGTCAGAGTTGAAGGAGCTTCTTGAATGAGAAGTGAAACTTCAAAGAAAAACAAGAAAGTCCAGTTGCCTCTTGAAAAAGGACCTTTGGGACAATCCAAATTATAGCATTTCAGAAATGGATAGCCATCCAATCTCTTGATAAATATATATTCAGAAAATGGAATTTATCACTTTTTTGAAGGATAGCACTTAACAATAGCACTTACACTTATATACTGCTTCATAGTCTTTACAGCCCTCTCTAAATGGTTTTTACAGAGTGAGAATATTGCCCCCAACAATCTGGGTCCTCGTTTTACTAAATGGGGTAGGATGGAAGACTGAGTCAATTTTGAGTTGGTCAGAATCGAACTTCTGGCAGTGTGCAGTGAGTTAACCTGCAGTACTGCATTCTAACCACTGCGCCACTATGACTCTTCAGCACTGATTCTTCTGCCAACCGCTTTTATCTTGATAAGCCATTTTTTAATTTTAATCAAGCTTTTTCTTAATTAATGTTCCTGTAATTTAAATGTTATTCCAGTGACAAAAGGCAGAGTGTAATCTTCCATGCAACATCTTTTCACAAATAAGATTGCTATTATATTCTCAAGGCTAAATATACCAGTTCCCTCAAACTCTTCATTTCATATCTTCTCATTCTGGTTATCCTTCTTTACAACTGCTCTAAATTTTCTTAATCCATCTTGAAAGGTGATGTGTAGGACCTAGGATTTGAAACAGAGTTTGAACAATGAGGAATAGAACTCTTCTTTCCCATGATTTGGTATCTATACGTCTGCTAATGTAGGATAAAATTACTTTGTATTTTGGCAGTCACATCATACTGCTGTAAAAATTATCTTTTGAAATATCAGGTGAGACAGATAACTTGGTATGCAAGGCTGATATCTAGAAGAATATTAACAGTGGGATTACATTCTGGAACATATAGCAGCCTCCATTTGATTCACTGAATACTATTTTTGGAATTCTATTTAGGAAGGTGTCATGGTTCCAAGTAATACACTCCATGGCAGATAGATTCCTCAAAGAATTAGTTTTACTGGATATATCATATTGGCACAACCTGGTGAAAACCGACTCTGAAAGTTCCCATAGTTTTCACCTAATTAAAAGTTTTCCCCCTTTCCCAAACAATCAGTCACATGGTCCAATCAAGGTGCCATTCAGTTGTATGGTAACTACACTCCTCCTCCTGGCCACCTGTGGGAATGTCCTTGGTTCCCAGGAGAAAGTATTTTGTTTTGGCTACAAAACCCCAGCTATTTCTATTCCCACCTCCTCTCCTTCAGCTCTAGTGTGGCAACACTGAAGCTTCAAGATGGCTTCGGCCAAGCCAGCTTCAGGATTGACAGCAGGATTTTAAAAATTGTAATAGTATATTGCTGGAAGAGATCAAGAGAAAGATTGTGTGTTCTTGGTTCAAGAATGGAACATACAGGTTACAGGAGATAGGTATGTCTAGTCCAATGAAAAGAAGGACTATGGGAGACATGATAGCTGTGTTTCAAATCTAAAGGACTGCCAAATTGTGCCACAAAGAAGGGTGGTTCAATGTTTTCTCCCAAGCTCCTGAAGGCAGGACAAAATCAATGGATGGAAACTAACCAAGTACAGAAGCAACTTAGAACTATGGAGAAATTTCCTAATGGTGACAGTAATCAACCAATGGCCTTCAGAAGTTGTGGGTAATCCATCACTCAAGGCTTTCAAAAAGAGACTAGACAACAATTTATCTGAAATGGAATAGGGTATCCTGCTCAAGCAAGGGGTTGAACTAGAAGACCTCCAATGTCCCTTCCAACTTTATTATTCTATGTACTATGTTCTAGGTCTACACCAGTTCTTGGCAAATTATTTTTAAAAATCAGTCCAACTTACATCACAGTTAACTGCTGTTTCATTTAGGATATACTCTGATATCTTAGTTGAGTGCTAGCTGACAAAGGAAACTATGGAAAATATTAATAACAATAATATATCATCTTTATTATAGTCGCATACTTTTTTATTTTTTAATCCCAAAATGGTGATGATTTATGGTGTTGGAAGAGGAGGGGGGCAATTCGTAAACTCCACACAGTGCTTATTTAATTTGCCTTTTTGTCTTTGTTTTCTGAAGTGCTTATTTTATTTTACTGTATCTTTGATTTATTATA